>JASJET010000313.1:0-617500 GCA_034092305.1 Diaprepes abbreviatus
AAAAATTAAAAAAAAAGAAAAAATACGTCAATTTAGATATACAGGGGGAAGTTTAATTTTGCATTTGTTAAAAGTGTGTCAATCACCTCCTCACCTCCAGCTAACCTCACTTTGATATGTCAAATGGGAACCCCCACCTTGTGACACATCATTGTAAGCAGCATAAAATTGTCTATCCAACTGTATAAAAAAAATTAAATCGGTTGACGTACAAGCGAATAGTGTGCAAAAATGTCTTGTAATAATGCATAATATATCGGCCTCGAACTTTGGTATGTCAAATGATTACCCTATAGTGTGATACATCATTTTAAAGGACGTACGATCTGCTATCCAACGATGTCAAAAAAAATTAAGTTAATAGACGTTATAGGCAATTAGGATGCAAAAATGTGTGTTAAATATAAGCAGTTTATTCAGTTTTATTCAGTTGAAGAAAATTATTTTATTAAATGTTCAAAATGTGCGCCGTTATTAGCGAGACAATAAAAAAGCCTATTTTGAAATTCCCCACGAACATTGGCAAGGGTTTCTCTGCTAATTCCTCTACATTCCCGAACAATTCGATCTTTTAAATCGTCAATATTTTCAGGTGGGGTTTTATAAACCTTGCTTTTTAAATACCCCCAAAGAAAAAAGTCTAGAGGGGTTAGGTCTGGAGACCGTGCTGGCCATTCAATTGCACCACGTCTGCCAATCCACGTCCCTGGAAAATGTTCATCAAGCCACTCTCGAATTGCCAAAGCGTAGTGCGGGGGAGCTCCATCTTGCTGGAAATGCAAATTATTTTCATTTAGTACCATAACAGCATTTTCATCCACTTGATTTTCTAAAGATTGCACAATGGCAGGGTATATTGTGTTTTCTAAAAGGTTTAAATAAATTTGCCCAGTTAAATTATCTTCAAAAAAAATGGCCCGATGATTTCATTGCCATAAATTCCTGCCCACACGTTAATTTTTTCGGGATATTGAGTATGCCCTTCTCGGAAAAGGTGCGGATTTTCATTATCCCAGTATCTGCAGTTATGTCTGTTAACCAGTCCATTTAGAAAAAAAGTTGATTCATCACTAAAGCAGATATTCTTAGGTAAATGGGGGTCCTCGTCAATTCGTTGGCACATTATTCGCAAAATTGAATTCTCCTATCAAAATCGTCTTCTCCGAGTTCTTGAAGAATTTGAATTTTGTAGGGAAAAAACTTATTTTGTTTTAAAACTTTATGCACAGAGCCAGCAGAAATGTTGGTTAAATCTGCGACCTTTGAGATGGATAAAGTTGGATCTATTGTAAACTGTCCTAGTACCTCGATTTGGCATGCTTCATCTACAACCCTTTTCTCAATAGATTTTTTATTACAAACGGATCCCGTTTCTTCAAACTTTCGTACCAATTCGAGTACATATTTATGGCCCACGTTTTTGTCTTGATGCCTCTCGTTAAATGCTCTGGCGGTTCTACGAGCGCACCGATCTTCAGCTCCATAGAGAAAAATTATTTCTATTCTTTCGGCTAGCGTATACACCATTTATATTCACGTTTCAACTAGGCGTCACAATGACAATTTTAACAATAATAAACAACTGGTGTTTAAAGATCTTAAAAAATTTTATTTATTGCAGTGATTTCTTGTACCTATCAGGTACCGCAAAAAATATCATTGAAATAAATACACTAGATTGATTAGACTGCAATGAATTTTGCGATGAATTTTAAAACAGGCTTAGTTTTTTTCTCGCAAATATTTTAACTGTTTATTATTTTAAAAAAATATTTATTTTAAATTTAAAATAATATTTTACTCTATGAAGTAGCCATTTGACATAATAAAGTTTAATGTGATAAGGTGTCTATTATTACCACACATCTTTTCTTACTATTCGCTTGTACATCAACAGATTTTGTTTTTTTTTATTGGCTAAATAGGAGATAGTATGCCCTTTAAAATGATGTATCACACTATAGGGTAATCATTTGACATACCAAAGTTCGAGGCCGATATATTATGCATTATTACAAGACATTTTTGCACACTATTCGCTTGTACATCAACCGATTTAATTTTTTTTATACGGTTGGATAGACAATTTTATGCTGCTTACAATGATGTGTCACAAGGTGGGGGTTCCCGTTTGACATATCAAAGTGAGGGTTAGCTGGAGGTGAGGAGGTGATTGACAGACTTTTAACAAATGCAAAATTAAACTTCCCCCTGTATATCTAAATTGACGTGTTTTTTCTTTTTTTAAATTTTTCTATTTAACAAAGTTATTAAGGATGGTTCGTTTTGAAATGAAGGCACTGTATATATAGAACAACGTGTAATTAATATTTTTATTGGACAGTTATTAAAATATTTAATTAATATATCCCCACATTTTAAAGTTCGAAACCCACCAATTCGATTTACCTGGATTTCTTCATTACTCTTTACTTTTTTCCTGCTTTAAGACTTTATTTTGTCTTTCTGTAATTTAGATATTTTACTGCTAATAATGAAAATTTGTACTTTCGAAACACGTACAATCCTTTGTCAGAACTGAACTAGAGTTTTTTAACACACTAGTGGAGTAGAAAAATAAGCACTATAAAGTGTTTTTATTACAATATAATAACAATAGTCTTAAACCTATCCAGAGTTTAACGTCACAAACATTAAACACTACATAAAATATCTAAACCATTTTATGTCTTCATATAATAAAAATATCACAATGATGACAAAGTACATAAAATTTGTTTAATGATATTTTATAGCTGTTACTATAGAACGACAAAGTAAACACGTCGTTAGTCTCAGGTGAAGTTATGTATTAAAATTATTTTCAAAGATAACAGCTGTTTTCTAGGTTTCTTCTTTGTTACGGCCCTGTGAGGCAATTTTATCTCTTTCATAATTATGTATAAATATATGAGGAAAAAACAACTAAATGTTTTAGTATTTTACTACTCCTACTGCATCTGGTCTAGATAAGCGTGTTAATCTACATATTTTTCTGAAAATATAAACGGAATATTTTGTAGAATTATTAAATTGTAGATAACAAAACATGTTAAAAATTATAAAACAAATATAAATATTGGTTTTATTTTGGAAATAACTTTTTTTTCTATACTCCGAGAGAAAAACAGAAAATCGAAATGGACAACCCTAGTTATATTTATGAGGAACATTTTTTTTAGATGTGTGCAACTGAAAATAATTACCTACTAAATTTTCAAAGATATAAACCGTTTGGATTATATCCTTATAATTTTCGAGTTTGCAATGCTGTGATCAATGTCGAACACAGCGTATAGATAATTGTTTCTTGCGAGTTTTGCAATTGGTTCGTTACAGCTTCACTGATAAGATCATTAAGTGTTCAAAACGTATATAAAAAGAGATTCAAAGTTGAATTAACAAGAAATACACTGTCTGTTCATCCCTTTTTCTTTAACAGCCTAAAAAAAGAAGAAAAGCGGTAGCTTATTAAACTAGTTCTACTGTCGTAAAATATTTCTTTATATCTTACTGAAATTTTAATTTTTAAATCTAAACATATAGTTCTTATTTTCAAAAGAATAAGGCTCGGATGTTTTTATCAACAAAAACCGTGTTAAAATACTTATTTATAAATTTAAACTAAATAATTCATCTTGTACAGTCACAACACAAGTTGCGAACCGTTGTTATTAAAAATAAATTATAACAAAATATTAATTTTAATTAATTTTAACTTGTTGCTCGTCCAATTAACATTTTAAATGAATTAAATAAATAAAAAAGACTAAATAGTTTAGCATCAAACCTAATAAATTAACCAGATTTTTTTGAGAAAAACCAAAAACCATCTAAAAAACTTTTTTAGAATGTAAATGTTCCAAATATTATTGAATCTAAAATCCTGTTTTTATTGTTCATTTTAATTCGAGTTTTTTTAATATTTTCCAAAACACAAACAAACTAACTAAACAACATCTCCCTTGTTTCAGACCGAGCAAAGAACCAAAGAACCAATCAAAATGTCTTATGCAAATGGAGGCATCTATTCGTCCCCTTCATTTTCCTACTTCTACTCCTGCTAATTCTCGTCTCTCTCTTCATCTTTAGAGAAAGTATATTTAACAGAGCACCCACTTTCCCTCCGACCAATCCAGACACCAAAAATTTCATTCAAGGATATCCAGTTTACTCAAAAATCAACTGGGGAGCACTTCCTGAAAAAGAAATTCCTCCACTTCTATCTATTCCTACACCATTAGTCATAATAAGCCATTCGGCAACTCAAAGTTGTACAGACTTCAAAGAATGTGCCAACGAAACTCAACATATCCAGTACAAATTTTTAAAAGGAGGTCACAAGGATATAGGATATAATTTCCTGATCGGAGGAGAAGGGGGGATATACGAAGGCCGAGGGTGGGAACATCAGAATAGTTTGAGAGCCAAAAGCATTTCCATTAGTTTTATTGGCGATTTTAATAAAGAATTGTTGAGGACCACAGCTCAAAATGCTGCTCACGCGCTTTTAGAAGAAGGAGTGAAAAGAGGAATGCTCGATGAAAATTATAGGTTGATAGGAGAAAATCAGACCTCTCCTTTGAGGTATTATAGTCCCGGCTGGAATACAGTGAAAGAGATCAAGAATTGGGAGCATTATTTTCCTGGAACAATGCTTTAGTAATAAATAAACGAGGCTTTTTGTACAATATAGAGATTAAGCTAAGCATTTACTAAATAAGAATAGTTATGTTAAGCGATTAGAAAGTACAAATGTTTTATTATAATTACTCCTTTTCTATAAAACAAAGAGAAAATTAAAAGTAATTAAACTTTTACTCTCTTTTAAAAAAGCAAAAATATTTTAAGCCTAGAGTAGAGTTCTTAAATTGTGCTGTTTATATTCAACCAGTTAAAATGGTTTCAACATTCGTCGCTTCTCAAGTTTGTAAACCCAACAATAGAATCTAATATAGTTCAACATATTGAATACTAGTTTTAATACAACCAATCATATATTTTAAATTCCGTTCCAACTTTCGCTTCAAAAAGCCAATACTTGTCACTTGACGTCACATGCTGTCAAAGACTAGTAAACTGACAAGGAGATATAAAATGCTTTCGTAACTTTTGTAATAAACGATGAGTACTAAGTTTTATAAGTGTTATGTGGCGCCTCAGTGTATAAATACTATAATTAAAGCTCCTGAAAAGTTATTTCTTCGCATTCCACGTTCGGAAAATAAGAGTAAAATATTACTTCAGCTGGCCCACAGAGATCCGACACGTGTCTACACAATCTAAAATGTATTTTTGTGAAGATTATTTTGATGTAAGTTTTGATAATATTTGTTGATTTTTCTTATATTAAAAAATACATTTTTCAAGTTTTCAAAGAAGAAAATTGGAATTTAGAGGTTAGAAATAAAGTAATCAGAATTGGCTAATAATCTTCTGTGCTTGTTTTATTTTAATTTTGAGCTTATAAATACCTATGATTATTATTATGTATTCATTATAAGTTGCGGAAATAACAATTCTTGGTAAATTACTTACATGAAGATCTTCACATTTCTAAATTCAGCAGAGCAAAACCTACTGTTGGTTGCGAAGAAATTGGCCACCAAAAAATAATCAATTCTGAGCAAATTCGAATTATTTGCCTTAATAAATCCACTTTCCATCATGGAAAAACTTCTTAGAATCGTTTTCAAATTTCGAAGAAATTGCACGAAAATCACTATTAAATAATATTAACCTAACAACGTAACCTTTGACAACGATGAATAAGTGACGTTATGCACTTTGATTGGTGTTTGTTATCACGTGATTTGAGAGTGATTTAGTTACATTTCGATTATTAAATAAAAATATTGTGTTTTTCGAAATTTCTATTATGGAAGCTACCGTTTCGAGGCAAAAATGTACTTTTATTTGAATTCTTATTTTTATTTATTTTCTTAAATTAAATTATTGAATTATCCTCAAAATTAATGTTAAGTATTTTCAAGTTTCTAAAAATAGAATTTGCTGAAAAAAAATTAAGTCGACTTTCTGAACAAAAAATCTTTTAATGTCATCTTTTTCGGTTGTCCAGTAATAATGGGGATGGTTTAATTTTTAATTTACAAAAGATTCATAACTCCGGTTTTGATCAACCGAATTTATTAAATTTAATCGCGTTTAAATGAGCTTTATATGCCTAAGTTTTTGTTTTGTCAACTATGATTACATGCCATTTACAAATGCAGCCAGAGGGCATTGTTTTAATAATTGTTTCTTTTTTGCGATATTTTTCAAAATATTTAAATACAACGTGTATGTTCTTAAACATTTTTACAAAGAGTAAAAAAATGCTAACAAATTGGCGAAAACTCCAATTCAATAAAATATTTATTAAAGAGAGAAAAGTTATAAATAAAAGACGAAGAAATATATATTTAAGTAGGCAATTTTTTTAAACTTGATGTTACTGTGTAGTTCTAAATATTGTTATTTGGACAATTTGTTGCACACTTAACATTTAATTTTTTTATTATATTAAATTTATTTTCATAATAATATAAGAACAATACTTTACGAAACTTTAAGTCCTTTAAATCTTATTTTTATACAAAATCTGAGTTGAGTTCGTTAATAAGGAAAATCGAGCCAGTGGCAGATTAGTTTTGAAAAGTTAAAAGTTTTAAAAAAATGTGACTTCTGTTCGTTAGAAATAAGGCTACGAAGGGATATTGTTATAAGATTTACAAAATTTCATGTTTAAACAAGTCGTACTTACTTAAGCTGTTTACTGGATTAACACAAATGCGTTTAAGATTTTTGTGCCATTTGTAAACAGCATGAAACCATAGTTTATACCACTAAAGATCAGGCATGTAAAGCTCTTTTAAATGAGATCAATTTTACCAAATTTGGTTAAGCCAAACCGAAGTTTTAAGTATATTTCAAAATACAAGTTTACCTTTCCCCCATCACTTCACTTGACAACTGACATAGATAATATTATAAGATTTTTTGTTCAAGATTACAATAAAGGTCTTGTCAGCTTAGCTAAATTTGACGTTTTTTTGATAAAATTCTGTTTTTACATTTTGTGGCCACTCTTACGCCCTCTAATAGTAATCTTAGAATTTAGAAAATATTTTCCAGGCATTTTTTAGGACCACTTTTGTTAAATATGCATTTTTTACGAAGCTGAACGAGTGTTAGTCTCTGAGATACACCTAATATATGCGGAATTACAAACCTTACTCATTGAAGATTACTCTCTAAACCCCATGAGAAAAAAAGGATTAAATCAGCCATAAAGCACCATTACTTGAAACCTGCGTACTTTAAAATCGATAATAAATTTTTGTGATTGGACATGTCAAAAGTTTTCGTAAGATCGATTACCAATTATATTAGACTATTCACATAGATTACCATATATATATCATCATCATCATTTTCAGCTATTATTTACCATTTCTAAATTATGGTGCAGCCTCCCTTATTAAGTTGTTATTATGATGTTCCTTTATAGTTATTTATTATTATTATTTTTCTTGTTTTTTTTTTTGTTGTTATTACTATTACGTGTTCTTATAATCATTGCTCATTTGTGCCCAACTCTTTCTATCGATGGTTAATCGGGACCAAGTTGTTCCTGCCACTTTCCTGATGTCATAGTCCCATCTAATGTTAGGGCGTCTCTGTGGCCTCTTCGCGTTTCTGGGATACCACATAGTTGTTCTTGTGGTCCATCTGTTGTCAGTTCTTCTTGCTACATGACCTGCCCATTGCCATTTAAGGGATTTTATTCTTTGGATGACATCTGTCACCTGGGTCATTCGTCGTATCCAATCTATTCGTTTGCGATCCCTTTTTGTTATCCCTGCATACATCTTTCCATGGATCTTTGAGCTACTTGGAGTTTCGTAATTATTTCGCTCTTCAATGTCCAAGTTTCGCAACCATATGTCATGATCGGTAATATGCATTGATCAAACGCTCTTTTCTTAAGGTAAAGTGGCATTCTGGATTTGAAGATGATGGAGTTTCGTCCGAATGCTGACCACGCCAGTTTGATTCTTCTGTTAATTTCTGGAAGTAGTGAACCCGACTTGTGTATAAGTTGACCCAGGTATACATATTCATCTACTACTTCCAGCGTGGTTTCGTTTATCCTTATTTCAATGTCTCTTATTAGATCGTTGCACATTACTTTTGTTTTTGCTAGGTTCATCTTTAAGCCCACTCTGTTACTGGCAATGTTCAGATCATTAATTTGTTCCTGCAGTTCTTCAGGATTTTTAGCAATCAGAACGATGTCATCAGCGAATCTTAAGTGGTTTAGATATTCCCCGTCTATACATAGACCTTTATTTTCCCAGTCTATTTTGCGGAAGATACTTTCTAGAGTTGCTGTAAATAGCTTGGGGGATATTGCGTCACCTTGTCGGACTCCTTTCTGAGTTGGAAATTCTGGGGTATCTTTGTATACATTTACTCTAGCTGTGGCCTCTCTATATATGTTGGCTAGCATTTCTACGTAAGGCTTATCCACTCCCTGGTCGACTAGAGCTTCTATAACTGCTCTTGGGTATATTGAGTCGAATGCCTTTTCAAAGTCTACGAAAGCTAATGTCAGTGGCAGATCATATTCTTTTGTTCGACTCATAATTTCTCGTAGTGTTTGAATATGATCCATTGTGCTGAAGCCACTTCTAAAGCCTGCTTGTTCTCGAGGTTGAGCAGCATCAAGTGTGTATATATATATATATATATATATATATATTATATATATATATATATATATATATATATATATATATACTAATTTAAAAACTTTGAAAAATAATTATTTGTATGCATGAAATGTAAAACCTAATTTTCTAAAATTTTTTGAAATACCTTTTCAAACGGGTGAATAAAATTGAAACAAAAAGTATTTGAGTTTAAAAAGTTACGCTTCTTTTCATTCTAGAGGAAAGTAAGGACTTTTATTACAGATATTTATAATGTGAGTTAGTGGACACCAAAGTAGAATCACGATTATATTTAGTTCATAAAAACAAAACATTTATTATTGCTTTTTGTGAAGCAAATGAATGCCAGGATTTATTATTGTTGTTATTAAAAGAAATTAAATTAATGCTAGACAATATTTTAGATGCTGTGGCAAATAACAAACATTTCCTGAAATCACATTAATTTTTTTTAATTCCTGCTATTTTTGTCCTTGAGTGGAATTATTAAGATCACACTTGATTGCAAAAGTTGTCAAATTTCGTAGTTGTTTATAATATATCAGATCCAGACCCAGGCGCGGATCCAAGGGGGGGGGCGGTAGGGGCGATCGGCCCCCCCAAGAGCTTTGAGTTTAGGAAAATGGACCCGATTTTTTCCTCTTATACTATAGTTTATTCAAGAACTAGAGAGAGTAATAAATCATTTTTACCCTTTTTCTCTTCGCAAACTACCTATTTTTCATAGGAATGGGTTAGAAATTTTATAATCAAAAATACCGGTCTATAATAATAGACTAAAACGTAGGATTATTCTCTCAAAAACAAACAAAATATCCATTGTCAAAAATACAAAAAGTTAAACATATATAAAAAAATAAATTCGTCCATATAATAATAAAATATTTTTGGAGCTATCGGTCATTTTATTATTAATTAAAAACATTTTTAGGGTATTTGACGTTTCAGTTTATTTATTTCTCAAACCATCTGCAGAATTACAATTGAACACTAAAAAGGGATTCAAATGTAATTACTTTTTTTTATGTTGTAATTAAAATTAGACCTACTTATTTTTATTTCTATTGTAATGATATCTTAATTTAATTTACTTTTATATTTAGAAATACGATAGCCCCAAAAAAATAAGATAAACATGTTAATTCTACACGCTTAAGAAAAAGACACAAACGCAATAATAAAATAATAAAAAAACTTACGGCTAATTAGAATTAATAATATATAAAATTAAAGAGTGGGACACACTAAAATAAAAATATATAAAAAAAATAAAAAAACATATAAACAACATTAAACAATAAAATACAACAAAAACAAAAATTTAAATAATAAATTGTGTTTACACTAGTAAACATTACGTATCTAATTCCTAATCAAAGTCAGTGAAACTATCTTCGCTAAAATTAATTATAATTGGTTCCTCTATCTCACCGATTATGAGATCGAGTTCTCACATTTTGTTTTATTCTATTATTATATGGATTTTTCCCAATTTTCCGCAGTAACTTTATTCAAAAAAATCTTTCAGAAGTTTAGTTAGATTACTAATTTTATTAATTGTGTTATTTCTAGCAACTCTACCTTTTACTTGAGAGAGATATTTACGGCTCCAACGGACAGTATCCGGACGATTTATAAGAACAGATTTTATATCTGGTTTTTCCCAGCAAAAATTAAGTTCTCTGAGCAACTTCCAGAGATCAGTTCTTTTAATTTCAGGTATATTGCGATCTTCAATGATTTTAGTTAGAATTTTGCAGTTTGGTCTTTTTGCCTGTGATCGAATGTGGCTTGGGAGTACTAACAATTCCAGTCGTTTTTTTTCCTTCAGTATTCGGTACATAGTAGATTTTCCAAACTCCTGTCATGTTGGAACATATCTCAATAGAGCTTTTAACATTATTATCTAGATATTGATATCTGAAGGCATCATAAACATTCATCGTAATAAGTTTTTCGTTGAGGAAAAAATGCCCTGGTTTAACGATTTTGGAATAAATATAGAGGTGAAAGCCATATCTTTTGGGTATCTCACTAATCTCAAATAATATATAAAAACAAACGCAAACAAGATATATCACTAAGAAAAAACTGTAAGTTGTACTTTGCTCACTGACAGAAATTAAATTAAACTATCAGAAATTCTATGTTGCAGTAAATTAATAAAATATATTTAAATATAATGAAATATAATTAGATTTACGGCAGTTCTCAGTTACCTGCGGTACTGGAGCAAGTACGTTAGAGGTTTCGGTAACAGTTTTACTACTCTCTCTAGTTCTTGAATAAAGTATAGGAGTCTGTATGCTTGCGATCACCCCCCCCCCCCTTCCCAAAAGCTTTGAGTTCAGGAAAATAGAACCTATTCTGCCTTTTATATTAGGAATGAGTATGCTGCTTGCACCCCCCCCCCCCGTTGACAACTTGTTTTTCTTGCCATAGTATACTTTTGTGATATCACCGCCCCCCCCCCAAAGAGAGAGGCTGGATCCGCCCCTGTCCAGACCTACATCATACTTCATATTCAGCCGATTTTATTAATAACCATTTTCAATAAGGTTAGTGCGTGAGTCCTTTGATTGCTGAATGACCCATACAAATTACAATATCGTTACAACTATTTCGTATGGCTTTTTACCCATTTGAAATAGATACTCTGCTTCTTAAAAAAAAAACTAAAAACTACAGACCAAAAAGAAAGAAATAATTCCTTTAAAAAAAAAGGATTTTCTTAAAAAGTAACTATAATATACTATTATGAAATTTCCCAAATGAATCCGCAAATTTAAAGTAAGAAGACAAAGAAACCAAATAATCATACGTAAGCCAAAAGTGTTAAAAGACCCAAAATTATATCAATAGTTGCCTTTGCTCGCAACGCAGCTCCCTCGTATAAATATCATAATATTAATATACACTTATCAAAAAATTCGGCTATTTAGGTATACAGAAGCAGTATTATTCAATACACTTCTTGGTGAATTCAATACCAAATGTACACATGCTCATTGTTAGCTCAAAAGAAATCCTCTAGAAAGATGAAATAATAAAACAAATGCTAGAACTTGTGACCTATAATACTACTTTCAATTACAATTATTTTGAATAAATGCCCTTATAATAGCAGGATTCCTGATTAATGTAGCAATGTACAGATCTCTCTTCAGTTCAAGAAAAGTGATAAATGATATGTTTTTGTCTCAGTCCTGTAAATTACTGGCCAAGATCATAAGTTACACATCCAAACATGTAGAATGTTGTTAAAGGCCATAACTGAATTAAGCAAAAACAAAATCTGTTGACCGAAGGAAAGCTTTTAACTCCGTGGAACCGTGGATGGTATTTCAAATAATCAACAATGCCAAAATTAATACAAAATATAGAAATATTATTCAACATTTATGCGAAAAAGCGACTTTACAAGTAAAGATAAGAGAAGACATGGGAACTCGTATCTCTTGTGGAGACACGATCGTTCTGAAGTTTTTAGACTTACATTATTAAATGTTTTTCAACAACTAAACTCGGGACGAAAAGCCATTAATATCTGTGGCCTATATATGCAAAGGTAGTCTTTGAACTACCTGATCTGATAAAGAAAATTTGGGAAGAAATATTTCTGAACATCGTCTCTTCTTAGCTCGACACACCTTCCCAGAAATTTTCAATAGCTTCGATACTCTTTATAGTAAAAACCTGCGAACTCCTCAAAACAGTCATTAACCTTTCATTGTTGGTAAATCTTTTACCACCGAGCCATTTTTTCAAATTTGGAAAAAGAAAATAATTCAAGGGAGATAAATCTGGAGAACAGGGTGTGTAAGGAATCAATTCGAACATTAATTCATTGATCTTGACCATCTCTATAAAGAATGTGTGAATTGAAGCATTACGTTTTTGAAGATAATGAATGAAAATTATGATGAAACAGATGGAACGCCTTCATTGAAGCCTTTCTGTCCATTGTTTTGACTATTTCTTTATTTCAGGTGTGAAGTGATGAATCAATGCCGAAACTTGACTTTATTAATGTGATCGCCACACACTCGATTGAGACATCCTCACGACGCTGTTTTTATTTCATTGGGAACAAACGCGGCATCCATCTTGCACACAGGTTTCTCAAATCTAAATTTTTAGTCAATATGTGATGTACAACAATTCCTACCATGTCTGCTAGCTCGTGCGCTTTCAGTTGACGATCTTCTAATACCATTTTGTGAATTTTCTTCACCATTTTAGGCGTGATCACCTCATTTGGACGACCACTGCTATGTGTTTCTTGAAAACTCGTACAGCCCAATTTAAACTAAGCTTCCAATATTTTATTTTTATAAATGAAAGATCAGACTCCCCAGAATAGAATCTAACTCGACTTTGATATTGATTTGGCTAAAACCTTTAAAATAAAAGTATCGTATCACATAACGATGATCAATTTTCTCCATGTTTACAAATTTACTGAGAACATTCACTACTGATGGCTGTCAAATACATACTAAACAACCTAGCATCTTCAAACTCTAGCTTTATAAGATTGATACTTTCAATCATTATAATTTTTTCACACAATAGCCGCCATCGTTACGTCAAGTCGGGTTCTTCTGGACCAAAATCCTGTTCGTTTTACAAACGACATAATATTCATTAACAATAACAGACTAAACTATAGATTCGGCTTTTACTTGGTGGAAATTCATTATAACTATAGGTTGTAATTACAGTAAAACAATTTTACACTTTCCACAAATTTTTAATTTTAATTTTAATCACTCGACATGTTTCGCAAACACTGTTGCTTCTTCAAAGGAGTATTACAAAATGAACATTAAAAGATAAAAGATAAAAACAAAGTGGTCTTGATACAGGTAAAATAAGGTTTACAATTCAGAATAAGAGGAAATTCCATAATTATATTTCCAAGAAAAGTTAAGGATAACTAAACAGGTTCAATAAGGGTGATCGGTCTAAATCTATTTGGTCATTAAGCAAATTATTGGAATTTTTGAGTTTATTTATTTCCAGGGATTCAAGCAAATTTAGTTTTAAACCTTTGTTTTCAATGTGTAATATGTCATAATTATTGTTGAAGGTATGGTTTTCTTCTATTAAATGATTGGAATAGTTAGAATCAGTTTTATTTTTTATATAACTAATGTGATGTTCATTAACACGTTTATTAAAGTTTCTACCAGTCTGGCCTATATAAACTTTAGGACAATCATTACATTTTAATTTGTAAACACCGCAATTGTTTCCTTTGTTTGATTTGGTTTTACTATTTTTGATATGTTTACCTAGAGTATTAGTGGTTTTGAAAGTTATATTAATATTCAAGTTTTTCAGAAATTTACTTATTCTATTGCTAATGTGGCCTAAGAAAGTAATTACTTTATATTTATTATTGTTTTCTTTTTTTGTAGGAAAAACTAAGTTTATGGCTTTATTATATAGTTTTTTATTTAGTATTTTGTCTATTATTTTTGGGGAGTAACCATTATTTATAGCAATTTGTTTAATAATGTTTAGTTCATTTTGAAAGTTGATTTTGTTAAGAGGTAAAGATATCAATCGATGTATCATACTGAAAAAAGATGCTAGTTTATGTTGTATTGGGTGTGAAGATGTATTGTGGATTGTAATGTCAGTATGGGTGGGTTTATGATAAATAGAAAAGTCATACTTATTGTTTGTTCTTTTAATTGTTCTTGGGGTTGATATAGACTTGGCACTAAAAGATATTCCTAATAATCTTATTTACAAATATGAAGCCTCTTCTTTGATTAAGAAACATTTTTTAATGGATTCACTTCCAAAACAAGATACAAAAGTCATTAAGCAAATTAAAGAAAAACGCAAAGATATAGTTTTTACTAAAGCCGACAAAGGTAATACAGTAATAGCTATTAATAAAATTGATTACATTAGTAAAACTCTAGGATTTTTAGACCCTACTAAATACATAAAACTAAAAATAGACCCCACTAATAAATATCAAAAAATTATAAAACAAGTTATACAAAACTGTAAAAGTTTGTTTTCAGACTGGGATTTACGCAAATTTACCCTAATGAACCCACAACCTCCCAAACTGTACTCTCTCTTAAAAATTCATAAAATTGGAAACCCAATTAGATCAGTAGTATCTTTCTTTACTGCCCCTTCGTATAAACTCTCAAAATATTTAATTGATATTATAAAAATTAACACAAATTTCTCCGCTAAATATTCTATTAAAAATTCTTACGATCTGGTCGAAAAAATTAAACACTTAAATCTACCAAATAACGCCAAATTTGTTTCCTTTGATGTTACCAATCTATTCCCTAGTATACCTATTGAACATACAATAGAACTTGTTAAAAAACTTTTAATTAAGAAAAATGACAATGTGATTAAAAATCAAGAAATTCTTTATGCTTTAGAAAGTTGTTTGAATCAAAATTATTTCGAATTTAACGATGAATTTTACACCAGTAAGGAAGGACTTATCATGGGTAACCCTCTAAGCCCTCTCCTAGCGGAAATTTTCATGGACCATATTGAATCAATTATTTCAAAAAACCCCCTTTTTAATAAATTTATCTATTGGTTTAGATACGTAGACGATGTTTTAGCTTGTTTTACGGGTACAGACAGACAATTAGACCATTTCTTAAATTTTATTAACAACATACACGACAACATAAAATTTACAATAGAAAAAGAATTCAATAACTCTATCAACTTTTTAGACTTAACAATTAAAAGAACAAACAATAAGCATGACTTTTCTATTTATCATAAACCCACCCATACTGACATTACAATCCACAATACATCTTCACACCCAATACAACATAAACTAGCATCTTTTTTCAGTATGATACATCGATTGATATCTTTACCTCTTAACAAAATCAACTTTCAAAATGAACTAAACATTATTAAACAAATTGCTATAAATAATGGTTACTCCCCAAAAATAATAGACAAAATACTAAATAAAAAACTATATAATAAAGCCATAAACTTAGTTTTTCCTACAAAAAAAGAAAACAATAATAAATATAAAGTAATTACTTTCTTAGGCCACATTAGCAATAGAATAAGTAAATTTCTGAAAAACTTGAATATTAATATAACTTTCAAAACCACTAATACTCTAGGTAAACATATCAAAAATAGTAAAACCAAATCAAACAAAGGAAACAATTGCGGTGTTTACAAATTAAAATGTAATGATTGTCCTAAAGTTTATATAGGCCAGACTGGTAGAAACTTTAATAAACGTGTTAATGAACATCACATTAGTTATATAAAAAATAAAACTGATTCTAACTATTCCAATCATTTAATAGAAGAAAACCATACCTTCAACAATAATTATGACATATTACACATTGAAAACAAAGGTTTAAAACTAAATTTGCTTGAATCCCTGGAAATAAATAAACTCAAAAATTCCAATAATTTGCTTAATGACCAAATAGATTTAGACCGATCACCCTTATTGAACCTGTTTAGTTATCCTTAACTTTTCTTGGAAATATAATTATGGAATTTCCTCTTATTCTGAATTGTAAACCTTATTTTACCTGTATCAAGACCACTTTGTTTTTATCTTTTATCTTTTAATGTTCATTTTGTAATACTCCTTTGAAGAAGCAACAGTGTTTGCGAAACATGTCGAGTGATTAAAATTAAAATTAAAAATTTGTGGAAAGTGTAAAATTGTTTTACTGTAATTACAACCTATAGTAATAACAGACTACAACATATGCTTTCTGAATTGAAATAAGTTTATAAAGGGTGGGACTAAGCATGAACGTAGCCTAGACTATAATTATTGCTTCAAATGTCACACCATTATGGATAACAGACAGAAATACAGAGTATCGAAGAGTTTGAACATATATTTAGACAACTAAATAAGTCTTGAAAAAGAAAATCAACAAGCATATATAAGAATACAAATGTCCTGTCTGTTATGATTTGTGACATGAAAACGGCCATATTAACTATTGAAGCAGCCAATAAATTCTTGGAAATGGCAACTGAAAGATTTTGACATTATTTAACCTATGTTGAAAGACTTCTGCTAGGTGTAACTCTTCATAACCATCTACGAAATGAAGAGATAAAACAACGCACAGAAGTTGAGGATATTATAAAACGTATTGCCACTTGAAGATGATCGTGGATTGATCATGTGGCTATACAAGACAACACAAAGTGAACAAAATACTGTGTAGAGTAAAAACCAAGATGGATTAATGGCATGAAGGAAAAAATTAGCTAGAATAGAAACTTTCAAGATATAGCTTGGAATGAAAACGTCATACGAATGTTTATGTCCGGAAGTCGACGGAATAGAACTAATAAATAAAGCGAAATATTCCCGCATCATCTCTGGGAAACATGAAAGCTCAGAAGTATGGACGTTTTCTGCCACTCTATTCATTTTCAAAGATTTTTACGCTTCAAACTGGGCTACGTATAAAAGTAGAATATTGGCATTCTATCAGTAAAACTATTTTTAATATAATTTCGATAGTTTCGGAGGTTACCTCAGACAAACAAATTTATCAATATATCGATGATATCAAGGTTGATTCCTTTTAATCTAAATATTATTGAAATTTTTTGATAAATTAGTTTCGTTCAAAGATTATTAAATTATTAAAATTGAATTATTAGAAAAAAATAGTTATTTTATTGTTAGAAAACGGATTTATGGTTAAAAAAACAACACAATTTGATTCATTTATATTTACATTTTAAAAAGAACCTTTGATTTCAGTGAGTACCGTGACAAAGTTCACGGGGGTTTACGTTTTTTTTTTTTGATGCAATTATTATTTTTAATATTATATTTAAAGATTATCATAACGATTATAATGGTATAGACAATTCGATTTTTAGGAGAGTGGCAAGGACGGATGAAGAGCAAATTTTTAGTTACGTATAAAAACATTTGGCTGCTTTTTGATTAAAAACTTTAAAAAATACAAAGCAAAAGAATATTATGTAATTTTGTAAATATATATGAGGCATTATTTCCCCACGTTACACCCATAAGGCCCATTTTTATTCGATGAAAAAATTATCAAAAAAATATCAAAATTATCAGAAAAGTACAAGCTTTTCAATGGTGCGTGGCAAAATGAGTTCATTAAATCAATATATCCTGAAAATTTCGAAAAATCGAAACTAAATATTATTAGTTAAATCCCATTAAGTTTTTCTATTCGGTATTTTTGCTTAAAATTACGCACTCGGGGGTTTTTTAAGGTCACGAGGTACAAATATGTAATGAGAATTTTAATTTTCCAATATCCAAGATGGCGGATTCAAAATGGTGGTCATAATTTTTTTTAAAATAATATTTTGCTCTGAAAATACTTACTCGGGGGGTTTTGGGGTCGCTGAGCATGAATCTATAATGAGAATATCAATTTGTCAATATCCAAGATGGCAGATTCAAAATGACGAACCTTAATTTTTTTAAAAGCTAATATTTTGCTCTGAAAGTATTTACGGATTTTTAATGAGAATTTCAATTTTTTCAATATCCAATATAGCGGATTCAAAATGGCGAACCTCCTCGACGATGCATCCTGGGTTCGAGGTAATTTGCGCTCAGGATTTTTGGGGTAGCTGAGTACAATTATATTATTTCGGATTCTGGACAATTCAGTTTCTAATTGAAGATTCGCTCTCAGCGTCTCCAAAAGCGTCTTAATAATTAGCTTTTAAAAAGATTAAAGTCCGCCATTTTGAATCCGCCATCTTGAATAATGAGAAATTTGAATTTTTATTACAGATTCGTGCTCAGAGACCTTAAAACTCTCCGAGAAAGCATTTTCAAAGCAAAATATTAGCTTTAAATAAATTATGATCCACCATTTTGAATCTGTCATCTTGGATATTGGGAAATTAAAATTTTCATTACATATTTGCACCCTGCGACCTCAAAAACCTCCGAATAAGTAACTCTAAGCAAAAAAAGCAATAGAAAAATGGGAGCTTCAAAGGGGTTTAACTAATTCAACTTTTTCACCTTTTATTTTCGGTTTTTCGAAATTTTCAGGATGATCGAATTTAATGAAGTAATTTTATCATGCACCGTTCGAAAGCTTGTACTTTCCTGATAGCTTTGATATCTATTTGAAAATTTTTGACACAAATGGAAAATGGGCAGTAGGAATGTAACGTTGGAAAATAATGCCCCATATGCATTATACTAACTATTTCATTCCACACTTTGTAATTTGTTTACTTAATTTTTTAATATTTTTCCATCCTCTTATTATTCCCCTGCCCTAAAAAATCGAAACGTACTCAGCAAATCCAAAAAAAAAAGAATATTTTCTAATGCCATGAATATAACACGTGAAATAAATGAAAGTAAGAAATTTACATATGATTTGGTAATACATAGGGAGATTGCGATGGCTGTCTTTTCGATATATAGGGAGATGTTTTACCTAATTATCTCTAAGAATCAGTAAGTTCCAGTTACTAACCTGAACTAACCTGAACTAGGTACGAGCAATGCTAAAAAAACATAACTATAACTAACTACTTCTCTACAAAGGGCTAGGAGATGTCCACAGGGAGGTGTGTTTTCTCCACTCCTGTATTCTTTGGTATCTGCGCAGGAGTGAATCGGCAAATCTCCTGAAGAATATCCACGAACCATTTTTTAAAACCTCTTCAGGAAACACAGCACCTGCAAGATATGAAAATGAAATGTCGATTTATCTTCAACAACTAGCAATAGTTCCCTTCACTAAGGAAAAAACCTTTGTTGAGCAGAAGAGGCATTAAATTAATTTTACAAAAGAAGCAAAATGCCTGGGGGTAACACTGGATAAACAGCTTAACTGGAACTCACATCTGGATAAAACAAAGCAAAATTCTTTGCCGCATATGTGAAAAATCTTATGGCATAGGCTTAAAATAACTTCAGAGTCTGTAGTTTGGTGAGGTTAGAGACAGTAACGAGTAGACTGAGAAAATCTCTCAGGACTCCAAATGGCAAGCATGTTTGACAATTACAGGATTATTTAGCACAAATAACCGTGGTTATGGAAGCTCTTCTAGGGCATACTTCCCTTTCCCTACAGTTACAAGGAGAAGCTAAGACAACAATATACAGATTATGCCATGCTACCTGTAATATATGAATGAATTACCGGCATCTAGAAAATACTCAACTAGTAAAGATAATCAAAACCCAGGATGTAAGTATGTCCACAGACCTAAAACCAGTACAATATCTCAATCATATTCTGTACTGAAAAATTTGTATCAGAACAAAATGGACCCGTGTATGTTGCTAGAAAAACGGACTTAAGCTCATCAGATAGTCAAGAGACACTCAAAGACCTTGAATCGAACGTTCCAGTTCATTCAGGTTAGTTTTGGATGGTTCAGGTTAGTTCTGGTTAACTTCGGTTCGTTCAGGTTAGTTTCAGTTTGTTTAATTTAGTTCCGGTTATCTATATGTCTAGAACTGTATGGAATTGTCAGAACGGAGTAAGTTTTCTAACTTTTTATTATATTATGCAAAATTATCGCCATTTACGAGTATTTTTCTTATATTTCCATTTGTGAAGCTAAAATGAATCGAAGAAAATTTTGAAATAGAGGTTTTAGATAAATTTTTGTCTCACTTTTCGATAGTGTAGTTAGATTTTATTTAATTTATTGCTCTAACCTTGAAAAAATACAAAATTTTTGTATCTCGACATTTTTAATATTTTCTTTTTTTATATTAATGTAGGAACTTTCTTGAATACACTGTTTCGGTATTTTCTGGAAATAAAGCGTTGAACACTGAACTGCTTATTAACTTCACATGAACGTGTATAAAGTGAAATAAAATGTCAGTTTTAACACAGCAGCACGTTAAAAAATCTACTACTACTAGTGTTTATATAAAACAGTTTTTATATAACAAAGTATAAATTTTGGCTTACTATTATTTTTAATTTTTAATATATATATATATATATATATATATATATATATATATATATATATATATATATATATTGTGTGTGTGTGTGTGTGAGATTCTATAATAATAATTTTATACTGTTAATTTTAGCATAAATATAATTAACATTTGAAACATTATAATTTCAGAATTGTATAACTTGTGCAATAAAAATGAGTAACAATTCAAAAAATCTGATTTTTACTACCTCAAAATGACTTAAATCTGCTTCAAATCATAACGTTTCAGCTTGTAATTTCTCTAAGTATAACTATAGCACTTTAAGGAACTGTGCAAATGATGAGAAAGCAGCGAGACATAAGCATGTTTAATTGAAGTAAAAAAGAAAAAGCATTGTTTCTATATATTTTCAATTTGTAAAATTATACGAAAAATACTGTCCAAATTATTCAAACACTAAAAGAAATGACCTCTACAACAGTCTGTAGTAAGGTTATCACTTTTATTTAATAATCTCTGGAAGTTTATGCATCTTATGGAAAGTAAAATTGAAGCCTATTCAATATGTACAACGAAAGAAAAAATAAGTGTCAACTACGTTAAAAAGTTTTAATTTTTTCATTTGTGCATTTTTCACCCAATAATCATAAAATTACTAACCAAAATTCGAAAAAATTGCAAAGGTACTGTTTTGTAGAAAATTTCTCGTCGGAGATGTATTTAAAAGTCAAAAATAAATTTTTATACCACAATTTTTAGAAAAAAATTTAACTGCTCTCTTAAAAAACCAAAAAGAGAAGTTTTATGAAATGTAACAATATTTGAAATATAAAATTAAAATTTTTTAAGTCGGCATGACATTTTTTCTTAAAAAAATGTAAAATATATACAGAGTGTCCGGAATATACGTGTACAACGTTTGATTACAGACTCTTGACGTCAAAATAGATCGATTTAAGTCAAATTAGTTGTATCCGATAATGCTTCGTTTAGGCAGTAGCAGACATCAAAGTTTTAAGAAAATATTGATTTTCCCAAATTTCTTGAAAAGGTGGTACACGTATTTCCGGACACCCTGAATATATACATATATATATATATATATATATATATATATATAGAGAGAGAGAGAGAGAGAGAGAGAGAGAGAGAGAGAGAGAGAATTTAAAACCTTATTTGTTGGTAAAAAAGTAAAAAATGCAAAATTTTTACATTTTCGTCCATTGTTTTTTTTTTGTAAAGGAGTAGGTATACAAGCAGGAATTGAGATTACAGATGTTAAGGGGTTATAGAAGTTTTTCCGATCAAAATTGACGAAGATATTATATTGTTGTCCCAATTTCAATTTATTTTCCGTTTTTGTCATGTGAAAAGGTTTAAGCGAGAGTAGTATGCTTTTATCCTTTAATTCTACTCGCATTAGTTTATCTAATTAAAGATTTAGAATTTTTCGGACAATAAAGAGTCAATATTAAATGATTTTTATTTAAATGAGAAAGCCAACATCAATATTTTCAATTTGTTTCTTAGTCACTTCGATTCATTCCTGCTGAAAATCTGCAAATTAAAAATGACATCTATATTGTATCCGTATTTATAAAGTTATACAATTGTTTATAACAAGTGAGCATTCTACCTATGCAAATTATTCCTATCTTTGCTAGGGCAAAGCCAGAAAAGTTTTATTAAGAAGGGCCCATAAAAATTCTTCAAGAAGCGTCGGTGTATGCAGGATATCCAGTAAGCATCTCAGGATCATACAGGGAAAGGTCCAGATAACTCTAGTTTGTCATAGAAAACAAATTCCTAAAGGGCCCCCTAACGGAAATACAAAGTCCTAAAGGGGGTACCCAGCCATTTACCTTATCCACTCTAAGTGCTGAACCGATTGTATATTTTAATGAAATTTCAATATTTTGTAAAGGCCATAAAGTTTCATTAAACCACACTACAGGAGATGTTTTAGATCATCAGAGAAATCAGGAACCGACTTGCAGCCACACTTGTTGAACCTAATTTTTGACAGGTGTCATTTTATAGAGCTGAAAACTGATTTTTCAAATACTTTAGCCATTCTTCTTCAAAAAAGGTACTCATAATTTATTTCGATAAAACTGACGGTTTTCAGGATAAATCGGTTTTTAATGCGAAAAACTCAAAAGTTACTAATGCTAAACAAAAACAGGTAAAAATAAAATACGCAGGGTGATGTGCTTTCATTTATGGGGAAGCGCTGTCTTACTCTTCGAAAGCATGCTGAAAAATTTCCAGCTCAAACATTGTCAATTCCAGAAACCTTTCAAGGGGTTAATCGGGGCTCAAATAATTTACCATGTTATTAAAATGCAAAAATTATGAAAAAAATAATATTCCAGCATTATTACGTACTTCGTAAGAATGATGTGCTATTCTCGCTAGTTCTTCTCTAATATTTACTGGTGTTGAATAAATTAGTTCTTTTAGATATCCCCAGAAGTAAAAGCCAAAGAGCTTTAGGTCTGGAGACCTTGGTGGCCATAAAAACAGGCCCACTTCGACCTATCCATCGAGAGCCAAAAACGTTTGTTAAGTGTTGACATATTATACAGTTAAAATGAGTTGGAGAGCACTATCATGCACGTTCCACATTTGCATTTTGAAGTATTGAAGTCTTACGAGATAATCATCCGAAGATATAGGGGGTAATTTTCCATCGTGGTACGGGTAAAGTTTCTGTTTTATTACAGTTTTATATATAATCCATTTTGTAACATTGTTTTGTGTCGGGAGCTCTCTTATGATGTTTGAAGGGTTATCAGCAATATTTTGCAAAATTTGTTCTTCTACGTATTGGTCTCAAGCTCTCTTGGAAGGGCCCTCGCCGCCACGTCGCGACAATAATGACCCTGAATAAAACATTAATTTGTTAACTCTAATATTTATTTAATAATCATCTTTTATCTGTTTCTCTTAGGCTTCGATCAAGAATAATCTTCCTTTTCTTAAAATTATTTTTACTTGATGGCGGTTTTGACAAGTTCCGTCAATAGTAATTCTTTATGTAGGTATTAACAATAATAACCTGATTTTTACCTGTTTCTGTTTAGCATTAATAACTTTTAAGTTATAAAAACCCAAATAAATTAAGAGTACCTTGAAAAGGAAAGATCAAAGTATTTAAAAAATCGATTTTCATTTCTGTAAAAGGACACCTATCAAAAATTGGGCCCAACGAGTGTGGCTACAACTCCGTTCCTGACTTCTCTGATAATCTAAAACATCTACTATAGTTTGGCTTAATGAGTCTTTATGACCTCTATAAAATATTAAAATTTCATTAAATTATACAAGTCGGTTCAAAACTTAGAGCCGATAAGGTAAACCACTGGGTACCCTTTAGGGCTCTGAATCTCCGTTAAGGGGTACGTTAGGAATTTTTTTTCTATGACAAGGTAGAGTTATTTGGATCTCCCCTGTACACTGTAGGTACTTACCTGTAATATATATATATATATACATATGTACAGAGTGTTTGGTACATCGAATCAAACTTTGGAAGAAGTGATAGAGAATGTCATTTTGAATAATTTATGCCATATATGCCTTAGTACAAAAATGCACGGTTGTCGAGTTACAGCACATTTTATAATTTTTCGATTTTTTGGCAATTGGTAATTGAAAATTTAGTGTTAATGATACTGGTACAATTTTTCGGCTTGAAATATTTTTTTCTTATTATTTGGTTCATACACTATAATAACAACAAGAGGATTAAAATTAAAATCACACACAGAAAACTGTGGACTCAAAAATATTATTCATCTACGAAAATTCAAGTTTCATTCTTAGATTTGAGTGATGTTTTTTTCTAACAATAAGAAAAATAAATGCATTCAATTTATTTTAAAAATAACTTTATTTAATTACCTTTACAGTGGTTTATCAAAATCCGTATCAATAAAATATTAAATCCATTAAATTCAGGGAAGATATTCATGATAACGAAATTAAGGATGGATCATATATTTATTATCTCAATTTAAAGCTATATAGATATGCAACAGAACTAAGAAATGTAATACCGCCACATAACATTTCGTGTTGCACGACGATGATACAGCATAATTCAGTTCAAGATAAAAAAATAATATCGCAGTTTATGCCTTTTTATCAAATTAGATGGTCTTTGTGAACCTTTGGTCCAGACATGCAAACAAGGGCGTGTAACATTTCTTTGAAGCGACAACCAAAAGCCTACACTATTACGCCATCACCCTTGCGACGATGTTGCGTTACAATGTTCTGTCACATGTGTGTAAACACCTTCAGACACACGACGCAATTTTTAAACCGAATATCTTAATTTAAAGTACTGATTTCAGAAAATTAAAAAGTTTTTTGAAGTAAAGCGAATTCTTGCTTTATAAAATAAAACAAGAAAAATGTTTAGTAAGATCGCTTTAATTTAAATTTATGTTTTCAGGACAAGTCGTCAACTCAGAGAACAAACCCACCACGCCAAAATCTTTCCCAAAAGATTTTAAAAAGTTATTAAGAGACAGACCCACTCAACTCTGGATAGCTGGAATACTCTTAGCACTCATGAGTATTATATCTCTGATTGTCTACTACTCCGTTAACTTTAGCTTCGCTCAATCGCCTGTGGCGCCCTCTCCCGGGCATACCGATGATTTAGGAGATGGAATTCAGGTTATACAAAGATCGGTAAGTTTATGTACTTTTGATAATACCTTCGAGTCGCTTTATGTTCCTAGTATTGTTGAAGAATAAAATTCTGAGTTTCGTACTCTTCCTACTCTAGCGCAATTCTCATATTTTCTCCATTGTTTACATTTGTAACCCGGCTTTATGAGTCCGCTCCTTAAATTTAAATAAAATCGAAGTGTGTCACGACATATCTAACCTAACAAAAATAGAAGTTGTATAATATTTTTCTTAGAGATTGTTTATTACGTTTATCAATAACTTTCTATTTAACGCAATGTTTCGATCCGATCGAATCGATTCGATGCAGCTATATCTATTTAAACAAATTCCACGTACTTTAGCATACTTTTATAAATAAATAATATCTATATATACCGTGAATTTTGAGACAATAGTAAGTTAATAAATATGGTTTTATTTTAAACAAATCAAATGGTATTTTTTATGAAAAAAAATATATCTCGATAACTAGTGACCAACCAATAAGTTTATTTATATAAATGAATTCTTCGTCTTCAAATGCAATATCAGGTCCCCCTGACGTTGGCAATTACATTGGCAAGTCTTTCACGGTCCTGCGCTAGCTGGAACAGTTCCCCCGCGCTACGTATACCTGTCCATTCACGAATATTCCTCAACCAGGAAGCCTGTCTCCTTCCTACCCCTCTACGTCCCTCTACTTTACCCATCATGATTAGTTGAAGAATTCTATATTGCTCCCCTCTGAATATATGTCCAAGATATGAGATTTTTCTACACTTCACAGTGTTTAATAGTAGACGAGTTGTGTCGGCCCTATTGAGTACCATTTCGTTGGTCTGCCTAGCTGTCCAAGGTATTCTCAGCATTCGCCGGTGTAACCACATTTCGAGAGCCTCCAACCGATTAATCGTGGCAGCCTTAATTGTCCAGATCTCTGCCCCATATAGTAACACTGCCCAAACGTATGATCTTATCATTCTCTGTCGTAGTTTTAGGTTGAGGTTATCATTGCAGAAAAGTGGTTTCATTTTTTAAAAAGTTGTTCTAGCAGTCTCTATTCCACACCTTATCTCTTTATCTGGGTTTAGATTTTCGGTGATATAACATCCAAGATATTTAAAATGAGTCACCCTGTCTATTTGAATTGAAGCGTTAAGATGAGGTTGTCTACTAAAGACCATCAATTTTGTCTTTTTTATATTTATGTTGAGCCCCATTTCTTGACCCTCAGTGTTAACACAGTCTAATAGATGTTGCAGGTCTTGTAGTTTGTCGCTTAGGATAACAGTGTCGTCAGCATATCGTATTGTATTTATATATTCTCCATTAATTTGTACTCCCATTCGTTATCCTTGAGTAGCCCGTTTAAAGATTTTATCTGAATATATATTAAAAAGCAGTGGAGATAGTATGCAGCCCTGTCTGACGCCTCGTAGAATTTTACTTTCTTCTGTGAGTTTTCCATTTAGCCTTACTGTTGCTTTCCGCCGCCAATATAGATGTTTAATAATTCTTACGTCTCTGCTGTCTACCCCTACGTTACTTAAAATGTCTATGAGTTTTCTGTGCTGTACTCTGTCGAAGGCCTTCTCGTAATCGACAAAACATACGAATACATCCTTGTGTTGGTCCCGGCATTTTTGCAGAAGTATATTTAGAGCGAATAAGGCCTCTCTAGTACCTAGGGCGTTTCTAAATCCGAATTGGGTTTCATCTAAATCTGCTTCGCATTTAGATCTTATCTTACTGTGGATGATTCTGAGAAATACCTTCAAAGTGTGGCTCATTAGACTTATTAGTCTGTACTCACTGCATCGCTTTGCTCGCTATTTTTTGGGATGGGGACGAATACAGACTTCAGCCAATCTTCCGGTATATCTCCAGTCGCGTAAATGGTATTAAACATGGATCATTTGTAACAGCTCGGTTGGGACATTATCCGGCCCGATGGTTTTCCTGGTTTTTGCAGATCTTATGGCAGATAGAACTTCACTGTTTAGAATTTCCGGTCCCATGTCTATATTAGCGTCTATATTAGCGAGATCATCGAGTTGTGTTCATTCGATCTGTCATCATCAAATAATTCTTTTATATATTTAACCCATGTTTTAAAAATTTCTTTTTCGTTCAAGATAATTTTACCATCAGGGTCCACAAGGGTATTAGTGGTATTCTTATTATATAGACCTGCTATTTCTCTGACCTTTTTGTACATGTTGAATGTGTCATGTTTCCTTTCTAGATCTTCCATTTCAATACACTTGTCTCTCATCCAGTTCTCTTTGGCTATCCGAATTTTTTGTTTAATTTCTCTTTGTCTTCTTTTATATTCCACTCGATTTGCTTTCGACTGTCTCCTTTGTTACATGAGATCCAATATTTCTGCTGTCATCCATTTCTGTTTTTTCGGTTTGTTCTTCCATAGAGTATTTTCAGTTATTAGTTTGTTGGTTGGTTCCTTAAACGATTTCCAAATTTCTTCTACGTTGTCGTCAGTTCTTGTGTTCTTTATGTAGTTGTTCACATCTTTTGTAAGCAGTTTTTTATCGGTTTCCGCTATCTCAAATCCACTGACTATTGACTATTACTTTGTATTATTTTAGGTTTGATTTTAATATCAGCAATCACGGGATTATGGTCAGATCCAATGTCTGCTCCAGGATAGGTTGTGACTCTGTTTATACAGTTCCTAAATCTTTTGTTTGTTAATATATAATCAATCTGGTTCCTTACAATGTGTGCGGGATTATCTCCTGGCCCTCTCCACGTATATAGTCTTCGTTTGTGTAATTTGAACCATGTGTTTGTTATTACCATGTTGTGTTCTTGGCAAAATTCGAAGAGTCTGTCACCCCGCTCGTTACTTTCACCTAAACCATATTCTCCTATCAGGTCCGCGCTGCTACCCTTACCTATCTTTGCATTAAAATCGCCCATGATGTAAGTGATTTCATTATTTTTAAGAGTTTTCAATATTGTGTCTATTTGTCTATATAGGGATTCGACTTCGTCGTCATATCTTCTTTCTGCGGTCGGTGCATATATTTGATGTATATTAATGTTAAATGGGCTTGCTTCCAGCTGTAGCAGTAGGATTCTATCATTTATGGGAACAAAGTTACGTACACACTTCGTCAGTTTTGATACCAAGAAAACACCCACACCATTTCTGTGATTTGGTTCGCCATCATCCGTTCCAGAGTAGTATAAGGTGCCTTTTTCATGTTTACATGTTCCACAACCAGGCCATCTCAATTCGCTTATACCCGTGATATGTAATTCCATGCGGTAAATCTCTTGGACGAGATTCTCAAATTTTCCAGATGCGTAGAGGGATCGCACATTCCATGTTGCGATTCCTAATTTGGACTTTGCCATTTTGAGCCGGGAGATTCTTCGCACCCCTTGCCCATCTAAGGGCTGCCCGTGACTGGGGGCCGTTGTATTTAGTTTTCTCGCCATAGCAATTTCCTGGGAAAAGTTGAGCAATGTGGTTTCCCGTTGCCTTCATTGTTTTTTTCTTCAGCCGCCCCTGACATGGGGTACCGACGCTGTGTGCAGCCGCCCATTCTGGGTCAGACGCTGCTGTGTGCTGGTTTTGGTCAGCCCTGGATATTTAATTTTTCCAGTACCACCTATATCTAGGAGGCGTTCCCCTATCCGCCACCTGGAGAGGCTCCCGATGGGGGACCAGCAACCCCGCATGGGTATAAATGAATAGGTAATTTAATTACCTAAAACTTTTGTTTCAAATTTTTTTTTCATCCAACTTTTAGTTTTTAAGATAAAGTGGAGAAACCGAAGAAAGTGTCCGTTATTTTATTGGCACAGAGTTGCCAATATTAACATCGGAATATGTTTTTTAGAATGCCAAAATATACACTTTACAATAATAAAATCGTCGATAACTTTTTTTTTCAAAAAATATTTTTTTTTGTATAATTTCCATGGACTATTTAGTGACAAATCCTGAACATAAAACCGAGACAGATATTCAATTTTTAAACAGTAAAGTTACTTTGACCCAGTCTCGTATATGTTCTTTTCTCAAGCTGCACAAAAACAAAGAACATTAAATGTAGTCATCTGTCTAGCAAAAGATATAAATATTAATGATTTAGGTAATAAAATCAGACGAACAACTTAGTTATCTATGAATATTATAATAATATAAAGATTATAATTTTTTCCCGTTATAGTTATCACGTGACGGAATATAGAAATAAAAATATTTATTCGTAATGAAAAATTTAATTGAGATGTGGACAGATGTTTATTTTTTCATTAAAATAATCAAAAATTCCACATTATATAAAAACTTTAGATTTCTTACGAAGCTTTAAGTGATAGAATATTTTGGTGAAAAATATATTATGTGGATCAATGTGAAAGTACTGAGGGATTTTATTAAAGGCTTAAAGGAAAAGCATAAAAAGGAGCTCTAAAAAGGACTCTTAATATGTAAGTCAATCTTTTTTTTATTGGCTACGGTTATTTAACTTACTTGAATTTATTATCATGGGTTAAAGGTATTTAGCTTCATTCTTTAAAGTAACACACTATTTGTAAGTAATCTCTCAAACTATTTTGGTGTGGTTATGTATACAACTAATTAGAAACACTTAAGACAGAAATTAATATTTTATTTTATAGCAATTGAGGCCTTCTTTGCAAAAAACCCATATGGCAAAAAATTTGAATTTTCAAAAGTTAAAAAAACTTTTTAACTTCGCATAGGTAAAAATTTTTCTGTTCCTGACTGGATTATAAAGGGTGTTTTTTATAGTGGTATAGAACTTTTAAATGGAATAAAACAAAGATGAATTTTTTAAATTGACATGAAATTTACTTTATTCGAAAGATAACCTTCTGGCATTATAATTTAAATATGACTTCTGGCATATGACCGCCACGGCTGGCTCGGACGTAGTCTAATCTGGAGGTTCAATTTTCGATGATTTTTTCCAACATTTGTGGCCGTATATCGGCAATAACGCGGCGAATGTTATCCTCCAAGTGATCAATCGTTTCGGGCTTATTGGCGTAGACTAGCGACTTCACATATCCCCACAGAAAATAGTCTAGCGGCGTTAAGTAGCACGATCTTGGAGGCCAATTCACGGGTCCGAAACGTGAAACTATGCGGTTGCCAAACGTTTCCTTCAATAAATCAATTGTGGCACGAGCTGTGTGACATGTTGCGCCGTCTTGTTCAAACCACAGCTCCTGCACATCATGGTTGTTCAATTGATGAACGAAAAAGTCAGTAATCATGGCTCTATAGCGGTCACCATTGACTGTAACGTTCTGACCAGCATCGTTTTTAAAGAAGTACGGACCAATGATTCCCCCAACCCATAAAGCACACCAAACAGTCAGTTTTTCTGGAGGTAACGGTGTCTCAACATACACTTGAGGATTATCATCACTCCAAATACAGCAGTTTTGTTTATTGACGTATCCATTCAAACAAAAGTGAGCTTCATCGCTAAACAAAATTCGCTTATGAAAATCGGGATCAACGGCAATCTTATTTTGGGCCCATTCACCGAATCTACGCCTTGCTAGGTGATCGTGTGGCTTCAATTCTTGCACGAGTTGGATTTTGTAAGCACGCAAACCAAGATCTTTCCACAAAATCTTCCATAAAGTGAATGGACACATATCCAATTTCTGTGCACGATGGCGGATAGACTGATTCGGGTCTTCCTCTACGCTACGCTCTACAGCAGCAATGACTTCTTCTGTACGCACTGTACGACGTCTCTGTGGATGGGTATTATCATTTAGATTAAACGCGGTGCGAAAACGTTCCATAGTTAATCGAATTAATTGCTCTGATGGACGATTATGTTGACCTTAAAATGGACGTAGTGCGCGATACGCATTTCGAACAGAACCATGATTTTCAAAATAAATTAGCACAATTTGTAAGCGTTGTTCAGGCGTCAGTCTATTCATGTTGTAATGCCAAACCAAACTAAACATAAATCACTTGACAGCTGACAAAATGGCCGCCAGTTAAAAAAGTGTTGCCAACTTAAAGTTCTATACCTCTATAAAAAAAAACCCTTTATAATACTGACATGAAAAAAAAAAAGAAAAATATATTAGGGCGCTTTTTTTTCTCTTTTTCCTTGCCACATGCAGCTTATATATAAAGTAATCCTGCAGGCAATTGAAACTAGGTATTTCAAGTATTCAAATTACTATAAGAACATAAAATAACCCAAAATCACCACTACTACCTTAAAATTCTGCTGGGGGAATATTAATATATGGATATTTTTTTTTGGAACGGCGTTGGTTCTCTAATAAAGACTCAAAGAATCTTGCCAAAAAAATATGCTAGTGATTTGGATGTATCAATAAGGTAAACGGCCCAGTTATGGAACGGAGCCCCGGTTGTGGAACACTTCGTATAAAAATGAATTGTATAATATTAGTTGGTGTAATTTTTTTGTCAAAGTTGATTAAACTTAATTTATAGTTATTAAAAAATACATTAAATCCAAAAATTAATAAGAATATTGCTATTCATTAGTTAATAAACCGATTTGAAATGTGGTACCTGAGTGACAGTAAAAAAATTCGCACTCACCAAGATAAGGCACAACATTTTGACGAAGTGCGAACCTTTATATTAAAAGTGCCTGTTATATTTTTACATGCAAAATTTTATGTTTTATATAAGTTGAAAGGTTAAACTTTGTACTGTACATGCGTTTTCATTTTTAATCCCCTTAAATATTTATTTAATTTGACTGTTCCTCAATCGGTACAAAAATTATCGTGTTGTATAGATGCACTTGTTTATGGAACGTGAAAACGTCGCATGGTCGTTCGCGCAAAAATAACTTGAAAATATCTTTTATTGCATTAAAATTTGAGCAAATTTAATTTTGATTGTTAGTTTCAATACTAAAATTTACATTAGATTCATTTTTATTAAAATAAGTATACTTTGCACAATATTTTCTTATGTTTTGATTAATATAACCTAAAAGCTAACAACTGATTTTGTTATATTTGTTTTAGATGTGAAATTTTATTTATAAAATAATTAAGTATATAGTATTAATATGGCAAAAGACGTGAAGAAAAAGATAGTTAGAAAGTCCAAAAAGAATAAAAAAACAAAAATCAAGAAAAAGTGTTATTCGGAAGATACCCTTAAAAAAGCTCTGATAGCTTTAAAAGCAGGGGATTCTTTTAGAGAAGTGTCTCAAGAGTATGACATTCCAATATCTACGTTGCACCGAAAAAAAGACATGGAAGGTAATGTTATCACAAAGAAAAGTGGACCGGAATCAGTTTTATCAAAAGAAATAGAGCAGCGTATTGTCACCTGGATCATTTATAGATCACCAAGAGGCCATCCCGTAGGAAAAAATTGATATTCTCGATAGTGTACAAAGATATGTTAACGAATTAGGCATTAAATGTCAATTTGTGAAGAATCGTCCAGGCCGACATTGGTATGAAGCTTTTCTAAGGAGATATTAAACTTCTTTATCCACTCGAACAGCCCAAAATTTAGCTCTTGACCGAGCTAAGGTCAGTGCAGATGATTTAAGAGGCTGGTTTCAATTAATAAAAAATCATCTTAATGAAAAAAATTTGCTAAACATACACTCCTCAAGAGTTTACAACTGTGATAAAACCAGTATTCAACTCTGCCCTAAACTAAACAGAGTTGTCGCTCTCACAGGTGCTAGAAATGTTTACAAAGTTGTAGATGATGACGAGATAGAAGGTCTGACAATTTTAATCATGTACAGCGCTGAAGGTGTCCTGGCTCCACCAATGTGCATGTATCCTTATAAACAAAGAGGAATATAATAGAGAATTCTCCTTCTGATTGGGCCATTCGAATTTCAGATAATGGTTGGATGACTATAAAGAGCTTTTATGAGTATATCATCAACATATTTTATCCTTGGCTCCTAAAACAGCAAGAAGAATTTCCTATTATCTTGTATCTAGATGGACATTCTTCTCACATAACAATTCCATTGGTAAATTTCTGCATGGAAAAGAAGATAGAATTGTGTCCTCTTTTTCCTCATTCTACTCATCTGATACAACCTTTAGATGTTGCTTTCTTCCATCCATTCAAAGAAGTATGGAAAAAAATAGTTCCTCAATGGAAAATTGAATATGACAAAAAGAGACTATCAAGACAAGATTTTACGAAGGTGTTGAAGCTAGCTCTTGACTCTTTTCCTGGGACAAGCAAGGCGGTTGTAAATGGATTTAAATCAACTGGTCTTATGCCGTTTGACCCTGAAGCACCAGACTATAACGTTTTGAGTACAAAGAAAAAGATGAAACAAAATAATTCTACGAATCTTGAAACTACAACAGAATGCACTACATCAAGTTAACTAGCAAATTTTGTAAAGAGTCTATCACCAGAGTTACTTAAACAATTTTTTAAGTGTGAAGAAAATGGATCGTGGTCAGGTGATATAAGACAAACGGGTTTGTTTGATTATTGGATGAAGATCAAAGCTGAAGCATCATCGGTTACCCACTTTACTTATTGATTTATTGAATATTAATAAAGTTATTTATATTTATACCTACGAATATATATTACATTTAACTAAAACAAATACACTAATAATCAATAACAGTTGTTGAAAATACTTTAATTTCATAAAAATCTAATTTAATAAATTCTTGGAAAGGTGTTCCATAATACGGCCACTATGATTTGGAACAGTGGGTAAAGGGTTGAAAAAACGCGTTCCATGATAGGGTCATTAGCTACAATCAAATATTAATTTATTTTAAAAATTTTTAAACCAAAATCAATGTTTAAATACCCCATTTTGATTGTGGAGGACAAGGCCGATTTAATGGTACTTCTATTATTTTACTTTTAGCTTCTATTAAAAAACTGAAGAATGTTAAATAAAATTTGGTGCAAAATCGTTCCACAACTGGGTCGTTTACCTTAATACAGTCTCTCCAAGCGTACAACTAGTTCGGAAAAAATGGTTTCAAAAAATTTAGTGACGTTAATAATTTGGCCAATATCTAGCCTTGACTTAAATTCCATATAACAAAGATTTCTATGGAGTGGGGGTGGTCATCAAAACAGAATTAAAGGAGCGATGTCAACTCTTATTTCAGTCATAGAGTGGAAGATGCAGGGCTGTTACTCAAAATGAAAGATATTAGATAAAATATGAAACTTGATATCACTTTTAAACAACGTATTTTGGTAGAAATACGATTCTTTCATTATAGGTTTCTTGTTATAATTAGTATTCCTCACTCCATTTAGCTTCATTTTAAAATGCGTTATCGTAAAAGAAATATATATATATATATATATATATATATATATATATATATATATATATATATATATATATATATATATTTAATTTAAAAGTAATTTATTAGAAGGAAAACCATGAATAGACATATTCTAGTTACCCACAAATATTTTGTGTGTTATTTATTTTTACATATCGTTTCTAATTAGTTGATCACTTTACTTATTTATATATAATATTTCATTTCCATTACTTATATCATCTTTGTGGTGGGTACGTGAGCATGGATAAGTTATATCTATGTTGATTTAAAATAAATAAATATTTTCTCAACATTTTGTTCGTTTAAACTTGCATATTGCATTATCTACAATAAATAATTACATTGTTTAAATAGTAAATATGTGCTATTTTAATAATAATCTTGAATTTTGATTTTTGAAAAATATTGTTCGTATTGCAACAATATTTTTGATGATGTTTATTTTAATTAATGTGGATTACGAGTAATGGTAATTAAAGTAGCTTATATTAATAACAATTATTAGTTGGCATCAATTAGGATTAATCCAGGTCAGAGGCAGCTGGTGCATAAAAACTGTGGAGCAACAGAACTACCAAAATATTTAGGCAGGAACACCAGAAAAAATATTTTTATTTCATTTTATATAATACAAAAAATAATTTTACACCTAAAAATAAGCTACTTGAATACAGGCGAGTTAGGGAGAAAATGTATTTTAGAATGTGTCTTAAAATTAAATAGCATCGCGTAGACTGTAAACCATGCATGCAAAAGGAGCCCTATCCATGATTATCGTTAAGAACTATGTTGGTTATATCGCAACGTCGGTCGGTCGGTATCTGATTCGCGTACCTGTTCTAAGGGTATGCCGGTGCCATGATCTGATACGATCGCCGCTAAATTTGACATAACATCTGCGCTAGTAACCGTTTCTGATATTTGAGATGTTTGTGTCATGTAGCACTCGTGAGTTATTCCACCAGGAGTTGTCTCTTTTGGTTGTGTTTGGTGAAGCCTAAATGCCGATGCTTCTGGGTTAGCTGGCATTAGGTTAAACTCTATGCTACTGTCATCAATGGATCCCGGAAATTGCCTAAGGCTGGGGCGCCTGAAGACTTTAAAAATCATAAACCAATTGCAGAAAAATCGGTTTAAATACGGTGTATCGGGAGTCCTGTGGATAAACATAAATAGTGTGTAGGTAAAATAGGTTTTATTTCCCAGAGCCCGGTACACTACAGTTCGAAAGACGGGCGATATTCGGGATTGCATACGCGAACTGGTGTTGCAATCTCGGATCACCGTCATAAAGATCGCGTAGCTATTCTAACTTGAGTTTCCAATACTCAACAAATAATATAAAAAATTTTCTCTTTCAGTCAGAACATTAAAAAGAAAAACTAAGAAGATTTTTTACGAAAATTTAACGTTAAGACATTTTAAGTTTTCGGTGAAAATCATAAAAAATTAGATTGAAAAACCTTACCCTCCAGAGACATTACGCTAGTTAAATTTTCCAAATTTACTTGCGGAAACCCCTTTATTATTTTTCATGAAAATCTAATTTTTATCTTAATTTTTTCTTAAAAATCAGATCTGTTACCCTTACTTTTTTCGATTTTGAAAATTTATAAAATTGCGTCTAAGTTCAATTACTCAAACTTTTCCTGCGCATTTTTAAAATTTTACGATAAAGTCCAATTACCTATACTTTTTCTGCGTTAAAATTTCGGTGTTAAAAATCATTGCGGATTTTAACAATAAATAAATAAATAAATTTGCGACTTGCAGTGCGACCTAGCGTTCGACTCAAGTTTAAACAATTTATCGGCAAGAAGAATAAATAAATTTATTCGGTAAAGTAGGTTCGTTGCGCTTAAAAAACATTTGGCCACGAAAAAGTATACTTGACCCTTGCCCCCCTATACTAATTATTTCTTCACAAAATAACTAGTATAAACCCTGAACTCTTATAAAAGACTTAAATTTTAAAAAAACTTAAGTGTCTTGAGCATCCACGCTCGCTTCCCAGACGCACAACCCCATAGCCCCTTTTTAAATTTCTGCATAAAAGTTTTTCTTTTTCCAAATTTAAGAGCAAGGCTCATCTTCCTCAGGTGCCCTCGACAAACATCAAGAAAGGTGAGGCAGCTTGGCTTTTCGCCGGGTCGGGCGGTTATGGTGGGTCCTCTCCGGCACCGCCTGCGCGGTGCCCTCCCTTTCAATTTCCAGAACAACGTCCGATGTTCCAAAATTTTCAAACTAACCCTGTGCGTACATCATCCTTTGATGCGGAGTTTAGGCAATTTCCGGGATTCATTGATGATAGTAGCATAGAGTTTAACCTAAGGCCAGCTAACCCAGAAGCATCGGCATTTAGGCTTCACCAAACACAACCAAAAGAGACAAATCCTGGTGGAACAACTCACGAGTGCTACAGGACACAAACATCTCAAATATCAGAAACGGTTACTAACGCAGATGTTATGTCAAATTTAGCGGCGATCGTATCAGATCATGGCACCGGCATTCCCTTAGAACAGATACGCGAATCAGATACCGACCAACCAACGTTGCGATAGTTAACCTGAAATAGTTCGATGTACTGATATTACCTATCCTAATTGTTTAATACACATATTCGCTACAATTTAGTAGAAATTTTTGTTAGTTTAGATAAGTCATTTACACAGATTGGCAGCTTTGTATATTTAAGCGAAAAATTTAACAGCACATTTAATTTAATTTAGCTCAAATATTTGGGTGGTGTAACTGGTTATTTTCAGCAAATCTACAGTGTTAAACCTACAATTTCCAAGGTCATAAGTCGATCCTGGTTCAAATTAGAGGTTTATAATTATTTGGTAAATTTTTTGTTGGTTCTGGTCAACTATATTTATAGCTTTTCATTTCAAAGTTTATTAACTGTTTTGGTCTAGTCTAATTTTCCAGTCTTTATTCCATATATTTAGTTGGACAATCTTTTTTAGTTTACTCTTTATCCTGTGTCTTCCTGTCGATAAAATTCTTCGAATAATCATCCTTTTTAAAAATTTGTAGAAAACAATTATATATATATATATATATATATATATATATATATATATTAATTCAGATATTTTTGCCTGATACTGAAATATACGGGGTTACTTAAGAAGGTGTTATGACGTCATCAATATTTTTTTCAGTAAAAATGAAAAAAAAGTAGAAACATCCAATTTTCCCAATTTTGTTTGGTGTCCCGATTCCACACGTTTACCCACATTTTACACTACAATACTGTAATAACCACAATTAATTGCATTTGAACTACCAAGTTTTTCATCCTAATAAAATTCACATCAACGTGGCAACATCGCATCACATGTTTTGATCTAAATCGTATGCAATCATGCGTGTTCAGAAAGAGTATGAAACGACAAGCCAATGGTTTTCTTATGTTTTATGGAACATTCGCATTTTCCGCGCTTATTTATGTAAATTTTGTTAAAAAATGATTAAATATTGTGTAGTGTTTGTGAATTTTACTAGAAATGCCCAAAATTTAATGATAGTGATCGAAAAATACAAGCTATTTGAGTGCAAATATTTTTTTTTTCGGAAAAACAACGCGAGATCGACGAAAAATAGCAACATATTCGGATTCTATGACCCAAAAATAGAAAGTATGTAAAAAATCATCGAAAAATTAGGAAAATTGAGTATGATAGTTCTATTGGACTCGCACATAGATATTGGTATGACAATAACAGATTGAAAATATTTTCTTTAAAACGCTAAACGTGAAGAATCGGCATCAACGTCTATTGGATCTAATTTGCTATTATCAAATCTAAAAACACGGATGGGTTTTACATCTTTGTACCACGTCCCTATTGTATCGATCACTCGTTTTCTTAAACATTCAAATTTTCTGCACCCTCAACTTCTTCCATTTCAATCTCGCTGTTGCTTTCCTCAGAATCAGGGGCATAATCGGGATCTCTATTAAACTCATCATTGTCTCGGAGTTCCTCTGGCTCCGAATCTGAATCTGCAAATAAATGCATGTCTTCATTTTCGTTACCGCTTTCATCAGATCAGGCGCGAATCCAAGGGGGGGGCGGTGGGGGCGATCGCCTCTCCCAAGAGCTTTGAGTTTAGGAAAATGGACCCGATTTTTCCTCTTATACTAAAGTTTATTTAAGAACTAGAGAGAGTAATAAATCATTTTTTGCCCTTTTTCTCTTCGCAAACTACCTGTGTTCTTTGGTCCGGTATCTTTAGCAAAATCTGTTAGACACATATATTTTTCATAAAAATGGGTTAGAAATTTTATAATCAAAAATACCGGTCTATAATAATGGACTAAAACGTAGTCTTTTTCTCTCAAAAAATTCGAAGTTAAATACTTACAAAATATCCATTGTCAAAAATACAAAAAGTTAAACATATATAAAAAAATAAATTCGTCCATATAATATTAAAATATTTTTGGGGCTATTTGACGTTTCAGTTTATTTATTTCTTAAACCATCTGCAGAATTACAATTAAACACTAAAAAGGGATTCAAATGTAATTACTTTTTTTATGTTGTAATTAAAATTAGACCTACTTATTTTTATTTCCATTGTACTGATATCTTAATTTTATTTACTTTATTATATGGAAATACGATAGCCCCAAAAAAATAAGATAAACATGTTAATTTTACACGCTTAAGAAAAAGACACAAATACAATAATAAAATAATAAAAAACTTACGGCTAATTAGAATTAAATATATATAAAATTAAAGAGTGGGACACACTAAAACAAAAATATATAAAAAATAAAAAACATATAAATAACATTAAACAATAAAATACAACAAAAACAAAAATTTAAATAATAAATTGTGTTTACACTAGTAAACATTACGTATCTAATTCCTAATCAATGTCAGTGAAACTATCTTCGCTCAAATTAATTATAATTGGCTCTTCTATCTCACCGATTATGAGATCGAATTCTCACATTTTGTTTTATTCTTTTATTATATGGATTTTTCCCAATTTTCCGCAGTAACTTTATTCAAAAAAATCTTTCAAAAGTTTAGTTAAATTACTAATATTGTTAATTGTGTTATTTCTAGCAACTCTACCTTTTACTTGAGAGAGATATTTACTTCTCCAACGGACAGTTTCCGGACGATCTATAGGAACAGATTTTCTGTCTGGTTTTTCCCAGCAAAAATTAAGTTCTCTGAGCAATTTCCAGAGATCAGTTCTTTTAATTTCAGATAAATCGCGATCTTCATTGATTTTGGTTATAATTTTGTAGATGGTTGGGATCTGCTTCTCATAATAAAATGTGTATACAACCCCTTTAATTGCAGTTTACCTCTCTTCTTTCAACGAGGTTTTTCGTCTGCTTGTGATGGAATGTGGCTTGGGAGTACTAACAATTCCAGTCGTTTTTCTCGTCTTCAGTATTCGGTACATAGTATTTTCCAACTCCTGCCATGTTGGAACACATCTCAACAGAGCTTTTAACATTATTATCTAGATATTGATATCTTAAGGCAACATAAACATTCATCGTAATAAGTTTTTTGTTGAGGAAAAAATGCCCTGGTTTAACGATTTTGGAATAAATATAGAGGTGAAACCATATCTTTTGGGTATCTCACTAATCTCAAATAATATATAAAAACAAACGCAGACAAGATAAATCACTAAGCCCAAACTGTAAGGTGTACTTTGCTCACTGACAGAAACTAAACTATCAGAAATTTTATGTTGCAGTAAATTTATAAAATATGTTTAAATATAATGAAATATAATTAGATTTACGGATGTTTTCAGTTACCTGCGGCACTGGAGCAGGTACGTTGGAGGTTTCGATAATAGTTTTATTACTCTCTCTAGTTCTTGAATAGAGTATAGGAATGTGTATGGTTGCGATCGCCCCCCCTCCGAAGAGCTTTGAGTTCAGGAAAATAGAACCCTTTCTGCCTTTGATATTAGGAATGAGTATGCTGCTTGCACTCCCCCCCCCCCCCCGTTGACAACTTGTTTTTCTTGCCATCCTGTACTTTTGTGATATCACCGCCCCCCCTCCCAAAGAGAGGGGCTGGATGCGCCCCTCGTCATGTAGCATTTGCAGCTATGACATCTTTTTCATACCAAAACGTTGCCTAAAATCTGAAATCACAACTATTCAGAACCCCGAAACCTCTGTCAAAAATACAACAATACCAAAAAATAGAAAATACTCACCATATTATGTTTTTTTAACCCACGCATTTGCTAATGACGTGTGTGCTCTCTGATCGACTAATGGTAGCTACACACAATTCTGAACGGCTCTTGCCGTCAAAATAATACAGGAACAAACGCGCATGAAAATTTACACGTGTTTAAATAAGCGCCGTTCACGGGTCAGCTTTGAGATTTGTGCAGGTTTCAACAGGACATTTTATTAGATAATCCATAAACCTACAAGAAATCTATGACGGGGCAAACTGTCCTTTGCTTGTTAAGGAAAGTAGACATGACTGTCATAACCGGCATGTCTTATACGATGAAAATATATGACGGCTATGACCGTACTGTCCATGAACGTATTAAGAACCAATATTTAATGTCAAAACTGACTTTTTATGACATTGGAAATCAAAAACTTTGTAAACAAATTTAATATCGTTAATATTATTACAAGTAGGCAGGTGGAAGATCTTGCGAATTAAAGAAATTTTTCTTGATAATTTCCTTGTTTACCTTGTCATATGTAAAAAAATGTAACCGTTCTGATTTTGAAATAAAAAAAAATAGAGTTTACAATTGAAAAAAATATCTATGACGTCGTAGCTCGTTTTTGAATGACCCTGTATATTTCGGTATCACGCAAAAATACGGGTTCGAGCGTTTTTTGAAACAAATACTCATTTACTTTATATTGAATTAATCGGCTACTTTACAGAACCACTATATATGTTTATAGTATATGTTTGGTAATGGCTTTACACACATAATTTATTAAAATAATAACTCCTTAGATTGCAATAATTTTATTACAATATATGTTAATTTACTCAAAAAATATTTCCCCTCTTTTTGTTTTAGGAATGGCTGGCAAGAGCTCCACTTAACTTCACAAAAGTAACACATCCCCTCCCATTCGTAAGGATCATGCATACAGGAGGGTCGTACTGCAAGGACTATCAATCTTGCGCAAACAAAGTGTTAGCGATGCAAGGGTGGCAAGTTGCATCCAAAGGAATGCCCGATCTTGCCTACAATTACATGATCGGAGGCGATGGTAACGTTTATGTTGGCAGAGGCCCTGATGTGGAGAATGAATGGATGTAAGTTATAGTTATTAGAGAAATTATCTAGTGGCTTTAAGTCTGGCGACCAGGTTGACTTGAACCAACCCGATGGTCTTTTAGCCTTTCAAATAATCTATTCAAAAATTATCTCAACATAAAGAACATGCAAAGCTCTTTTAACTTACAATAGTAAAGAATTACACCCTTTCTATCAAAATTTATATATATATATATATATATATATATATATATATATATATATATAGCGAGTTTTTGCAACTTAATGTCGCTTCCCGCATCCCAGACGCCATCGTTTCCTATCGTTCCAGTCTCCTTCGCGGAGTCCTCTACTTTCCATTTCGGTGCAGATGTTTGTGATCCATTTTTTCCGTGACCTTCCTCATTTATTTCTTGGTGCTGCTGTCCAGTTACAAACCTTTAATGGTATCCATTCTTCGCTCATTTGTTGCAGAAGTCCATACCACTTTAACTTCTTCTTTCTTCTTTAGTAGCCCTACAATCCGGGGTAGGTCTTGGCTGACTGCACAACTTGCTTCCATCTCACACGGTCGTCCATGATAGTTGGGTCAGTGGGTAAGCCCATTGTTCTTAAATCTGACCATATGTTATCCCTCCATCGCATTCTTGGGCGTCCTAAGGGTCTTTTCCCTGTCGGAGCCTCCTCCCAAATTAACTTGGTAAGGCGATTATTATGGAGCCTATGGACATGGCCAGCCCATCTTAGGCGTTGGGATTTCATTTCTTGTACGATGTCGCTAGCGTTATATATCTGTTTGACCTCGGCATTTGTTCTTATTCGGTATTGATTAGTATTGGGGTCGTGATGGGGCCCGAAAATCCTTCTAAGGATTTTCCTCTCAAAACATCTAAGTTTCATTTCCATTGCTTTTATCAGCGTCCACATCTCACAGCCATACATGAGCACTGGTCTAATCACTGTTCTATATATCCTGATTTTTGAGGTTCGTGTTAGGTTCTTGGATTTGATAGTGTTGTTTAGACTACACATACATCTGTTTGCTGCCTGAATTCTCCCTTTTATCTCCTCTGTGATATCGTTATCTGCGGTGGTTGTCGCTCCGGGATATTTAAAACACTCCACTCTTTCAAAGTTATGTGTCTATTGTTACATTTTGTCCTATTCTATCTAGGTTCTTTTGTCTGTTTATGCACATGTATTTTGTTTTCTCCTCATTAACCATTAGACCGGTTTTCCTTGCCTCTATCTCTATTTTGTTGAAAGTTTCCTTTACATTGGTGACGGTGTTTCCAACAATATCAATGTCGTCCGCGTATGCTAGTAGTAATTTTGGTCCATTTACTGTTATTAGTTCTGTTCTAATTTGTGTTGTTCTCACTATTTTTTCCAGGATTATATTAAAGAGGAGGGGTGACAGTGCGTCTCCTTGTTTAAGGCCACTGTTTATTTCAAACGATTCTGAGAGTTGGTTACCTATTCGTATCCTGGATCTACAGCCATTTACGCATACTTTGGCGAGATGGATCAGTTTTTTTGGAATCGAAAGTCCTGTCATTGCATTCCACAGTTGACCCCTTTTAATGCTTGTCGTATGCTTATCGGAAGTCGATGAAAAGATTGTGGATGGTTCTATTGAATTCCCATCCTTTTTCAAGTAGCTGCCTTATAGTAAAGATCTGATCTATAGTCGATCTATTTTTCCTGAATCCGGCTTGGCATTCCCCTAGGAAAATAGACACAGAGTTAGGTCTGAAGCCTTTCTTCTCATTTGACACCGATTTGTAGAATGCTCTACTGTTTGAGTCTTGTCTATTCCTTCCCATTTCCTCATATTGCTGTTTTTCATATTCCCTTTTCTTTTGTTTAATTAGTTTTCTTGTTTCTCGTCGGGATGTTGTATAGCTTTCTTTGTTTTCTGTTGTTTCTTGTTGAATCATAATGTTTCGTTTCTTCTGTCTGTCTTATAGTTTTCCTTGGCATTCTTTATCAAACCATTTTCTTGTTCTCTTCCTGCTTTTTCCGATCATTAGTTCTGCCGTATCTGTAATTGTTCCCATAGTCCTTCGATATCATTACTATGGTCTATTTTATTTAGTTGTTGTTTCATTTCATGTGCATAATTTTCGCGGCTTTCCTTATTTTGCATTTTTTCGATGTTCCATTGTCCCAATGCTTCGTTCGTTTTAAGTTTCTGGTAAGATATTCTCATCCTGATTTTTTCTCTCACTAGATAATGGTCTGTATCTCCATCTAATCCTCTGAGGCTTCTTACATCCAGCACATTGCTTCCATGTCTAGCATCGACATCGACTACTATATCGTCCATTATCGTATTTTTAACATCCTTTCTTTCTCTGATAGTCTCATTTTTTACATGACCAAGTAAAGCTAAACTGGAACATCTTCTCCAGTACATTATTTGAAAGAAGCTTTTGTGACATGTTTTTATTTGTATCCCACACTTCTGACCCATATTTCAGTACTGGCTGAATCATAGCCTGATTTATCCTTCTTTTTATTTTCTTTGCTAGATTCCACAAGATTGGATGTAGTGCTCATGATATTTTTTCCTTTTCCTATTTTCTTTGGTTTATCTTTATTATTTTTTCCGTCTTCATCTATTCTCTCTCTCCTAAGTATTCGTATTGTCTAACGTTGTTTATTATTCTGCTTTCTGTTTCGATGTCTTATCCTTAGCTCCTATAGTCATGTATTGTGTCTTTTGTAAATTCTTCTTTGAGTTTATTTATCATGCAAGTCACATCTTGCTGGTCTTCCGCAACAACTACCAGATCATCTGCAAAGGGAATTGTATACAAGTAAGTGTCCTCTATCAATATCCCCACGGGGCTACATTTTCTTATCCACTATTTTAAAGAACTGCAGAGATAAATTTTATAGAAGATTGGTGAGAGGCAGGTGCCCATTTTGTTTGTGAGAAAGCTTCAGAAGTCTGATTTCCGACTTTATTGTTTAATTACGATCCATAACTTCTGCAAAGAAATGAAGTCAAATGTCCTATGAAGATCTATAAAAGTAGCATAAAACTCCATTCCCCTTGCTAGTCTTTTATCTGCAAGTTGTTTTATTGAAAATATATTGTCGACGCAGGCTCGCCCAGATCGAAATCCACTTTGTTCTTCCATTTCCGTAGCATCATCTTCTATTCGGGCTGCTAGGACTCTTTCGTAACGCTTTCCAATAGACAATGTAATACTAATACCCCGATAATTACTGCAGTCGCTCCTATTTATCTTTTTATAAATAAAATTTATGTAAGAGCTCCTCCAATCTCTTGAAAACATTTCCCTTTCCAGACATTTGTTAAAAATTACACAAAGCGGCTCATACGTTCTTGTAGTGGCGTGCTTAATTAACTTGATAAGTAAATATCCTGGTGCTGGTGCTTCATTATTCTTGATTTTATGTAATGCTGTTTATATTTCTTCTAATTTAATGGTATCTACTCCGTTAACTCCTGTTTCGTCTATATCTAATTGCATGTCTAAATACTCTCCACGTTGTTTTTTCAGTAGATTATTATAGTAGTCTTTCCACTGTTCTTCTTTCGTTTGTATTTCTTTTATGACTGTTTATAGTTCGCCAAGCTTCTCTAGACCTAGATCCTCTAACCATTGAGTTAATTTCAGCACATTTGGTTTCCCATGTTTTGTTTTTTGTTTTTTTTTTTAATTTCTTTTTTCACTACATATTTTATATCGATTATTGTTTTTTCGGTCTTCATCATGTCCTGTATTTAACCACTTAAGATATAGCTTTTTCTTTTCTCCTACTTGTTGGGTTAAATCGTCTGTCCACCAAGAATTCTTGTGTTCCATTCTATCTTTAACACCAAGAGCTTTAGTGCTACTTCGTGAATTTTGTGTTTTAAAGTTTGGTACATTTCTTTTGCTGTACAGGGTGAGTCAACGATTGGATGAAGTAGGTTTGTGCGTTTTCGGTGGAATGAGCCAAAAAACTAGGACAGCATAAAGTTGTATTTTTTTAAATAGAACACTCTATATACGAATCATATTTTCGATTTAGCTTATAATTCTAAATCTTTTTTATTAAGGGTTTACTATAACAAAACTTTATAGTTTCTGAGATAATTAAGTTTAAAGAAAAAAAGTCACATTTTCAAGCATCAATTCAATCCTAAATAACGTTTTCAATTTTGTGACAAATATATTCAAATTTGGAATTTAGCAAGGCCAAGGATAAGTTAACATAATTTTTACCTAATATTTGCAATAAAAGCTACAGGATGTTGAACACATCGACTCAAATTTGAACAAGTTTAAATGAATAAATATCTTTTTTTTTTAAATGGTATACCCTGTATATTTTCATGTTATTTAATAGAGTAATAAAAACCCTAAAAGTTTTGTTCAATATATCCTATACCTATTTATAATAGTTTTTGAGATATTTCAGTTTTTCTTATTTTCCATACTTTTTTACAGAAATAGTCTTCATTATCATAGTAGCCATGGCAAAAACAATGTAAAAGAACATTTTTCTGTGTGTCAAATTTATAACCGCAATCGCTTCTTTTGGTTTTTATGTAGTGTAGTTTGGTTTTTTTTGCATTCATCTTATATTGTAAAATGAATTTTCCAAAGAATGAGTTAATAGATATGATTTATACAATAGGAGAGGCTAAAAAAATTGCCTTCTTGCTCAAAGAATTTACAAAATGAAGTATCCTGATCGACGCCAGACTAATACGCATACTTTTCAAAACTTAATGCAAAGATTTGATTCTTCTGGTACTGTTGATTATCCAAAACGTAAAGTGGTCAACAAACCAACTAATGAAGAAAAAGAACTACAAGTATTGTTAAATGTTCAGGAAAATCCTTATATTGGTAGCCGTCAGTTAGCAGCATTATGTGAAACATCACAATCCACCGCTAATCGTACTACCAAGAAATATAGGTATCATCCATATCACATGGAAATACACCAAGAATTGCATGGACAGGATTTTGAAAGTCGTGTAAACTTTTGTCGTACAATAAATGCGGAGATTCAATTAAATCCAAATTTATTATGCAAGGTAATGTTTAATGATGAAGCTACTTTTAGAAGTAACGGTGCCGTAAATAGACGCAACATGCATTATTATGCCACAGAAAACCCATTTTGGTCATTAAATGTTTGGTGTGGTATTCATCATAATCGAATTATTGGACCCCACTTTTTTAATGAACCACTAAATGGCCATAGTTACCTGAACTTTCTACAAGAAGAACTACCCCAACTGCTTCAAGGTCTCGATAGGGATGAGCTCGACAGTATGTGGTTCCAGCACGATGGTGCGCCTCCGCATTACCATCGTGAAGTTCGTGCGTTTTTGGACCAACGATATCAGCAAAAATGGATTGGACGTGGGGGTTTCATTAAGTGGCCACCAAGGTCTTGCGACATCACCCCATTAGATTTCTTCCTATGGGGTTATATTAAAAATAAGGTATATGTTAATCCACCAACAACAGTGGAAGATATGCCAAACAGGATTAGAGATACCTGTAGAACAATAACGCCACTAATTTTGTCCAGGGTCCGAGAAAATCTGCAAAAAAGACTAATTTTGTGCATTGCACAAGAAGGTCGTTTACTCGAACACTTATTAAAAAGAAATAATTAATCTCAGTATTTAATAGGTAATTTTTTTGTTTCAATTTAGTATAAAAGTAAATATGTATTTGCCTTGTCGTTATTGTTGTGTTAATTTTTTCACATTATGTTTAATTAAACTATTGCCGTTGTAATATAACGAATAATGTATTTCATCATATTTAACAACATTCTGTTTGTTTCTGTAGTTTCTTTTTATTATTTTACATGGCTACTATGATAATGAAGACTATTTCTGTAAAAAAGTATGGAAAATAAGAAAAACTGAAATATCTCAAAAACTATTATAAATAGGTATAGGATATATTGAACAAAACTTTTAGGGTTTTTATTATTCTATTAAATAACATGAAAATATACAGGGTGTACCATTTAAAAAAAAGATATTTATTCTTTAAACTTGTTCAAATTTGAGCCGATGTGTTCAACACCCTGTAGCTTTTATTGCAAATATTAGGTAAAAATTATGTTAACTTGTCCTTGGTCTTGCTAAATTCCAAATTTGAATATATTTGTCACAAAATTGAAAACGTTATTTAGGATTGAATTGATGCTTGAAAATGTGACTTTTTTTCTTTAAACTTAATTGTCTCAGAAACTATAAAGTTTTGTTATAGTAAACCCTTAATAAAAAGGATTTAAAATTATAAGCTAAATCGAAAATACGATTCGTATATAGGGTGTTCTATTTAAAAAAATACAACTTTATGCTGTCGTAGTTTTTTGGCTCACCCTGTAGAGTCCTAAATATTTTTAAAATCTGCGTAAAAATAAACTGTATCAAACAATAAATATAGTTTTTTTGTTAATTTCACCGAAAAGGCACAAACCTACTTCATCCAATCGTTGACTCACCCTGTACCGTTAATTTCTTCATTTAATTTTTGTGCTAAATATAGTTTGTAAAGGAAACCAATGGATTCGTCTCTTAAGCTATCTGTATTATATTGCTGTCAAAATTTCCGTGATGAATAACATATGTCAAATCCTAACAAAATCCTGAGTTTTAAGTTTAAGATTTTGTTTATTAACGTTCATCAATGGTTGTCACTATTATAAAGAATCTCCTATCTATATTTTTATTGATGTTTTGTTTCAATAGCGGAAGTAATCAATTTATGTTATCATGACGTGACTTTCGATCAAAATTTATTATTATCACCTAAACACAAAAATTTTATATTTTTTCTAAAAAAAGCTCTCCAAGTTTTGACGCTCACCCGGTTTTTTTTTTATATTACAAGTATATATGCTAGTAAAATGATTTATATTCAAGTGTCTACAATATTGGTAAGGTAAATAAATAAAACAATAAAACTATTACGGTATATACAAACATGGAACACAACTTATTAACGTAACACCGTTGCGCAACATTTCATGTTGCACAAATTACGACCTGTGAAACATAACATGATTGTGTCTCATCAGCATCAAACATTATTTTGTTCCCTCAGGCTCATGAATTCTTCCTGACAAGATGGATTGCAACTTAGAAGCGAAATATTTTTTTGATGCGATGACGAGATAAGCTAACTAATGTGGAGCTATGATGTTTCATTATTGTTGCGCTGTTGTGGAGTAATATCAAAGGAGTTATGTTGGCTTTGCTGTGTTTTGTTGTCCATATGCACTTTAATACATCCATAATACATAATGTATATCTCATCTATAATTACTCAGGAAACAGAAGCAATTATGAAAGAATACAAAGACCTTTAAGAAGAACGATCCTTTTAGCGAAAAGGTTATCGAGTGCGGAACAACACTGCTTCAGGCATTAAGTGAAGCAAGAAAGAGAAAATGGGAAGAGACATTGGAGAGAATGGACATGATCCACAGCAGCAAAATAGTCTGAAATATGATAAAGAAACTAAGCGGAGACCCTACAACGAGGTGTCAGTAATGTAACCGTAGACCAGGTGGCCCACCAACTGCTATCGAATGGTAAAACCAAGGGCAAAAACAAAACACAAAAACTAATAAAACCTCCTCAAAACGTTTTCGCTGTACCATTTGACATCAGTGAATTAAATGAAGGCATACAATGCATGAAAATTGGCAAATCGCTGGGTGTTAGCGACCTATTTCGGACCTAGAATCAAAGAGTGGCTGCTAAAACTATTAAATAAGTGCGCTACGTCTTATAAAATGCCAAAACTATGGGGCAAAGCAAAGGTGATAGCTTAACTTAAACCACGCAAGCACCAAATAACTACCGAACAATCTCCCTGCTGTATCCAGAAGACAGTAGACTTTAAACTAATTGCCAAGCACTCGGGATTTAGGTCGGGAAAATCCTGCACCGGACAAATATTGAGTCTAACGGAGTTTATAGAGGATGGTTTCGAAGATAAACAGATAAATGGTATCGCACTGGTTGATCTAACAGTAACCAACGAGATCATGAACCACAAAAACCTGCTAGGTAAAATATATGACACTCTGAACCACCCTAACCTAATGAAGGTCGTAGAGTTTTGCTGCAAAATAGGAGATTCTACGTTACGCTAAATGGGAAGAAAAGTAGATGGAGAAACCAAGAAAACAGTCTGCCTCATGTAAGCGTACTTGCCCCTGTCCTTTTCAATATATACACAAATGACCAGCCAATAATAAAGGGCACAAGACACTTTCTATATGCTGACGACCTGGCTATTGCGGTACAATCACGGGACTTCCACAATATCGAAGGAAAACTCGAGGCTGCCCTATCCAGTATGTCCAAATACTGCAAGGAAAACTACCTGAAACCTAATCTCTCAAAAACACAAGTAGGCGCTTTACATTTTAACACGCGCAAGGCGGAGGGATCTACAAGACACATTGGAGGGAAAGATTCTGAAATACAGAGAAAAACCTAAATACCTAGGAGTAATGTTGGACAAGTGTCTAACATATAAGCATCACTGTCATAATGTAAGACAAAAAGTGTCTACTAGAAACGCCTTACTAAGAAAACTGACTGGAAGTAGTTAGGGCGCGCGTTCTGATACTTTGAGAATAACCTCACGGGAAATGTGTTTTTCAACAGGAGAATATGCCTACCTAATCTGGAACCGATCAACTCACACAAAACAAGTTGATGTAGCCCTGAATTATACATGCAGGATAATAACCGGATGCATGAAACCTACCCCACTTTACATTCTGTATAGGGCGGCAGAGTTCTCACTACCCAAAGAACGCAGAACAACTGCTGAATATATAGAAAAGTTTAAACAAACGTTTTATGAACGTCACCCATTGTACAACACGGAGTCCATCCACTCAAGGCTAGAATCCAGACAAAGCTTTATGCGACATGTGACATTCGACCCGCCAGAAAATTATCCACCAGCTCCAGGAGAGAAAGCCTCTGGTAGTAGCCTCAAATAGAAGACCTGAAGGACTTTAAACCGTATTAGAACTGGCGTAAGTAAAGACGAACAAAATGAAATGGAATTTACAAACTATAAATAGAGATCTATACGAGTGTGGAGAACAACAAAATATGGAACACCTTCTGTCATGCCCTAGGTGTTCCCCAAACTACACCCTCGACAATCTATGGTTGATCAGCGATGCAGTAATCGACGTGGCCCGTTACTAGGCCGAGAATAGGAGAAAATTTCGGACTCGAAAGAGTAAAAGTAAAGTATCTATGATTATACCAGCTGTTACCAGTGGCTTCACAAAAGTTGAATTTAATTTTGTAATCAGTTGTACTTGTATTTTAACAATTTACCATAGTAAAAGTCTATTATACCTTGCTCAAAACATTGACATTTCCACGGTGTCGAGAGCTTTTCTGAAACTAATTCAAGTAACATAGTTCTGCATTTTAAGATTTTTTGTCGCTCCCTAATATTTTTTTGGTTTTTTTGTGTCTACTATAATGTGCTTAATTGAAATATGAGCTTGATTTTTACCTGTCACTCATAAGTTTTTAGAAAAGGAAAGAAAAATGTAAAATATGACAAACCCAAACCATGAGCAATCTAGTGAATTTTCAAAAACTTAAAAAAAAACAAAATCACTTCTATTGCAAAATATACTTGAATGAATCAACGAATAAAAAAGGGGTGATGATACTAGATCATCGATGCCTAGGCCTTCACTGGGCACTTTACATCCCACCATAGGTTATTCGAGGCCGATCGTCTTTACGAATCCAAGCAGCCTAACTGCTTCCGGTAACAAAATTTTATCTCCGAAATATCTCTGTCTCAGTCCGTTGAGTGCTGGTCACTTTCTGAGGACATGGTCAACAATTTCATCTACCTCCAAACACCATCTGCACGTCGGGTCGTCTTCGACACCGATTCTATGAAGATGGCCCCTGAGGTGCAAAATATACTTCATTTTATATTGAAAAAAGTATAAGGCAAACAAATAAATTATTTTATTGTCTTGTATTCGCCGGGATCGATTTCACGTTTGAAGAGAGTAACAGTAGTCCGCTAACATTTTTGGGGTCCATTTTCCACTATACTGCTTTTCCATTTGAACAATTTGCTGGTAAAATCTTTCACCGTGTTCGTCTGAAATTGAACCTAAATTGTCAATGACGAATTCCAAATGGGAGTGAAGAAAATGCAGATTAAGTGACATGTTGCAACCTAACGTCTTGTTAGATTGGATAAGTTTTTCACCTAGATTTTTGTAGTTCTCCAATTTCTTGTTACCTCGGAAGTTACTACATACATTTTTTAAGGCAGTCTAGACTCTATTTTCTTTTCTCAAAGGTGTAGTTTCAAAATTTTTGTCTTCGTTCACAGCTTCTATGACGATCTGGTTCTTTCCAGGAACTTTATAGTGCTTCATTTTTTTGAAAGCACTTCTCACATCTCTTTAAATAAAGCCTTTTCGTACAAAATGAATTCAATCAATGCTAATAAGCACTGCATGTATCGACAACGAAGCGGCGATAATCACCGCAGTCAACGTGTGTTCCAAAGGTAAAATGACATAGCCTCTGCTTTGGTCCCTGATCGTGGATAGCTTGATGAGCCAACTAAATGACTGATGACCTAGTTGCCACTATCAGAGGCAAGACCGAAGGAACAATTATAAACATAAACCTGCACTTTGAGATCGAAAATGATCTTATAGTGATCTGAAACATTTATCAAACCCATGGTGGTAGTATGATGGCCAGTTACAGCAAGCAGCAGTTTAAAAAAAGGTTGAAAAAAATAATTGCATATTGATGTAATTAAGTCGGCAGCAATAAAAGCTGTTCCAGAATATCTCAAATCTGTAAAATTTGTCGGATATATGAAGATTCTGAATACACTTCCATCAGAATTAATATCAAAACTGACAGACTTCATGTCTATAAGGTATAGCTTTCAGTGATACGATTTAGTAACGGATCCAAAATTAAAAGGAAGGTTGGAGTGTGCGTATGCCTAGGCTTTTGGCTTACTAAATCTTAGGAAAGACACCCAGCATTAGGCGACTCAATGCAGTTCAAATTTGTGCCCGACAAGTGCTTGAATAGAAACACCAACAAGGCCAACATACACATAATGTCGGGTGGCCAAAAAACGCTAAAAGTTCTCACGTCTAACATCTAGGAGTCTAAGTTGATTTGGAACTGTATGGAAGACTTAGGGCAATTGATAAGCTATTCAAATTTTTGTGTTCTTAAAAATATTTAAGTTTAGAATTAAATGAAAAAATCCTTAATTCTTTTCGACGTTTAAATACATAAACGGCGTCAATTGGAGGTTAACATTCGGTGTACAAAACGTAATGCCTGCCATGGATGAATAAAATCTTTTGTTAATGTGCGTACGTACCAAAACTAACATCGGTTCAGTTTATTTTGGAATCAGGAGAAGGTATTAATTTTTATGTATTCTAACAACACAATCTAGGGCAACAAGGACACAAGTCATAGAAGTCAGTAACTCTTAGAATACACCTCTAAATGTAAACATACCATAAACAATATAGGAAATACCCCTACATGTGTAGCAGGGGTATGCAAAGAAGTGTTAGACATCAGTAGGGATGAAATAGATGAAGTGATTCACCGCATGCGCACTAGCGACCACCTGGACAGCACACGTGTGCATTCTTGTAACACCTGCATAGTCAAGGTCAAATTAATATGCATTGAAAGCGTATATGTTTGCTCGTACTCCTTCTCTCTTGTTCTCTCGACTCTCCTTGTCTTAAATGCAGTGACCATGATGCACACGTGTGCCTTCTTGTAACACTTGCACAGTCAAGGTCAAATTAATATGCATTAAAAGCGTGTATGCTGGCTCGTCCTCCTTCTCTCTCGTTCCCGCAGCCCCCTTGCCTTAAATGCAGCGACCATGATGCACACGTGTGCCTTCTTGTAACACATGCACAGTCAAGGTCAAATTAATATGCATTGGAAGCGTATATGTCGGCTCGTCCTCCTTCTCTCTCGTTCCCGCAGCCCCCTTGCCTTAAATGCGGCGACCATGATGCATACGTGAGCGTTCTTGTAACACCTGCATGGTCAAGGCCGAATTAATATACATTGGAACCGTATATGTTTGCTTGTGCTCCTGCCCTTCTTCTACCGCTACCCCCTCGCCTTGAATGTGACGGCATTGATGCCCACACGTGCATCCCGGTAACACCTGCATAGGCAAGGACAAGTTAAAATACATTGGAAGCATATAAGTTTATAGACTCCCATTTCCCTTACCCACCGCTTCACCGTTGTATACCTCGTCGCTACTTGATGGCACACGTGTTCATCAACTAAGCCGGCCAACCCTTTCAAGGTCGAGTAAACATGCATACGAACAGTATACAAATTCATCGTGCTTCCGCCACAGACACCGCTTGTGCTGTTACAACTTGTCTGCATTCTTAAGGTCGAGTTCCTTGGAAAAGGACGTGAGGGTGAATAAATTAAAAAGCGCGGCCACACCCTTTTTTCCCGCAAGCCTAATATCGAGAATAAAAATATAACTCACACTGTTCTTTTTCTGTCCTTTTTGTATGTATTCACTTTTCAGAGAATATCATTAAAACATCTTTCGTTCTTAAACTAACACACCCTTTCATTAACGTCGCACGTATCTATTAAGTTTATTTAATTCTTTCTCTTTCTCTCTTATGCTTGTATTCGCCTCGTACAAAACAGTTTAAAAACATTTTAAATTCCTAAACTAATGCATTTTTCTCGGCTTCCAATTCACGGGTTTTTATTACCTGAACCTTTTTAAGGGATAGTCAGGTACTAAAAAGCCAACGCCTCCGATTCTATATTTGTGTTATCATACAGTAAAGTCTTTTTTATTTGATATTTTCTTAAATGTTAATACAATTGTGTATTATATAGGAATAAAATAATTTCACGGCAGCACTGAAAAATTAACGAAATTTCTTGTTTAAACATATAAAATTGCATAGGCAACAGACCTTTCTTATAAATAAATTCGAAAAACTTTGCAGTCAGTGGCACCGGCTTTTTTTCGACCTCGTAGTATAAATAATTTTTGCTAAACGAAAGAGAATATTTTCTTGGAAATTAGATGTTAAATACATTTGCGGTATTTTTCGTTAATTATTGTAGATATCCTTCAAAATTAATCTGCCGCTATTTCGGATTAAAAGCACCTAATTTATGTGACACAGGTAAAATATAATGGTTTTTAACTCGGTATTCTTAAATGTTATTTCAATTGCATATTGTATAGGAATAAAATAATTCCACGACAACTCTGAAAAATTAACACAATTTCTTGTTTAAGCATATAAAATTGCATAGGTAACAGACCAATCATTGTAGATATCATTCAAAAAGTAACCTGTCGCTGTTATCTCGGATTACAAGCGCCTAATTTATATGACACTGGTAAAATATAACGGTTTTTAACTCGGTATTCTTAAATGTCATTTAAATGGTATATTGTACATGAATTGGATCTTGGGTGTTCTGAAGAATTTACTCATAGTATCATATAAACTCGGGGGCAATATCTATTTTATTAAATTTTTGGAAAATTAGGTGTTTCAAAATAATTTAGTGGTATTTTTCTTAATTATTCTATAATTTTTTAGTTATTAGAGAATATTCTGACGTAATGAGGCTTATATACTGAACACCTAAAAACTACTATTTCAAATTATTTCCAAAATAAAACATATTTTATAGCATTTTATACCCTCCTGTCGTATATAAAGGGACTTTTTTTCAAATTTATCTATTTCATTCATAATATGAAAATTCTGAAATATATATATTAAATTTACTTATGCATAAGTTACATTATTGAAAAGAAGGTACTCCGTTTTTAAAAATCTTAAGAAAAATGAGAAAGATAGTGACGTTGTACTTATTATTGTGATATATAATAACATTAAAGTATATTTTCGTATGTTCTTTCTTATTTTCTGAAAAGTAATAATTGCCTGTCTGAGTAAAATTCAGAGGTCAAACTTGAAAAAAGAACAGCTACATTCATAAGGTTGAATAAATTAAAAACACCTGCGTTCCTATCCTTTTTCTTCGCTAGCGCCAATTAGAGTCTAATCGGGCATAGACAAAATTGAATATAACATACTCTATTCTTTTTTCTCTCTTGGTTTCTGTCCTTGTCAGAAAATAATCTGTTTGTGTTTAAATGTGGCGCGTGTATCTGAAAGTTGTTTGTTATTCATGATGCGGTAAAATATAATGGTTTTTAACCCAGCATTCTTAAATGTTATTCAAATGGCATATTGTATATGAATTTGATCTTGGATGCTCTGAACAATTTACCTATAATATCATATAAATTCGGGAGCAATATCTATTTTATTGAAAAGCGTAAAACCTCATTTTTCATAGAAAATTAGGTGTTACCAAATAATTGATTGATATTTTTCTTAATTATTTTAGAATTTTATTAGTTATTAGAGAATATTTCAAAGATAATGAGGCTTATATACTGAAAAATTACTATTTCAAATTATATCCAAAATAAAACATATTTTAAAACCTTTATACCCTCTTGTTGCATACAAAGGGACTTTTTTTCAAATGTATCTATTTTGTTCATAATTATGAAAATTCTGAAATATATATTAAAGGTAAATTATGGAAAGGAAAGTACTCTATTTTTAAAAGTCTTAAGAAAAATGAGGAAGATAGTGACGTTGTACTTATTGTTTTGATGCATAAAACAATAAAGTATATTTTCGTATGTTCTTTCTTATTTTCTGAAAAGTAATAATTGCCTGTCTGGGTAAAACTGAATAAATTAGAAGAATTCTATATCGCAAAATTGGGCCTTTTCCCCAACACTCAGTCATAAAATGTTGGGAAAAATAACCTAAAAATCGGAGAAAATCCAATCCAAAAATTATTTGAAAAGCATAAAGTACTATAGAGACTTTTTTCAAATTTACCTATTTTGTTTATAATTATGAAAATTCAGAAATGTAGATTAAATTTACATTAGTTAAATTATATATACTGTACATACAGGGCTGTTCTTAAGAAACATGGGAAAAACTGAACACAAACTATTTTCATAAATATCCAAAATAAAACATATTTTATAGCATTTTATACACTCTTATGGTATATAAAGGGACTTTTTTTCAAATTTATCTATTTTGTCCATAATTATGAAAATTCTGAAATATATGTTAATGGTAAATTATGGAAAGGAAAGTACTCTATTTTTAAAAGTCTTAAGAAAAATTTGATAAACCAGTAATATTCACCTTATTGTTTTGATAAATAATAACATTAAAGTATATATTCATATGTTCTCTTATATTTTCTGTAAAGTAGAAAATCGCCTATCTGGATAAAATTCACAGGTCAAACTTTGAAAAAAGAAACAGGCATAAAGTTCAATAAATTAGAAGAATTCTATGTCTCAAAATTGGACCTTTTCCCCAACACTTTGTCATAAAATGTTGGGAAAAATAACCTAAAAATCGGAGAAAATCCAATTCAAAAATTATTTGAAAAACCTAAAGTATTATTGAGACTTTTTTTCAAATTTACCTATTTTGTTTATAATTATGAAAATTCAGAAATGTAGATTAAATTTACGTTAGTTAAATTATATACTGTAAATACAAGGCTGCTCTTAAAAATAGAGGCTATTTTAAAGATGGTTGATAATGTGATTTATACATGGGAAAAACTGAACAAAAACTATTTTAATAAATATCCAAAATACAACATTTTTTATATCATTTTATACACTCTTATGGTATATAAAGGGGCTTTTTTTCAAATTTATCTATTTTGTTGATAATTATGAAAATTCTGAAATATATATATATCAAATGTACTTATGCATAAATTAAGTAATGGAAAAGAAGGTACTCCGTTTCTAAAAATCTTAAGAAAAATGTGAAAACTAATTAAATTAACTTTAAAGTATATATAAAAACAGATGCACTCACCAGATTGAATGAATTAAAAATCCCTGTTTTCCCATCGTTAATCTTCACTGCCACCAATTACTCTAATCAAGCATAGGTTAAAATTGAATATAACATACTCCGTTCTTTTTCTCTTTGACATTTCATTTTACCTTGAATATAAAAGCATATTATATATATATTACCTATAATATTATAGGTTAGATAACAATACTTAATAATATCACAACATTCAATACTAATCATTAAAATTAAATAAACTCTCCGTTAGCACACATACAAATATTCCTGTATTTAGGTGCAATTTATAAAAAAAGACAGTACTATAATATATATTTAAAGAAAAAATGTAATATATTTTGTAAATCGTTTTAGTTACCTAAATTGAAATTGAAATTTTCAGAAATGTGTCGTTTTTCATAGAAATAGTGAGAAAATCGTTTCCTAGCGACCATTATCATATTCTCTATATAGTTATCCCTGACGGTTTAAAATATATTATTTTAACAGGGTTTCTAGTGTGTAAGCCTATTTTTGTCCCCTAATTTCGCGAACTTATTCTGAAAAAGAATGATAAATACCATGAAGTGACTTTTGCATCTTTTTTATTGAGGACCAAAGACACAAAAATATATTCTTTTTTCAAAAAATACAAAAAACAATACGGTTTCATGGCATGCATTGTATTACCCCTTTTAACGGTCTGAAATCAAAAACCAATCAGATTACATTCGGAAGTACTGCATCCCAACTCAAAAATTATTTGAAGAAAATGTATCTTGAAAATGGTTTGCAAGAAAATAGTCACCATTACACTTAGTCTCCAATACCTGGTCCATACAATATCCCCATACAGTTATTCTAGAGGCTATCGAAAAATACAAAACAGGTTTTTAATACTAATACACTAGATATTCCCCTTAATTATTTATAAGTAAATGGTGAATATACTAAGCATGTTTTTTATTTTTTAGGCCGGCCCGAGAAAAAATCTTGTATCTCCAGGTGAATTTGAACAAATTCTCGGCTTTTTGGTGAATGCGAACAAATTCTCGCCTTTTTGGCGGCTTATAACATATAAAACTGCCGAAATTTATCGAATCGAAAGACAGTTTTTAACGTCATATACCAAGACGACTGTTGTTTTACCTGAATAAAACAAACCTATTATAAAAGTTTTTGAATACAAAATTCAACATGCCTTGCTGCTAGCTATTATATTACAAATTTCGGGAAGTGTCAAAGAACGTTTTTTTTACATTTGGCAACTTTAAATCAATAATTTTTCTAAAATTAATTTTTTAAAATGTTTAGACACATATAGCTGGTGAATCCACTTTTTTTTATTGTAGATATAAAATTTTATAATAAAATTTAAAAAATACTGTGATGTAAGAGATTAAATATTTTATTTTTGCTGATTAGTCAAGGATGCACTTAAAACTATATAATTAATTTGGAAACTAATTATCAAAAAATTCTTTATTTAATTGGAAAAAATATGCTAGTAAATAATGCTATATTATTGGATCAAATGCGTTAAAATATGTAATTTGAAAATCAGAGACTCGAGTGTATCTTATATAGACTTATATGGGCTGTTTTTATATATAAAAAAAAAGAGCTTAAGATAAGGAATGTGTAATTTGAAAAATTTAAAGACCCAAGTGGAGCATCGTATGGATTTTGTTTAAAAATAGGATATTTTCTGTATACTTACACAAAAGTTCACGTGTTATATGAAAATTCCTATAGATTGCTGGATGATTAATTGAGTTTCTAACTAGAAAAATTTTGCATTTATTTCATTACAGTTTTCAATTGGAATTATACATCTCTTTTAGGTGTACTATGGCTACCTACAAATAAGAAAAAAAAATAACCCAAAATTTTATGGACATTTCTTTTAGCTGTTATATTGCTTTGTGTCATGAAGAAGAATTTTAAATACTTTTTAGTGACCATTATTTTGTTTCAGAAACGTAATTTCTTATTAACGTTAAAAGTATTGTGATGAAAGAAATTAAATATTTTGCCTAGATTAACTGTTCAGTGGTTTTATTACACTGAAAACATTTACAAATAGAAAAATGCTATAATAATGGTCGAATGTGCCCAAATTTTACTGCACAAGAAATAAAATTATCAAATATGATGTGATAATTGCGTATTCAAATGTGTTAAAATGTGTAATTTAGAAACTAAACACCCATGCATGGATTTTTATACAAAATATGGTATTTTGTGAGCAGAAACTACAAACGGCTAAGTAATATGGAAAAATTATTGTAAAAAAATTAAATAGCAATAAGATGTATAATTTTTAAATAACAAATAAAAAGCTAATTTATATACATTAGGGTAAAATTTAGGCGGTTGATAATTAGTTGTCCTATTGCATTTTATGGTTTATTGGGAAATAGGCTGTCATTTTTGACTTCCTCGTCACCCCACCTCCACAAGTAAGCGAAACAAAACGTCTGCATATTTGATTTTTCTCTCTTATTCTTGTCTATCTACTTCTATATGCTATTTATTTCACATCGGGAGTATTCGTTACATGCCAAATTCTTTCTTGAATGTATTTCTGGCCCATATGTAAACCATTTCCGATATAAAGTACGGCATATCTAAAAAATTAACTTTTTCAAAAATTTTTATTAAGAGGAAGAAGTAAAGCTAGAAGAAGGACACCCTTTTGCGAAATTAAGAAAATCAATATTTCTGTTTTAAATATTTTCCAGCCCTCTTTTTTTACAAAGTAGTTCTGTTTTTTATACCTTTACATAGATTAAAAGATGTACTTATATGTCTCAAATACCATTAAAAAGTAATTTTTGAAATTCACTCATCGAAAAATTTTCTAAGCTGATATTTTAAGATAAAAATGTAACATAAGCTACATATTAAATTTTTCTTGAGTATTTTATCAGAAAACACTAAAATGTACCTAACATAAAAAAATCACTGACGTAATTTGAAAAAATATTTCATTTTCGACAAGAAAAATAATCCAAAAACTTATCTGTCTAAATTTTAAGCATTGTTTCGAACAGAAACTAATTAAAATGCTCTCTAAACATGAATAAATCATCCACCATTCGACGAAACTATAAAATAGAAAAAAATTAATCCGCCATTTTTAGATGCCGTTGTCGTGCAAGCTATACTTTGTACCAATCAGATATTTACTATAAAAATTACTATTTAACTACGTAAATTGAAAATATACTGCTTTTTCTAACAGAAAATAATTAAAAATGCACGCTAAACATATAGAAATCAATTAATATTCGATCAAATTGTAAAATAAAAGAAAATAATTCTCAGAGCTGTGTTATTTACCGGCAATCACGCTATATTAAAAATGCAATAATGCTAACGGTTTAATTTCCTATTACCGATCTTTAAGGTATAATCTTGTTAGATTTTATGAATAAAAATAAAACGGTTTTTATAGGACCATTCGCCCTGGAATTATATTAAAATATATCTTAAAACGTACCTCGTTCAATTTTCTTATGAGTTTAGTCGAACAAAAACTGATTAAAAATGCACTAAACATATAAAATTCAACTAAAAATTCACTTTATACGCTTAAAATTTGTAATAAACAGAATATTATCGGCTATTGTTGTTGTAGTGGTACGAATATCAACACCAAACTGACATACTTGCTTAAAGCAGCTCTAGCTGTGGGTCAATAAAAGATTGGGTCTTTACCTGCCTTCACACGAAAGTTCTATGAATTACAGTTCTCATCACCTTTTTCAGTACCGAAAACGGTACTTTCAAACCTTTTTTTAAATTAGAATTGTGTCTGCTTCTATTTTTTATCAACAAAATAATATTGTGGAAATCTTAAGTAGACTATAATTTATTCTAGGTTGCTAAGTTAAAGGTGAAACACAATAAACCAGCATGTAAAATGTGTATCTTTGGGTAAAATAGGTATAAATTACAGTTTTTAGAGAGTACGACTAGTAATAATATTTATTTAAATTATAAAATCAGATGTTGCTGTCATGAAATATAACGAAAATTTTCGTTGCTCGAGCTGTATTACTTTTTAATAAAAATAATGTAATTAATACTGATTTGTTTTTATATAACAGTTTCAAAAATCGGATTGTCGCCACGCCTTAAAGTTGGTCACGGCTTTGAAAAATATACGAGTATATGCTAATGTCTTTGAAAGCTGACGTAATAATTCACCCCCACTCTTTATACTTAATCCAGGCCTTAATATTATGCACGCTTCCTCGATGCCTTGAAAACTTGCGCTCGTTCTAACATATGTGATGAATATATATGACGTCATTTCACCCTGAAGTATACCATTATAAACGCCCATATGCCGAGGAATGATTTTTATATTCACGTTGATATCACTGACATTAATTTTAAAATATTTTTTTGTAGTTCATATTTTAAAAGTAATTGTTGTTACAGGTAATTTTTATTTAATACATTTTTCCACAGTCAGTATTTTAAAATTTTTTTAATAATTTGACTTTGTGTTTCTTACCAGTTGAGTTCTTTTAATAAAATTCTGGGTACTTTTCAAAAAATAATCTTTTATGACGGAATTATTTCCGAAAAACACTCCCAGAATTTCCTTCGCTGTATTTAAAGGAGAAAAATGCCTTCTTAATATTTCCGTTTCAAATATCATGGATTTCTTTTACAACAATCACTTTTAAAATATGAACTACAAAAAAATATTTTAAAATTAATGTCAGTGATATCAACGTGAATATAAAAATCATTCCTCGGCACATGGGCGTTTATAATGGTATGCTTCGGGGTGAAATGACGTCATATATATTCATCACATATGTTAGAACGAGCGCAAGTTTTCAAGGCATCGAGGAAGCGTGCATAATATTAAGGCCTGGATTAAGTATAAAGAGTGGGGGTGAATTATTACGTCAGCTTTCAAAGACATTAGCATATACTCGTATATTTTTCAAAGCCGTGACCAACTTTAAGGCGTGGCGACAATCCGATTTTTGAAACTGTTATATAAAAACAAATCAGTATTAATTACATTATTTTTATTAAAAAGTAATACAGCTCGAGCAACGAAAATTTTCGTTATATTTCATGACAGCAACATCTGATTTTATAATTTAAATAAATATTATTACTAGTCGTACTCTCTAAAAACTGTAATTTATACCTATTTTACCCAAAGATACACATTTTACATGCTGGTTTATTGTGTTTCACCTTTAACTTAGCAACCTAGAATAAATTATAGTCTACTTAAGATTTCCACAATATTATTTTGTTGATAAAAAATAGAAGCAGACACAATTCTAATTTAAAAAAAGGTTTGAAAGTACCGTTTTCGGTACTGAAAAAGGTGATGAGAACTGTAATTCATAGAACTTTCGTGTGAAGGCAGGTAAAGACCCAATCTTTTATTGACCCACAGCTAGAGCTGCTTTAAGCAAGTATGTCAGTTTGGTGTTGATATTCGTACCACTACAACAACAATAGCCGATAATATTCTGTTTATTACAAATTTTAAGCGTATAAAGTGAATTTTTAGTTGAATTTTATATGTTTAGTGCATTTTTAATCAGTTTTTGTTCGACTAAACTCATAAGAAAATTGAACGAGGTACGTTTTAAGATATATTTTAATATAATTCCAGGGCGAATGGTCCTATAAAAACCGTTTTATTTTTATTCATAAAATCTAACAAGATTATACCTTAAAGATCGGTAATAGGAAATTAAACCGTTAGCATTATTGCATTTTTAATATAGCGTGATTGCCGGTAAATAACACAGCTCTGAGAATTATTTTCTTTTATTTTACAATTTGATCGAATATTAATTGATTTCTATATGTTTAGCGTGCATTTTTAATTATTTTCTGTTAGAAAAAGCAGTATATTTTCAATTTACGTAGTTAAATAGTAATTTTTATAGTAAATATCTGATTGGTACAAAGTATAGCTTGCACGACAACGGCATCTAAAAATGGCGGATTAATTTTTTTCTATTTTATAGTTTCATCGAATGGTGGATGATTTATTCATGTTTAGAGAGCATTTTAATTAGTTTCTGTTCGAAACAATGCTTAAAATTTAGACAGATAAGTTTTTGGATTATTTTTCTTGTCGAAAATGAAATATTTTTTCAAATTACGTCAGTGATTTTTTTATGTTAGGTACATTTTAGTGTTTTCTGATAAAATACTCAAGAAAAATTTAATATGTAGCTTATGTTACATTTTTATCTTAAAATATCAGCTTAGAAAATTTTTCGATGAGTGAATTTCAAAAATTACTTTTTAATGGTATTTGAGACATATAAGTACATCTTTTAATCTATGTAAAGGTATAAAAAACAGAACTACTTTGTAAAAAAAGAGGGCTGGAAAATATTTAAAACAGAAATATTGATTTTCTTAATTTCGCAAAAGGGTGTCCTTCTTCTAGCTTTACTTCTTCCTCTTAATAAAAATTTTTGAAAAAGTTAATTTTTTAGATATGCCGTACTTTATATCGGAAATGGTTTACATATGGGCCAGAAATACATTCAAGAAAGAATTTGGCATGTAACGAATACTCCCGATGTGAAATAAATAGCATATAGAAGTAGATAGACAAGAATAAGAGAGAAAAATCAAATATGCAGACGTTTGTTTCGCTTACTTGTGGAGGTGGGGTGACGAGGAAGTCAAAAATTACAGCCTATTTCCCAATAAACCATAAAATGCAATAGGACAACTAATTATCAACCGCCTAAATTTTACCCTAATGTATATAAATTAGCTTTTTATTTGTTATTTAAAAATTATACATCTTATTGCTATTTAATTTTTTTACAATAATTTTTCCATATTACTTAGCCGTTTGTAGTTTCTGCTCACAAAATACCATATTTTGTATAAAAATCCATGCATGGGTGTTTAGTTTCTAAATTACACATTTTAACACATTTGAATACGCAATTATCACATCATATTTGATAATTTTATTTCTTGTGCAGTAAAATTTGGGCACATTCGACCATTATTATAGCATTTTTCTATTTGTAAATGTTTTCAGTGTAATAAAACCACTGAACAGTTAATCTAGGCAAAATATTTAATTTCTTTCATCACAATACTTTTAACGTTAATAAGAAATTACGTTTCTGAAACAAAATAATGGTCACTAAAAATTATTTAAAATTCTTCTTCATGACACAAAGCAATATAACAGCTAAAAGAAATGTCCATAAAATTTTGGGTTATTTTTTTTTCTTATTTGTAGGTAGCCATAGTACACCTAAAAGAGATGTATAATTCCAATTGAAAACTGTAATGAAATAAATGCAAAATTTTTCTAGTTAGAAACTCAATTAATCATCCAGCAATCTATAGGAATTTTCATATAACACGTGAACTTTTGTGTAAGTATACAGAAAATATCCTATTTTTAAACAAAATCCATACGATGCTCCACTTGGGTCTTTAAATTTTTCAAATTACACATTCCTTATCTTAAGCTCTTTTTTTTTATATATAAAAACAGCCCATATAAGTCTATATAAGATACACTCGAGTCTCTGATTTTCAAATTACATATTTTAACGCATTTGATCCAATAATATAGCATTATTTACTAGCATATTTTTTCCAATTAAATAAAGAATTTTTTGATAATTAGTTTCCAAATTAATTATATAGTTTTAAGTGCATCCTTGACTAATCAGCAAAAATAAAATATTTAATCTCTTACATCACAGTATTTTTTAAATTTTATTATAAAATTTTATATCTACAATAAAAAAAAAGTGGATTCACCAGCTATATGTGTCTAAACATTTTAAAAAATTAATTTTAGAAAAATTATTGATTTAAAGTTGCCAAATGTAAAAAAAACGTTCTTTGACACTTCCCGAAATTTGTAATATAATAGCTAGCAGCAAGGCATGTTGAATTTTGTATTCAAAAACTTTTATAATAGGTTTGTTTTATTCAGGTAAAACAACAGTCGTCTTGGTATATGACGTTAAAAACTGTCTTTCGATTCGATAAATTTCGGCAGTTTTATATGTTATAAGCCGCCAAAAAGGCGAGAATTTGTTCGCATTCACCAAAAAGCCGAGAATTTGTTCAAATTCACCTGGAGATACAAGATTTTTTCTCGGGCCGGCCTAAAAAATAAAAAACATGCTTAGTATATTCACCATTTACTTATAAATAATTAAGGGGAATATCTAGTGTATTAGTATTAAAAACCTGTTTTGTATTTTTCGATAGCCTCTAGAATAACTGTATGGGGATATTGTATGGACCAGGTATTGGAGACTAAGTGTAATGGTGACTATTTTCTTGCAAACCATTTTCAAGATACATTTTCTTCAAATAATTTTTGAGTTGGGATGCAGTACTTCCGAATGTAATCTGATTGGTTTTTGATTTCAGACCGTTAAAAGGGGTAATACAATGCATGCCATGAAACCGTATTGTTTTTTGTATTTTTTGAAAAAAGAATATATTTTTGTGTCTTTGGTCCTCAATAAAAAAGATGCAAAAGTCACTTCATGGTATTTATCATTCTTTTTCAGAATAAGTTCGCGAAATTAGGGGACAAAAATAGGCTTACACACTAGAAACCCTGTTAAAATAATATATTTTAAACCGTCAGGGATAACTATATAGAGAATATGATAATGGTCGCTAGGAAACGATTTTCTCACTATTTCTATGAAAAACGACACATTTCTGAAAATTTCAATTTCAATTTAGGTAACTAAAACGATTTACAAAATATATTACATTTTTTCTTTAAATATATATTATAGTACTGTCTTTTTTTATAAATTGCACCTAAATACAGGAATATTTGTATGTGTGCTAACGGAGAGTTTATTTAATTTTAATGATTAGTATTGAATGTTGTGATATTATTAAGTATTGTTATCTAACCTATAATATTATAGGTAATATATATATAATATGCTTTTATATTCAAGGTAAAATGAAATGTCAAAGAGAAAAAGAACGGAGTATGTTATATTCAATTTTAACCTATGCTTGATTAGAGTAATTGGTGGCAGTGAAGATTAACGATGGGAAAACAGGGATTTTTAATTCATTCAATCTGGTGAGTGCATCTGTTTTTATATATACTTTAAAGTTAATTTAATTAGTTTTCACATTTTTCTTAAGATTTTTAGAAACGGAGTACCTTCTTTTCCATTACTTAATTTATGCATAAGTACATTTGATATATATATATATTTCAGAATTTTCATAATTATCAACAAAATAGATAAATTTGAAAAAAAGCCCCTTTATATACCATAAGAGTGTATAAAATGATATAAAAAATGTTGTATTTTGGATATTTATTAAAATAGTTTTTGTTCAGTTTTTCCCATGTATAAATCACATTATCAACCATCTTTAAAATAGCCTCTATTTTTAAGAGCAGCCTTGTATTTACAGTATATAATTTAACTAACGTAAATTTAATCTACATTTCTGAATTTTCATAATTATAAACAAAATAGGAAAATTTGAAAAAAAGTCTCAATAATACTTTAGGTTTTTCAAATAATTTTTGAATTGGATTTTCTCCGATTTTTAGGTTATTTTTCCCAACATTTTATGACAAAGTGTTGGGGAAAAGGTCCAATTTTGAGACATAGAATTCTTCTAATTTATTGAACTTTATGCCTGTTTCTTTTTTCAAAGTTTGACCTGTGAATTTTATCCAGATAGGCGATTTTCTACTTTACAGAAAATATAAGAGAACATATGAATATATACTTTAATGTTATTATTTATCAAAACAATAAGGTGAATATTACTGGTTTATCAAATTTTTCTTAAGACTTTTAAAAATAGAGTACTTTCCTTTCCATAATTTACCATTAACATATATTTCAGAATTTTCATAATTATGGACAAAATAGATAAATTTGAAAAAAAGTCCCTTTATATACCATAAGAGTGTATAAAATGCTATAAAATATGTTTTATTTTGGATATTTATGAAAATAGTTTGTGTTCAGTTTTTCCCATGTTTCTTAAGAACAGCCCTGTATGTACAGTATATATAATTTAACTAATGTAAATTTAATCTACATTTCTGAATTTTCATAATTATAAACAAAATAGGTAAATTTTGAGACATAGAATTCTTCTAATTTATTGAACCTTATGACTGTTCCTTTTTTTCAAAGTTTGACCTATGAATTTTATCCAGATAGGCGATTTTCTACTTTACAGAAAATATAAGAGAACATATGAATATATACTTTAATGTTATTATTTATCAAAACAATAAGGTGAATATTACTGGTTTATCAAATTTTTCTTAAGACTTTTAAAAATAGAGTACTTTCCTATCCATAATTTACCATTAACATATATTTCAGAATTTTCATAATTATGGACAAAATAGATAAATTTGAAAAAAAAAGTCCCTTTATATACCATAAGAGTGTATAAAATGCTATAAAATATGTTTTATTTTGGATATTTATGAAAATAGTTTGTGTTCAGTTTTTCCCATGTTTCTTAAGAACAGCCCTGTATGTACAGTATATATAATTTAACTAATGTAAATTTAATCTACATTTCTGAATTTTCATAATTATAAACAAAATAGGTAAATTTGAAAAAAGTCTCTATAGTACTTTATGCTTTTCAAATAATTTTTGGATTGGATTTTCTCCGATTTTTAGGTTATTTTTCCCAACATTTTATGACTGAGTGTTGGGGAAAAGGCCCAATTTTGCGATATAGAATTCTTCTAATTTATTCAGTTTTACCCAGACAGGCAATTATTACTTTTCAGAAAATAAGAAAGAACATACGAAAATATACTTTATTGTTTTATGCATCAAAACAATAAGTACAACGTCACTATCTTCCTCATTTTTCTTAAGACTTTTAAAAATAGAGTACTTTCCTTTCCATAATTTACCTTTAATATATATTTCAGAATTTTCATAATTATGAACAAAATAGATACATTTGAAAAAAAGTCCCTTTGTATGCAACAAGAGGGTATAAAGGTTTTAAAATATGTTTTATTTTGGATATAATTTGAAATAGTAATTTTTCAGTATATAAGCCTCATTATCTTTGAAATATTCTCTAATAACTAATAAAATTCTAAAATAATTAAGAAAAATATCAATCAATTATTTGGTAACACCTAATTTTCTATGAAAAATGAGGTTTTACGCTTTTCAATAAAATAGATATTGCTCCCGAATTTATATGATATTATAGGTAAATTGTTCAGAGCATCCAAGATCAAATTCATATACAATATGCCATTTGAATAACATTTAAGAATGCTGGGTTAAAAACCATTATATTTTACCGCATCATGAATAACAAACAACTTTCAGATACACGCGCCACATTTAAACACAAACAGATTATTTTCTGACAAGGACAGAAACCAAGAGAGAAAAAAGAATAGAGTATGTTATATTCAATTTTGTCTATGCCCGATTAGACTCTAATTGGCGCTAGCGAAGAAAAAGGATAGGAACGCAGGTGTTTTTAATTTATTCAACCTTATGAATGTAGCTGTTCTTTTTTCAAGTTTGACCTCTGAATTTTACTCAGACAGGCAATTATTACTTTTCAGAAAATAAGAAAGAACATACGAAAATATACTTTAATGTTATTATATATCACAATAATAAGTACAACGTCACTATCTTTCTCATTTTTCTTAAGATTTTTAAAAACGGAGTACCTTCTTTTCAATAATGTAACTTATGCATAAGTAAATTTAATATATATATTTCAGAATTTTCATATTATGAATGAAATAGATAAATTTGAAAAAAAGTCCCTTTATATACGACAGGAGGGTATAAAATGCTATAAAATATGTTTTATTTTGGAAATAATTTGAAATAGTAGTTTTTAGGTGTTCAGTATATAAGCCTCATTACGTCAGAATATTCTCTAATAACTAAAAAATTATAGAATAATTAAGAAAAATACCACTAAATTATTTTGAAACACCTAATTTTCCAAAAATTTAATAAAATAGATATTGCCCCCGAGTTTATATGATACTATGAGTAAATTCTTCAGAACACCCAAGATCCAATTCATGTACAATATACCATTTAAATGACATTTAAGAATACCGAGTTAAAAACCGTTATATTTTACCAGTGTCATATAAATTAGGCGCTTGTAATCCGAGATAACAGCGACAGGTTACTTTTTGAATGATATCTACAATGATTGGTCTGTTACCTATGCAATTTTATATGCTTAAACAAGAAATTGTGTTAATTTTTCAGAGTTGTCGTGGAATTATTTTATTCCTATACAATATGCAATTGAAATAACATTTAAGAATACCGAGTTAAAAACCATTATATTTTACCTGTGTCACATAAATTAGGTGCTTTTAATCCGAAATAGCGGCAGATTAATTTTGAAGGATATCTACAATAATTAACGAAAAATACCGCAAATGTATTTAACATCTAATTTCCAAGAAAATATTCTCTTTCGTTTAGCAAAAATTATTTATACTACGAGGTCGAAAAAAAGCCGGTGCCACTGACTGCAAAGTTTTTCGAATTTATTTATAAGAAAGGTCTGTTGCCTATGCAATTTTATATGTTTAAACAAGAAATTTCGTTAATTTTTCAGTGCTGCCGTGAAATTATTTTATTCCTATATAATACACAATTGTATTAACATTTAAGAAAATATCAAATAAAAAAGACTTTACTGTATGATAACACAAATATAGAATCGGAGGCGTTGGCTTTTTAGTACCTGACTATCCCTTAAAAAGGTTCAGGTAATAAAAACCCGTGAATTGGAAGCCGAGAAAAATGCATTAGTTTAGGAATTTAAAATGTTTTTAAACTGTTTTGTACGAGGCGAATACAAGCATAAGAGAGAAAGAGAAAGAATTAAATAAACTTAATAGATACGTGCGACGTTAATGAAAGGGTGTGTTAGTTTAAGAACGAAAGATGTTTTAATGATATTCTCTGAAAAGTGAATACATACAAAAAGGACAGAAAAAGAACAGTGTGAGTTATATTTTTATTCTCGATATTAGGCTTGCGGGAAAAAAGGGTGTGGCCGCGCTTTTTAATTTATTCACCCTCACGTCCTTTTCCAAGGAACTCGACCTTAAGAATGCAGACAAGTTGTAACAGCACAAGCGGTGTCTGTGGCGGAAGCACGATGAATTTGTATACTGTTCGTATGCATGTTTACTCGACCTTGAAAGGGTTGGCCGGCTTAGTTGATGAACACGTGTGCCATCAAGTAGCGACGAGGTATACAACGGTGAAGCGGTGGGTAAGGGAAATGGGAGTCTATAAACTTATATGCTTCCAATGTATTTTAACTTGTCCTTGCCTATGCAGGTGTTACCGGGATGCACGTGTGGGCATCAATGCCGTCACATTCAAGGCGAGGGGGTAGCGGTAGAAGAAGGGCAGGAGCACAAGCAAACATATACGGTTCCAATGTATATTAATTCGGCCTTGACCATGCAGGTGTTACAAGAACGCTCACGTATGCATCATGGTCGCCGCATTTAAGGCAAGGGGGCTGCGGGAACGAGAGAGAAGGAGGACGAGCCGACATATACGCTTCCAATGCATATTAATTTGACCTTGACTGTGCATGTGTTACAAGAAGGCACACGTGTGCATCATGGTCGCTGCATTTAAGGCAAGGGGGCTGCGGGAACGAGAGAGAAGGAGGACGAGCCAGCATACACGCTTTTAATGCATATTAATTTGACCTTGACTGTGCAAGTGTTACAAGAAGGCACACGTGTGCATCATGGTCACTGCATTTAAGACAAGGAGAGTCGAGAGAACAAGAGAGAAGGAGTACGAGCAAACATATACGCTTTCAATGCATATTAATTTGACCTTGACTATGCAGGTGTTACAAGAATGCACACGTGTGCTGTCCAGGTGGTCGCTAGTGCGCATGCGGTGAATCACTTCATCTATTTCATCCCTACTGACATCACATTAAGCACACCAGGTATAACAAACCTAGTGGGAAATTGAAGGGTATTGAATGAACCTTCTCTTTCAGATCATAGTATAATCGCATTCAGTTAAAAAACCGATCCTCCTGAGCCAGTCCTCAGAAGGAATCCTAGGAAAACAGATTGGGAAAAATTCGGCTCCAATCTGAAAACAAACTTAGCAAGTATTCAGAACAAAAGGTCCGCTAAGCACCATCTGGAGCTGGAAAGTGACTTGAAAGAAGTAAACGAGGCAATATTCGGAGCCCATAAATCTAGCTACCTCTTACAAATAAGCAAAAGTTGTAAGGATGCGCTTTGGTGGAATAACTATCTGTCAGAGCAAACTCTATAATAGGGCTAAGCGTGACGGAGGATTCTGGCAAAGCTACACCAAGAAATTTACAAGCTACAACAAGGAAATTATGAAAGCTAAAACAGCTTCAAGAAATTCTATGCAGACATTCAAACTATACCTGCCGTAGCTAGACTACACAAAGTTATGGCAAAGCGTAGGGTCGACACAGATCAAAGCCACTATTCTTTGGAGCGCCAAGTTTATTGGTAGTTTATCTAGAAAAAGATGGAATGATTATGGATCTTATGCTATCTTTCTAGAAAAAATAACGCAAAAAAAATCAAGGAAAAATGGCTAGATATGGCGAAGAAGAAAGACCTCTTTTATAAACTGAAGCAGAAGCAGATCCAGCCATTTAATGGGGGGGGGGGACTACAAGCACCAAAAAGAAAGGTCAACATTAAGTTAACAGAATTAATTCAATGTTCTATAATTTCCCTAACAAGTCTTTTGTTGTTATTTGTTTCTGTACATAAAATTTTAGTTTCATAAAAATCTACTTGGAATCAAATTCAATTTAAAAAAACTGACATGGATAACCTAAGCATAATATACTCTAATTTATTGCACCTAAATAATAATAATTCCATTGTTAACACAATAAATATATCCTTTTAGTTTCCTATCATTGCACCTTCATATTACGTTAATTAAATATTGTCGTGAATTAGTGACCAAAATTTCAAATAAACAAAAAAGTGGCATTAATTCTGGAAATATTTTTTTTGGAAGAAAAAAGCTTTAAATTTAAACAGCAGTTTGTACAAAATTTTTAAATAATATTTGTCATTGGTTATGCACTCTAAAGTTACTCCTTTTTTTCGTTTTGGTCATTTTATTTGAAACCTTTCGTAGTAAATATTTTATATTAACTCAAGAATAACGTCCATGTTAATAAGAGTATTGTTATTATTATTATTATGATTTACAAGCCAAACAGCTTCGCACTCTCTCCAGGGAATATTGACTCATACTAGATACATAAAGATGTCAAAAATAAAAAGCTCTGTGGAAACCCTTTCTATGTTATCTGGTCCTAGGTGACGTGGTCTGCTGTAATTCCTACCAACTTTTGAACGGTCCGAGTGGTTGCAAGGAGAACTGCTTTCTGCATCGATTTATACAGATGCTCACTAAGGCCCCGCCCTTGATGTTCTGAAGAAGGTTCTTTGGTATCACTCCAATTATTGGTAAAATTATGGGAATCATTTGAACGCTGTTCATTGCCCATTGTATCCAGATTTGCTCTTCCAGATCTCTGTATTTGGCGATCTTCTCGTTGTATTTTGGCGTTAGGTTGTTGTTGTTGTTAGGTGCAGCAATGTCGATTAGTGTAGTTCGCCTAGAAATTTTATCTGTTAGTTTAATGTCTGGTTTATTATGAGCAACTGTCTGATCCCTCAGAACCGTTCGGTCCCGATGTAACTTGAACTGGTTGTTCTCAAGAATAGGCTCTAGATTGTATTTGTAATAAGGCAGTTTTCCGACCTGCAATAGGTTTAACTTATCTGCTAACTCTTAGTGGAGTATCTTAGCGGCTGAGTCGTGTCTTTCCTTATATTCGGTTACAGTAACGCTTGACATCCTCCGGTTATAGGCTGGATTATCTCTGACGTTCGACAGCCATATCTACATTAATTATTTTCTATTCAGGGATGTCTAATGATGAACTTTCAATAGTTGTTCGTCGGAATAACCCGGTCCTGGATAGCTAACAAGAAGCCCTCCATTTCCGGAAACATCTGTCTGAAATCAACCAGTAGTTCGAACGCTGAGTTGTCGACATTGTCCTAATTGACCCCATTTGGATGCCGTCAATGAAGTGGCTTCTGTAGACAGGTTTGTAACTTCTCTTGGTCTGTTTGGTGATGAGAAGCAATATCCTGTTCCCTCAGCTGTAGCGGCGTTGAATTATCTGCCTCGCATATTGCTCGATGTAGGGTGGAAGAGTTCGCTAACCTGTGGAAATATGAATATAAGTTTATTATTTGTTGGTCGAGCTGTTTACCAATATCCACTAATCCTCTTCCTCCTTAATGTCTTCGAAGCATTGTACGTTCAATAGCACTCCGAGCGTGATGTTTTTGCGCTTTTGTTAGGAATGTTCTTTTTTTTTGAGGTTTTGAATGTCCATCCTGCTCCATTTTACAATTCTAGAAGCGTAGCTAAGTGCAAAGCAAGCGTACGTATTGAGCGCCTTCAACAAATTTCTACTATTTAAGTTAGTTCGTAATACCCGCCTTATCCTCCTGACAAATTCGGTTAACAATTAGGCTTTCATAGTGCGATGGTTAATTCTTTTAGCCTGTTTCATACCTAGGTATTTGTATGTTTGGTCTGCCGCCATTGCAGCTATAGTTTCGCCGTTCTGCATTTCGAATGCTCCTGGTTGTATCTTACCTTTAACAATGTTCAAAATACGGCACTTGTTAAGTCCAAATTGCATTCCGATATCTCCGGAGAACTCCTTTACAATTTTAAGCATTTGTTCCAGCTGGTTTCTGGTAGCAGCCATCAGTTTAAGATCATCCATGTATAGAATATGATTCACACTTACTACCTCTTCCTTGGTATTTCTAATTTTCCATCAAGATGGTCGTTATCTCAAGAACGAGAATAGGTACCCTGGAGCTTTCCCGTTATGGGATTCCTTGATTATTCCTAAAATTTTCTAGGTGGTAAATAGCTCAAACTGCATCCGGCTGTAGTCTCGGCAGATTCGGTGTTCTTCATTGATCCAGCCGGCTGCAATATTACATTTGGCAGGTGTGGAAAAGTTAGTTTCCCTAGAACTGTTCTACCTGCTCTCTATTGGGATATTTATTATCTGCCATATTAGGTGGAGAGTTTAACTTACGATAGAAAGTCTTTTCAGATCGCATTGTCACGTTTTCAGTTATTTCTGGCCCTATATGTCTTTAAGCCGTCCTGCAGTAACAGACAGCTTCTGTTTTACTGTATGAAGGCATTCGCTGGATCTTGTTGCGAATGATATTGGACACGATTTATGATTTCTTCAACTCGTCTTTGCACTTTATTATTATTATTATTTTAGCACTGATGAAGGATATAGATATATTTGAAAGCTTGACGTAACTAAAAAGTGATTTACTTTTGAAAACCCCCACCAGAATCGATACCCCAAGCTATTTCCTAGGTTTTGTTGTTTAACTAGTGGATCAAAAATACCCTTCCCCTTATATTATATATATATATATATATATATATATATATATATATATATATATATATATATATATATATATATATATATTTATTTATTTAACTCCAGCTTTAGATATTCTAGATAAAATTTTCTTCTTTTTAGGCATGAAGCAATCGACATCGGCTACATAGGCAATTTCCTGGGTCCTTACGATAAAATGACCGACAAAATGAACGAAGCAGGACGACGATTGATCGTCTGGCTAAGACAAGAACGATATATCACTCCCGATTACAAAGTTATTGCTCAAAACCAAACCATGAACACTCAGAGTCCCGGAGAAAACATTTATAAGAGAATAGTTAAATGGTCCCATTACGATAGTGGACTTTACTTCTTATAAATAAATTATTATGAGGCTTTTTAGATTAGATTTACACTATATTACTCACCAAGATATATACATTAAAATACGCATATCATATATAAGGTGTCTCAAAAAAAAACAGAAAATTTGATTTAAATCGATATTTAAAATGATTATATTGTTATTTCCGTAACCGCTAAAATTGCTACTCAACTATCAATTGAGACACTCTTATTATTGCCAAACAAGAATGTTCCTCTGATAGTAATATCGCTCTATATAATATTGGATTACTTATTCCCATATTTTTATTCCTTGTGTTACGGAAATCTTAGAAATAAATAGATTTGAATATTTTGATCTTTCATTTTTAAGGTCTTTCCTTTTAAAATACATATAAATTATTTATTTCTAATATTTTTCTGTAACACAATGGATATTTTTTATTTGAAAAGATTTCTGATACTTCCAAAGCAAAGTTGTTGGAAATGGCTCAATGAAACATGAAACAAAAAAAATTTTCCATCGTTGCCAAAATGGAGAAAAAAGATAAAAAAAAACATTTCCTTAATGATACCGACCGATTTATGTGACAGAATATATATATATATATATATATATATATATATATATATATATATATATATATATATATATATATATATATATATATATATAAGTAGGTTAGCGGAAAAGACTGTACCACGAGGACAAAATTTGTATTCTTTTATTTAAAAAAATATTTTTTGTTGCTTGCTTTTGTCTAATTAGAAACCAAAAAAAGAACCTAAAATTTTTACATATCGCATTTGCTTCAATCATTTAAAAATTTGAAATGTCTGAATATGAACAAATGTTTTAAGCACAAATTATTTATACTTGGTACATTACTAGAGGCAGCAGAGAGAGAGAAAGTGAATACGGAGGTCGTGCTATCTCTTTTACTCCACATTTCGGAGCAACGTATTCGCGTCTCTCTCTCTCTTCCGTATAAAGCGCGAGGACTGTTTACTGTCGTGCATGAATGAAGATTTTATTGGATATTTTAATTCCAAAATTTGTGGAAAGAATTTTTATTTTCTTCCATATTTTGCCAAAAAAAACACTATATATTTTTCAGTGTATATTTTTCTCCAATTTCAGATAAAAACCGATACTACAAACAAAAAAAAAGAGAAAATTTTATAAGGATTTCGTTAAGAAAACTGAAGGCTATTTTTCAAAAATTTTCATATGTTCCTGTAATAAAAAAGTATTTATTTCCCAGTTAAAATGGGCCAAAAAGCCAGAAAATATCACTCATTCTAAGTTTAGTTTTAAATGATGTACCTAAAATTCGCATTTTTAACAAAATTTTCCTAAACAATTCGAAGAGTCAGTAAATATCAAGCTTATTCTTAAACTTCAACAAATTTACATGAACTCTCAGACAACAATTACAAATTTTAAGCTTTCTACGATAAAAATAAATGAATGAATATCAGTTTTGTGTAATTTATTTATTTGATTATTTAAAAATGTTCACTGTGGTGGGAAAATAAAGGCAATATTTTAATTCACTAAGGAATTAAAACCCTTCGGCAAATATTTTCAATGAAAGAAACAGAAACTTTGGTACTTAAAATAAAATTTGTTCAAGTTAGCTTCGGTTAGACCTTTCGACGACAAAAATAACTGAATAAATGACAGTTTTGTGTAATTTATCTAATTATTTAAAAATGTTAGCAACGGTGAAAAAATTAGTTTTTGTTCTTTTTTACATAAGGCTATCAGTTTTTATCTGCAATTCGAAAGAAATATACTCTGAAAGATATATTGTGTTTTTTCTTTGGAAAATATGGAAAAATAATTAAAGTTCAAATTTGTGTACCAAAGTTTAGTGTTAAAATACTCATAAAAATACAAATATATTTTTTCTTATGACTTTTATTTATAGTTGGACAAATAAGGCCATTTTTAGACGTTTGAGATTTTTAAATAACATTTGCGATTTGTAACAAATATGATATGTCCTATATAATGTGTTATTTTTTGATTTTTAACCATACACAAGCAGCCTACAAAAATTAGTTTAGAAAACTAAAGGCATAAAAAATTTTCGATATATATATATATATATATATATATATATATATATATTAAAATTTTTCCCTATAAGATATTTGAACCTCGGTCGTATATTCTTAACTTTTAGTTTTTTTAGGAATGAGGTCCATTGATACTCTAGGATGATATGGATTCATTTAATAGACATAAAACCCATAAGACTTTTCGACCATTATATAATCTTCGTCAATTACGGGTAGTCTAAAATAAGGACAATTACACAATTATATAATTTTTCATATCGTAAACTATTACTGAAAAGAAGCAATAGTAGGGAGTTATGTTTTTTTTTCAACCCTCTTTATTATATCAAATTTTCTTGGTTAAATAACAATAAAAATCCATAAGAAATGTCATAATTTTTTTGGCTTACCTGTCATCATTTAATATATATATATATATATATATATATATATATATATATATATATATATATATATATTAAAGCAGTTTGTAAAGTAAATTCTTCATTTCGATAAGCAAAAGACTTTTTACAAAAAAATGACTTTCTTGGTAAAATCGATTATACATTTTTTTCATCTTATCACTTCTATCCCGGAACATACTATACGTATGTGTGTGTGTATGTTGTCAAAAATGTTTCTATAATGAAAATATCATTTTAATCTAGACTTTATTATGACCTGACATCTCATAACGCAGGTGAGCCAAGATCTTAAATAAATTTCCAATATTCTTACTTATACTTAGATTTTACATGTATTACCGCCTCCATAATATCACTCTATAGATTTCCGATGGAATTCAAGTTAAAACTTTAAGTTTATCATTTAAGATATCAATTTTTATCCAGAAATCTCTTTTATCTGCTATAAAACAGAAACCGAGCCGGTACCATTATTTTTGAATCCCCCATATTTAGCAGCCTTAATAGTATATCTAGGACAGGGGTCTCCAAACCCTAGCCCACGAACACCACTAATCCAACCAGCCATAATTTATTTTAATTAATCTGATGTTTTTATTTAACAACCAGTTAAGAAACAGAAAAACTGATGTACACAATTCGTTGTACTACTGTAGTTGTGTTGCATCCTGCACTTAACATATTTACTCTCTGCAAGATATCAATACTATACAGGGTGTCCAAGATAAGGATCCTAAGCATGGGGATCTCGGAAACAGTTGGAGATACGAGGTCGGTTAAATTAGAGAAAAGTTGCGCAATTTAGTGCTAAATTAAACGCAGTTAAAAAAATTTAAAAATTTCAAACACTTCCGGAGATTTCCGGAAAAAAACGAAATTTGGCAAAATCGTTTTTAATTTTTGCAGGCTTTATTTAAAGAGATATCAGAAAATAAAAGGTAGATTCTCATTGCCACTTTTTATTTTTTATAATATGGTCTAAACAAAATTTAAATCCGACGTTTCGTTTCTGAGATACCATCATGAACTTTCATTTTTTATATGGAACAAAAAAAAGTATCCCATGTATTTGATAGCATTTTTTATTACAAATTCAACGATGTATCACCCTTGCATATCGAATACGTAGTTCAAGTACTTTCCATAAGAGCTCCATGAGAGCGAGAGAGAAAGGTATATCAGTTTTATAAAAGCCAATGAACTACACACTTGATATGCAAGTGTGATACACCGTTGAATTTGTAATAAAAAATGCTATCAAATACATGGGATACTTTTTTTTGTTCCATATAAAAAATGAAAGTTCATGATGGTATCTCAGAAACGAAACGTCGGATTTAAATTTTGTTTAGACCAAATTATAAAAAATAAAAAGTGGCAAGAAGAATCTACCTTTTATTTTTTGATATCTCTTTAAATAAAGCCTACAAAAATTAAAAACGATTTTGCCAAAATTCGGTTTTTTCCGGAAATCTCCGGAAGTATTTTGAATTTTTAAAATTTTTAAATTGCGTTTAATTTAGCACTAAATTGCGCAACTTTTCTCTAATTTAACCGACCTCGTATCTCCAACTGTTTCCGAGATCCCCATGGTTAGGATCCTTATCTTGGACACCCTGTATATTTAGCATGGTCTTAAGAAGTCGTAAAAGTACGTTACACATAGTAATCACACACACGAAGCGGAGTCCAGCCCCATGCCGAAAATTTACGTGTAATTCAAAACTGCAGTATGGTCAACTAACTAAATCTTGGTTCTTGAGATTTAGTCAGCATAGCCCTTAGGCTGAAAAGTTCGGATACCCCTGAACTAGGAAAATACTTAGTACCTTTTCTACGTCATATATAACCAAAGAGAAAAATTTTCTCAAAAAATATGTTTTTGATTGAAACATTCTCTGAGCTATTGCTTTTGGAAGTATTTCAAGTTTTTTTCAAACCTATTAGACTGTATCAAATAAAATAATACACATTCTATTTCTCATTTCGAATACTAATACAAAATATTCTCATTTATCTTTTCTAATATTATATTCTATTTTATATACTAACATAATTTTTTTACCAGGGAATTTTTTTCTAAATTTTTAAGAAACCAAATTATGATTACTTGTCGATCTTGGGATTCTTTGTGATTTAAATTAAGTTTTTTTATATATTTTATAACTTTTTTATATTATAGCCATAAATAAAGGACGAATTTTGGGTATATAGTCACACATAAACAAATTATTCTTTTCCTGTTTCTCTACTTACCTATTCATAGCAAAAAAGCAGAGGTATCTGTAGAAATATCGACTTTCAGTTAATCCCATAATCCCACAATTATATTTAGTACCTTCACTAGACAGTGACGTAATCATACAAACTTATAATATATATATATATATATATATATATATATATATATATATATATATATATATAACTTAAATATATTTATGAATTTTCCTCTTTTTTATTTTCTAGGAATTAGGATTATATGTATATAGACGACGTGTTCTGACATTTCGCTTTTTGTTGAAAGCATTTTTAAAAATAACATAGAGAAGTAAAAACTATTAAAAAATACATCTTACAATTAAAAATTCACCTAATTTTAAAATTAATCAATTTTAAAACACTTCTTTTTTCGTTCACATATGAATATAATCCCAAAAAGATAAACAAATGAGGAAAATTGATCTGGTATATATACATACTTATGTAACCATTATCATTTGCCATTCATCCGTCATCGGATATCAGCTACTCCCAGTTTCTTCCAGTGACGTCTGTGTTGAACTCGTTTCATCCCATCAGTGTCCATCGAGTTTGTGATTTTCCAATAGGTTGTATGTGGTTTCATAATCTCTATATCCTGCCCAGTTTTATCTTAGCCTGCAGATCGGTTCGATTATATTTATCACTTATGTCTTCGTTTGTCTCTTCATGACCTTTTTATATTCTGTAATCTTTCTTTTTTACTATTATTAATGACCCATATTTCTATGTTATATGTCAGACACGGCAGTATTTATTTGATCGAACACTTTATCCTTGATAGTGTGAGCTGGATTTGAATTAAATACTTTTTGTAATTTTCCGAAACTGAACCAAGCTAGTGAAGTTATTCTTTTCAAATCTACCTTTAAGTTGTTTTTTCTAACTTCAATTTGCTGTCCTTAATATATACCTGATGCGAATTTTTCTACTGTTTATTGTTCGATTCTCAAATTTGGATTTGCGTTAATATTTCCTTTATCGCTTTTAGTTTTAGCAATATTGTTCTTCATAACAATTTTTTTTTGATTTTTCATTAGGTTGTTCAGCATTTGTTGCAGTTCTTCGGTGGTTTCGCTTATGAATATATCGTTTGCAAAATGCTGTTTGTTCTAGCTGTTTCCTCTTCATCCTTAATTGTCCCAACTGATTTATTTAAACATTTCTTTAAAGGTTAACGTAAACAGCTTAGGTGACATTGATTCTCCTGGTCTTACTCCTCTTATCGTTTTAATTTTCTTTGTTTTTTTATTCCAATAATACTTGAAATGATACGTTCTTATCGATATTACAATTTTGTATATTGGCAACTTATACCACAGTTACTCAATACGTTTACAACTACCCATGTCACACTTAAGTCAAGGCATTCTTATAATCTGTCAATGCTGTCGATAGTGTGATAACTAATTGGCTTTCTCGATAGTTGTTCTTACAGCCTGTAGACAGTCTAAAATGCTAAATCCTCCACAGATTCGTGCTTACTCTCTTGGTTGATTGCTGTCTACTTTGCTTGTAAGCTTCGGTTATGATTTTTGTAAATGTTTTGTATAGGCTTAATAACAAACTAATAGACCTGTAGTTCTCTAATATTTCTTGGTTGCCTTTTTTGAAAGGCATTGTTCCATTCATCGGGGCCTTTCAATGAAACGTTTGTTGTACATTAGTTCTAAAATATGTATTGCTGTTAAACCGCCGTATTTCATCATCTTCTCTCGGAGTACGTCCATTATTGATCTTTTTGAATAAATATATATATATATATATATATATATATATATATATATATATATATATATATATATATATAAACCTGAAAATCGCTGATATCTTCTGAAAATTCTGAAAGTGTTTGGAAAAAGAGAAACACTAACAAATTCCGAAAATCTCAAAAAAAATACTGAAAAATCTCTTAATAATAGACAATCCGCCAGAAAAATTGTAAGAAATTATAATAATCCAAGATATTTCCGGCATTTTGTCCTCTTAGACTCCTTGTTAATAAATAAAAGATATTGTTAATAAATAAAATACTACCTAAAATCCGCCCTTTAACTTTAACTTTAGTGTAGTTTACGTAAAAGCCATTATATAACGGGTGCTTTACCTTACTAGCAACCTAAAATTGCGATCATATATTGATTTACATTAGGCCCATTTTACACTTCGCAATTTATAAATGCACTGCAAATATTTCTTTCAACTGATTATCCAGTGTAAAACTAGTTTATCAATCCGGTTTTGCAATTTTTAATGCGACTGAGAAAAATTATTGCATTTAAGGGACAGAATTTTTTGATAATTTACAAGTTGTTAGTTGCATTTATCATAGAAACACAGAAGTAAATAGAAAAATTAAGATTACATTGTTAAATATTTCACGCTACTAGCAACTCGTAAGTAGAAAATTGAAGTACATTTAAATAAAAAATGCTGTCATTAAAATTGCAAGTAATAACAATTAACTGAGTGTAAAATGGCCTTAACACCGTGCAATCACTCGGTGTGATATGAATATAAACTTTATTTTATATTAAAATAGTTTTAAGAAAATAAATAATATATTGTATATATACTTTTTTATTTAAAAAGTCCTTTTTTTTCATACCGATTAGTAATCTATAAAGTATTTTTTAAGAACTTTCTTTTAAAATACATCAGAAATGGTATAACAAAAAAAAGGTTGACTAAAATGTGGTTGTCGGACTTACATTGTCTTTATTTTTATTTATTTTTACGACGTTTCGATTAAGTTGTATCTCTAATGGTTATCAAGTATAAACTGAATGTTTTGTCTTAAGACTACGAGCTTATATAGGGACTGTGTCCATTGAAGCGAAACGTTTCGATTCACTGTACACACCTCAATGATTTGATGTTACAAACTAGTGGTTGCCAAAGATTAGGTATCTCAACACTCGGTTTATTAAAGATTCCATTGTTTTTAATGTAAGCTGCTTCTATAAATTTTCTTTTCTTCATGTTGGGTTCCATATATATTGCCGCAGCCTCAGACCATTTCATATGGTGTTGTTTATCCCAGGCGTGTTCTGCAACACCTGATCTCGACGTGTCCCCTTTTTATGTATGAGTTTTATGTTCCTTAATTCTAACTTCTAATGGTCGTTTGGTTTGAACGGTTCACCATGACATCTAGGAGGGACAATTGATCATTTACCTCTTTTTCCATGGTAAACTTATCGTAGGTCGAATGGTATTTAGATGTTTCAAGAAATCATTAAGTTCTTGATCATTGCCTTTCCATACGATAAAGGTATCATCGACATATATCATGATGAACCGTTCAAACCAAACTATTAAAACTTCAGTATACAGAAAGCCAACACATACTGGACAATATCTTAATAACAGTTCTAATCATTCTGTTTTAACAAAACGGGGAATTATACGCAACCTCTATAATTGCGCTAAATCTATATGCAAAAATGCCGATTCACTGGAAAAAGGTGGCAAATATTAAATCCGATTTACAACAGAATGGTTATCCTTTAAAACTAATTGACGATGTCATTAATAAATTTAGAACAACGACCACTGGACAGCAAGAAACACATTCCTTCTTCACAATTCCTTACATTAAGGGACCTTCAGAGAAAATAAGACGAATTGCCAGTAGTTATAATATAAAAACAGCCTTTAAATCAGGAAATACACTTGAGTTCATTTAACAAAAATAAAACTGAAAACTACCGATAAGAAAGAATGTGTTTACAAAGTTCCATGTAAGTGTGGTGAAATATATATTGGAGAAACCAAACGACCACTAGAAGTTAGAATTAAGGAACATACTCATACACAAAAAGGGTAAACGTCGAGATCAGGTATTGCAGAACACTCCTGGGATAAACAACACTATATAAAATGATCTGAGGCTGCGGCAATATATATGGAACCCAACATGAAAAAAAGAAAATTTATAGAAGGAGCATACATTAAAAACAATAATGGAATCTTTAATAAACCGAGTGTGAAGATACCTAATCTTTGGCAACCACTACTTTGTAACGTCAAATCATTGAGGTGTGTACAATGAAGCGAAACTTTGCGTTTCAATGAACACAGTTCCTATATAAGCTCGTAGTCTTAAGACAAAACATTCAGTTTATACTTGATAACGATTAGAGATACAAGCTAATCGAAACGTCGTAAAAATAAATAAAAGTAAAGACAATGCAAGTCCGACCACCACATTTTAGTCAATCTTCAACATTGTCTACAACCTTTAAACTAAAAAAAAAGGTTAACAAAATGAATTTTTCAAAATTGACTTTTTCAAAAAATGGTATTTTTCAAAATTAAAAAAAAAAACAAATTTTAATAATAAATTTAGATGTTATGCTGAATTACTGAATGAAATGCAGAAACTGGAGCCATGAACGCAACACCCATGGTGATGTCAAACCAGTGTTTGTGATGCTCAGGAACTAATTTTATTTTTCAAAGAAATTATTAAATTATAAATATTAAAAATGTTTAAAAAATAAAAATTATTTCAAGTTTATAAATATGAAAGGAAAACTCAGATTAAAAGAAATTTCATTTCAAGATAAATAAATAAATAAATAAATCAGAAAACTTCATAAATAATACAAGTATTTACTTGTCACAGAGGCGCACTTCTTGTTTCAACTCTGTGCTAAATTGGAATAAAATATAAAATCTGAATTTAAACGACACGATATGTGGTATATTTTGTTTTGGAAAACTAAAAAATAAGTAGGCCAAGAAAAGAATGTCGGTCTGCTGACGTAAAAATCACGCGCTTTTGGTAAGGAACTATAAATTTCAACACATAGACCCCCGATCACGCGACTTTTCTTGCAAAAACAAGTAGATCCAGATTATTGCCAAGACACCATGGCAAATGCAATTTAAATACGAGCCATCTCGCCATGGGAAGTTAGTTAAGAACGAGAGTTAAAAACATTATAGTTAAGAAGTGGTTCAAAGGGTATATTCAGTATATTTAATACGGTTTTAAATACAATTGTCACAGTAAAATTTTAGAAGTGTTTTGTAGTCCAGTAGATAGTTTATGCGGAGTTTTAAAATGGGATAAACCAAACTTTTAGCGCGCCCTGCGTAGCCGCAACGTGTGGGTAAGAGAAATGCAGACTATAAGCTATAGTTACTAGCAGGACAGCGAACGTTTTGTCTAATTTTCTTTTTTTTTAAGATAAAATAGAAGAAAATTTAAAGTAGCTCCTTAATCAAGTTGAATTATCGATGATTTCTTTTTGTAAACTAGTACCACTGTTATATAATTTTAATAAATCTTAATCTAAAAAAGCCATTAGTGTTTTAGTGGTAAGAAAACAATTGTAAAGAACTTCAAAGCGGTAGTAAGTACTCTAGGACTCGACCCGCTCTCCTTTATTATCTGCAGTTGCTCTAGTTCCTAGGAAAGTTTGAAAGACTATATGAAAAAAAGAGGTAGAATAGAGGCTAGGCGTTTATATTCCTCTTCAGGTTGATAACACTAATCGACAATATTAAACTTTTTGTCTGTCAAATTAATTAGAATGGTTTCTTGTTACAAAATATTTTGCTCCAATTCAAGTTTGCATTACATCTTGTTATAATTTAAAATTAAAAATATATACTGTTGGAAAGTGATTAGTTTCATTTAATTCACTTACATACATTAATCGAAATGCAAATGTAGTTTTTAACGATTTTTAACTATATTTTGCTTTAGGAAATCCCTTTTTAGTAAACAACAATAGTCCACAAACATATCTGAATGCTATTTTTCCCTGATAACATTTTTCCACTGTTGCAATATCTTGGTAGAATATATATCCTCTTTTATTTTAACCTCACTAATCATAGGAAATGTTTTCTTTAAATACAGGAAACCTCAACTCTATCGCCTTAACAAAAGTTTTGATTAATCCGAATGATATGCAAAGGAGGAATATATGCTTATTCAGGATTTACAAGTGATGGAGAAGTTAGGTTTTTTTGTTAAGGTATCAGATTTCTTTAAGATCATTGCTTCTTGGCAAAATGATTTTTGCGACTTGTGCTATCCGATTCACATAAAAATATATACATAAATATATACATATATATATATATATATATATATATATATATATATATATATATATATATATATATATATATATGGCCTTTTTACTCTGTTTGTTATCCCAGAAATTATTTGAATGCAGAAATACCAGTTCGTGGAATAGTCCTTTGATTCCCTCCATAGCACTTGAATTGTAAATAACATATATTGCGACTTTGCGTTAGGTCGACCACAAGACGCACAGAAAATATGAGAGGCCCAAGATTTGTCCTGATCATCGATTTGACAATCGAAATAAAATTTATGTACCTTTTTTTATTAACTTTAAAATCCTTTTTAATGATTTTAAAGTTAGTTCACCACACATATAACAGAAATTCTTTAGAAGATTTTCACAATTTCATGGTATTCTAAGAAATTTGCTCGCATAAAAATAAACACTTGAACGCAAAATAAAGTTGAGTAGTTCACTATAAATTAATATAAATACCCTTCTAACTCGACCCTCAGGTCTAAACTAAACTATTTTGATTCACGTAAACGATGCGCCTAGATTATCAAGTTCGCTAGACTTATTTTGACAGGTCTGACGTATATTTGACATCTCTTTGGAATTGGAATTTATAATCATCAAACATTGTTGGCAGTCACCTTCTTTTAATAAAACCGCAAGCAAATAGGGTTACATCAAACAAGGCACTTTGGTTATCTCTAAAATGCAGGATGTCTAATAAGTACCTCCTAATTTCTCAGGAGCATACAGGGGAGGTCAAAATAACCCTACTTTGTCATAGAAAAAAAATCTTTACCGGAGATATAGAGCCCTAAAGAGGTACCCAGCGAGTTACCTTATCGGCTTTAAGTTCTGAACCGACTTGTATAATTTAATGAAATTTTAATATTTTATAGAGGCCATGAAGACTCATTAAATCATTCTACAGTAGATATTTTAGATCATGAATGAGGTCAGGAACGAATTTGCGGCCACTCTCGTTGAGCCTAATTTTTGACAGGTGTCATTTTACAGAGCTGAAAACTGATTTTTTAAATACTTTGGTCGTTTCTCTTCAAAAAAGGTACTCTTAATTTATTTAGATAAAACGGGCGGTTTTCGAAATAAACCGGTTTATATGCGAATCACTTAAAAGTTACTAATGCTAAACACAAACAGGTAAAAATCAGGTTGTTATTGTTAATACCTAGATAATGAATTATTACTGAAACTTGTCAAAATCAACTTCAAATAAAAATAACTTTAAAAAATGAAAGAATATTCTTACGCAGAGTATATTGATATGCATTTAATTTACGGTGAAGCGCTATCAAATTCTTCGTAAGCAAGAAGATTTTATGCTGAAGATTTCCAGCTCAAATATTGCCAAGTCTAAAAATCTTTCAAAGGGTTGATCGAAGCTTAAGGAAAACAGGTAAAGATGATTAGGAAATAATTATTAGAGTTAACAAATTAATTTTTTACATGTTTTATTCCGAGCCGCGACGTGGCGATGAGGGCCCTCCCAGGAAAACCCGAGATAATCACGAAGGGGAAGAAATTTTGCAAGATATTGCTGACAACGCCTCAAACAGCACAACAAAACTAGCGACACAAAACAGTGTTACAAAATGGATTGTACTTGAAACTCTAACAGAACAGTTATTTCATCCGTACCATGTTGAAAAAGTACACGCCATGTCTCCGGATGATTATCCCGCAAGACTTCGATACTCCAACTGGTTTATACAGTAACATAGCCTATATCTAAATTTTTCTAACCTTATTTTGTTTACCGATGAAGCCGGTTTTACAGGAGTACATGGAACCCATATAGAACATTTACCAAAATAACATTGTAAAGTAAATGAGCCCCGATCAAACCTTTAAAAAGTTTCTGGACTTGACAATGTCTGAGCTGGAAATCTTTCAGCATAAAATATTCTTGCCTTCGAAGAGTGAGGCAGCACTTCTCCATAGATTAAAGCACATCAGCAAACCCTACGTATTTTATTTTTACCTGTTTGTGTTTAGCATTAGGAACTTTTGAATTTTTCGTATATAAACCCCCAGTTTTATCGAAATAAATTAAGAGTACCTTTTTTGAAGGTTAACGACCAACTCTGTAAAATGATACCTGTCAAAAATTAGGCCTAACCAGTGTGGCTGCAAGTCCATTCCTGACTCCTCTGATGATCTAAAGTAGTATGGTTTATGTCTTTATGGCTTCTATAAAATAATAAAATTTCATTAAATTATACAAGGAGGCAAATCGATGGGTGCCCCTGTAGGGCTCTATATCTTCGTTAGGGGGCACTTTAGGAATTTGTTTTTCTATGAAAAAGTACGATTATTTTAACCTCTCCTGTATACTCTCAAGAAATTCAGAGGTATACTTTTTTTATATATGTAAAATTACAAAACAAACTGAGCCCGATGGGCAACTTTGAGGTTATATTCGGCTTTAGCGTAGCAACGTACATAAAAAACAGCTACAGTTGTCAAGAAATTGAAGAGGCCGTCGAATTGGAGCGGGTCGTGCAAATGGCTAAGTTAGCGATTAAGAAATAGGTTGAGAATGAATACCAACAACAATAATAAGATATAGCGGAACGCAAGCAAGTTTATTTCCAGACCTTCAACCAAACTGCGATGAAATCTACTTGAAGACAACAAAAAATTAATAAGAATAATGGATGGCCTTCTGATGGGACACAACCAAAATTTAAATTTAACCAGTTTAATAAAAGAACTTATTTCTTATTTTTCAGGAATGGTTAGCACGTGATCCCCTTTACGTCACTAAATTCACCAGTCCTCCCAAGATGGTGCGGATTATGCACACCGCTTGGGTGAACTGCACCGATTATCAAAGTTGTGCCAACAAGGTTCTAGGATTACAAGGAAGGCACGTTGGAGATCAAGGAAAGCCTGATATTGCTTATAACTACTTAATTGGGGGTGACAGTGGAGTATATATTGGAAGAGGTGCGGATGTGGAGAGCGATGGGAGGTAAGTAAAATTCGCATCTCTCGTCAGCATTTGCTTTTCATATCATTCAAATCAAATTTTTTATTCATTTACAAAAAAAATACATGGCTAAATTTTAAGCAAATTTGTGCAAGGACGCGCACGAGTAAAACGCTTCAGCTCCGTGGGTGGGTTGAGCAGTGACGGCCCCCCACTCAAGTAGAAGAAAAATTTTTAATCATTTCCTCCCGATTAAAAATTTGTCAAGTGATAGTGAACAGAATAATTTGAAGAAAAAGTGAATTAGCTGTAAGGTAGTGGATTATACGTCAGCTAGTCACACGAACATGAAAAATATATATTTGTTCAGTGATTTCCTTTTAGTTAAAAATTTGTCAGATGATAGTTTATATGCTACTTTGAATAAATAAAAACATTAGCTGTAACATGGGAGCCAGACGTGAGCTTCGATCGCCTATATATATATATATATATATATATATATATATATATATATATATATATATATAATTTTCTTCTTATTTTGTTTTTTCTTGGGTTTAGGTTCTTTATTTTATAAAAAATCAAAAACAATTTGACGTTTCGCCCTTTATTTAAGGCATCTTCAAAAATTTTTTGTTTTTTTTTATTTATTGATCTTCCTAAAAATATTTTTGATAATTAATAATTAAAAACGTTCATACACAAACATATTTACAATTTTAAAAATAAACAAAACACTAAATAACTAGTCAAATTTCTAAAAAGGCAATTGCTAAAGAACAGATTCAATGGCCATAAATATACGACAAACGCCTCAACAGCGTTAAACGAACACACACAGGATAAAAAACATACCTTTGATTATAACAATACCATAATTAAAAACAAAGATATGAATTATCAAAAATTGCAAATAAAGGAAATGATAGAAATAAAAAAAAATAAAAACGACAGAAAATATAGGAAATTTGAGCCACATTTACATCAGCCTAATTTAATGAAAAATATTAAGTATTCGATCCCCTTAATAAATCAAAAAATTAATATCCCCTTAAACATAAAATTAAATGTATGCTTTCTTTCGTTTTTTTTGGTCCACTGTTAAAATATAAAAAATAAAACACATTCGCATTCCATGTATTCTAAGTACCTAAATAGACGATATAAAAATTTTATTTCATTCATAATAAATAAGCAAAATGTCATGGTAAAATTAAATACTTTTTTAGAAATTTGACTAGTTTTTTAAAGTGTTTTGTTTGTTTTTTAAAATTGTAAATATGTTTGTGTATGAATGTTTTTAATTATATCAAAAATATTTTAAGGAAGATCAATAAATAAATAAAGAACAAAAATTTTTGAAGGTGCCTTAAATAGAGGGCGAAACGTCAAATTGTTTTTGATTTTTTATTAAATAAAGAACCTAAACCCAAGAAAAGACAAAATAAAAAGAAAATGATATATTCTATGGTTCAAGAATCTGGAAAATATTATATATATATATATATATATATATATATATATATATATATATATATATATATATATATATATATATATAAAAATAGATAAGTTTTTTGTCCGTGTAACTTAAAATTAAATAGAATAAAATATTGGCGAAGCGGACGTGAAAATTTGTCAATCTACATGATTCTCGTGTTAAAAAGTGCGGAGCACTCCAAAATATGGAAAAACTCCGGGTCCGACAGATGGCGACAGCGCTGTTTCGTCCTAATATGGGACTCGTCAGGCCACCGCATTTGGTACAAACCACCATCTCGCCTTTGCATTTTATAAAGCTGAGTTTAAAATCAAAAAACAGTAAACAAGACGACAAAGGCGAAATCTCGATGGTCCACTTGATAACACAAGAACCACACAGATTAACAAAGTTTGTAAAAGAACCGTCATATGGTGGCGCGACGGTGAAATAAAACAGAAATATGTAAAATCGAGTACACGAAACGCGCTGCCCAAAGGACAGTGGTCGCATTTTTCGGTACTGGCAACCAAACCTACCGCTCATTTTAGCAGCCAAAGCCACGTGTCGTACCAAACGATCCCACCATGAGAGCATCGTTTAGCGTGTTTCAAAGCCAAACAAGTAAATAAATAAATATAAAAGTTTTTGTCCGTGTAATTTAAAATAAAATAGAATAAAATATTGGCGAAGCGGGCGTGAATATTTGTCAATCTACATGATTTTCGTGTTAAAAAGTGCGGAGCACTCCAAAATATGGAAAAACTCCGGGTTCGACAGATGGCGACAGCGCTGTTTCGTCCTAATATGGGACTCTTCAGGCCACCGCATTCGGTACAAACCATCATCTCGCCTTTGCATCCTATAAAACTGAGTTTAAAATCAAAAAAACAGCAAACAAGACGACAAAGGCGACATCTCGATGGTCCACTTGATAACACAAGAACCACACAGACGCGGTGGCCTGACGAGTCCCATATTAGGACGAAACAGCGCTGTCGCCATCTGTCGGACCCGGAGTTTTTCCATATTTTGGCCGCTTGGAAGTGTTCCTTTAAATATGGGCTTGAAAAATAGCAGAATTTAAAATTCTGTATATTTTTGAATATTTTTAGTTGAGTTAGTTTGCCGCCAAACAGCGGAGCACTCTCTTGTAAATATTCAAATAGTATATTTGCTGTACATCATGTCGAATTCCGGGCGTCCTTCTAATACACTTACTGTTTCTTCTTTCATTTTCCGGGCGTTATACGTTCGGCAACATAGTAGACCTTTAATATATTTTATTAATTAAAGTATAATGCCAAGAATCAGCTGACAAATTTTGAACCGAGAGAAAATAACGTATTTAAAGTTATTTAACATCATGCTCCTTACACACGCAGAAAGAAATAATGCTATTGTTATATTTCAATCAAGTCCATATATATATATATATATATATATATATATATATATATATATATATATATATATATATATATATATATATATATATTGATCTTACTGTACTCCGAGCGACCATATATTATCAAATTGAAATCTTCCAAGCGTCCGTCTCATCCAGGCCTCCGTGTACAGTCGCTTGGAAGTTTTCTTTTAAATCTGGACTTAAAAAATAGCAGAATTTTAAATTCTATATGTTTTTGAATATTTTTAGTTGAATTAATTGGCCGGCAGTCAACGGAGCGCTCGCTTGTAAATATTCAAATAGTATATTTGCTGTAAATCATGTCGGTTTCCGAGAATCCTACTTTCGGCAACGTTGTATGCCTTTAATATCTATTCTGCTTCGGAAAGTTTTTAATGGATTTCGACACTATAGACTGTGCTGCGGACTGTCATTAGGTCTGTCGCGGTCCCGCATAAACTATATTGTCAATTTCTACTACGATATGGAGATAGCTAAAGGCTTTGTAATGATTAAAAAAAAATAATACCCATTCATAAAAAAGGAGATAAGCTAAATATGACAAATTACAGACCTGTGTCTCTTCTATCCTCCTTATCAAAAGTCTTTGAGAGAGTAATATATACTCGTGTCATCTCTTATTTACATAGTTTTAACATTCTAGCAGATCACCAGTATGGCTTCAGACCTAATAGATCTACTCAACTTGCAGTATTTAGAGCAATTTCCTATATCATAGATAATGTTGATAATAACAGGAAGGTTGCGGGGCTTTTTTTGATCTGTCAAAAGCCTTTGACACAATAAATCATAGACTCTTGATTCGTAAACTCTCATAATATGGTATAAGAGGACTATGTGCTTCTTTGTTGGAGTCCTACTTGGAGGGAAGAAGGCAGGTAGTGTGCATCACAAAGGACCATAAGAAATATTTTTCTAAACCAGTCTATATGACCCAGGGTGTTCCGCAGGGTTCGATTCTTGGTCCTGTATTGTTTCTGCTGTATGTGAATACTCTCTCGGATGGAATGCCTGGTGGCCTGTTTTGCCAGTATGCTGACGATTCCTCGTTTGTTCTCGCGGGGGCGGGTTTTTCGGATCTGTCTTGGGGAAGCTCGCGTGCGGCGGGGGCAATGCGGGATTGGTGTGCTGGGATGGGATTGGTGTTGAATTGTGAGAAGACTGGTCTGGTGTCGTTCCGAAAGAGTCGTCAGTGTTCGGAGTCTGTCTATGTGCACTTGCAGGGAAGGACGATTCCGGTGGCTGAGAGTGTTGGATTTCTGGGTGTTACCTTGGATGCTACCCTTAGTTGGGAGCAGCATGTTGCGACTCTACAGCCGAGACTTAATAGGTTTTGTGCTCTGGTACGTCGATTGAGGCGATCACTGGCTTTGCAATCGCTGCGACAGTTTTATTTTGCAGAGATGCAGTCATTGATATCTTATAGCGTGATGTTTTGGGGATCATCTTCGACTGCTCAACAAATTTTTATTACACAAAAAAGAATTATCCGAGTTATGCTGGGGTTGCACCCTGGAAAATCATGTAAACCTCATTTTCAGTCTCTGAATATCATGACTGCACCATCATTATATTTTCTGTCCCTGGTGATGTTTGTCAAAAAGCATCATGACCTCTTTGCTGTTAACAGTGATCACTATAGCACTGAAATGTCAACTGTCACAAGAGGCAGAGGGGATCTAAGGGTGCCAGCCCATAGTTTAGCATATTTTGAAAAAGGGCCTTATTACATGACTGTCAGGGCCTATGGCCTGTTACCAAAAAAAATAAGGTCTATTGAAAATAGTTTAGGCTTCAAGCAAGCCACAACTCAGTTCTTACAGAATAAATGTTTTTATGATTTTAAATTTAGATTCTAGGAAAACTATTTACTATTTTAGTAACTGTTGTATATTTCTATTTATATATATATTTTTTTTAGCATAGATTTGTTTCGCTTTTGTGACGTTGCTTTGTCAAATTTGATTTGATTTAGTTGGCAATAAAGGAATTTATTATTATTATTATTATTATTATTTGAAGAAAGCCATATCCATTTTCAGAAGAAACTAGTTTCCAAATTGCTGTAGTCAATTGGTTCTTTATTATTTTGAAATTTTAATTTTAACTTGAACGTTAGTTACATTATTAGGGATAGTTCAAAAAATTTTTATACATTAAAAATTTACCTCCTAATTCACTAACATGGTCTATCTCGAAACTGATCTAAGTTGACAGTGAAGGATTTTTTTTTGTGGATGTGGAAATGCTTTTTACGCGCTCTTTGGGGGACTCGCGCCTCCGTTCTAGAGGACACCCTATCCACTAAAACCACATCCTGGGGACCTTAGTAGTATAAGACTTCTCGGGAGACCTTGCGGTATTACTTCAGGAAGTCTGGGTCTGTTTGTTGGTAATCGATATATACAGGGTGAGTCAACGATTGGATGAAGTAGGTTTGTCCCTTTTCGGTGAAATTAACAAAGAAACTATATTTATTGTTTGATACAGTTTATTTTTACGCAGATTTTAAAAATATTTAGGACTCTACAGGGTGAGCCAAAAAACTAGGACAGCATAAAGTTCTATTTTTTTTAAATAGAACACCCTATATACGAATCGTATTTTCGATTTAGCTTATAATTTTAAATCTTTTTTATTAAGGGTTTACTATAACAAAACTTTATAGTTTCTGAGATAATTAAGTTTAAAGAAAAAAAGTCACATTTTCAAGCATCAATTCAATCCTAAATAACGTTTTCAATTTTGAGACAAATATATTCAAATTTGGAATTTAGCAAGGCCAAGGACAAGTTAACATAATTTTTACCTAATATTTGCAATAAAAGCTACAGGGTGTTGAACACATCGGCTCAAATTTGAACAAGTTTAAATGAATAAATATCTTTTTTTTAAATGGTACACCCTGTATATTTTCATGTTATTTAATAGAGTAATAAAAACCCTAAAAGTTTTGTTCAATATATCCTATACCTATTTATAATAGTTTTTGAGATATTTCAGTTTTTCTTATTTTCCATACTTTTTTACAGAAATAGTCTTCATTATCATAGTAACCATGGCAAAAACAATGTAAAAGAACATTTTTCTGTGTGTCAAATTTATAACCGCAATCGCTTCTTTTGGTTTTTATGTAGTGTAGTTTGGTTTTTTTTGCATTCATCTTATATTGTAAATTCCAAAGAATGAGTAAATAGATATGATTTATACAATAGGAGAGGCTCAAAGAATTTACAAAATGAAGTATCCTGATCGACGCCAGCCTAATACCCATACTTTTCAAAACTTAATGCAAAGATTTGATTCTTCTGGTACTGTTGATTATCCAAAACGTAAAGTGGTCAACAAACCAGTAACTAACGAAGAAAAAGAACTACAAGTATTGTTAAATGTTCAGGAAAATCCTTATATTGGTAGCCGTCAGTTAGCAGCATTATGTGAAACATCACAATCCACCGCTAATCGTACTACCAAGAAATATAGGTTCCAACACGATGGTGCGCCTCCGCATTACCAACGTGAATTTCGTTCGTTTTTGGACCAACGATATCCGCAAAAATGGATTGGACGTGGGGGTTTCATTGAGTGGCCACCAAGGTCTTGCGACATCACCCCATTAGATTTCTTCCTATGGGGTTATATTAAAAATAAGGTGTATGTTAATCCACCAACAACAGTGGAAGATATGCGAAACAGGATTAGGGATACCTGTAGAACAATAACGCTACTAATTTTGTCCAGGGTCCGAGAAAATCTGCAAAAAAGACTAAATTTGTGCATTGCACAAGAGGGTCGTTTATTCGAACACTTATTAAAAAGAAATAATTAATCTCAGTATTTAATAGGTAATTTTTTTGTTTCAATTTAGTATAAAAGTCAATATATATTTGCCTTGTCGTTATTGTTGTGTTAATTTTTTCACATTATGTTTAATTAAACTATTGCCGTTGTAATATAACGAATAATGTATTTCATCATATTTAACCACATTCTGTTTGTTTCTGTAGTTTCTTTTACATTGTTTTTGCCATGGCTACTATGATAATGAAGACTATTTCTGTAAAAAAGTATGGAAAATAAGAAAAACTGAAATATCTCAAAAACTATTATAAATAGGCATAGGATATATTGGACAAAACTTTTAGGGTTCTTATTACTCTATTAAATAACATGAAAATATACAGGGTGTACCATTTAAAAAAAAAAGATATTTATTCATTTAAACTTGTTCCCCCCCGATGTGTTCAACAACCTGTAGCTTTTATTGCAAATATTAGGTAAAAATTATGTTAACTTATCCTTGGCTTTGCTAAATTCCAAATTTGAATATATTTGTCACAAAATCGAAAACGTTATTTAGGATTGAATTGATGCTTGAAAATGTGACTTTTTTTCTTTAAACTTAATTATCTCAGAAACTATAAAGTTTTGTTATAGTAAACCCTTAATAAAAAAGATTTAAAATTATAAGCTAAATCGAAAATACGATTCGTATATAGGGTGTTCTATTTAAAAAAATACAACTTTATGCTGTCCTAGTTTTTTGGCTCACCCTGTAGAGTCCTAAATATTTTTAAAATCTGCGTAAAAATAAACTGTATCAAACAATAAATATAGTTTCTTTGTTAATTTCACCGAAAAGGCACAAACCTACTTCATCCAATCGTTGACTCACCCTGTACATTTCGTTTTCCTGTTTCATCTATCCTTGTCATTTCCTTCGCTCCTTTTTTCGGTTAAAATCAGTTTAGCCACCCTGTATACCTCTTTCCAGTTGTCTTCGGACTCTAGCATCTTATGTAGAAGATTATTGGGATTTAATTTACCCATTTTCCGCTTCAAGCTTCGTCTTAGTTCATCCCATCTTATGTACTCGAAGAATGTGTGCTCAGCGGTATCCACTCCATCGCAATAAAGACTATTGTGGTTTTCAATAATTTTAAAGCGTTTAAGATATGCTTGGAAGTATTCGTATCCGGTGAGTATTTGGGTTAAGAAATCAACTTCCCATGTTTCCTTTCTGTCCATATTTTAATTGTTGGTATAAGTCTCTTCGTCTACTCAGCCGTTCCGTCTTCATTGTTCCATTCTTCCCGCCATGATGTCATCATTGTTTCGTGTGCCGTATTTCTCACTGTCGTTTCCTCCCTTCTCTATTTGGGCTCTCTTTTTTGCTTGCAGGTGAATTGGCGGGATCTTTGCGATTACAAGTATTGCCTTCGTTGATGCCTTTCTACATGCCCCTGTTATTCTAATGGCCATTCTTCTTTGTACTTTTAGTAGCACGTTTCTATGTATTTTTTTTATCCATTGCCCTCTCCCATATAGACGCTCCGTACAACATAATAGATTCCACAACAGAACAAAGGATTTCCTGCTTGCTTCTCGAGGTCCACCTACCCTAGGTATAAGTCTACTGATGCCATTCATTGTCTTATTTGCCTTCTCTGCTGTTTTACGTATATGCGTACCCATGGTCATATTTATATCCAGGTATATCCCGAGTGAAGGATTAAAATTGATAAGTGTAACAGTAACAATTTTCAACCTTGAAAGTACAAGGATAAATAATAATTTAATTTTATTTCTAATCCGACAAAATTAGAAATTCTGTTAGTTTTCAAGTAACAACTATATCTATTACGGATTTTAAAACTTTGTCTTTGTATTTGTATCCTTAAATCATTGATTTGTCGAAGCATGTAATATAAATTATAATACTATCATAAGGAAAACAACACTGACCAACTAGAAGATCTAACTTTGATGGCAACTAGACCAGATCTAAGTGTTTTTTTTTCATGTTCGTGTTACCAGCTGACATACAGGTATAGTTCATCACCTTACAACAAGCTGACTTTTTTCTCTTCAAAATATGTGTCAACTATTATTTGACAAAGTTTCAATCGGGAGGAAATGATAATTTTTTTTTTCTACGTGAACAGGGGGCCGCCACAGCTCGATCCACCCACGGAGCCGCAGTTGATTCATGAGGCTTCATGACACAACTCTCTGAAGCATTTCACATGTTATGACTCAGGAGGAATGACTTACAAAATCTGTACTTGGCTCTTATACTATAATGGATGTGTGAGTGTATGTATGAAAAGCACATCTTCTTTAAGTGCCTTCTCCATTGCGGAGGTTGGCAATCATAATAGCTATTTTAATTTTTGAGGCAGTTGCTCTAAATAGTTGTTTTGAACTGCATCCAAACCATTCCCTTAGATTTTTTAGCCATGAAATTCGTCGTCGTCCCACGCCTCTTCTGCCACTTATTTTGCCCTGTATTATGAGCCGTAAGATTCTGTACCTTTCTCCCCGCATAATGTGTCCGAAATATTGTAGATTTCGCTGTTTTACTGTTATCTCGACTTCTTTTTCTTTCCCCATTCTTCTCAACACTTCGGCGTTCGTAACTCGATCCACCCACGAAATCCTCTGAATTCTTCTATAGGTCCACATCTCAAAAGAGTTAAGTCTTCTCATTACCTCTCGATTCAGTGTCCATGCTTCCATTCCATGATATAGAACACTGTATACGTAACATTTAGTCAGTCGTATTTTCAGGGCTAACGTTAGATCTTTGCTGCAGATAACCTTTTTCATTCTAATAAAGTTGGCACGTGCTTTCTCGATTCTGGTTTTTATTTCGACGGTATAGTCATTATTTTCTGTTATTAGGGTTCCCAAGTAAGTGTACTTCTTAACTCTTTCTATGTGCTGGCCTGCTACCATTAGGGTTTCCTTATTATTGGTGTTGTTTTTACTAATTATCATGAACTTGGTCCTTTTTGTGTTAAGAGAGAGTCCATATTCTCCACTGACTTTCAATATTTTATTCATTATCTTTTCTAGGTCTTTCAAACTATCAGCTATTATTACGGTGTCATCTGCATACCTAATATTGTTGATTAAAACTCCGTTTACTTTTATCCCTGCTGTTTCAGATTTAAGACTTTCCAATATAACCTCTTCAGAATAAGCGTTAAATAATAAAGGTGACAATATACACCCTTGTCTGACTCCCCTTTGTATTTTCACATCTCCGGATATTTCCTGTCCAAATCTTACTGCCGCTCGCTGATTGTAAACAGATTTTATATCAACCTTAAATCTCTTTCATCCAAATTTTTGCTTCTGAGAATCTCTATCAGTTTGTCATGTTTGACCCTATCAAAAGTTTTGTTGTAATCTATGAAGCAGACATAGAGGTCCTGATTGATATCTAAGCATCTTTGAGTAAGAACATTAAAAGCAAATAATGCTTCTCTTGTACCCATCCCGCACATGCAGTTGGTTAATTTTTGGGACAAAATATTTATTTATTTTAATTTAAACTCTATGGAATAATAGCAAATATTTTCACTTTTAGAAATGGCACGATTGATATCGCATATCTGGGAAACTACTTGGCACCTTTCGACAAAATGTCCGACAAAATGGAGGACTCGGGGAAAAAACTTATCGCTAGACTTTTGGAAAGGAAGAAAATTGCAGAAGACTACGTTCTAGTAGCCCATAATCAAACAGAAAATACTACCAGTCCAGGAGAAAATATTTATAAGAAAATTGTTCACTGGCCCCATTACGACTCCGGATTGTATTTTGAAGATGAATCCGAGCAAAATAAAGAGAAATAAGAGATTTAAATATATATTTTTGATTTTGTAACATTTAGTAATACAGTAGATATTATTGAAATTTATTATACATTTCACATTTCAAAATAAAATTTTGAGTTGGATGTCGTTCCCTTCGGCCTGATTTTCGATCTCTCCCCGTTTTATATAAAATTGACCCAATGTTCTTTATACAGAGGGTCCAGTTAATACATGTCAAACTCTCAGCAGTGTACAGAATACGTCAAAATAATCTTAGTGTTTCATATGATATGGGACACAAAAGAGGTACTCAGTGATTCACCTTTTGGGCGTATATGTAATGTAATGTAATGAAATTTTGACATGTTCATAGATACTTTAGATAAATATCTAAAAGAGTTACTCTACACTTATTTTGAAAAGATCAACAATTTTGGAGAAAATCTGTTTTATTCATATCCTGGTAACAGCACTGATTATACATACAAAACAAATTAGGCTGTTTCTTCTTCTTCTTCGGATGCATATCCATTAATGGATGTTTGCGATCACATGCTCCATTGCTTCTCTATCTCGGGCGATGTGGATCAGTGTTTGCACATCACGTAACCCTGTCCATTGTCTTATGTCCGAAGCCAAGACATTTTCTTTCTCCCCATTCTCCTTCTGCCCTCAGTTTTGCCCTCAATCATCAACTGTAAGAACCCATATTTTTCATTTCGCATGATATATTCCAGATGGGCTGTTTTTCTTTTCTTGACTACTTCGAATAATTCACGCTCTCTTCCTACATGCCCCAGAACTTCCTCATTGGTCTTCTTCTATGAGATTTTAACAATTCTGCGATACAGCCACATCTCGAAGGCTTCCAGTTTATTGATATTATTCGTTTTTAAGGTCCAACCCTCCACGCCATAAAGAAGCACTGACCATACGTAGCATTTCATAAACCTCACCCTCAAGGCAATATCGAATTCTGAGCAGGTAAGCACATTTTTAAGCTTCAGGAATGCCTCTCGGGCTTGCTCAACACGGCTTTTTATTTCTCTGTCCGATGTTCAATCCTCACAAAGCCATGTTCCCAGGTATTTGAACTTGTCCACTCTTTCAATGGGCGCTGCATCAAATGTTATTCCGGAGTTTGTAAATGCATCTAAGTTTCTGGAGATGATCATAAACTTTGTTTTCCTAGTATTGATGTTCAGACTCATAGATGCACTGTGTTGTCCATATTTACTATTTGTTGTAGATCATCTATATTTTCGGCTATCAGGACCGTGTCATCGGCATAACGAATGTTGTTGATTCATACACCATTCACTCTAATGCCCTTTTTTACATCTTCCAAGGCCTCTCGGAAAATTGTCTCCGAATATAGATTAAATAGGAGCGGAGATAGTACGCACCCCTGTCTCACTCCCCTCTCAATTTGTACAGTATTGGACATACCATTTTCAATTTTTACCTGTGCATTTTGGTTCCAATACAAACTTTGGATGTATCGGATGTCGTTTTGATAGATGTCGAGCCTCTCGAGAAGTTGTATTAACTTTTGATGTTGAACAGAGTAGAAAGCCTTCTCATAATGTATGAAACATAAGCATACATATTTTCGTTGGTCATAGCAATTTTTTAGCTGTTTCTTATCAACGTAAATTATTATAACTAAACAAAATATATTTTTTCAATTTTTATTTTTGAATTCATTATGATATCCATAAATAATTTGGACTAAGTACTAATCAAGGTTAATGTATGACTCAAAGTTTACAAAAAAGTACCCGTTATCCAAAGTTGTAAATCCCCCTAATCACTGAAAATTCTTTAATTCTCAGAATTCTCCAAATAGCAGTACGATTGTGTCAAGCAAATATTTAGTCTGTCATAATAAATCCACCATCTTAAATGTTAAATTAATTTTAGATCGGTAATATTAGCCTCAAAACCTTCCAGTATCAATATTTAAAGAACTTGAGACGTAAATTTCTTAGCCCGATATATTTTATACTTCATATTGAGTTTGTATACGCCCCAAGAACCCCGCAATATCAATTCTAGACAAAATAAAAAACTGTAAAATTTTCAATCACTTATATTGAATCTTATCAAGCTAATAGTTGTAAAAAATTAATTTCATATTCGTAATACAGGACCCCGAAAACCCGCTAATACCAAATCTGAAAAAATGCTAATAACGTAAAATTTTCATTCCACCATATTGAACTGGCCGTATTGAATTTCAAAAAAATAATTCAACGTCTTAATCTAATCTAAATGTAAACCCTTCTTAATACTTTAAAATTCATAATTTACACCCTCAAGAACCTGTGACAGAATTTGATCATAGACTCCTGCCAATGACATATTGAGGTAGCGTTAGTCTATCTATAACCAAATTGTTGCCACACATTAATTTGTAACTATTTTAATAACCTATAATTAAATTTCACAGTAATAAAGACACTCTGGAAGTCTGGTCGTGCATCTTCTCTCTTGCAGCTTTAGTACCAAACAACTACGGTTATTTAAGCTTACCAAAACCATAACTCAGAACTTCAGGACTGCTAATTAGTTGGTCAGAAGACATCTCTTGTTTTGTAAGTCTCGCAACCGCGCACCCGCAAGTTAATTCGTGTGAAGGTTTTAATTAAATTTAAAAAACAAGTTTTTCAAAACACTTAAATCTATTTAACAAAAATAAATAGAAAAACGAACTCTTTACAATGAGAAACTTAAAACTAATTACAATTACGAAAAAAAACTAGCATAATTGCTCTTATTGGCCGTTCTGTTAACCAAAAATGTAAAATCCAATTTTGAAGAGACACGTATAAATAGCTTACTAAAATATTAAACAGAAAAAAAGAAATAAAACGCGAAAAACAGCTCTTTATATTACTTAATCAAACCGTATGAAAATCGCGAAATGCCCAACCAAAATAACACGCGATAATCCCTTAATTTCCCAAGTTAAACAAAGATAACCTTCTTTCCCGACGATTATACCCGTGACATAATTATTCTACGGCACTGGTACTCACGGTACCGTTCTAACGACATTCAAAATATGACTGAAATTTACTATTCCTTGAAAGAGTGTCTTTGAATCTTACACCCCCTCAGCACCCCTCTTATTCCCGTTTGTATCCATATTAGCCGATGGAACCCTGTAAACGTCAATTTCTTTCCCTTAAAGTTCGAAGGTTTCGATCGTTACGTGCTGAGGGCGTTAGCTATTCTATACCGGATGTTTGATTCCCGAATTGGCCTCTGAGCGTCTAAATCCTAATTTTTTTATAACAGAGTAGTAAAACAAACTAACTTACGTCTTCTTATAACGAAAAGAATATATGTTAAAGACTGTAAAAAAACTATTCACTTTTCTTGGCTGTTTTGGCAATAAACATCTTAACACGTTATTTTTTATGAATAGAAAAAACAGTGATTAATCAAAATTCTTTATACAAATGGCCAAACGATATATTTCTATTATAGTGCCGTATTTAATTTGTCTAAAATAATTTCAGATTTGTAATGTGCGATACCGAAAACACCACCATACCAATTTTGAAAAAAAGCGGACAAAATTAATTTTTTATCCGCCATATTAGATACCGCATATTGAATTTTTTAAAAATAATTTTAGATTCGTTCTGTACGACCCCGAAAACATCCCCGTGCCAGTTTTGGAAAAAATTGGACAAAATTATTTTTTTTGTACGCCATATTAGATCCGCCATATTGAATTTTTTAAAAATATTTCGGATTCGCTATGTGCGACCCCAAAAATCGGAGAAAATTAAATTTTTTTGTCCGCCATATTGAATATTTAAAAAATAATTTCAGATTCGTTGTGTACGACCCCGAAAATCCCCACATACCAATTTTGGAGAAAATAGACAAAAATTTTTTTCCGCCATATTGTCAGCGCCATCTTGGATTTCACTGCACCATCCATGGTTCATCAAAATTGTCGCTTAAAAACTTATCGATCATGAAAGATGAAGGTTTCCAAAACTTGAAAAATTCATGCAATTCAGAATTTTCAAAATTGAATATCTCGAAGGTAAAGAAAGATATTTGAGCAAAATCAACTGCATTTAAAAGAATAAGACTTATACTTTAATATGCTCACAATGATACGTAACATCAAATATAGGCCAGAATCACTTTTTTTGCAAATTTAGGTTAGGATATTTAAAAAACCTGATTTGATGGAGCAATTCTAAGGATTCAGCAACCCAAAATCTATAAAATTAGTATTGCTATTCAATATACAAATCTCACGTCGTGCTGTCTATAATGGCTAGTCTTGTAGTTAATCCCTTTACAATCTCTAATATCTAGTTAGTTCTTACCCAGAAATGTTTGAATTTTTTTTGCTGATTGATATAAAATCCTAGTTATGGATACTAAATATCGTATAATCTAATAGACCCTTCTAGAAATATTTTCCTGTGAATTTTTGTGGAAGCTAAATAATAATAATAATAATAATAATAAGTGAGGTGGTCACCTCCTGTTTAACCCAACGCATTTATGCACATTGTGAGCAAAATAACATCATTGCAACTCAACAGAAGGGATGCACGAGGGGAGCAATGGGATGCAAGGAGCAATTGATTGTTGACTCTGTCATATGTAACCAAGCCTGTGCGAACCGAAGAAACCTCTTTGCTGCCTACGTGGATTATAAGAAGGCCTTCGATTCGGTGCCACATGAGGGGCTTAAAACCATATTCAGAATGTATAGGGTCGATAATAATTTTGTTTCCTTTTTAGAACGCATCATGTCAACCTGGAGAACTAGGATACAATTGCAGGTGCCATCCAGCGACACCATCGAAACTAACACTATTCCGATACGAAAGGGAATATTTCAGGGCGATTCACTTAGCCCATTGTGGTTTTGCCTTGCTATGAACCCACTATCACGCCGTTTGAACTCAACCAGATACGGCTTTAGTGTTAGAAATAACAACGAAGAGGTAGTCAAAGTGAATCATCTTCTATACATGGATGATCTTAAACTGATGGCTGCTACCAGAAACCAGCTGGAACAAATGCTTAAAATTGTAGAGGAGTTCTCCGGGGATATCGGAATGCAATTTGGACTTGACAAGTGCCGTATTTTGAACATCGTTAAAGGGAAGATGCAACCGGGGGCTTTTGTAATGCAGAACGGTGAAACTATAGCTGCAATGGAAGCAGACCAAACATACAAATATCTAGGTATGAAACAGGCTAAAAGAATTGACCATGGCACTATGAAGGCCGAATTGACAGCCGAATTTGTCAGGAGGGTAAGGCGGGTATTACGAACTAATTTAAATAGCAGAAATTTGTTTAAGGCGCTCAACACGTATGCTTGCTCTGCGCTGAGCTACTCTTTTGGAATTGTAAAGTGGAGCAGGACGGACATCCAAAACCTGCAAAGAAAAATAAGGACACTACTAACAAAAGCACAAAAACATCACCCTCGGAGTGCTATTGAACGTACAATGCTTCCAAGACATCAAGGAGGAAGAGGATTGGTGGATATTGGTAAGCAGCTCGACCAACAAATAATAAACTTACGTTCATATTTCCACAGGTTAGCGGACTCTTCCACACTACATCGAGCAATATGCGGGGCAGACGTTTCAACGCCGCTACAGTTGAGAGAACAAGATATTACTTCTCACCACCAAACAGACCAAGAGAAGTTACAAACCTGGCTTCAGAAGCCCCTTCATGGACGGCATCCAAATGAGGTCAATCAGGACAATGTCGACAACTCAGCGTCGAACTACTGGTTGATTTCAGGACAGATGTTTCCGGAAACGGAGGGCTTCTTGTTAGCTATTCAAGACCAGGTTATTCCGACGAAGAATTATCGGAAGTTCATCATTAGAGATCCCTCAATAGAGAATGACCAGTGCAGATATGGCTGTCGAACATCGGAGACAATTCAGCATATAACTGGAGGATGCCAAGCGTTTGCCGCAACCGAGTATAAGGAAAGACACGACTCAGCCGCTAAGATACTCCATCAAGAGTTAGCAGAAAAGTTCAACCTGTTACAGGTGGGAAAAGTGCCTTATTACAAATACAATCCAGAGCCTATTCTTGAGAACAACCAGTTCAAGTTATATTGGGACCGAACGGTTCTGACGGATCAAACAGTTGCTCATAATAGACCAGATATTATACTAATAGATAAAATTTCTAGGCGAACTACACTAATCGACATCGCTGTACCTAACAACAGCAACCTAAGACCAAAATATTCCCATAATACTCTCAACAACTGGAGTGATACCGAAGAACCTCCTGCAGAACATCAAGGGACTGGGTCTTAGTGAGCACCTGTATAAACCGATGCAGAAAGCAACTCTCCTAGCAACCGCGCGAACAGTCCGAAAGTTCATGGGAAATACAGCAGACCACGTCACCTAGGACCCGATAACATGGAAAGGGTTCCCACAGAGCTTCATACTTCTGGTACCTTTGTGTGCCTGGTATGAGTGAATAATCCCTGGAGGGAGTGCGAAGCCGTCTGGCTTGTAAATAATAATAATTATGTCTTTATTTCTGGCTCCATAAAATTAACAACATATTATAATTACTTAATATACAGGATAATATAGAGACAGAAAGGGCGAAGTCCAGATGTGGATAACACCTCAGTGACATCCACCCTGATGAACTCAACCCAGACTGAAAGTAAATAGGACCTAAATAATAATTAAATACAAAAGAGAAAAAAAAACAATACTTATACACCAAGTTAGATACATTGATACAAATTATGGATTTTTCTTCATTAAAATTCAAAAGAAAAAGAGGAAACTACAATTTTCTTATTTGTTTATCAAATGCGTGTTGGAAGACAACATATCTAAATTTTACAGGCGTGAGAGTTTTGAAGAAGTCCGGTAGAGAATTATATAGTTTAGCGACATTGTAGCTAAAAGAGCGTTTAAACAGAGAAGATCTATGCAGGGGCGGAGTTATTGTTCCTTGAAAACGAATGTTGACGTTATGCACGTGGGATCTAAAAATGATTCGTCTGTATAGATATTGTGGACTTTTATAACATATAATTTTATGGTAAAAACAAGCTTCATGTAACCACCTCCTGCTCTCCATATTCAGCCATTTTAAGTCGAGTAGCTTATGAGATATTCTCTCATATTTACGAACTCCATAAATTAGTCGCAAACAAGCACTTTCTGTATTCTTCGTTTTTGAATGGCTGTTAGGCAGTTTCCATATATTACGTCTCCGTGGCTGAAAATAGAGAGCACCAGCGAGTCACAGAGCAAAGTCTTAAGTTTTATGGACAAATCATGGCGGTAACTGTAAAGAAGTTTTAGTCTAACATAAGCCTTCTGAACACACTGGGAAACATGCTTATCAAATCGCAGTGTACTGTCAACGACAACACCCAGATTTTTAACACTATCCTCAATAGGCAGAACTGAATCGCCAATCTTTACATTTATAAGATTTTTAACAATTTCCTTATCAGTCTTCCTTCCAAATATCATTATACAGCATTTTTTCGGATTAAGATACAAGGAATGCTGCAAGGAGACCGAATGAATTGCTTTGAGGTCTTGATTAATAGCGTTGCAAGCCTCAAGGACATCCTCCCTTTTAAAAGACAAATATACCTGGGTATCATCCGCGTAGCAATGCGACTTGCACCTTCTCAAGGCACTTGGTAAACACGAAGTGTAGATTGCATATAACAAAGGACTCACAATAGAGCCCTGTGGTACACCAGAATCTATGAACAGCTCCTCTGACATCTCGCCATCCAGTTTAACGCACTGCCTCCGATCCTCCAGAAAACACCTAAAAAATGAAATGGCATGATCACTAAGACCGACATAGTGAAGTACTGCTAATAACAATTGGTGGTCCAGAGTGTCAAATGCTTTCGAAAAGTCGAGCAGTGTCTGGATTGTTACTTTTCCTGAATCGGTTGCCCGAAATATATCATCAGTGACATTTGCCAGAGCAGTAGAACAACCGTGATTCCTTCTAAACCCAGATTGAGTCTCAGGCAGTATTCGGTTAACCTCCACGTGTTCTGTAAGTTGTTCATTAATTATTTTTTATAATATTTTTGACATACAGGGCAAAATACTAATGGGACGAAGATCCCGAAGTTCACCGGGACCACTAACTTTTGGCAATGGCACTACCAAAGCTCTCTTCCAGCATTCCGGATAAACAGAATTTAATAGACATGCATTCATTACATGTGTCAAGTAGGGCAAGATGAAAGGACAGCAGAGTTCCACCAAATCAATGCTCAATCCGTCGTGACCCTTCGCCTTAGACTTAATTTTAGAGATTATCTTCGCCACCCTTAACTCTGTTACCCCTTTAAAAATCAGGGACGGATCCAGCCTCTCTGTTTGGGGGGGGGGGGGGTGATATCATAAAAGTACAATATGACAAACGAAAGCAAGTTATCGACGGAGAGGGGGGGGGGGAGACACCAGCAACATTCCCATTTCTAGTGTAAAAGGCAGAGTCGGGTCTATTTTTCTGAATTTGAAGCTCTTGGAGAGGTGGGGGGCGATCACAAGAAAAAACAAGTTGCCGATGGGGGAAGGATGCGAGCAGCATACACATTCCTAGTATAAGAGGCAGAATCGAGTCTATTTTCCTGAACTCAAAGCTCTTGGGGGGGGGCTATTGCAATAAAAATAAATTGTCAACGGGGGAAATGCCAGCAGCATACACATTCCTAATATAAAAGGCAGAATCGGTTCTATTTTCCTGAACTCAAAGCTTGTAGGAATGGGAGGGGGATTACAAGCATATACATTTCTATACTCTATTCAAGAACTGAGTGTGTAATAAAACTGTTACCGAAACCTTCAACGTACCTACTCCAGTGCCGCAGATAACTGAGGACTGTCGTAAATCTAATTAAATTGAAGTATTATAAGCTTTTATAAATTTACTACAACAATAAAATTTCTGATAGTTCAATTTAATTTCTGTCAGTGACCATAGTACACCTTACAGTGTGTCCTTAGTGATTTATCTTGTTTGTGCTTGTTTTTATATATTATTTGAGATTAGTGAGATACCCAAAAGATATGGCTTCCACATCTATATTTATTGCAAAATCGTTAAACCAGGGCATTTTTTCCTCAACGAAAAACTTATTACGATGAATATTTATGATGCGTTAAGATAACAATATCTAGATAATAATGTTAAAAGCTTTGTTGAGATATGTTCCAACATGACAGTAAGTTGGAAAATCTGCTGTGTACCGAATACTGAAGGAGAAAAACACGACTGGAATTGTTAGTACTCCCAAGCCACATTCGATCACAAGCAGACGATAAACTTCGTTGGAAGAAGAGATGTTAACAGCAATAAAAGGAGTTGTACATACATTTTATTATGAGAAGCAGATCCCAACCGTCGACAAGATTCTAACTAAAATCAATGAAGATCGAGATTTACCTGAAATTAAAAGAATTGAGCTCTGGGAATTACTCAGAGAACTTACTTTTTGCTGGAAAAAATCAGATCGCAAATTTGTTCTTATAGATCTCCGAAAAATGTCCTTTGAAAAAGAAAATATCTCTCTCAAGTAAATGGTAGAGTTGCTAGAAATAACACAACTTACAAAATTAGTAATTTAACTGAACTTTTGAAAGATTTTTTTGAATAAAGTTATTGCAGAAAATTGGGAAAAATCCATAAAATAAAATTATAAAAGAAAATGTGGAAACTCGATCTCATGATCGGTGAGATCGAGGAACCAATTATAATTAATTTGAGCGTAGATAGCTTCACTGACTTGATTATGAATTAGATACGTAATGTTTACCAGCGTAAACACAATTGATTATTTAATTTTTCTGTAACATATAAAATTAATTACATTTGAAGCCCCCTTTTAGTGTTTAGTAGTAATTCTGCAGATGGTTTAAGAAATACACAAACTGAACGTCAAGTGTCCTAAAAATGTTTTTAATTAATAATAAAATGACCGATAGTCCCAAAAAAATGTTAACATTATATGGACAAATTTATTTTTTTATATATGTTTAACTTCTTGTATTTTTGACAATGGGTATTTTGTAAGTATTTAAATTAAACCTTCGAATTTTTTGAGAGAAAAAGACTACGTTTTAGTCTGAATGTGCCAAAAAACGGTTTCTATGCCAAAATTAAAATAATAAAAATACAGTTGTAATTTGTGTTAAATATGTCAAAATTATCTATATTTTCTAATGTATGTGAATTATTAAGAAATAATAAGAAACAAAATAATGTTATAAAAACTTTTTGTTTTAAGTTTATTACCGAAACAATATTCTATGCCATAAATACTTAGTGATAATAAACCTCCTTCCGACGCCTATGACAAGGATTAAAATCCTTTTTAACACTTTACACATCCAAATATCTATTGTTATCCAACCCAAATAGCCATTATAATAGACCGGTATTTTTGATTATAAAATTTCTAACCCATTCCTATGAAAAATATATGTGTCCAACAGATTTTGCCAAAGACACCGGACTAAAGAACACAGATAGTTTGCGAACAAAAAAAATATAAAAAAATGATTTATTACTCTCTCTAGTTCTTGAATAAACTATAGTATAAGAGACAAAATCGGGTCTATTTTCCTGAACTCAAAGCTTTGGGGGGGGGGGCGGTCGCCCCCACCGCCCCCCCCCTTGGATCCGCGCCTGAGCTAAATTTGAAACCACAAAATGTTTTTTTTAATGTTGATATTTTAGCCAGTATCTATCCTTATTTAATATTGTTCTTGAAAAAATAATTGCAATTTAATATTCTATCAGTAGCAGTCATAACTGAACTAAATTCCCAGAATTTTAAAACAAATTTATATTTTGTTTGTTTTGTTTTGTTTACGTTACAAAACATTAAATAAGAACAAGTGAGATGTAGTTTACCATTTAATGTTCGTGTCGTGTGTGAATTTTATGTTCTTTTTTATGTTAATATTGTATCAGCACGTTTCTTACTCTAAGGTATGTTTAAAAAGTCGATAATTTAACTAAATTTTTTACAGTTAAAAACAATTTTTTATATTTGAAATGAGTTGCTATAACTCAACGTTTTTTTACCTTTTTTGCAGAGCTGTAGCTAGGATAATTGGCGCCCACGACGCCCATTAAAGGTCGAATATACTTATTAAAATGTTCATTGTTACTTATTTTTATTTATTAAATATAGCATGTAAACAGTATATCAGTTCAATACTATTTTGATCAATGTATGTTATCATCACATTAGACAGAAAGGTCCGACTTGAGCAATATTTATGATTTATATTATCTATAACAGAGGTTCTCAACATTTTTCTTCTTGCGAATCCCTTCAAAAAACCGAAATAAATTGGCGAACCCCTGTTCTTTTTGTTCATCAGAGGTCTTCGAATATAAAATGCAAGACCTTGGTAGAGTATGATTTATAATTTTAAAGTGTTTGTTCTGTCTCCGTTTGTTTTATTATTTTGATGTTGTAAGGGTTCAAATTAAGGTAGGATTAATTTCTAATTAATATCTATATTGGCAGAGTGTTTCAAACGTTATATTTTTTGAAGTATTTGAATGTACATTGTTGAAAAAAGGCTAGGGAAGTCCTAGCCGAAACTTTACATTGACGATGGGTTCTTCACTCTCTCCAGCCGTCGCCAATATATATATATATATATATATATATATATATATATATATATATATATATATATATATATATATATATATATATATATATATATATATATATATATATATATATATATATATATATATATTTATATATATATATATATATATATATATATATATATATATATTTATATATATATATATATATATATATATATATATATATATATATTTATATATATATATATATATATATATATATATTTATATATATATATATATATATATATATATATATATATATATACAAAACCGAAACTCTAGTTGAAATATGTCGATGATACCTTCATCGTATGGAAGGGCAATGATCAAGAACTTGATGATTTCTTGAAACATCTAAATACTATTCGACCTACAATCAAATTTACCATAGAAACAGAGGTAAATGATCAATTGCTTTCCTAGATGTCATAGTGAACGAAAGTATTAAGACTTCAGTATACAGAAAGCCAACATATACTGGACAATATCTTAATCACAGCTCTAATCATTCTATTGCAACAAAACGGAGAATTATACGCAACCTCTATAATCGTGCTGTATCTATATGCAATATGTCGATTCATTGGAAAAAGAGGTAGCAAATTTTAAATCCGATTTACGACAGTGTGTGCGTATGTTTACAAAGTCCTATGTGAGTGTGGTGAAATGTATATTGGAGAAACTAAACGATCACTAGAAGTTAGAATTAAGGAACATAAAACTCATACACAAAAAGGGGAAATGTCGAGATTAGGTATTGCAGAACACGCCTGGGATAAACAACACCATATAAAATGGTCTGAGGCTGCGGCAATATATATGGAACCCAACATGAAAAAAAGAAAATTTATAGAAGCAGCTTACATTAAAAAACAATAATGGAATCATTATCAGTCAATCGAGTGTTGAGATATCTAATCTTTGGCAAACACTACTTTGCCTGAGGTGTGTAGAGTGAGGCCAAACTTTGCGCTTCAATGGACACAGTCCCTATATGAGCTCGTAGTCTTAAGACAAAACATTCAGTTTGTACTTGATAACGATTAGAGATACAACCCAATCGAAACGTCGTAGAAATAAATAAAAATAAAGACAATGCAAGTCCAATAACCACATTTTAGTCAACCTACCTGTACCACCATACCGAGAAGAAAGTCAACAAATTTTCTAGATATGACACTTATACGCAGGTAGATATCTAAACTATTTCTCTAATCATTCAAAAACTCAAAAAAAATAGCGTTATAATCGGTCTATCTGATCGTGCTATCTCTCTAACGTCTCCAGAATTCCGACCAAAAATACTGCAAGAAGTAAAAGAGACACTAATAAATAATAATTTCAACGAAAAGACTATCACCAAAATAATTGATAAACGAACAAATAAGTTTTTAATAACGTAAAAACATAGAACATAAACAGCAAAAATATGTGGCATTACCGTACACTAGTGAGCTGTCAGAAAAAATAAAATACATTTTAAAAAAGCATGATATTATCGTATGTCACAGGTCACATAATAAATTAAATACATTGTTCACAAATTTAAAAAGTAAAACTCCTCTCATGAATAAATCAAATATAATATATTCGATCCCTTGCACAAATTGTGCCAAAAAATATATATAGGCATGACGAGCCAATTACTGAAGAATAGATTAAATGGCCATAAATATACAAAAAAACGCCTCAACAGCGTTAAGCAAACACACACAGGACGAAAAACACACTTTTGATTATAACAGTACCATTATAAAAAACAAAGATATGAATTACCAAAAATTACAGAAAAAGGAAATGATTGAAATTAAAAAAGATAAAAACACTGTTAACGACAGAACAAATATGGGAAATTTAAGCCACATTTACGCAAGCCTAATTTAAACAAAAATATTAAGTATTCGATCTGGTCAAATAAGAATCAAAAATGGAATATCCTCTTAAACATAAAACCAAACATATACCTTATTTGTTTTTTTATGCATTGTAAAATATAAAAATTATTAAAAAAATAAAACACATTCGCATTCCACGTATCCTCAGTAAACGATGTAAAATTTAAATTTTATTTAGAAACAAAACAGCAAAATGTCAAGGTGCGTACCGGTAAAATTAAGTATTTTTAAAAAATTTTAAAGTTTTGACTATTGTTTAAGTGTTTGTTTTTCGAAAATGTTAAATATGTTTTTTATGTGATGTATTTTAATTATATAATTTTAGGAGGCAAGAATTTTGGAAGTGCCTTGAATAAAGAGCGAAACGTCAATCGTTTTGTGTATTTATTAAATACAGAACCTAAACCCAAGAAAAGACAAAATAAAGAAAAATTACATAATTTATGGTTCAAGAATCAAGAAAATATATATATATATATATATATATATATATATATATATATATATATATATATATATATATATATATATATATATATATATATATATGAGGTATTTCTTATTTATTTATTGGACCTTTATTAAAATATTTTTTATTTGTTTCTTTTTCCTGGGATTATGGTCCGTTAAAAAATGGAATTAAAATGTAATGGTGGTGTTGTATTTTCTGTATATTACATTTTTTTTAAACATTAACGTTTCGGTATTTTTTTTTACCTTCGTCAGAATGCGTGTAGCTAAAAAATTAATAGTAAAATCAATCAAATACTTTGTTTTTTAGCTACACACATTCTGACGAAGGTAAAAAAAATTACCAAAACGTTAATGTTTTAAAAAAAAATGTTATATACAGAAAATACAACACCACCATTACATTTTAATTCCATTTTTTAACGGACCATAATCCCAGGACAAACAAACAAACAAATAATATATATATATATATATATATATATATATATATATATATATATATATATATCCATGCAGTTGAAAGCACATAGTTGTTCTAATAATTAAAAGGACGTATTCAAATAACACTGGAAATTGGTGTAAAAGAAAATCTCGGAACATCAAACCATTTAAAGGTCCTTCAAAATAGTAGGATCCAATTAAGTATTCCTAACCCCACATTAATCGACTACCTATTCTGGTTTCTCATAACTCTGTATTCATGCGGATTTGAATCAGAATAGTAATGGAAGTTGTGTCTTTTCACGAAACCATTGTTATGAAAAGTACATTCGTCACTATACAACACGTTATCAATTACATATATATATATATATATATATATATATATATATATATATATATATATATATATATATATATATATATATATGAATAGTTTGGTTATTCCGGGTTTCAATCCGTTCGTTCAAAAAATCGTTTTCACGACGTTTTAAACGAACGGATTGAAACCCGGAATAACCAAACTATTCATTCTACCATCCGTGAAAATCTACGATATAACATATATATATATCCAAGAATACATTCGTTTTTTTTCTTGTAGAAATATGCAGACGTTTCGCCAAAATATTATTTGGCATCTTCTGTGCTTGTTGGTTGTACAAAAGGCATATCTAAGCACCTTTTTTGTTTCCATTCAAAGTTGCAGAGTTGCAATCATAATAATTGTTCAAATGTTTTTAATTCATACTAAGACAATAAATAATACAAGTACCAAAATAAAAATGTCAAAAGAAACAACAACTTTTTTTATATCTATTAATTATATCTTAATTTAAAATACTGATTTCACAAAAATAAATAAAGCGAATTTTTGTTTTAATAAAAATTGCCTATTATTGAGCAAAAAACAAATTTATAAAACAAGAAAAATATGTAGCAAGAATCCTTCGCGTTTCTCTTTTTTTTAACAATAAAATCGCTTTAATTTAAACTAATGTTTTCAGGACAAGTCATCAACTCTCAGAACCAACTCTCCAGGTCAAAATCTTTCCCTAAAGATTTTAAAAAGTTATTAAAAGACGGACCCACTCAATTCTGGATAGCTAAAATGCTCATGGCTCTCATGAATACTATATCCTTGATTGTCTTCTACTGCGTTTGCTTTAACTTCGCTAAATCATCTGTGGCGCCCTCTACCGATGATTTAGGAGATAGAATCAAGGTTATACAAAGAACGGTAAGTTTGAACAATTTTGATAATATTGACAAGTCGCGTTATGTATCTAGAAATGTTGAAGAGAATTTGGTACTCTCCCCACTCAAACGTAGTTCTCATATTTCCCCCATTGTTTATATTTCTATCCCGAAGTTGTGAGCCTGCTCCTTAAATATGTACAAAATCGAGATATGTCACGACATATTTAACCTAACAGAAACAGAAGTTGGATAACATTTTTCTAGGTGTTTCAATGACTCTGTTTCTAACGCAATATTCGGATCCGAACGAATCGATGTGGTGCAGCTACATCTATTTAAAAATCACATAATAAACTCTTCTAATTGAAGTCTCTATCGGATGAATACAGTATTTTAACTCAATGTGTACAATTAGATTTTTAAAATTTAAATTAAATAGATCAGATGGAAAACACATTAGAATCGGAATCGAATTGAAATAATAAATGACAAGCACGCAGATAGATGATTTAATTTATTCAACACGCGTAAAATTACAAAATATATCTAGTGCGGTCCATATATAATAAATAAGGTTTATAGTGCCTAAATCTTAAGGGTTTTTAAATAATTAGAATTTTGACAAAATCTAACCTAATTTTCATGTTTCAAATACTTAAGAATTATTTCAGTTATGTACTCGAAATTTACAGTGAAGTGTAACAAAAAAAACACAATTTATATTTCAATTATTTGCTATATTATACAGGGTGTCCAAAAATTAAAATTTATCAAATAAGGAATTTAAGTGACTATAACTTGATTAATTTAAATAGAACACTATACCTTTTACCTTAGCAGAAAGAGTACCTTTTAAATGTCTATCGAATGGTATAAGGGTGTTCTATAGCTAAGTCCTCGCGTTTTCACAGAATATGCCAACAATCGTTTGCTGCAACATTTTGTATTTTTTGAATAGATGTTCTAATGTATCTGGTTGCCTATGACATTTGGAAATGACAGGTAATTTACAACTATAAGAATAATAATCAGGAATATCATTATAAATGTTCAGAAACTCGGAACGCGATTTATAGTCGTCCAACAGGCTATAACAGCAATAATGGTAATAGTATATTGACGAAGAGTTTGTGATGGAAATCAGTGTAAATAACATCGACTTAACTTCTGCTGTTAAGGACGTCGCAAAGACGAAAACGAGCAAAGATTAGTCATACATATTCTTTTATAAAAGAAGCCGTGTTGATCAGTCGATAATCGATTTTGAATTCTAGAAAATTAATATTTCACCAAGATAATCTCGAAGACCTTGGAAAAGTTACATACGATTGTAATGCCGCGATAGTTTTCAACTAGCAATCTTTCAGACCTCTGGAAAAATCCCGCTCTTCAAAATCATTTGAAAAATATGACAAAGGAGATCACTCAGTACAATGGAACAGTCCCTCATCCGAAAACTAGGAACGCCATCTGGGCCAGATGTGGCCTTATTTTTGTATTACTTGCAGGCCCAACAAACATCCGTAGGAGTTATTATGAGAATGTTAATGGTTTCAGAAGGTTCCCCAGAAGTAGAAATCTCAAAGGGTTCCGAGTTCCTATAGACACTCACGAAGTACTCCGCAAACGCTGAGATAATATTATGAGGTCCATGAAATGGATTGTTTTCGTAGTTCATTATAGCTGGAATGCGTGACTAAGCTTTTTTATTCTGAACGAAAGTTCAAAAGTTGGAAGGATAACTGTTTATATTTTGCTCAGCGTCTCTTACAGAGGCCTCGTAGGCCCGCTGCGGCTGTGACTTTATTAGCCTATGTCTGTACTTTTCCAGGTAATAAGTAGTTTTATGAGTTTGAAGATGTCGACGCACCTTCTCCTTTTTGAAAATGTTGCTAATCAATTCAACCGTAAACTAAGGGGGAAAGAGCCTTCGTCTGGGCAATTAGCTAGGTATACAAGCAGCAAAGTTGTAATTTAAGATATTATAAAACGACTGACAGGCACCTACCACGGCAGTAGAATCAGTAACTGGAGACCAATCGGTGTGGAGGATCATTTCGCAGAGGCTTGCAAAGTTGGCTCTGCGAAAGTTGAATTGAGGTTGATCAGCGTGGTATACAGGAAAATCAGTGGAATGAGTGAAAGTTGCATGAAACTCTAAAGTCAGAACAGGTGATGTGGAGTAGTAGATATCTGTTGGACTTCCATTGTCTTTATTTTTGTTGAATATCACGACGTTTCGGCTAGTAGTTATCTCTAGCCGCTTTCAAGTGAAACTAAATAAATCACTTAGCTACATGACATACTGAAAGTAAATGCAGTGGAGTATGACTGAGATGGATGCAATCATGCCTGCTATGGCAAAATCATATTTTTTTATGCTGCATTTAGTTTTAGTTTACAATTACTAAGAAGTGGTTTCCACACTTCTCTTATATCTAAAGATGGTTTACAAAAACAACTCGGGTTCTGATATATAACCGCGACTTCTTTGAATTTCTGTCTGTCCTATTCTAAAAAAGGGTGATCCATCTCTAGTTGAAAACTATTGCCGCATTACAATCGTATGTAACTTTTCCAAGGTCTTCGAGATTATCTTGGTGAAATATTAATCTTCTAAAATTCAAAATCGATTATCGACTGATCAACACGGCTTCTTTTATAAAAGAATATGTATGACTAATCTTTGCTCGTTTTCGTCTTTGCGACGTCCTTAACAGCAGAAGTTAAGTCGATGTTATTTACACTGATTTCCATCACAAACTCTTACAGAAAGCTTCTGTCCTATTCGGCTTCTCTAACGAGCTTATATCCCTTTTGAAATCCCACTTATTTAATCGTACTCTAATCGATGATGATCCATGATCAGTTTGTGCAAATAGAAGAACATAAATCTGCTTGGTTTACTTCAACGTCAGGTGTCCCTCAGGGTTCGAACTTGGGGCTACTTCTCTTTAGCATATTTATAAACGACCTTGTTTCCCAGTTGGACTGCCACAAACTGGGCTATGCTGATGATTTAAAAATATTTCAACGCATTGATTCTGTTGCAAACTGTTTGTCGGTTCAGGTCAGTATTGATATGGTCAGTCAATGGTGTGTTGCTAATAAGCCGGATCTCAACATCTCTAAATGTAATGTTGTTTGTTACTCTCGGACAAAAAATCCTGTTCGGTTTAATTACCATATAAATAAGTCTATCGTTAATAGATGTTTTACTGTGATGGACCTGGGTGTCGTCTTCGATGCGAATTTCTCTTTTATTCCCCACATTGATCAGATGGTGGTAAGCGCATCTCGAACATTGGGTTTTATTCTGCGAAACTATAAACCTTTTTTTAGCACAGCGAATTTCAAACTGCTGTACTATAGTTACGTAAAATCGAGGCTAGATTATGGATCAATTGTGTGGTCCTCTATATACAATTGTTATGGCCTTGCCATAGAGGCCGTCCAAAGGAAATTTCTAAAATATTTAATGTTTAGAGTGGACAATATTTATCCTCAGTGAGGTTTCAATAATGACCACTTCCTCGCAAGATTTAAGGAACTGCCATTGGTTGTACGTCGTAACTCCCAGTCCGTATCATTTCTCTATAAGCGAGGATTAATTGCCCCTTTCTACTAAAACAACTATCATTTCGCGTTCCCCGTGTTGGTGCCAGGCATCCACCAACTTTCTCCACTGCCCTTGCTAGGTCAAACGTTTTATTCCAATATCCCATCTACTGCTTAATAGCATTCTCAAAGCATTCACAAAAACTTTACTGGAAGAAATCACCAAAATCATAAGTATACGAGAAGAACGACAAGGTTTCAGAAAGAACAGATCCATTATTAACGCAATATTCATTGTCAAACAAATAACTGAAAAATCCCTAGAATTCCTGCGTACATGTGCTTCGTCGATATGACCAAGGGTTTTTACAGAATACGCTTAAAAGACCTCTTAGAAATAATGAGAACAAAAGGTCTAAACCATAGGCTAATTAACCTAATATACGATATTATCATACAGTGCAGAACAAAATTCATATTTAATCTAATAATGGATAAAATAATAGAAAATCTCCCCTGAACAGCTGGATACAAAATGAGAAACATATTCTTCCATACCGTCTGCTATGAGGACGATGCTGTTCTTATTGCAGACTGAAGATAATATCCAAAGACTACTGCACTCTTTTAACACTAAAGCGAAAGAATTAAATATGCTCATCAACACCGAGAAGACCAAATGCTTAGTAACATCCAAAGAACCAATACGGTACAAGTTGGAAATCGACTCCAAAGTTGTCGAACAGATAAATCACTTCAAATATCTGGGAGCAGAAATAACGAGCCATGGGAACCTTTTTAACGAAATAAGAGAGCAACCAATGAAAACGGCTAAAATGTCGAGATGCCTAAGAGAAATTGTCTAGAAGAAAAAATACCTTAATACCGAAAGCAAAACTAAGATATATAAAACGGCTCTAAGACCGCGGCAGAAACAAGACCAGATACAGGCAGAACTCTACAAATGATGAGAACAATCGAAATGAAAACATTAAGAAGTATACAAGGCAAAATTCTACACGACAGAATACGGATTGAAGATATCAGACAATAATGCGGGATACAAGACATAGGAAGGTTAGACACAGGCGAAGATTCTGAAACAAACATATAGGGAGAATGGAGGACGGTAGACTCGTTAAAAGCGCAAAAATGAATAACCCATTAGGAAAAAGATCACGGGGAAGACCACCAAAACGATGGCGAGAATGCTGGACCTCATCTTCCGGGAAAGACGTGATGGCAATGAACAGGCAATAGCCTACTAGCATGGTTAACTGTGTTAGAAAAAAGAAGAAGAAGTCCCATCTACAAAATGTGCAATAATTTTAATCGTATTTCTGCACTATGCGACATGCATTTTGACGATCTACCAACTATTCTGAGACATCTGCGCAAGGTGTCTGGGTATCCTTTGTAGCTTGCTACTTTGCTGTGTCTATGGATAGTTTATGAGAATATTAAACGCCTACAGCTTGTAAATCTGATATTCAAATGGAAGGTGAATTGATTTTAAATGGGTCCTTATTCTTAGTTTTAGATTAACTCTATCTTTAGTTAGGTTATTTACTTTATTAGTTTATTTACTTTATTCTATTAGCTTGTTTATCTATATTTGAATTTCCTGTAAGGAGGCCATTAGCCTGTTGAAAATAAATAGTTATTTATTTATTTATTTATATTTCACTCTTCCATCTTATTTACTGACGAAGGTGGATTTACAAAGAATGATATGATTAATAGTCATCTATGGGCCGATGAAAATCCGCATAGAATAATATAATCCCAACACCAGCAACGATTTTCTATAAACGTTTGAGCAGGAATAATTGGCAATTTTTTAATCGTTTCGTAGTACTACCAAATCGATTAGGATATCTGGATTTTCTTCAAAATAGATTGTAACCGTTAATAGACTAAGTTTCACTTGAAACACGCTAGCGGATGTGGTTTATGCATGATGGCGCTCTAGCTCACTTTAGACGAGAGGTGTGGTAATATCCTAATGAAACGTTTTGGAATAAATGCATAGGTGGTGGAGGGCCAAGAACATGGCCTCTTTGTTCCCCTGACCTTAATCCTTTGGAGTATTACTTATAGGGACACTTAAATAACATAGCTTATTCCGTTGAAGTTCCTGACGTGCATATTCGGTAATAGCTTTATACATATAATTTAGTAAAATAATAATGCTTTATATTATTTGATTTTATGTTAATTTAGTCACAAAAAGTACTCTCTTTCTGTTTTAGGGATGGATGGCAAGACCCCCACTTAACTTCATGAAAGTAACACATCCCCTTCCATTAGTAAGGATCATGCATACAGGAGGGTCGTACTGCAAGGACTATCAATCTTGCGCAAACAAAGTGTTAGCGATGCAGGGGTGGCAAGTTTCATCCAAAGGAATGCCCGATCTCGCCTACAATTACATGATCGGAGGCGATGGTAACGTTTATGTTGGCAGAGGTCCTGATGTGGAGAACGAGTGGATGTAAGCAATAATAATTAGAGAAATAATCTAGTAGCTTTACCTCTAGTTGTCATGTAGGCCACCCCATGATTTTTTAACCTTTCAGATAACTACAAAAAATGGAGTCATAATCGTAGTTGGATAGCCGGGAGTCATATTCGAAGTAGTTTGCTGTGTGGAATCCAAATCATAGGGATTATGAGATATTGGAGGTTATGTACTCAAAAAATAGGTTTTTTTGGTCACTTTTGAGGTTATCTGCAGGATGTACAAAATTTTTTTAGTCCTATTTTTTAGTTGTATCATCATACTACTCTTATCCTTCAAAATAAGTTATTGTGCGATCACCTACGTTTTTTTCTTGCCAAGTTCCGGCCATTTTAATTACAAGTGAGTAGAATTTTAGGGAGCAATGTCGTTTTTTGCAAATTTCGATCCGCTATTTAGAATCTATCGACTTAAAAATAAAAATTTCTATTTTTTGACATAACATTCGTAATCAGCGACACCGAAAACCTCCAATTTAAATTTTTTAAATACCAATATTATTTTTCTTAAATTTTGATGCGCCATTTTGAATTCACCATCTTAAAAATTAAAATTTCTGACTTCATATTCAGACTCAGGGACCCCAAAAAATCCGCAAGTACAAATTTTTGAGAGAAATGTATACAGTAGCTTAAAGCGATAATGTGAATGTTCATGACATTGCTGGGATATACCATATTTCATAATTTAAAATAGCTGACTGTTCAATTGTTTTCCTGTACATAACTTAAAAAGTAGATAGACAAAAAAAAACATTTTTTAAGTACCTTACCTCAAATATCTTAAAATCCTGACGTGATGGGCCAATTCTGACCTCAGATTCTGATTTACTGCAGGTAATACTTCGGAAATAATCTCCAGCTGCCCAACAATAGAACCTTGTAGACCTGTGTAATACAATATATTCAAAAATTATCTAAGCATAAGGAACATGCAAAGTTCTTTTGGATTACTAGAATAAACATTAATCCCCTGGTTTGTCACAATTTACCTTGAACATAGAAGAAATATACCAAGAATTCCTATCCTGTGTTTACTATTTTGACGTTCCTAAATGGTACGCCAAACTGGTACACCGTCTCATTCATAAAAAGCAATTTACAATATTGTGAAATGAAGTTCGCTCGTAGACGCCATACATACTTAAAAATGCCAAATGAGATTTTGGCGAAACGTCGTGAAAACGATTTTTTGAACGAACGGATTGAAACCCGGAATAACCAAACTATTCATTCTACCATCCGTGAAAATCTATGATATAACATATATATATATATATATATATATATATATATATATATATATATATATATATATATATATATGTTTATGCGGCTTTCACGGATTATATATATATATATATATATATATATATATATATATATATATATATATATATATATATATATATATGTTTATGCGGCTTTCACGGATTCACCCGTGTGAGATGCAATAGCAGTGGATATCTCCACATTATGCCGTTGTAGTGCTGAAATCACATTCAGCAAACGTACAACTGTATGTAGCTCCGTGTATAGAATGAAGTAAAATACGAACAGTAAATGCAAACTTCTCCCCATCTTATCCTTTCTGTGTTAGAGGTTGGAGAGGTAGGCCATCATCTCGATGGTGGTGGAATAGGATAAATTTGCGTTTTATACCAATTTATTCTAACTGTGCAACCTCTAACACAGAAAGGATAAGGTGGGGAGAAGTTTGCATTTACTGTTCGTATTTTACTTTATATATATATATATATATATATATATATATATCACTATATATACTCACCCTATACGGCACGTTACATTACGGCTAAAATAGGTGACTTTCAAAAAGTTTTACTTTTGGGATATGGGGGTCTAATATAGATACTTCTTAAAATTATTTTCATATTATACAGAAGCTCTGAAAGTATCAAAGCTGTGTTTTTTTTAAATGGAACTCTCTGTATATTATTGCTTTTTTTTGGAATCTCCGATCGCAATAAGTACCTATTTTAATCAGGTTTATAGTACCTAAACCTTAACCCCCTAATTCATTAACATGGTTTAATTTTATAACCGGCTTTTTAAAAACACTTTTTATTACGTATAACAAATTTATTTAAAAGAATCTACTTTTATAAATTGTACTTTCGAAGTAGGAAAGCACGGAGAATAATCTAAACAACTATCAGTACGTTTATATCGACAGTTCCGAGCACGCTTAAAGTCAAGCGCCTCCTACAAGCGGCTTAGAAATAACGCATTAAACGGGAGAGATTATATTTGAACCCGGCTTGGATTTGTTAAGTCAAGCCTGAAACGATTTAGGGTTGACTTGGCCCAAGCGCGCTTCGAATGCGAAATAAACACCTCAAGCGCGCTTGAAATCAGCTGTTGACTTCTGAACGATTACGTCATGCGTCAGATGAGCGTTATATATTATTTCGAATTAGTTTTAATGTTTAAGAACACCTAAGTTAAAGGCTAAATGCAGAATAAAACATTTTACCCCTCACGAGAGTCAACAGTTGGTTTTTAAATAAGAAAAATATCAAAATAAGGCGTTATTTTGAGGTTACGTACAGACAAGACGTCAATTTTTTGTGAAAATGACTTGAAGCCATGGTCAAGTCATGTTTAAATTTGTGAAATAAACGCCTAGATTTCAAGTAAAATATGAGGCGGCTTCGGTTTGAAGCTGGCTCAAAAAATGTCGATTTAAACGAAGTCTATGTCTAAAGTTAAGTCTATATTGTATCTCATTTGTTGATTCTTACCCTTTTTATAGTTTTAAGGCTTATCTGTAATGACAATATAATGATTATTTACTAAATAAACAAATTGTCTTAAAATTATGGATATACCGGATGTTTCATCCTATAACTATATATGTTTACACGGCTTTCACGGATTCTTCCGGCGGGAGGTCGGCGAAGCCGCGTTCAGTTTCTGTCCTTTGCACAGCCAGGTGCATGTCGGTACCCTGATGAATCTAGTAGAGACGAAACATATACCTCTACTGTATCACTGTAGTGGAGAGGGTAAGTTTTGACTTTCTTCTCGATATAGTGGTACAGGTAGGCCATCATCTCGATGGTGGTGGAATAGGATGAATTGTGTTCTGTAGCGATTCATTCAAACTCTGCAACCTCTATCACGGAAAGGATATGATGGAACGAAGTTTGCAAATTACTGTTCGCATTTTACTTCATATATATATATATATATATATATATATATATATATATATATATATATATATATATATATATATATATATATATATATATATATTTAAAGTTTTTGATTTTCTTGGGTGTAAAATCCGTTTTATTAATAAAACTGCATATGTTTTATTTGTTATGCATATCTATTGACGTTTCGGTCACAGTTGACCTTCTTCAGAATGATTTTTTATAACTATAATAGAAAAAATTTTTTTGCTATATTATAACATAAAATTAATAAGTTAAATTTAAAACATACCTTATATAAGTTTTTGCCGAGGATCACAACTTAGACTACATATTGTTAACACATGGTTCACTTTTTGACAAGATACTACAAAAACCTTGCTTTTTGTGTCGCATCTTTATTTAAACTGAAATTTTATTTTATGGGTTCCGGTGGTCAAGGGTTTGGATTTTTTTTCGCCTTAAGGGTCCTTGCCTGACTATTATTTTTTTCTTATTTTTGGAGTGATTTATTTTTGAGATCATTTTGTGTATATTTAATTTATTTGGGGGGTTATTTTAGGATATTGTAATATATTTTACTTAGGTGTTTTGTATCAGCTTTTGTATTTATAGATTTCTTATTTTTTTGAATTGCGATCATTTCATAAAATTCACGCTTTTTTTTATTGTTTTCTGTTTTGAGAATTTTTACATTTTCAAAATCAAAAGTGTGTTGTTTTTCTGTACTGTGGTTTGTCAATGTGGTCTTATTATGTTTGTCGTATTTGTGTCCATTAATCCTGTTTTTAAGATGTTGACTGGTTTGGCCGATGTAAACTCCGTCACAATTTTTACATGGGATCTCATATACTACGTGTGTTTTTTTGTCTTTAGGTATTTTGCATTTTAAGTTACTAAAGTTTTTTTTTAATAGATTGTGTCCTTTGTGACTAACAATTATATTATGGTTTTTGAGGACATTTTGAAGTTTTTCTGAGAGTTGTGGTATATATGGTATGGAAACATATTGGTTTTGTTGTTTTGTTTTTTGGTGTTGAGGGTTTTGGTTGTTGTTATTGTAAAATTTGTGTATTCTTTTTTTGAAAGTATTGTTTATAATTTTAGTGGGATAACTGTTTAGTACTAAGGCTTCCTTTGCTTTTTGAATTGCTTCGTTTCGATATTCTGGATCGGATAATTTTATGGCTCGGTCTGCAATTCCTATTACTACCGATTTTTTTTGGGATAGAGGATGTTGAGAATTATAATGCAAATAGCTAGAAGACCATGTTTCTTTTGTATACCACTGAGTTTTAATGACATTATTTTGGTGGTAAATTGTGAGGTCTAAGAAATTGATTTTATTTTTTTCTTCTTTTTCTATGGTAAATTGTATATTTTTTTAAAGTTTTTGATTTTCTTGGGTGTAAAATCCGTTTTATTAATAAAACTGCATATGTTTTATTTGTTATGCATATCTATTGACGTTTCGGTCACAGTTGACCTTCTTCAGAATGATTTTTTTATAACTATAATAGAAAAAATTTTTTTGCTATGTTATAACATAAAATTAATAAGTTAAATTTAAAACATACCTTATATAAGTTTTTGCCGAGGATCACAACTTAGACTACATATTGTTAACACATGGTTCACTTTTTGACAAGATACTACAGATTTTACACCCAAGAAAATCAAAAACTTTAAAAAAATATACAAACAGAAAAATCCAAGAAAATAAAAATAAGAAAATATATATATATATATATATATATATATATATATATATATATATATATATATATATATATTGACAACACAGCTCCATAAAAAGTTTTGTAAATGTGTATCTGACACCGTGGCCGATTTTTTTATTCTTCCAAATACCAAACGTGTCAAAATGGTCATGGCTCTCTTAGCTTTTAATCTACAGGGTGATTTTGAAAATCGTCCTTTTTTAGGCAAATCTCGTATTTCCGTTATGCGTTAATTTATCAAAAAGATAAAAACTCATATTTTTACGTAATACCCCATTTCAACTATTAAGACCATTTCTGGACAATAACTTTCCTCAAAGATGAATAGGTATCAATGGGCCAGTGAGATGGTTCCCACGAGCTCCCGATCTTTCCGTTTTGGATCTTTTTGGTGGAGCTTTATGCAAAATTAAGTCTATAGGACACGACATGAATCTATAGCGGAAGTTCGTGAGACAATTGGTTTGGCCTTCCGATTTCTTCATAATAGATCTACGATTATTTTAAATACAATTAGAAGAATAAGAAAACTGTGCCGATATTACATTCGAGAAAACGACCGCCATTTTAAAGACCATCTTTACAAAAACTCTTGGTTGTTTTTAGTTTCAGTATTTCTTTTTGGTTTGTTACTTTATTTTTATGAAATAATATTGTTCTTGTTTCTTTGCAATCAAAATTTCAATATTCTCATTTTATAATAACAGTGTTGTTTAAAGTAAAAATTGTAATAGTAATTAAGTGTTTACAATTGAAATTATAGAAAAACATTAAAATTAACTTTTAAAGTGTCTAATCTTTGGTATAATTATTATTCTCAAAATTTTGTATTTGTTTCTTATAAATCGGCTATGGCCAACTGTTACAAAGAAAGTAAATTATTGAAAATATCGAATTCTGACCTTGTTTTTCAAAATAAAGTTAACGTATTATATATTTTTTAAAACCCTAAATAATACTTAATCAAGAACTAAAATAATATACAGAGTGTTCTATTTAAAAAAATCATAACTTTGGTTAACATCTCAAAAACTAAACTTTTTAGAAAACTTACTGCGCCACTGAAATCTACGTAAAAAATTATAAAAAAAAAATTTCAGAATCACCCTGTAGATTAAAAACTAAGAGAGCCATAACAAATTTGACACCGGAATATTTGGTTTCGTTGAAAAGTAGGACAATAAAGAGGAAACCTCAACACTGTATCTTTGATAATAACTCCCATACCCCCTAAAAGTGTCGAAAATGGGACACCCCGTACATTGATGTAATATTTATTTTTAAGATAGATAAAATTTTCTTTCCTTTTAGGCCAGAAGCAATCGATATCGCCTACATAGGAAATTATATGGGTCCTTACGATAAAATGACTGACAAAATGAACGAAGCAGGACAACGATTGATCGACTGGTTAAGACAAGAAGGATATATAACTCTCGATTACAAAGTCATAGCTCAAAACCAAACAATGTATACACAGAGTCCCGGAGAAAACATTTATAAAAGAATTGTTAAATGGCATCATTACGATAGTGGACTATACTTCTTATAAATAAATTATTATGAGGCTTTTTAGAATAGCTTTACACTATATTACTCGCCAAGATATATATATATATTAAAATACGCATATCATATATAAGATGTCTCAAAAAAAAAACAGAAAATTTGATCAAAGACGATATTTAAAATGACTATATTGTTGTTTCTGTAACCGTTAAAATTATTACTAAATTATCATTTGAGACATTTTTATTATTAAGAAATTGACGGATTTTGTATTTCAGTGTATATTTTTAAAATTATTACAATCGGCCAAGCGCTTTCGGTCTTATTTAGACCATCCTCAGGACTCAGACCCTAGAAACAAGAGAATATGGTCAGCAAATAAGTTTACTCAGTACTCACCAATCACACTCACTTGTCAAAGGGCACACCTTAATCCTGCAAGTTTGAGAACAGTCTCCAGTCGTGAGCGTAGCCTCCACACAGAACAAGATGTATACAATTAAAAACTTTTAGAAACTTTTAAAATTAAAATTAAAACTAAAACATTCAACACACTGTGCACATTGACATTATTAAAACAATAAACCTTTTTGATAACAACCCAAAAGGGTGAGGTTATGCCACACACAGTCATAGCATAATACAGCAATGAAACTTTCCAAAAATTAAAACTACATACAGGTATGTGAAAGCCTGAGTAGAGATTTTCTGTATGAGTTTTCATTTTTAAATTTCTTGTCAATTGTATTTAAAATCAATAATTCATTGACAATGAGCAAAAAGAGAAAAAAAAGGGAAAAAAGGGCAGAAAGAAAGGGCATTAAAAGTTTATTAATCTACAGCGTTACTGTTATCGGCCATTCTGTGATCTATTTCGAACCCTAGGGTTCAGTGGCGTGAAATAATTTCTATTTTTGTAAAAAAGCAACAAATTACACGAATATAGGCGTAGTTAAAATTTGTTGAAATGTGTTAACTATTAATATATTTAGAATGAAGTGTCTGAAACTGAAAAAGATGATCAAAATTATTATAAGATGGCACCCCACGCAATCACAGCTCCCAGACATTTAAATTGTTTAATGATTTAAGGAAAAAGTTTGAAAATGGAGTTGCGGTCATTTACGTTGTTCATTCTGACATTGAGGCAATGGGTTTCTCTTTATCTCCCTGTGTATTTCAAGATCCTCTCTGTAATCCAAGGTTTTAGAGTTATTACGCCTGGGGTGGTATAAGATTTTACTCTTATGAGTTGGAGAGAAACTGTGTTTGGTAAAACTAATATGGTGACCAAACAAAACAAATTATTTCACGCCACTGAACCCAAGTGTTCGAAATAGATCACAGAATAGCCGATAACAGTAACGCTGTATATTAATAAACTTTTAATGCCCTTTCTTTCTGCCCTTTTTTCCCTTTTTTTTTCTCTTTTTGCTCATTGTCAATGAATTATTGATTTTAAATACAATTGACAAGAAATTTAAAAATGAAAACTCATACAGAAAATCTCTACTCAGGCTTTCACATACCTGTATATAGTTTTAATTTTTGGAAAGTTTTATTGCTGTATTATGCTATGACTGTGTGTGGCATAACCTCACCCATTTGGGTTGTTATTAAAAAGTTTTTTTAATTTTAATTTTAAAAGTTTCTAAAAGTTTTTGGTTGTATACATCTTGTTCTGTGTGGAGGCTACGCTCGCGACTGGAGGCTGTTCTCAAACTGGCAGGATTAAGGTGTGCCCTTTGACAAGTGAGTGTGGTTGGTGAGTACTGAGTAAACTTATTTGCTGACCATATTCTCTTGTTTCTAGGGTATGAGCCCTGAGGATGGTCTAAATTAGACCGGAAGCGCTTGGCCGATTGTAATAATTTTAAAAATTTACACTGAAATACAAAATCCGTCAATTTCTTGATTTCTTCGGTGTACAACCTGTTAATAACTTATTCACTTTTATTATTGCCAAACAAGAATAGTCCTCTGATAGTAATATCGCTAATATATTCTGTATAATATTGGATTATTTATTCCCATATTTTTATTCCAAATGTTACGGAAATCTTAGAAATAAATAGTTTTGAATATGTTGATCGTTTATTTTTAAAATACATGTAAATTATTTATTTCTAACACAATAGATAATTTTTCTTTTTTGATGAAATTCCTGATACTTCCAAAGCAAAGCTGTAGGAAATGGCTCAGTGAAGAATACGTAAAAAAGGCTTACCATTGTTGCCAAAATGGAGGAAAAAATGATAAAAAAACACTTTCTTAAATGACGCCAACCGATTTATTTAACGGAATATAATCGTAGTTAAAACAATAAACGTAAAAATTTTTGGTTTTCTGAAAATGGCAATGCTTTTTAAAATAAAAACAAAAACTTATTTATATTTCAATGCACATATTACAAATTCAAAAATTTAGTACCAAATTTTTAACTTTTATTTTCTTCCATATTTAAACAATACACTGTATATTTTTCAGTGCATATTTCCCTCGCACTTCAGATATAAACTGATACTACTATGTAAAAATAGAAATTTTTATTTATTGTTTTTTATAACTTCTTCTTCTTCGGGTGCCATGTGCTATGCCACACGTCGGCGATTTGTCCGTCTCATGGTCACATTGTCCTCCTCAGCCTGTCCAAATATGGTTGCGGCATCTGAAATACCACACCAGTTTCTTATATTGCGCAGCCAAGAGTTTTATTTTCGACCTGGCTCCCGTCTGCCTTTAAATTTTCCCCGTAGTATATGCCTTGGTATGGAGTAGCGAGGTCCTCTTAGTATATGCCCTAGATATAACACTTTTCGTTGTTTTACAGTGTCCATTAGTTGTCTTTCTACGCCAGCTCCTCGTAGAACTTCATCATTCGTTATGTGAGCAGCCCAGAGGATACGCAGTAGTCGGCGGAGTGTCCACAATTCAAAAGCTTCGATCCGATGCAGCGTCCCAGCCTTAAGTGACCAAGTTTCAGCACCATATAGTAGAATATGCCATATATAACACTTAACCACCCGTTTTCGGGTGGGTAGTGGCATATTTCTGTAAAGGAGAAGATTCTTAAGTTTAAAGAAAGTTGTTTTTACACGGCCAATTATTCCCTTCACTTCTTCGTCACATTCCCACTTTTCATTCAGAGTAGCCCCAAGATACGTGAACCGTGCGACACGTTCAATATTTTCCCTGTTGATGTTAAGAGGAGTGATGTACTGATACCTACTAATCACCATCATTTTTGTTTTGGTACTATTAATACCAGCCCGAACTATTCACCGCACTCGTTGAGTTTTTTTTATTGATTGGAGATTTTCAAAGTTATTAGCTAAGACTGCAGTATCATCTGCATAGCGAATATTGTTTATTGGGATGCCATTCATCTTGATACCTCGCATTTCATTTTCTAATGCTAACTGAAATATTTTCTCAACATAAATATTAAACAGAACAGGTGAGAGTAAACATTCCTGCTGGACTCCCTTCAGTATATTAAAGGTCTCTGTTGACAGATCGCCATCAATACGGATCTCAGCTAACTGTTGCCAATAGAGTTCTCTGATTATTCTAATATCTTTATCATCTATACCGATCTCCTGTAATCTTTTCAACAGCGGCTCGTGCTTTATGTTGTCAAAAGCTTTCTGATAGTTAATAAGGCAGTTAAAAACATCTTGCCTTTGGTCATAACACTTTTGCACAAGTAATTTCATTGGAAAGAGAGCTTCTGCAGTGCCAAGTCCTTTGATAAAGCCAAACTGTGTGTCGCCACTCATATCCTCACACTTTCTGCATATTCTTGAACGGATTACTCGAGGGAACGTTTTAAGAGGGTGGCTCATCTAGCTTATGAGTCTGTAGTCTTCGCAGTTCTTGGGGTTTGTAGACTTTAACCAATACACTGGAATTTACCCAGAGTCATATATCATGTTAAACAGATATGTAAGTCATTTAATAGCGACTTGCTTTAAAACTTCTGCATATATATCTTCTTGACCTGCACTTTTACCATTCTTCATACAATTTATTGCGTACCTAACTTCAGATTCAAGAATTTTTGGACCACTCATGTTTTCAGTGTCATTCGTGGGGGCATTTGTTCGTTGATCACTGAACAAAGTCTCCGCATTGTTCTTCCAAGTTTCCTTTACTTCGTCGGTATCCAATATCGGTTTTCCTTGTCTATTTCTTATTGATAGCTATGTCTTTGTTCTATTTGTTCCAGTTATTTCCTTGATTTTCTATGGAAATCAGCCTCGTCACATTGTTATTGAGTCCATTTCTCCTTAGCTTCCCTTATTTTTTCTTTTGACAGTGAGATTCAGTTCCTTATATTTATCATGCTGGTTTTTAACAATCCAACGTTCAACCATCAAGTTCAAGATTTCATCGGTCATCCATGGTTTGATTTTTTCTTGTTTCGGTCGACCAAGAACAGTTTCAGTAGCTGATTGGATGTTTGTTTTCAGCGTAATCCAGATCTTATCAGCTGCAACTTCTTGGCTAGGGTTATTTTCTTGGCAAAGCCTGCCCAATGTAGTCTTCATGCTCCTCTGCACTGCGGGTTGTTTTAATGCCTGAATATCGTATTTTCGAGGTCTACGTCGTTTTGATAGTAGTTTACATCGAAAATAGACGTTCGTCACAAGAGGGTTATGATCTAAGCTGATGTCTGCTCCTAAGTAGGAGGCACCACGTGTAATGCTATTCTGTTATCTTTTGCTGATCAGAATAAAGTCAGTTTGGTTGCGTACAATATTTTTGTGTCGATCTTGAGGAGACTTCCAGGTGTAGAGTCTTCTAGGGTGTAATTTATAAAAAGTATTCTTGATAACCAATTTTTCATCACGACAAAATTGGATCAGCATTTCACCTCGTTCGTTTCGGTCACCTAACCCAAATGCCCCTGTTACACCTTCCTCAGTCCTCCTGCCGACCTTTGAGTTGAAATCATCCATCACTATATTAATATCTTGAGGCTTTAATGAGTGCAAAACTTCCCGGACTTGCTCATAAAATTGTTCAGCTTCGGTTTCTGACTTGTCCGCTGTAGGTGCATACACCTGTATTACATTGATGTTAAATGGTCTGGCACTTATTAGTAGAAGTATAACTTTGTCTGAGTATGCTACGACATTCCTCACAGACTCATCTATCTTTTTGGATACAATAAAGCCCACTCCATTTCTGTGATCTGGGTCATTGTTTCCGGAGTAATCAAATGTTGTTCCTTCCTTCCTACATGTTCCACTATTAAGCCATCTTGTCTCAACTATACCAAGAATGTCAATATCCATTCTTTTCATTTCCTGACCCGCATTATCAAGCTTTCCAGCAGCAAAGAGATTTCTGATGTTCCAGGTTCCAATTCGCATTTTGGTCTTCATCATGTCAAGCTGGAAGATTTTTAGCACCCTCTGGTGTCTTAACACCTGCCCGGGATATAACAAGGTATTAAAATAAAAGATTTCGTTAAGAAAGCATTTTAGTATATTAAAAATATTTCTTTCTCAGTCATAATGAGCGAAAATGCCAGAAAATACGTCTTATTTTGGGTTTAGTTCAAGTTATATACTTAAAATTACCTTTCGTCACAATATTTTCCTTAAAAATTCGAGGAGTCAGTAAATAATATGTGTATTTTTACACTTCAAGAAATTTACATGTACACTTAGGCAACAACTACAATAACTAAGTAGGGTGCTGGCTTTTACTTGATGGAAATCCATATTCAACGATGAATAAAAGACGAATATTTGTCAAATTTCCACTATATTTAACTAAAAACTTGACGCGTTTCACTAACACTGTAGCTTCATCAGAAGTTCTATTTTAAATGACAAAATATTTGATTACTTGAAAAACTTATACCTAGATTTACAATAATGAATAAGTGCAATACCCGAAATTACATTTTATTACCTATTATTTAAATTATTGGGAAATCCACACTGGTTTTTGTTAAAAGATATTTAGCAGGGGTGAGGTGTTGATATCTGTTTGGTCATTTAATAGATTACCTGTGTTCTTTAATCGATTTATTTCTACGGCTTCTAAGAAATTCAGTTTATAACCTTTCCTTTCTACATGGAGAATTTCAAAATTATCCTCTAATTGATGATTTTGTTCTATTAAATGATTTGCGTACAAAGAACTGTTCTTATTGTGTAAAAAATAATTTTTGTGTTCCTGAATCCTTTTTTTAAACGATCTGCCTGTTTGGCCTATATATACTTTTGGGCAACTTCCGCAGTTAAGTTTATAGACCCCAGACTTGTTATTTTTATTTGTTTTTGTTTTATAATTTTTTAAGCGCTTTCTTATTGAATTATTTGTTTTGAAGGCTACCCCAATATCTTTTTTATTCAGAAACTTTTCAATTTTAATTGATGATTTACCAAAGTATGTTAAAGCGGTAAAGTTGCGTTTTTTGTTTTCTTGTGCTATTGGATAAACTTCTTTTTAATTTTTTGTTAAAATTGAGTTTACCATTGATGATAAGTAACCATTGTTAACTGCAACTTGTTTAACCCAATTTAATTCTTTATTAAAATTCTCTCTCAGATAAACGATATTTTAAACTTATTAGAAGCTTGCCTTAACGAAAACTAGTTTGCGTTTAATGATAAACTCTACAAAAGCAAAGAAGGCCCTTTAAGCCCACTGTTAGCAGAGATTTTTATGGACAATATAGAAAAAATAATATTTAATAACCACATAAGCCAACATTTTTTGTACTGGTACAGATATGTGGATGGCATATTAGTGTTTTTCACAGGCACAGATCGACAACTTAATAAATCTTTAGATTTTATTAACTCAATCCACCAAAATATTCAATTTACTATGGAAAAAAGAAGAAAACAACTCAATAAATTTTCTTGATCTAGTCATTACTAAAGTTTTAAATAAACACTCTTTTTGAATTTTTCACAAACCCACACATACGGATACAACCATACATAGAACTTCATCTCACCCAGAACAACATAAATTAGCGGCTTACCATAGTTTTATTCATCGTCTTATTAGCATTCCCTTATCTGAAGAGAATTTTAATAAAGAATTAAATTGGGTTAAACAAGTTTCAGTTAACAATGGTCACTTATCATCAATGGTCAACTCAATTTTAACAAAAAAATTAAAAAAGAAAGCCACACAAGAAGTTTATCATATTGCACAAGAAAACAAAAAACGCAACTTTACCGCTTTAACATATTTTCGTAAATCATCAATTAAAAATAAAAAGTTTCTGAATAAAAAAGATATTGAGGTAGCCTTCAAAACAAATAATTCAATAGGAAAACGCTTAAAAAATTATAAAACAAAAACAAATAAAAATAACAAGTCTGGGGTCTATAAACTTAAATGCGGAAGTTGCCCAAAAGTATATATAGGCCAAACAGGCAGATCGTTAAAAAAAAGGATTCAGGAACACAAAAATTATTTTTTACACAATAAAAACAGTTCTTCATACGCAAATCATTTAATAGAATAAAATCATCAATTAGAGAATAATTTTGAAATTCTCCATGTAGAAAGGAAAGGTTATAAACTGAATTTCTTAGAAGCCATAGAAATAAATCGATTAAAGAACACAGGTTATCTATTAAATGACCAAACAGATATCAACACCTCACCCCTGTTAAATATCTTTGAATAAAAACCAGTGTTAATTTCCCAATAATTTAAATAATAGGTAAACAAATGTAAATTAGGGTATTGCACTTATTCATTATTGTAAATCTAGGTATAAGATTTTCAAGTAACCAAATATTTTGTCATTTAAAATAAAACTGCTGATGAAGCTACAGTGTTAGCGAAACGCGTCAAGTTTTTTTGGTTAAATATAGTGGAAATTTGACAAATATTTGTCTTTTATTCATCGTTGAACAACTACAATGATTAAATCTTAAATTTAATGTATGATTACATTAGATTTAAAGTAATAAATTAATTTAGATTAATGTTAAAACTACTAAAATTAGTGCGTTACATTAAATGCATTCAATAAAAGTTTGGGAAATTTGCTTCCAGCACATTTACATTAAAGTTAATGCATTTTTTTTACAATGTAATGCTGTTTTTGTATTCGAACAAGGGGTAAATAATTTTAGAATTAAAATTCCATGTTGTTGGGGCCGAACGAGGTAAGCGTTTGTTAACAATTTGATCTAATATTGCGGTTCTTTAACGACTATTTGAAAAGAAATAAAAAATTCCTGTAAATTAGAAAAAATTATGCGGACATTTTTATTGGCGGATGCAGCGTTTAACATTCCAAATTTAACTGATGTGCATAACAATGCACATAAGCAGCATGTCGATAGCTTTTTTTTATAATTACTTGCACCCCATTCGATGAGCCGCTCATGATTGTTGCATCATCGTATGTTTGCGAAATGAGTTTGTTTTTATTACCTTTGAGGTGATTTCCAAGTTCTTTAATTATAATAGAAGACAAAGTTTTCGCGTCATATTCTACAGGCGCTAAAAAATCCCAAAATCGCTCAACCGGTTTGCCTCGTACAATGTATCTAAAGACAATTTGAACGATATTTGATACGTCACTAGTTTCGTCAGGTATTATGAACTAATAATTAGCTTCTTTTATTTTTTTTTTAAATTTCCTCTTGACATACAATAAACATTGCTTGCAAAATTTATTTTTGAATGGTTTTTGACATACTTTTAAATACCAATGCTTTTTTCAAATGTTGTTTCAGAGCACCGTCTTCTTCTTCAGGTGCCATCTCCTATCGGAGGTTGGATATCATCATTGCCACTCTGACTTTATTTGCCGCTGCTGAGATACAATTGAACCACTCTCTGAAATTTCTCAACTATGAAATTCTTCTTCTGCCGATATTTCTTCTTCCTTCTATTTTACTCTGCATGATCAATCTAAGCAACTCGTATCGCTGGCCTCTCATTACATGTCCAAGATATTGCAGTTTCCTTATTTTTATGTTGTTAATTATTTCATAGTTTTTGTCCATCGCAAGCAATACTTCTACGTTTGTTTTTCTCTCCGTCCAAGATATTCTCAACATCCTTCTGTAACACCACATTTCAAATGCTTGTGTTCTTGTTTTAGTGTCCAGCCTTCCAACCCATACTGCAGCACTGAAAATACATAACATCTTAAAATTCTCATTCTTAGTTCTAGAGTGATGTCTCTGCTGCACAGAATGGTTTCCAGTTTTACAAACGCACTTCTTGCCATTTCTAGTCTCGTTCTTATTTCTGTTGTTTGTTCATTATTTGCTGTTATCCATGTGCCCAAGTATTTGTATTTTTGCACTTTTTCTAAATTCACACCTCGCAACTTTATGCTTGTTTGCATGTTTTATTTTTTAGTTATTACCATATATTTAGTCTTTTTGGTGTTCATTTTTAATCTGTGTTGCTCGCAAAAGTTATTTGTTTCGTCACTAGTTCTTGGAGTTCTTCAGCGGAGCTAGCTATGATAGCAGTGTCGTCTGCAAATCTTATGTTGTTTACAGCTCTTCCGTTTATTATCCCTTACTTTCCGTTACCAGTGCTTCTTTGAAAATCGATTCACTGTACACATTAAATAGTAGGGGTTGCACCGTCTAACTCAGCAATAAAATCAATTAAACCTCAAAAGTCCCGGGATTAGAGGAAGACGTAGACTCATGTCCTCGTAACGCGAGTCCGAAAGCTCCACAGAAACGCATACAATTTTATTTAAAGAGCGATTTTTTTTTGCTTGAAACTTCGAGCCTATACCACTGGAAACTGCATTCAGAACTTTGCGCAAGTTATATGGTAGAAAAAGAAAATGCAAATAGCAGTACATGATATCTTTTTCGCTCCGAACGTATAGTGATAAGGAGAGAATTAAAACTAATTTTTTTCGAAGTGAAAGAGATAGCATGTACTGTTATTTGTTTTCTCTTTCGTTCTACTTTTAATACGCGCGGAACACTCAACATTGCTCCTAGTATTACATGCATAAAGCTTCAAATAAATCAATCGATCATTCGACATTATTTTATATTAATTAGAAATCAAGACGTTTGATAAAATCATAAGAAAAATTATCTTCAACTCCTTTTGTATTTATACAGGATATAGGCAACCATATAAATATTAGAACTGATTCTTATGTATACTAAAATAGCTATTCAATAAATTATTGGTACTTCTCTTATAGAATTTATTAAGATTGACTACATTATATCTTATATATCTATGTATTTAACTCATGTGACATAATGAAAAAAAAAAAGATTAATAAAATGAATTTTTCAAAATTGACATTTTAAAAAAATAGTAATTTTAAAAATCTTAAAAGAAGCAAATTTTAAGATGGAATGTCAATAGATTTAGATATTATGCTGAATTACAATATGAAATGCGGAATATCTAGTACCTTTGCAAAACTGGAGCCATTTTTGAAATTCTTTGGAAAAGAAACATTTAGGTACAGGGTGAGTCAACGATTGGATGAAGTAAGTTTGTGCCTTTTCGGTGAAATTTACAAAGAAACTATATTTATTGTTTGATACAGTTTATTTTTACGCAGATTTTAAAAATATTTAGGACTCTACAGGGTGAGCCAAAAAACTAGGACAGCATAAAGTTGTATTTTTTTAAATAGAACACCCTATATACGAATCGTATTTTCGATTTAGCTTATAATTTTAAATCTTTTTTATTAAGAGTTTACTATAACAAAACTTTATAGTTTCTGAGATAATTAAGTTTAAAGAAAAAAAGTCACATTTTCAAGCATCAATTCAATCCTAAATAACGTTTTCAATTTGGTGACAAATATATTCAAATTTGGAATTTAGCAAGGCCAAGGACAAGTTAACATAATTTTTACCTAATATTTGCAATAAAAGCTACAGGGTGTTGAACACATCGGCTCAAATTTGAACAAGTTAAAATGAATAAATATATAGATATTTCAGTTTTTCTTATTTTCCATTCTTTTTTACAGAAATAGTCTTCATTATCATAGTAGCCATGGCAAAAACAATGTAAAAGAACATTTTTTTGTGTGTCAAATTTATAACCGCAATCGCTTCTTTTAGTTTTTATGTAGTGTAGTTTAGTTTTTTTTGCATTCATTTTATATTGTAAAATGAATTTTCCAAAGAATGAGTTAATAGATATGATTTATACAATAGGAGAGGCTCAAAAAAATTGCCTTCTTGCTCAAAGAATTTAGAAAATGAAGTATCCTGATCGACGCCAGCCTAATACCCATACTTTTCAAAACGTAATGCAAGGATTTGATTCTTCTAGTACTGTTGATTATCCAAAACGTAAAGTGGTCAACAAACCAGTAACTAATGAAGAAAAAGAACTACAAGTATTGTTAAATGTTCAGGAAAATCCTTATATTGGTAGCCGTCAATTAGCAGCATTATGTGAAACATCACAATCCACCGCTAATCGTACTACCAAGAAATATAGGTATCATCCATATCACATGGAATTACACCAAGAATTGCATGGACAGGATTTTGAAAGTCGTGTAAACTTTTGTCGTACAATAAATGCGGAGATTCAATTAAATCCAAATTTATTATGCAAGGTAATGTTTAGTGATGAAGCTACTTTTAGAAGTAACGGTGCCGTAAATAGACGCAACATGCATTATTATGCCACATAAAACCCATTTTGGATTAGAGAGGTGCAACATCAAAACCACTGGTCATTAAATGTTTGGTGTGGTATTCATCATAATCGAATTATTGGACCCCACTTTTTTAATGAACCACTAAATGGCCATAGTTACCTGAACTTTCTACAAGAAGAACTACCCCAACTGCTTCAAGGTCTCGATAGGGATGAGCTCGACAGTATGTGGTTCCAGCACGATGGTGCGCCTCCGCATTACCATCGTGAAGTTCGTGCGTTTTTGGACCAACGATATCCGCAAAAATGGATTGGACGTGGGGGTTTCATTGAGTGGCCACCAAGGTCTTGCGACATCACCCCATTAGATTTCTTCCTATGGGGTTATATTAAAAATAAGGTGTATGTTAATCCACCTACAACAGTGGAAGATATGCGAAACAGGATTAGGGTTACCTGTAGAACAATAACGCCACTAATTTTGTCCAGGGTCCGAGAAAATCTGCAAAAAAGACTAAATTTGTGCATTGCACAAGAGGGTCGTTTATTCGAACACTCATTAAAAAGAAATAATTAATCTCAGTATTTAATAGGTAATTTTTTTGTTTCAATTTAGTATAAAAGTAAATATGTATTTGCCTTGTCGTTATTGTTGTGTTAATTTTTTCACATTATGTTTAATTAAACTATTGCCGTTGTAATACAACGAATAATGTATTTCATCATATTTAACCACATTCTGTTTGATCTGTAGTTTCTTTTTATTATTTTACATGGCTACTATTATAATGAAGACTATTTCTGTAAAAAAGTATGGAAAATAAAAAAAAACTGAAATATCTCAAAGACTATTATAAATAAGTATAGGATATATTAGACAAAACTTTTAGGGTTTTTACTACTCTATTAAATAGCATGAAAATATACAGGGTGTACCATTTAAAAAAAAAGATATTTATTCATTTAAACTTGTTCAAATTTGAGCCGATGTGTTCAACACCCTGTAGCTTTTATTGCAAATATTAGGTAAAAATTATATTAACTTGTCCTTGGCCTTGCTAAATTCCAAACTTGAATACATTTGTCACAAAATTGAAAACGTTATTTAGGATTGAATTGATGCTTGAAAATGTGACTTTTTTTCTTTAAACTTAATTATCTCAGAAACTATAAAGTTTTGTTATAGTAAACCCTTAATAAAAAAGATTTAAAATTATAAGCTAAATCGAAAATACGATTCGTATATAGGATGTTCTATTTAAAAAAATACAACTTTATGCCGTCCTAGTTTTTTGGCTCACCCTATAGAGTCCTATATATTTTTAAAATCTGCGTAAAAATAAACTGTATCAAACAATAAATATAGTTTCTTTGTAAATTTCACCGAAAAGGCACAAACCTACTTCATCCAATCGTTGACTCACCCTGTACATTAGGACAAATTTGCCTAATGTATGTATACAAAAAAAATACATAGTCGACGAATTGAGAACTCCTTCTTTTAAAAGTCGGTTAAAAAATATTCATTGGAAATATTTCTAAAAGTACAAATTTTCGGCATAGACAACCTTACAGAAACTTGGCCTTACTTTTAATGCTAAATATGGTAAAATTATAAAATTTGTGCTGGGTTAACTAATTGAAAAAATTGACTTTTGACGATTCTTTAAATTTATTTTTGATCTTATTTTTTGAAAACCCTGTATAATTGGTTATCAAAATATTATAAAAATCTAATAAAGCAGGCCCTTTTCAACAAGGATTCCAACCCAAATTAAATAAAAAGGCTTCCTTATAGGAAAAAGTCATAATTGTTTTAGGGCCTGAAAACGTCATTTTTAACCGACTTCTAAAAGAAGGAGGTTCTCAATTCGTCGACTATGTATTTTCTTTTTATGTATGTACACCGATTATTCCGGAACGGCGGCATCAATTTCAATGAAATTTTTTACGTTATGTTCAGGAAGTTGCTGCGGTGGTCCCCTATATGGCGGCCAAAAAAATTAAATTTTGTTCGATTTTATCCAAAATTAGTGTGGGGGAGATTTCGGGGTCGCACATAACGAATCCAAAATATTTTTAATAAATTTAATATGGCAGATCCAATAGGGCGCACAAAAAAATTAAATCTTGTCCAATTTTCTCTAAAATTGGTATGAGGGAATTCTCGAGATCGTATACAACGAATCTGAAATTATTTTTACAGAATTCAATATGGCGGATCCAATATGGCAGACAAATATCAATTTTGTCCGACTGTCTCCAAAATTGGTATAGGGGAGTTTTCGGTGTAGCACATTACGAATTTGAAATAATTTTTAAAAAATTAAATATGGCGGATCCAAGATGGCAAATTAAAGATTGTACATCTCTCGATTTTGTCTAAAATCAGTTTGGGGGATTTTGGTTAGTATAAATTACGAATTTGAAATATTTTTTGAGAAACTCAATCTGGCGGATTCAATATGGCGTCCTTAAAAATTTACATTTTTCGATTTTCTCTAAAACTGATATAGGGGGTTCTTGAGGGTGTAAATTATGAATTTAAAAGTATGTTTCCAGGATTCAGTATGGTTAATCCAATATAGCGGACAAAAAATTTTACATTTTTCGATTTTGTTCAAAGGTGGGACTGAATCGCTTGTGAGGATGTAAATAGTAAATATGTCAGATGCATAATGACTGTATAGAAATTGTAAATTTCCGAATTTCATCCAAAATTGGCACTAAGGGACTTTGAAGGGTTTATATTTAGATTAGATTAAGACGTTAAAATTATTTTTTTGAAATTCAATATGGCGTATCCAATGTGGTCAGTTGAAAATTTTACCTTATTCGCTTTTTTTCAGATTTGGTGTTAGGAGGTTTTTGGGGTCGTATATTACGAATATGAAGTTAATTTTTTACAACTATTAAGTTGATAAGATACAATATGTAGGACTGAAAATTTTACATTTTTTGATTTTGTCTAAAATTGATATTGCGGGGTTCTTGGAGCGTATACAAACTTAGTATACAGTATAAAATATATCGGGCTAAGAAATTTACGTCTCGTTTTTAAATATCGATATAGGAGGTTTTAAGGCCTATATTACCAATCTAAAATTAATTTGAAATTTAAGATAGTGGATTTACTATGACAGATTAAATATCTGTTTGACACAATTTCACTGGTATTTGGAGAACTATAAGAATCAAAAAATTTTGAGTGGTTCATTTTAGGGTGATTTACAACTTTGGATAAAATGGATACTTTTTTGCTACTCTGGAGTCATTGAGAGATACACTAATCTCGAATAGTACTTAGTTCAAATAGTTTATGGATATCATATTGAATTTAAAACTAAAAATTTTTAAAAAAAAGTTGAACCGACTTCTAAGAGTATGCTAAAAAGTGAAAAAAACTATAAATTTTTATATTAAATTGAGATTTTTGAAGTCGGCGCCAAATTATGGTAAGAAAGCAATTACAAATAAAGTATTTTTAATCTGTTTATGCGAATCACATTTTGTCAGGTATTAGTTTGGCGCCGACTTCAAAAATTTCATTTTCATATAAAAATTAATAATTATTTTTCACTTTTTAGCGCATTTTTAGAAGTCAGTTCACTTTTTTTACAAAAATTTTATTGACATAAAAACTTAGATTTAGGCATGCAATAATATATAGGGTGTTTTATTAAAATAAGTAAAATGACACCTACTTGTGGTATAACCATCTTGAAAATATTTTAGCCGAGTTGCCCCTATGCACATTAGTATACCGTTAAATTTCCAAAATTTTCATATATATAGTTTTATATATATAGATCGAATAGTTTTTCGATGAGACACCCTGTATACAGTGAGGACGAAAAGTCTAGAAAAAATTCGAGTTTTTTGAAAAATCATTCAGACACGTCTACTTAGTTATTTAGTGCGAATTATTTCCAATATATTAAATTATACAGTGTGACTCGAAAGAAGCTGTGCTATAATCAACTTTGATTGGTTAAACAATGACCCTAATTTTTTGTAAACTTTTAGAATCCCTTCAAAATTCTGAACATTTTTTCTATTGCATGTTCTATACATAAATGTAACGATAATCGATTTATTAACAGTTTAAATGTAGTAACAACACATAATCTACCATTTATCATATTTCTTGGACGAATCTTATCTAAGCCCAAATAAAGTGTAAAAGGAGGCTACGATGATTCTTAGTAAGCAATAAAATATTTAAATGCGATTATTTTAAAAATGGCTGTTCAAAAGTATAACTTGCTTCGATAAAAAGTAACAAGGAATAAGAAATTTTGATTATAAATTTAATTTACCGAACCACAAAATAGTTGTACATCTTTAAATGTAGTGCTGCTGGTGGCGTCCTCTGCGATGTACGTCGAAACTGTAATGAGACCTTGATTTATCATCCGAGTAGTCTAATAGTTCCAAATTTTCAATTTATGACATAACCGCAAGTTTAAAATGCTCCGAATTATTTTAATTTTACTTTTACGGATCATATTTTTGAGAACTATTATTAATAATTTCATCAGAATAGAATTGCCAAGTGATAACCTCTTTAAATAAATTTTCCCCTGGACTATCGATATCTTGAGTTTGATTATGACATACAATTTTCAATTTTATAGGATGTACATGTCTTTCTATCATCCCTTTTACTACTAAAAATAACCCCGCCTTAACAACAGACTTGCTCGGCATGTCTATGTTAAAGTTCCCCATATATGCTATATCGATAGTGTTGTTCATCTGCTCGTTCCGTATTCCCCAACCCCTCCCTTCGTAGATATTCCCATCTCCACCAATGACAAAATTGTATTGAATATCGGGAAATTTATTCGTGTCCATATCGGTATTTTGCAGATCCCGCATTGCCATAAAGCAACTAGAAGAATTTCTGCAAGCTTCAGTTTTAGTGTGCTTTACTATCATCAATTCGACTGGTTCTTTAATTAGTTGCTTATCGACAGCATCCCTACCGCCCCATTGATTTTTGTTTAAAATATCGTGAATTCTTGATGGAGGTTCCGTAGTTGAAGTTGGTTTCTCAGTGATGGTGGTGGGTACATAACTAGGTTTGTTGCTTCCAACTAACCACAAAGTGATTGCGGATATGAGACAAAGCACTGTTACTAGTGTGAGAAGAACGATGATGGACTTGAAGTGACGCCTGATGATTCCTGTGCCAGAGTTTGGTTTGGTAATTGGAGTGGCAGGGGGTGGATGGATGATGCCCACTATAACAATGGAAAATTGATGGTTAGTTGAGGTTCTATTACAGTACAAAAGAAAAGTTTTGAATCGGAATTAAACGAACTAAAGTTGGTCCCACCGGCCCCGACTATCCAAAGTATGATTTAAATAGATGATGAGGGGCATCTTTGGAAGTGGTGGGGAGATATTTCGTCCTTGGTAATTAAGGAGACATTATCGCTAAGTGAAACGGAACTTTAATTTCTACTCAATTTCAGCAATAAAGATACAATTTTATTTTACTTGCACTTTTAATTGATAATGTATTTTCAATATCAGAGATTTACTACAAGCTTTGTCAGTATAAAAACTATAAAAAAAAACTACGCATAAATTATAAGGATTATTGAGAGCTAGAAAACAAAATTATTTCTATGTATATAGAATTGCGCATTGGTTTGTCATAAGCTAAACTTATTTTCTTTAATGGACACCCTGTATATTGTCTTATTTTTAGATTGCCCTGTTTTCTTTTATTTACTCAATATAAGGTTTTTGGCATCCCCACAGAGTCATTCAATATGGCCACTATTCTTAAGAAAACAGAGACATATAAGCATAGTATTGTTACGATTTTGTCTCTTTAAAAATCGCTCCCTGGGTTTGCAGAATAAAACAAAACGCCTCTCACTAATACTTCCAATACTTATATTAACTATTTTTTAACACAGCTAAAACACAATTCTCTTACTTCTTAATCTTCACTATTTAAATACCACTATACAAGTAACTATACTATGCTTATCCTATCCCTATTTATATATGTATGGAATCCCCTATACAAATCTAGAATATAAAAGTTAATATCTACCCACAAATATGACTTATCGATATGATATTCCTTATAATAAATATGACTCATCACATTGGAATACGAGAGCGTATCAACAAGTTTTCTTCTAATCGTTCGTAACACTGCCCCCTTCCTAATTCTAAGCGTCCCGATCAGCTTCCACATCTCCATAGTATGGCTTCAACCTGTGTAAATGCACTGCTTTCATTTTAGTATTGAAACTTCGTTGAATTCTATAAACAACGATATTGATTCTTTTCAGAAGAGTCCTTCCCATGATGGCATCAACTTAGACAATTTGTCCTTCTTTTTGTGTAGATTCCATAACCAAACTATTTTCCTTGCTGGCACCCTGCTGAGTTTGCCTTGATGTCATATGAATTGACTACTGCTTTTGCCACCAGGTTTTCTTGGAGTGTTGAACTAATCCGTCGTGGTTTACATAACGCTCGTCCAATCTTCCATAAATGATTTTCTCCGTGCTTCCCCTTATTCTTATGTTTTCGGTAATGCCTCCGATTGGTTCGCTATCACGACTTTGGGACGGGATAAATTATTTGGTGCTAAGTGTTAGAATGTTAAACTTGTTGTCGAAGGAGAATTCATGATGACGAATCAGGTCCATTCCCCGTATAAACTCATCTATGTTGGCAACAACCAAATAGTTTAATTTTAGACTTCCAAGTTGAAGCTCAACTTGCATTTCTCCAATCACATCTGCTGTTTCTCCTGTTATAGTTCTCATCATTACTTTTCTGTACAATGGTAGAATTCTAAATTTATCAACAAGGCTTGACTTTATCAAACATACTGCAGCACCAATATTAACAGTCATGATCATAGGAGTAGCACTGACTTTTCCTTCAAATGGAAGTTGATCTTTTCTCATCTGAGCTGCACTCCAGTTTAGATCCATATTAAAAGTGACTCCCCGAATAGGAAACCCTTCTCTTTGTTCTATTTTCGACATTGCTTGTATTCTTCCTTATTTGGTCTTCTTGACACAGTATCTGCGTTGTTATGCAATCTTCCTGGTCTATATTTGATATTAAAATTGTGCGGTTACAGTTCTTCCTGGTTTCCTGCTGTGGGGTCTCTGGATGGTGAAATAGACCTTAATTGCACTTGACTGTCCCTTCTCATGTATCCAGTTCGCCCCTATCTATAGCATTTTATCTGATCTCTTAATTGCACTCGACAATTCCTTCTCATGTGTCCATATCATCCGCAACTGTAACAGTTAATCTGGTTTCTGCTATAACGTGAAGCATTATTTATTGTGTTTAATTCTATCTGGTTTCGAGAAGTATCACTTATTGTGTTTAGTTTTTAAAGATTTCGGAAAAAATTGTCTCCATTGCCTAGATTGGTGAATCCTTGTTTTTCTCTATGGTGACAGTTCTTATTTTTGGCCTTAACATTATATAAGCTGCCTCTATTTCCAAAACTTTATCTAACGCTTCACTACAATAACTAAACTTGTTTATATGCAACATAAGCTGTATTTCCTGATTTCTGATTCCATCAATAAAATACTGGATTGCAAGCTCTTCGCGGAATTCTTCCGTAACTCCGGAGTAAACCAGATGCACAAGTCGTTATATATGTATTTCATATTTTTGCAAACTTTCTCCATTTTTCTGGTATTTTGATTTGAGCTGTGACTGATATAATTAGCGCCGATGCTGATCTCTAAATCTTCTTTCTAGCTCAGCACTAAGGATTTCATAGTCTTTTTGTTGGGTTATAGGAATTGTTTGCAATACCTCTAGTGCTGGTCCACCAAGTGCATCTAACGCAGTAGCTATTTCTTCGAAATTCTAGTTATTTGCAGTAGCGATAGCTTCAAATTGTCGTTTGAACATTATCCAAGATATTTCACCATTTTAAGTTGGGGGTTTGATGTTTTATCCGGTGGTTATTACTGTAACGAAGTTACTAATTTTTGGGCATGAGTATGTTCGCCAGGATTTTATTTATTTATTTAACATCCGAAAAATCTGATTCTTGCGGGAAAAGATTGCTTAAAGTTTCAATATTACCGACATATAATTAGATTTACCGCACTTTGCCGGGAAATATCATTTTCCGAGATTTTCAGAGCGTCCGACCATAGTAATCGCGCGCCGCATACAGCAGTATGGTATGCGCGATCACCGCACGCCGTCACACGTCAGCGTAGTGGGAGCTCGGGCCGTCTATTTAAGCCTGAGCAGACCATTATTTCGCTGAGAACTACACGTTCTCCACCTGGGTCAACAGTCCAAACGGACTGGACTTGGTCGTCTGCCGGACCGCACCTTCCTGGTCTAGCAATGTAGGTGAGGCTAGACTTGTGTGTATATGGTGTTTCACCATACATTTCCTTCCTTACGTCCTACCCCTCTAATGGCCAGCATTTCCGAGGACCCTTATAAGAACGGGCAATGTTGTGCCATCCTACCGTCACTGCCGAGGACCCTTATAAGAACGGGCAGTGTCGGTTCCTTCCTAATTTCCTACCGCTATTGGTCGACATTGTCGAGGACCCTTATAAGAACGGGCAATGTCGTCCCATCCTGTTGACGCTGTCCAGAACCCTTATAAGAGCGGGCAGCGTCAGTTCCTTTCGTTCCTTTCTACCGTCACCGATACACACACGCACTAAATACCGTCAATATTATCTTTGTTTCCGTATTGACCAGGAATGTGTTTTACCACCAAGTGCCCTTCGATGTCCGTGGACATCGCCGATCGATGCCGGGTTATTGTTACATACCGCGTATACCGCCGTCGGTCGAATTTTAATACGAAGCGCCGTGAACGCGGATTTTAGATACAAAACACGATAATTTGCCTACGACCTGTCATGAATAGCGTCGAAACCGTGTAGTACGAGGTACGTGAATAGCGTCGTGAATGATACCGCCGGGTTACCGTCTTTAGCGCAACCGAACAGTACGAGCTGCCGTGAACAGCTCTCAAAACCTACTCTTGCCCTCCAGGCCGTTTATTTGTTTATATTATCGTCCATGTTAGATTGTAAGTTAGGTTTTAGACCATGTCTTTGTATAAAAGAATGGAATACAGGATACAGGATGTTTTATAATCGTTTGTTTCATTACCTAGTCCCATTTTTACCATTACATGTAACAATTGGCAGCCAGCAGCCAGCACTAATACGCACAATTGACCCCTGGCTTGCCGTATCTCCACTGTAACAAGCTTCCCGGTGCATAAGTGGGCCCTCGACCACATGAATCCCGAGGGTGATGCCCGAGAACTGACCACCGAGTGGATGTTTTGACCTTCAGGCAGTCAAACCTATGATCAGTTGAGAGAGCAGGGATATCCCGAATATACGTAGATACCGCCGACCCGATACCCATGCGCTGAGCATTTGACCGATGACTGTCTGCACGAGAAATATCCACTCACATATGTTCCGCTGCCGTGAACGAATAAATCCGTAGAGCACGACCTGCTCCCCGCCTACGAAAAACGCGTCACATTACTTTATCAGAAGGGCCACGTTTCTTTATTTTATTGCCTTCTATCTGAAGGTTCTTCATTTTAGATTCTGTAATCTCTATCTATCGGCGCACTTCCCCTACGTCTTGTCGCACAGTTGATTCTATACTATTTACTTCTTGGCGTACTTCTCCTATGTCTTTTCTCACTTCACGCTTTCGCATCTCTTTCTTAAACTTTTACGTTTGTCCTTGTACAATTTGATCGAATTTTTGCTTTTTGCTGTCTCTTGTACGATAACCCCTTGCATCCATTTGCAAAATTTATTTTCATTATTAACACGACGTTCTTCTTCTTGTTTTTCTTTTTAACCGATCTTCTTCTTCTTGTTTCTGTTTTTGACGGCGTAATTCTTCTTCATATTTTTCTTTTAGACGACTTTGTTCTTCGTCATGTTTTTCTTTTCGGCGGAGATCTTCTTCTTCTTCTTGCTTCTCTTTTTTGCGACTTTGTTCAATACTTTCCATAAATTCAGCCAATATTTTACTTACTTGCTCTATTTAGGCAGTTTGGGGTCTAGTATTTACCACAGAATCTTCTAGAATGTCATTGAAAATTATGATCTAGGCGTCTTTCTTAATAATAAATTCGATAGTGAAATCCGTTTTTCGCTATCCCTTTTATTTTTATTCAAATGGAATGTTCTAGAACTTTGTCGAAAATTTGATTCTAAGCTACCCGGTGTATAAGTGGGCCCTCGACCACATGAATCCCGAGGGTGGCGCTCGAGAACCGATCACCGAGTGGATGTTTTCACCTTCAGGCAATCAAACCGTTGATCAGTTCAGAGAGCAGGGATATCCCGAATATAAGTAGATACCGTCAAACCGATACCCCTGCGCTGAGCATTCGACCGATGACTGTCAGCACGAGAAATATCCACTAACCGATGTTCCGCTGCCGTAATCAAAGTAGGTCCGTAGAGCACGACCTGCTCCCTTCCTACGAAAACGCGTCACACCTGGTATACATCATATTAAAAAAAAATTGAAATATACCTGGTGGTGGAATAATTATTCCATTGCAGCTATTTGGAAACCCATAACTCCGAGAGAAGGCCTTAACCGAAAAGTGTATATAAACTTGTAATATTTCTTTCACGTGTTTTTTTTTTTCATATTCGGGAGATTTCCCACATTTTTCGGGACACCCTATATGTCAGGAAAAGGAAAAACTTCAAATATTGGGTAGGTTAGTCAAAATATTACTAAAAAGGAATAATAAATAGGTTTATTAATATTGAATACTGAATTAGAACTCCTCACATATTAAATATAACATAATAATGATACAATAAATAAGGTTTACCTAAAACTATTCTAATAAGCAATTTTTAAAGTGATACAATCTGTGAAAAATTATTAATAACATAGGTCTTCAAAAACTGGAGTAATGATTGTTGAATCCGAATAAGGAGTCAAAATTGGCCCAACATGTCAGTATTTTGAGATATTTGAGGTTATTTACTCTAAAAATAAGCTTTTTGCTACCCTTGAGGTTATGTGAAGGATGCGAAAATTTTTTTTAGTCTCATTTTCTGGTTGAATCTTTTAATACTACTCCTATCTTTCAAAATAAGCTATCCAGCGATCATTTACGAGTTTCTCTTGAAAAGTTACAGCCATTTTAAGTACAGATTAGTAGATTTTTAGAAACCAATATCGCTTTATCAAATTTCGATCCGCCATTTTAAATCCACCATCTTCAAAATAAAAACTTCTATTTTCAGACATAATATTCGTAATCAGCTACTTCAAAAACCCACAAATGAAATGTTTTCGATTCAGATACCATTTTTTGAAAATTTTGATGCGTCATTTTAATTCTGCCATCTTGGAGATGAAAATTTCAATTTTCTGATTTTATATTCGTACTAAGCGGCCACAAAGATTTCCAATTTTCGATAATAATGTCAACAGTAGAAAAAGGTACACCTCAAAGATTTAATTTGAATGATAATTTAGTTGTTGGATATATTTCATAATTTAAAATGGCCGTAATTTTTCAATAAAAAATTGAAAGTGACAGCTCAATAGCTTATTTTGAGGGGTAAGAATAGTTTTACAAGATGTAACTAGAAAAAAGAAACAAAAAAATCTTCTGCATCCTCTACATAACTTCAAAAGTACACAAAGAAGCACTTTTTGAGTAAAGGGTGAGTCAACGATTGGATGAAGTAGGTTTGTGCCTTTTCGGTGAAATTTACAAAGAAACTATATTTATTGTTTGATACAGTTTATTTTTACGCAGATTTTAAAAATATTTAGGACTCTACAGGGTGATCCAAAAAACTAGGACAGCATAAAATTGTATTTTTTTAAATAGAACACCCTATATACGAATCGTATTTTCGATTTAGCTTATAATTTTAAATCTTTTTTATTAAGGGTTTACTATAACAAAACTTTATAGTTTCTGAGATAATTAAGTTTAAAGAAAAAAAGTCACATTTTCAAGCATCAATTCAATCCTAAATAACGTTTTCAATTTTGTGACAAATATATTCAAATTTGGAATTTAGCAAGGCCAAGGATAAGTTAACATAATTTTTATCTAATATTTGCAATAAAAGCTACAGGGTGTTGAACACATCGGCTCAAATTTGAACAAGTTTAAATGAATAAATATCTTTTTTTTTAATGGTACACCCTGTATATTTTCATGTTATTTAATAGAGTAATAAAAACCCTAAAAGTTTTGTTTAATATATCCTATACCTATTTATAATAGTTTTTGAGATATTTCAGTTTTTCTTATTTTCCATACTTTTTTACAGATATAGTCTTCATTATCATAGTAGCCATGGCAAAAACAATGTAAAAGAACATTTTTCTGTGTGTTAAATTTATAACCGCAATCGCTTCTTTTGGTTTTTATGTAGTGTAGTTTGGTTTTTTTTGCATTCATCTTATATTGTAAAATGAATTTTCCAAAGAATGAGTTAATAGATATGATTTATACAATAGGAGAGCCTCAAAAAAATTGCCTTCTTGCTCAAAGAATTTACAAAATGAAGTATCCTGATCGACGCCAGCCTAATACCCATACTTTTCAAAACTTAATGCAAAGATTTGATTCTTCTGATACTGCTGATTATCCAAAACGTAAAGTGGTCAACAAACCAGGAACTAATGAAGAAAAAGAACTACAAGTATTGTTAAATGTTCAGGAAAATCCTTATATTGGTAGCCGTCAGTTAGCAGCATTATGTGAAACATCACAATCCACCGCTAATCGTACTACCAAGAAATATAGGTATCATCCATATCACATGGAATTACATCAAGAATTGCATGGACAGGCTTTTGAAAGTCGTGTAAACTTTTGTTGTACAATAAATGCGGAGATTCAATTAAATCCAAATTTATTATGCAAGGTAATGTTTAGTGATGAAGCTACTTTTAGAAGTAACGGTGCCGTAAATAGACGCAACATGCATTATTATGCCACAGAAAACCTATTTTGGATTAGAGAGGTGCAACATCAAAACCACTGGTCATTAAATGTTTGGTGTGGTATTCATCATAATCGAATTATTGGACCCCACTTTTTTAATGAACCACTAAATGGCCATAGTTACCTGAACTTTCTACAAGAAGAACTACCCCAACTGCTTCAAGGTCTCGATAAGGATGAGCTCGACAGTATGTGGTTCCAGCACGATGGTGCGCCTCCGCATTACCATCGTGAAGTTCGTGCGTTTTTGGACCAACGATATCCGCAAAAATGGATTGGACGTGGGGGTTTCATTGAGTGGCCACCAAGGTCTTGCGACATCACCCCATTAGATTTCTTCCTATGGAGTTATATTAAAAATAAGGTGTATGTTAATCCACCAACAACAGTGGAAGATATGCGAAACAGGATTAGGGATACTTGTAGAACAATAACGCCACTAATTTAGTCCAGGGTCCGAGAAAATCTGCAAGAAAGACTAAATTTGTGCATTGCACAAGAGGGTCGTTTATTCGAACACTTATTAAAAAGAAATAATTAATCTCAGTATTTAATAGGTAATTTTTTTGTTTCAATTTAGTATAAAAGTAAATATGTAATTTGATGTAATTCGCCTTGTCGTTATTGTTGTGTTAATTTTTTCACATTATGTTTAATTAAACTATTGCCGTTGTAATATAACGAATAATGTATTTCATCATATTTAACCACATTCTGTTTGTTTCTGTAGTTTCTTTTTATTATTTTACATGGCTACTATGATAATGAAGACTATTTCTGTAAAAAAATATGGAAAATAAGAAAAACTGAAATATCTCACAAACTATTATAAATAGGTATAGGATATATTGAACAAAACTTTTAGGGTTTTTATTACTCTATTAAATAACATGAAAATATACAGGGTGTACCATTTAAAGAAAAAGATATTTATTCATTTAAACTTTTTCAAATTTGAGCCGATGTGTTCAACACCCTGTAGCTTTTATTGCAAATATTAGGTAAAAATTATGTTAACTTGTCCTTGGCCTTGCTAAATTCCAAATTTGAATATATTTGTCACAAAATTGAAAACGTTATTTAGGATTGAATTGATGCTTGAAAATGTGACTTTTTTTCTTTAAACTTAATTATCTCAGAAACTATAAAGTTTTGTTATAGTAAACCATTAATAAAAAAGATTTAAAATTATAAGCTAAATCGAAAATACGATTCGTATATAGGGTGTTCTATTTAAAAAAAAATACAACTTTATGCTGTCCTAGTTTTTTGGCTCACCCTGTAGAGTCCTAAATATTTTTAAAATCTGCGTAAAAATAAACTGTATCAAACAATAAATATAGTTTCTTTGTTAATTTCACCGAAAAGGCACAAACCTACTTCATCCAATCGTTGACTCACCCTGTACATAACTTCAAATATCTCAAAATCCTAACTTGATACGCAGCAAATTACTTCGAAAATAACCCCGCTCCCTCCCCCACTGCCCAACAAGAGAACCTGGTAGAAAATCGTTGGGTGGAACTAGCTATATAACCATTTCAAAAATAATAATATGAATCATTTACATTTTTGTACAATTATTGAATATGTGTCTACGAGGAATGAGTGCATTAACTGAACAAGTTTTTAGTTTAATTAATAAAATAATGAACTGAAAAAAAAGTTGATGCTGGTTACTATGTGGTAGTTAATCATCTTCGGGAAATGTTTAAAAAGGAACTACTATGTTTTATTGCACTAAATTTATGTAAAAAACAGTGACTGCAGTTTCAACTCACAGAGTCATTTTCAAACTGAATTACAAAACTAGACTAAGTATTCAATACAGAAACATGAGAAAATTTAACAATAAATAAAAACTACCTGAGAAATTACTTTATTACAAAGAGGAGGTACTAAATTTTGGGAACTAATTATTATTTGGCGACAAGAAATAACAGGGAAAACCCAAGTTCTGTCTGGTCATTAAGCAAATTTATATTTTTTTTTACAATGTTTACATATTTCTAAAGATTCAAGAATATTTAACTTTTGGCCCTTTGTTGAATAATGTAATATGTCAGTGTTGCTTAAGTTAGAAAAACTGTGGTTATGTTCTAAACAATGGTTGGCAAAGCTCGAGTCTGTTTTTTGTAGTCTATATGGTCGGTGGTGTTCTGAAACGCGAGTTTTAAAGCTTCTACCACTTTGTTCAATGAACAAGCTATCAGATTCTGAACATTTTAACTTATAAACTCCTGATTTATCAAATTTATTAATTTTATCTTTAGCATTGTAAAGGATAGTGGACAGATTAGCTTTGTTCGCGGTAAGGATTCAGAACCGATTCTGAACTAATACGCATGCGCAGTTGAAATAGCAGCGTTCGCGGATAATAAAGTTCAGAATTTTTAGTTACAGTCCCATGTTCGCGGAGAAAATAATTCGGTTCGAAATCGATTCTGAACCAGTCCTACCGGTTCTAAGGATTGAAGAAGAACTGTAAGTTCGGAATTTTATGCAGCGCCAGCTTTCATGCTGCGGCCGCAATGTGCAACTATTTGACAATTGTTTTTATTTTATTTTAGGTTTTTCTCTTGTTTATGTGTATTCATTGCATTTGATGTTCCAGTATATATTTTTTTTATATTATATTGGTTTTACTTTAATTAGTGTTAATCGACCTAGAATCTTAAATAATAAGTTAAAAAAGTGTTAGTAGATGAGGACTTAAAAGAAATTTTAGAGTTACTCAAAATTCCTAAAAGTGCTAATTATTTTGAGGAAATTTTGCCTCCCATTTTCAGTTAAGCTGAGAAATGGACAAGAACTGGCGTGTATTATGGTTTGCGATAAATTAAGTTGCATCGTATAGGGACGTATCAGACCGGTTTTTAGTTTTATTAAAAATGTTTTTTGAATCAAAAAGAAATGGACCTAAAACTATTGCGTTTTATTTTTTGTTTAAAAAAAAACATCTTTTTATTAGGCGTATGTTTAGAATTAGATTTACTTTGAGGCTCCCAAAATATGAACTTAACACAAAATAAAGAGTAAACAATAGATATCTGTTAAAATATATATTTGTTTATCAAAAATTCTATTCAGTAAAAAACAAGACGTTTTATTCCAAAAGGAACCGACAGTTAGACTTTATATTATATAAGAATAACAATTATAATTCAATATTTCTTTAAAATAATACAAATAATAAAACCTAATAAAAGACAGTTTTAAGTTATTTAAAACAAAAAAAAAACAACTAGTTTAATCAGCATTTAACACCGTATGCATACCAGAGTGGACGATTCAAAGTTCCAAAATCGTTCGCGGTAAAAACAAATCCTGAACCGGTTAATAACTGAGCATGCGCTGTACGGCAATCCTGAACTAATTCCGTACTAGTTCTGAATCGGTTCGGAAAGTGACTCGCGAACAAAGCTATTGTGTTGCGATTTAAAAGCTACTTTTATGTTATGTTTGGAAAGAGTATTAGCTTAGAAAGAAAGCAGATAAAAAAAAGACAGAGAAAGAAGCGATAGCTTCAGGCAATCATGCAACACAGACTGCATTAATGAGTGGGTCCTACAACGTAAGACACAATGGAACAAACACATAAGCCGAATAACAGAGGATAGACTGGTAAGGATCGCACGAGATAAATCGCCTAGTGGTACACGCAGTAGAGGTCGACCGCGGAAAAGGTGGAGCGATAATTTAAGTCCAGAATGAGGAAAATCGAAGAAGGAACAGGTCAGGGACCTATTACAGAAGGTAGAAGAAGAAGAAATAGCAGTCAATAACGGCTACTCTCCATCTATGATAGATTCAATAACGTCCAGTAAACTACAAAACAAAGCCATTTCTGAAGTTTGCCCCCTTATAAAAGAGAAAAAAGGTGCGTTCAAAACAATATCTTATTTTAGCAACATTCAGTAAAGATAAAAAAATTCTTAAGCAAAAAAAAACATAAAAGTAATTGCTTTGGCATTTTTTATATATTTTCCTAGAGAGTTGTGAGTTCTATATGCATAGAACTCACAACTCTCTAGGAAAATATATAAAAAATGCCAAAGCAAAGAACAATAAAGAAAATAAATCAGGAGCCTACCAAATACAATGCGGTTTGTGCCCCAAAACATATATAGGGCAAACAGGCAGATCATTTAAAATAAGAATAGCAGAACATAAAAGAAGTTTGTTCCTTAACAAAAATAACTCAACATATGCAAACCACCTCATTCAGGAAAACCATAATTTTAATGACGAATTTAAAATTTTACGCTTAGAAAAGAAAGGACAAAAACTAAATCTATATGAGAGCTTCGAGATAAACGGTTTAAAAAATTCAAAAATACTATTAAATGACCAAATCGAACTTAATCAATCACCTCTATTAAATCTTTTTTCATAATAAGTGTTCAGAGTAGTCCGGTCAAAATAGACATTGAGGGTTACATTAATTCGCACCTTGCTAAAAATTGGCATGAATGTTGGGAACCCTATTATACACAATTTGTCAATTATCCACATCAATCCGAAGTGTGGAAAAAAATTTATTCAAGGTCAAATGTTGCAAAAATCGGTTTTTTGAGTTTTCCAGCTAAACGGTAAGTTTTATAATAAAAATAGGTGAAACAAAAATTATTCATCATGCAATTATCTATAAAAATTGTTCATACAGTTTTTTTCCTAAGAATCACCATTTCGAAAATACAGCGATGCAAAATGTTGAAAAAGTTGTATTCTTCATAATATGCATGTCAATTACCGTAATATACGTTACAGAACGATAATATAAGTAAAAATATTAATTTTCGTAGCGTATACATACATATTATACAGTTTTAAAAATATAAACTCCAAAAAAAACCCAGTCCCTCATTTTATATGACCGTACGGCCTTGAGCAACATCTGTCTGCTATTCAATTGTCCACGTGGCGACGCTCGTATACCTGCTCCTTTTTGAAGGGCCTCCCTAGATAGAATAGTATTAGTCTCAAGCATTCTTTCGTAGTAAGAACACGTAGTTATTGCTTATATTTTCAAACAAAATTTGTGCAGTTTTGTGTTTGTAATAGAAATGTCGCAGTTGTGCTTTATTTGTAATAAACATTTGACCGAAAGCGAAACAATTACTGTTGATCGTGGCCTAAAGACATTAATTAATGCAAGTATTGAAAGAGGTGATGAATTTTCGGAATACCTGAAAGACCAGACTTCTGTGACAGTTCATGTGCAGTGTCGAAAAAACTATACTCGGAAGGGTACAATCGCTGCATTGAAAAGAAAACAGGATGAAGAACAAGCTAGTACATCAAAAATAAGTCCACCTCGTACTAGAGCACGCGTAAGTGAACCATTTTTTTGTTTTAAAAAGTGTTGCTTATTTTGTGGCAATGAATTGAATGAAGAGCTAGAAAACAGAAAAGCACTGAAGTATCGGCGTAAAATTTTTCATGTAACAACACTTTCATTCAAAGAAACAATCCTGAATATAGCCCAGACTCGTTCTGATCATGTAGCAAAAGCTGTTATTACTCGAATTGAGTTCGAACATGATTTAGTTGCTGCCGAAGCTAAGTATCATAAAGACTGTCATAATGCCTTCTTGAGACCGACTACGGGGGGTCAAGCCGGTCGTCCTCAATCTGAAAGTACGAATCTTTTAATGGAAGAAATATTTTCACACATCGAAAATAGTGATGATTGTCAATTTTCATTAGACGAATTACAAAATATTTGCAACAATTCTTTAGATAATAGAACCATTAAGTTACGATTAAAGTTGAAGTATGGCGATAAAATTATTATAACAGAAAAGTCAGGAGCATCAACATTAATATGTTTTGTTGATAATCACTATGACATTTTAAATCGAGCTAGCTACGAAAAAAAAACAACAAATGAAAAAGAAGAGCGATTTAGAATCGTGAAGGCTGCGGCAGCAATCATTCGAGAAGATATTCAATCTGCAGTTTTTGATAATTCTCATTACCCCCCGCCAGGTCGTATGTTTGAAGATATTAACAGTCAAATTCCAGAGTCACTGACTTATTTTTTGGAGAAAGTTATTTTGAAAAAAAAAGCGATTTAATTTACAACATTTGAAATTAGTATGCACAAATATTAGCCATAATATTATGACTGCTGTTCGACCAAGGTCTTTCAAATCAAAGTTACAAAACCGTGTAGTGTGGGATCACGAAGAAACATTTAAACATATTTTAGATAAATACGTGCGGTATGTACATAGACATTTTGACCATAGAGTGACTGTAGTATTTGATGGCTATGCTGATTTTGTACAAAAAATATTAAAGCTGCAGAACAACGTCGTCGAGCTACAACATCTTCATCTTCGGACGTCATTTTTGATGAATTTATGACAGTTACCACAAGCCAACAGAAATTTCTCGCAAATACACACAACAAGTCTCGGTTCATTACAATGTTGAAAGAAAAATTTACGTCTGAAAATATCTCTGTAAAGCAAGCTGATAATGATGCTGATGTCCTGATAGTTGAAACAGCAATAGAACAATTTAACTCGACAAATCCAACTATTCTTGTTGGTGAAGATGTTGATTTGTTGGTATTACTTACTGCTCGAACGCCAACTGAAAAAATTATTTATTTTTTAAAACCTGGGAAGGCTCAACAACAATCAAAAATATATTCATCCAAGAGTTTATCTGCTTTTTCAAAATGCCAAAATCATATCTTATTTCTACATGCACTAACTGGTTGCGACACGACATCAGCATTTTTCAGAAGAGGTAAAAGATCGGTTTTTAAATTGTTTGAGAGACAAGATTTAGTTGATTGTGCTGATGTTTTCAAAGAAAGTACCTCTACCCAACAAGCTGTAATCACCAACGGAATTCGCTTTCTTCTTTCAATATACGGAGCTCCAAAAAAAATTACGTGCTTAGATAAGTTTCGATACTTATCTTTTGCAAAAAATACGTATGAAAAGAAACAAGTACAATTAGCTTGTCTTCCTCCAACCTCTGCTTCTGCTCATCAACATCTATTTCGAGTATATTATCAAGTTCAAGTATGGCTTGGTAATAAACTAAACCCAGAAGACTGGGGTTGGAAGTTAACTGACAATATATTGGAACCAATTCAGACTTTACTCCCTCCTGCACCGGAAAAACTCCTCAATTCAATTTTTTGCAATTGCAAAACGGGGTGTAATGCTAAATGCGGCTGTAAAAAAGTTGGTTTGTTTTGTTCATTAGCATGTATCAGTTGTCGAGGCCAATCGTGCTCCAATGTTGAATCGCCAGTAGAAGAGGATTCTTACGATATAGGCGAGGAGACATCTGATGCATTGCTCTTTGAACAATTTATTTGTACTCAGTAGGAAGAAGAAGAAGAAGAAGAAGAAGAAGAAGAAGAAGAAGGAGAAGAAGAAGAGCAAGACAGTATGGATTATGTTCCATTAGAAGAGTATCAATCAGACGAATAATTTTCTCAATTTACGCATTACTTACACCGCTCTTGTTATTTACAATAGTACCATTTTCAATTTAATACAATAGCTTTTTAACTCAACAGAAGCACAATAGATCGTGGAATAGGCCTACCGGGGAAACCACGTAAAAAAAACGCGCCATGTACACTACCTCACGGGTGGTGCGGAAACGTGTGCATATTATGAAGAATACAACTTTTTCAACATTTTGCATCGCTGTATCTCCGAAATGGTGATTCTTAGGAAAAAAAGTGTATGAACAATTTTTATAGATAATTGCATGATGAATAATTTTTGTCTCACCTATTTTTATTATAAAACTTACCGTTTAGCTGGAAAACTCAAAAAACCGATTTTTGCAACATTTGACCTTGAATAAATTTTTTTCCACACTTCGGATTGATGTGGATAATTGACAAATTGTGTATAATAGGGTTCCCAACATTCATGCCAATTTTTAGCAAGGTGCGAATTAATGTAACCTTACCCCTATTTTTGATGCTAACTTGACCGGACTAAGAGGGAATTTCCAAGTAATACAAAACAAAAACATGTAATTTCTGATTTATGGCAGTAGGTAGACAACACCAGTAATATTTAGGAAAAACCCAAATAATTTATTTGACAATGCATTATGTATAAGATTGATCCAATTTGTTGTAACATCGGAGGTAATCTACCCTTTTAATTTTAATTTTATTACCTGAAATAGGTAAACAAAATTTTATCTTAAATAGTAACTATTCATAGTACGCGTGAAGTGTTTTCTAAACTACAAAATATAGTGGAAATTAAACAAAACCTTGAGTTTATGCTTTACATTATCAAACCGTATCGTTTGTTAGTGCCTGAATATTTTTATAACGTGAAAAATGAACATTATTTCATTTAGTGCTTAAAAAAAGATATGTGTAATCGTTGATTACATCCAGTTATTCATCAATTGAGATTATTCAAATATATCGTAGTGTCGGAATATTTTCGTTACTCACTGTATATATAGTGAGAAATCAAATTAAAAATTTAACATTAGATATTTTCGTTGCAAAAACCGTTGAAAGTTATAAATAGTTCAACTGGAATACTACTCCAATCATTTGGTAGTTTTACCTGGAAAGTTTTCCGGGAGCTTTGAAAATTGGTAATTTTATAGATTTTGATGTGCTTTTTTCGAATTTCGACTTTGCCACCTCGTATCTCTGCCGCTTGCGCCTCCATATTGGAAAAATGGCGCCTAATAACAGTTTTTTTTACAATATCTCCTTTCCGACGCATTTTACGACAAAAATATTTATATACAAAATTAAACTAGAGAAAATTTCGTACAATTTATGTGTTTACAATTTTTTTTTGTAAAATCAATAGTTTTTGGCGTACGAGCGCCGCAAAGTACATTTCAATATGCGTTTTCGAAAAAAAACTCATTTCCACACCACCTTGAGGTAGAGTAAGCGGCGCGTTTTTTTTTTCGTGGTGTCCCCTGTAGGCCTAATCCACATGTGAGGCACACTTTCGAAATTTAGCACAATCTCCTTCGCTTTGCTGTTCCTGATGGACCAGGCGTTGCGAGTTCGTCTTGGGCACCGATCGAGACGTCGCAGACCGAAATTTCATCCGCATCATCTGCGATGGATATAGTCACAATAAATCTGAAACGGATGGCATAACTACTTCCGAAGCTGCACGAATGCTACCAAGATTTTGAATCTTTATTGTTTTTAAGCCCGTATCGGGTTTTTTCACAAATGTTTTTAATGCAATGGTACCTAACTACCAACGACTCTTGCAGGCGGCATTTGCATTAATCGTAAAATAATTTGATCGGGAGCGATAGCAGTTGTAGGTGTTACACAATGGATACCGCCCATGCCATAGAAAGTGTTATTACCATTTAATATCTGCATATTGAAATCAGCTTTGTCAAAAACAAATTGAGAAAATGCGTTATCATCGATATTGAACGGTGCGCGCATAATAGCTGAAACTTCGAACAACATTACTTCGGTGTATGAAGAGCAAAATCCAAGAGATGATAATACATCTATTAAGCGCCGAGATCCATACTTATGAAATAAAAATGCAGCTAGTTCGATCTGTAATGATGATATAAAAGATTTCGGCCTTGTGGCTGCAATTATAGAATGAGCAAGAGCAATGCTTTTTTTTCTTCCATTTTTCAGAAGACGCTCGTTTGTTTCTTAAAATCCCTCCGTCTAGCAAAAGGCGTAAAGTTTCGGGTATATATGACTCAGAGTCTTGAAAAAAATTATCTGATGGAGGATAGTCTCATAATCCGTAGAGCGAATATCCTCTATAACAATTCCTGCTGCTGTTTTTACAATACGCCGACGTTCTTCTGCATTGTCATTACTTTTTTGATTGTACCAGGCTTTTGTTAATAGCTTAAACCCTGTATTTCGGAAACAAACCACCGGAGCCTTATTGGCAGTGACGGCAATTAAAATATCATTACCGTATTTTTTGAGGAGTTGTGCTTTCACTATTTTTATGTGTGGACGGTAGTCACCTTCAATTTTGACTATCAATTCGTCCAGAGAAAACTGACACTCATCGGAATTCTGCTCAAGATAAGAATAAATGAACTACATCGCAGTATCGATCTCATTTGCATACGGACCTTTTTTATATCTTCAGCTGGTGGTGCTTGATACAATTTTTTCATGCAGGAATTGTGGTAGTGTGCATCGGCTGCGACCAAATCATTCACATGCTCAAGACGCTCAACAATTGGTTGACCCCAATCATCATTACGAGCTTTACCAAGTTCTGAAATACTATTTTTCATTGATAATTTCCGCACACTATACAAAACATGACGCTTGCATAACCGTGTCTGTTTTTGTTTTGCTAAAAACTCTGCTGTTATCTCATCAGCGCATAAAAAACAATGATCTTTGAATGAGAATATTGGGTGCGAGGATCGCAGTAGTGGTTGAGCTGTCGTGACATCGCTTCCTCTACGCAATGATGCAATGATTAACTTTTCATTATTATATCGTTTTCGACATACATCATGAACCACTATCGATTTTAGTCCCGCCAAAAGTTCAACTTTATTGTCTTTTCTTTTAACACTGGACTTACGAAAAGTCTCCAATCCTTTTTCCTTCAATTCAATTGTTTCACTTTCTAATAATAGATTATTACAAATAAAACAATTTACTTTATCAGAAGCCATGGCTCTATAAACACAAACAACACTGTAAGACGATAGACGTATACTGATGACTCAGACTAAACTAAATACTTCTCTTGAGTTCTACCGACAGATGTTTCGTTTAAGGTCGAGAGAGGGACCCGATACAAAGGCGACGCATTACGCTGTTTTTAATACCTGCGACAATAATAAAATATTTTGGAGAAATATACGGAAAAAAAGTGGTGGTGTAGATGAATAATACTTTGCGGCGCTTGTACGCCAAAACTATTGATTTTACAAAAAAAATTGTTAATAAATAAATTGTAGGAAATTTTCTGCAGTTTAATTTTGTATATAAATGTTTTTGTCGTAAAATGCGTCGGAAAGAAGATATTGTAAAAAAACTGTTATTAGTCGCCATTTTTCCAATATGGCGGCGCGAGCGGCGGACATACGAGGTGGCAAAGTCCAAATTCGAAAAGAGCATATCGAAATCTATAAAATTACCAATTTCCAAAACTCCTGGAAAACTTTCCAGGTAACCCCCTTTTTTTGACCAAATGACTGGACTATACTCATTGTTCATAAAAAAGTGGATTTTTCCCGAAAATCAACGTACTAAACAAATACATAAAACATTTTGGAATACTGAAAATTAGTTATTATGATAAAAAAAAGTGTTTATTTTTAACAATAAAAAATTCATCCAAAAATCAACAAAAAACGTAATATCAACGCCGGAAACGTTTATTTGGCGTTGAAAAAAAGTACATCTGTCTACTAAGTACTAGGTACAACTTTCTTCGATTAAAGGTGTCAAAGAATAAGAAATTTTGATTAAAAATTTAATATGCCGAGGCACAAAATAGTTATAAAACTTTAGATGTGGGCGAATTGCTACTGGTAGCGCCCTCTGCATCGTATATTGAAATTGTAATCAGACGTTGATTTCCCATCCGAGTAGTCAAATAGTGTAAAATTTTCAATTTACGATGATCCGAATTCTTTTAATTTTACTCTGTTTCTATTACAAATCATGTTTTTGAGAAGTATTATTAATAATTTCATCAGAATAATATTGCCAAGTAATAACCTCCTTATATAAATTTATCCCTGGACTATCAGTATCTTCAGTTTGATTGTGGCACACCACTTTCGTTCCTGAAGGAAGTAAATGGTTATTGAACATCCCTCTTACTACTAAAAATGTTCCCGCCTGTACTACAAAGTTGCTCGGCACGTCTATGTTAAAGTTCCCCATGTATGCTATATCGATGGTGTTATTCATCTGCTCGTTCCGTACTCCCCACCCTCTCCCTTCGTAGATATTTCCATCTCCACCAATCACAAAGTTGTATTGAATATCGGGAAATTTATTTATGTCCATATCGATATTCTGCAGATCCCGCATTGCCATAAAGCAACTAGAAGAATTTCTGCAAGCTTCAGTTTTAGTATGCTTTACTATCACTAATTGGACTGGTTCTTCAATTAGTTCTTTATCGACATCTTTTCTACCGCCCCATTGATTCTTGTTGAAAACATAGTGAATCTGAGCTGGAGGTTTCACGGTTGATGTTGGTTCTTCAGTGGTGGTAGTTTCTTTAGTGGTAGTGGGTTCTTTAGTAGTGGTGGTTATATCACTGGTTTTCTTGGTTTCAACTAACGTCACAATGGTTACAGTTCCGACACAAACCAATATTGCTAGAGTGAGAAGAATTATGATGGCCTTGAAGTGGCGCCTGAAAAATCCTGTGCCAGAATTTGGTTTAGTTGTCGGACTGGCGGGGGGTGGAGGGATGACGCGCGCTATAAAAATGGAAAATTAAGTATTAGTTCAGGTTTTATTACACACAAAAAGAAAGTTTTGAGTCAGAATTAGAGCATATCAAATATTTTTAAAAATTATTCCCACCAAAGTGAAATAATTTAAACTCGGCTATAAATGTATGTAAATATATTGAATTTACCCCCTGTACAGGGTGAGTCAACGATTGGATGAAGTAGGTTTGTGCCTTTTCGGTGAAATTTACAAAGAAACTATATTTATTGTTTGATACAGTTTATTTTTACGCAGATTTTAAAAATATTTAGGACTCTACAGGGTGAGCCAAAAAACTAGGACAGCATAAAGTTGTATTTTTTTTAAATAGAACACCCTAGATACGAATCGTATTTTCGATTTAGCTTATAATTTTAAATCTTTTTTATTAAGGGTTTACTATAACAAAACTTTATAGTTTCTGAGATAATTAAGTTTAAAGAGAAAAAGTCACATTTTCAAGCATCAATTCAATCCTAAATAACGTTTTCAATTTTGTGACAAATATATTCAAATTTGGAATTTAGCAAGGCCAAGGACAAGTTAACATAATTTTTACCTAATATTTGCAATAAAAGCTACAGGGTGTTGAACACATCGGCTCAAATTTGAACAAGTTTAAATGAATAAATATCTTTTTTTTTAAATGATACATCCTGTATATTTTCATGTTATTTAATAGAGTAGTAAAAACCCTAAAAGTTTTGTTCAATATATCCTATACCTATTTATAATAGTTTTTGAGATATTTCAGTTTTTCTTATTTTCCATACTTTTTTACAGAAATAGTCTTCATTATCATAGTAGCCATGTAAAATAATAAAAAGAAACTACAGAAACAAACAGAATATGGTTAAATATGATGAAATACATTATTCGTTATATTACAACGACAATAGTTTAATTAAACATAATGTGAAAAAATTAACACAACAATAACGACAAGGTAAATACATATTTACTTTTATACTAAATTGAAACAAAAAAATTACCCATTAAATACTGAGATTAATTATTTCTTTTTATTAAGTGTTCGAATAAACGACCCTCTTGTGCAATGCATAAATTTAGTCTTTTTTGCAGATTTTCTCGGACCCTGGACAAAATTAGTGGCGTTATTGTTCTACAGGTATCCCTAATCCTGTTTCGCATATCTTCCATTGTTGTTGGTGGATTAACATACACCTTATTTTTAATATAACCCCATAGGAAGAAATCTAATGGGGTGATGTCGCAAGACCTTGGTGGCCACTCAATGAAACCCCCACGTCCAATCCATTTTTGCGGATATCGTTGGTCCAAAAACGCACGAACTTCACGATGGTAATGCGGAGGCGCACCATCGTGCTGGAACCACATACTGTCGAGCTCATCCCTATCGAGACCTTGAAGCAGTTGGGGTAGTTCTTCTTGTAGAAAGTTCAGGTAACTATGGCCATTTAGTGGTTCATTAAAAAAGTGGGATCCAATAATTCGATTATGATGAATACCACACCAAACATTTAATGACCAGTGGTTTTGATGTCGCACCTCTCTAATCCAAAATGGGTTTTCTGTGGCATAATAATGCATGTTGCGTCTATTTACGGCACCGTTACTTCTAAAAGTAGCTTCATCACTAAACATTACCTTGCATAATAAATTTGGATTTAATTGAATCATCGCATTTATTGTACGACAAAAGTTTACACGACAGGATGTCCATGCAATTCTTGGTGTAATTCCATGTGATATGGATGATACCTATATTTCTTGGTAGTACGATTAGCGGTGGATTGTGATGTTTCACATAATGCTGCTAACTGACGGCTACCAATATAAGGATTTTCCTGAACATTTAACAATACTTGTAGTTCTTTTTCTTCATTAGTTACTGGTTTGTTGACGACTTTACGTTTTGGATAATCAACAGTACCAGAAGAATCAAATCTTTGCATTAAGTTTTGAAAAGTATGGGTATTAGGCTGGCGTCGATCAGGATACTTCATTTTGTAAATTCCTTTTGCAAGAAGGCAATTTTTTTGAGCCTCTCCTATTGTATAAATCATATCTATTAACTCATTCTTTGGAAAATTCATTTTACAATATAAGATGAATGCAAAAAAACCAAACTACACTACATAAAAACCAAAAGAAGCGATTGCGGTTATAAATTTGACACACAGAAAAATGTTCTTTTACATTGTTTTTGCCATGGCTACTATGATAATGAAGACTATTTCTGTAAAAAAGTATGGAAAATAAGGAAAACTGAAATATCTCAAAAACTATTATAAATAGGTATAGGATATATTGAACAAAACTTTTAGGGTTTTTATTACTCTATTAAATAACATGAAAATATACAGGGTGTACCATTTAAAAAAAAAGATATTTATTCATTTAAACTTATTTAAATTTGAGCCGATGTGTGCAATACCCTGTAGCTTTTATTGCAAATATTAGGTAAAAATTATGTTAACTGATCCTTGGCCTTGCTAAATTCCAAATTTGAATATATTTGTCACAAAATTGAAAACGTTATTTAGGATTGAATTGATGCTTGAAAATGTGACTTTTTTTTCTTTAAACTTAATTATCTCAGAAACTATAAAGTTTTGTTGTAGTAAACCCTTAATAAAAAAGATCGAATCGTATTTTCGTATATAGGGTGTTCTATTTAAAAAAAAATACAACTTTATGCTGTCCTAGTTTTTTGGCTCACCCTGTAGAGTCCTAAATATTTTTAAAATCTGCGTAAAAATAAACTGTATCAAACAATAAATATAGTTTCCTTGTTAATTTCACCGAAAAGGCACAAACCTACTTCTACCAATCGTTGACTCATCCTGTATATATATTATATGTATTTTTTCAGTTTTCAATCCATTCGTCAATAGAAAAATCTTCACGACATTTCGCCAACATCTCAGCTGGCATTTTCAAGTGATGCTATCTCGACGGCTGCTCGGTTTGGAATGAGCGTGCTGGTCCTGTGTCTGCCTTTTTATAGTTTGTCGCTTGCGCAGGTTATATCTTGGTGCTGCCTGGTTGGTTTCCTCGCTTCCCTGGGTCTGGGCCTTCTCTCGGCTCCATGTCCTATTTCCTTGATGTGATTTTTGGTTAGGTTTTAAGTACTGTGTTCCATGTATTTGGGATGTTTTGTGCATCATCTCTCTTGTTTGTATTTTCTATTTTGAGAACTTCTCTGATGATGCGCGTTCTATAATGCTTTATGAGTGCGATCTGTTTGGTTTCCTGGAAATTTGTAGTATGTTCTGTTTCCTGATGATGTTGAAATAAAGCTGATGTGGTTTGCTTATTCTTTATGCTATTTTTATGTTCTTGGACTCTGGTGGAAATTCTTCTGTTTGTTTGGCCGATGTATTCTTTTTCACAGTCTCTATATAGAATGCTGTAGACTCCCTGGTTTTCCAATGGTATTTTGTCTTTTGGATTGCCCAATAATTTGTGTATTGTTATTTGTGGCTTGTAAATTGTACAGATGTTATGCTTCATCAGAATTCTTCCAATTACGTCTGTGTCACCTTTTATGTATGGCAATGTGGTTTTTGGTTTAGATTTGTCATCTTCTTTTTTCTCTGCTGTTGCATTTGTGTTTCGTTTTATGGTCTTTTTGATATTGTGTTCTTTGTAGTTGTTTTGTTTTAGAGCTGTTGTGATGTTGCTGAATTGGCGGTGTGATGTTGTTGAGTTGGTTAGTCGCAAGGATCTGGAGATCAGTGTGTTGGCGACTTGTTTACTTCGACCTCCAGTGTGAACTGTATGCAGTGATCAATGCTGTTAAGTTCCTCTAAAAATATATCTAGGTTCGACCTTCCGTGTGGCCATATGATGAAAATGTCATCCACGTAACGTTTCCGGAGGGATGGTTTTGTTTCGGTTTTTCTTAGGGCTTTTGTTTCGAAATATTTCATAGGAGGGTTGGCGATGCCAGGTGGCAGTGAAGATCTAATAGGAACACCATTTGTCTGTCGGTAGAAGTTATTTTCATTGGAAAAATATGTGTTTTTGAGACAGTATTCGGAAAGATCGATGAAGTGATGTGGAAACTCCTCGTTCATAGCAATCAGGTCAAGAGCTTCGTCAACTGGTATGCTTGGATATAAGGATTTGATATCTAAGCTGGCAAGAATGTCATCTTTTTGCAGTTTTAGTCCTTGAAATATGCTGACAAGGTGATCCGAATTTTTCAGATATGAGTCTACAATTTCGGTCGCCGGTTGTTTATTTTGGAACAGGTATTTTTCTAGTTGTTGGGTAGGTGGATCTACTGCACTTACAATGGGTCTTATCGGTGTTCTGCTAGCTTTTTCCCGAGGAACGACACGTTTTTCGATTTCATCTCCTAGTTTGGCGGTTTTAATTTTGTTTTTTGTTGTTTTTTCGAGTTATGTAGTTGGATCTCTTGTAATTTGCTTATAGGTGTGGTCTTGAAGAATTTCTTTGTTTTGTATTCCTCTGTGTTCACGACTACCGAGGCGTTTTCTTTATCTGCTGGTAGGATGATGATGTTTTTGTTGTTTCTAAGATCTTTTAGAGCAACATCGTGCCTACTTGTACGAAACTATCATACCACCTGGAAACCAGAAAAACGGAAGCCATTCTAAGGAATACAAGCAATGCTCTTCTACGGGAACAGATTCGAGAAAAGTGAAAGCAACTTGCAGAAATAAAAAAACTGTCTACGCCCTACACCTACAACTAAGCAGACAGATTCACCCTCTACTCTGGGACAACGTGGATAGAACATCCTCATGGAAAAAAGAAAGCGACATGGACTACAAAATTACCAAGCAAAAGAAGAAATTTGCCGAATTACAATAAAAAAACTCCTCACCAAACCAAGCCGATAGACATTACAAAAGTCGTTCATAATATCTCTAATTACCAGCTTTCGGAAGAAGAAAAACAAGTGCTAAGCAAAGGCTTCAACTATACAGTAACCCCAAAGACCATACCAAATGAGGACATTATTGCGAATATCGAAGCCACGTTACACTAAAAGTCGGAAGGAGTAGCAGAAATCATACGACAGGAGGTAGCTCCCGTGCTAAGAACCAGCAAACCACCAAAACCAAACATAAAACGTTCAGAAATAAAAGCTCTAAAAGACCTTAGAAACAACAAAAACATTATCATCCTACCAGCAGACAAAGGGAACGCCACTGAAGTCATGAACACAGAGGAAAACAAAACCAAGATGACAAAAATTTTTCAAGACCACATCTATAAGCAAGTTACAAGAGATTCAACTACATACCTCGAAAAAACAACAAAAAACAAAATCAAAACCGCCAAACTCGGAGATGAAATCGAAAAACGTATCGTTCCTCAGGAAAAAATCCCAAACTATACGGACTACCAAAAATTCATTAAGAAAGAACACCGATAAGACCCATCGTAAGTGCAGTTGATTCACCAACTCAACAACTGGAAAAATACCTGGCACAAAATATGCAACCGGCGACCGAAATTGCAGACTCATACCTGAAAAATTCAGATCATCTGGTCAGCATACTTCAAGCGCTAAAAATGCAAAAAGATGACATTCTTGCCAGCTTCGATACCTTATATCCAAACATACCAATCGACGAAGCTCTAGACCAGATTGCTATGAACGAGGAGTCTCCACATCACTTCATCGATCTCTCCGAACACTGTCTCAAAAACACATATTTTTCCTATGAAAATAACTTTTACCGACAGACAGATGGTGTTCCTATGGGATCTTCACTGTCACCTATCATCGCAAACCATTTTATGAAATATTTCGAAACAGAAGCCCTAAGAAAAACCGAAACAAAACCATCCCTCTGGAAACGTTTCGTGGATAACATTTTCATCATATGGTCACACGGAAAATCGAACCTAGATATATTTTTAGAGGAACTAAACAGCATTGATCACCGCATACAGTTCACACTAGAGGTTGACCTTTCCTTGATCTACTAATAACCAGAAAAGACGACCTAAGTATCGATTATTCGGTCTACAGAAAACCTACACACACAAACAGATACCTGAACGCCGAATCTCACCACCATCCATCACAATTACAATCAGTCGCCAACACACTGATCTCCAGATCCTTGCGACTAACCAAACCCACAAACCGCCAAGAAGAACTCAACAACATCACAGCAGCTCTAAAAACAACTACAAAGAACACAATATCAAAAAGGCCATAAAACGGACCACAAATGCAATAGCAGAGAAAAAAAAAGATGACAAATCTAAACCAAAAACCACATTGCCATACATAAAAGGTGTAACAGACGTAATTGGAAGAATTCTAAAGATATGACATCAGCACAATTTACACGCCACAAACAACAATACACAAATTATTGGGTCAATTCAAAAGACAAAATACCATTGAAACACCAGGGAGTGTACAGGGTGAGTCAACGATTGGATGAAGTAAGTTTTGTGCCTTTTCGGTGAAATTTACAAAGAAACTATATTTATTGTTTGATACAGTTTATTTTTACGCAGATTTTAAAAATATTTAGGACTCTACAGGGTGAGCCAAAAAACTAGGACAGCATAAAGTTGTATTTTTTTAAATAGAACACCCTATTTACGAATCGTATTTTCGATTTAGCTTATAATTTTAAACCTTTTTTATTAAGGGTTTACTATAACAAAACTTTATAGTTTCTGAGATAATTAAGTTTAAAGAAAAAAAGTCACATTATTAAGCATCAATTCAATCCTAAATAACGTTTTCAATTTTGTGACAAATATATTCAAATTTGGAATTTAGCAAGGCCAAGGACAAGTTAACATAATTTTTACCTAATATTTGCAATAAAGCTACAGGGTGTTGAACACATCGGCTCAAATTTGAACAAGTTTAAATGAATAAATATCTTTTTTTTTTAAACGGTACACCCTGTATATTTTCATGTTATTTAATAGAGTAATAAAAACCCTAAAAGTTTTGTTCAATATATCCTATACCTATTTATAATAGTTTTGGAGATATTTCAGTTTTTCTTATTTTCCATACTTTTTACAGCAATAGTCTTCATTATCATAGTAGCCATGGCAAAAACAATGTAAAAGAATATTTTTCTGTGTGTCAAATTTATAACCGCAATCGCTTCTTTTGGTTTTTATGTAGTGTAGTTTGGTTTTTTTTTTGCATTCATCTTATATTGTAAAATGAATTTTCCAAAGAATGAGTTAATAGATATGATTTATACAATAGGAGAGGCTCAAAAAAATTGCCTTCTTGCTCAAAGAATTTACAAAATGAAGTATCCTGATCGACGCCAGCCTAATACCCATACTTTTCAAAACTTAATGGAAAGATTTGATTCTTCTGGTACTGTTGATTATCCAAAACGTAAAGTGGTCAACAAACCAGTAACTAATGAAGAAAAAGAACTACAAGTATTGTTAAATGTTCAGGAAAATCCTTATATTGGTAGCCGTCAGTTAGCAACATTATGTGAAACATTACAATCCACCGCTAATCGTACTACCAAGAAATATAGGTATCATCCATATCACATGGAATTACACCAAGAATTGCATGGACAGGATTTTGAAAATCGTGTAAACTTTTGTCGTACAATAAATGCGGAGATTCAATTAAATCCAAATTTATTATGCAAGGTAATGTTTAGTGATGAAGCTACTTTTAGAAGTAACGGTGCCGTAAATAGACGCAACATGCATTATTATGCCACAGAAAACCCATTTTGGATTAGAGAGGTGCAACATCAAAACCACTGGTCGTTAAATGTTTGGTGTAGTATTCATCATAATCGAATTATTGGACCCCACTTTTTTAATGAACCACTAAATGGCCATAGTTACTTGAACTTTCTACAAGAAGAACTACCCCAACTGCTTCAAGGTCTCGATAGGGATGAGCTCGACAGTATGTGGTTCCAGCACGATGGTGCGCCTCCGCATTACCATCGTGAAGTTCGTGCGTTTTTGGATCAACGATATCCGCAAAAATGGATTGGACGTGGGGGTTTCATTGAGTGGCCACCAAGGTCTTGCGACATCACCCCATTAGATTTCTTCCTATGGGGTTATATTAAAAATAAGGTGTATGTTAATCCACCAACAACAGTGGAAGATATGCGAAACAGGATTAGGGATACCTGTAGAACAATAACGCCACTAATTTTGTCCAGGGTCCGAGAAAATCTGCAAAAAAGACTAAATTTGTGCATTGCACAAGAGGGTCGTTTATTCGAACACTTATTAAAAAGAAATAATTAATCTCAGTATTTAATAGGTAATTTTTTTGTTTCAATTTAATATAAAAGTAAATATGTATTTGCCTTGTCGTTATTGTTGTGTTAATTTTTTCACATTATGTTTAATTAAATTATTGCCGTTGTAATATAACGAATAATGTATTTCATCATATTTAACCAGATTCTGTTTGTTTCTGTAGTTTCTTTTTATTATTTTACATGGCTACTATGATAATGAAGACTATTTCTGTAAAAAAGTATGGAAAATAAGAAAAACTGAAATATCTCAAAAACTATTATAAATAGGTATAGGATATATTGAACAAAACTTTTAGGGTTTTTATTACTCTATTAAATAACATGAAAATATACAGGGTGTACCATTTAAAAAAAATGTATATTTATTCATTTAAACTTGTTCAAATTTGAGCCGATGTGTTCAACACCCTGTAGCTTTTATTGCAAATATTAGGTAAAAATTATGTTAACTTGTCCTTGGCCTTGCTAAATTCCAAATTTGAATATATTTATCACAAAATTGAAAACGTTATTTAGGATTGAATTGATGCTTGAAAATGTAACTTTTTTTCTTCAAACCTAATTATCTCAGAAACTATAAAGTTTTGTTATAGTAAACCCTTAATAAAAAAGATTTAGAATTATAAGCTAAATCGAAAATATGATTCGTATATAGGGTGTTATATTTAAAAAAATACAACTTTATGCTGTCCTAGTTTTTTGGCTCACCCTGTAGAGTCCTAAATATTTTTAAAATCTGCGTAAAAATAAACTGTATCAAACAATAAATATAGTTTCTTTGCTAATTTCACCGAAAAGGCACAAACCTACTTCATCCAATCGTTGACTCACCCTGTACAGCATCCCATGTAGAAACTATGAAAAGGAATACATCTGCCAAACAAACAGAAAAATTTCCACCAGAGTCCAAGGACATAAAAATAGCATAAAGAATACCGGGGAAATAACAATAATATGTTACGCTGATGACGCCGTCATAGTCTCGGAAAATGAAGACGATCTCCAAAGACTTCTATTTGCATTCCACACCATAAGCAAGCAATTCAACATGAAAATATCCATCGATAAAACTAAGTCAATTGTAATAAGCAAAGTGTCCTTAAGATGCAAACTAGTAGTGGATGACAAACCAATAGAACAACTCATGACCTTTAATTACTTAGGAGTTGAGATATCCGCAAACCAAGACAGAACAAGAGAAGTAAGAAACCAAGTAAACAAAGCAAATAGAATCTCAGGAAGCCTGGCGGATATAATATGGCACAACACATACATGAGCAAGGGCGCAAAAACAAAAATCTACAAGACCTGTATTCGACCGATAATGACGTACACAATAGAGACGAGAGCTGACAACACAAAAACAAAATCAATTCTAAGAACTGCCGAAATGAAAGTACTAAGAAGAATATCGGGATACACATTAAGAGATCACATACGCAATTCAACAATACGCGAGGAACATGGAATGCAGGATATAGTAAGATGGGGACGGAAGCGCAGAAGAGCCTGGAATGAGCACGTAGGAAGAATGGCGCAAAATAGGATAGCGAGAATAGCCCGAGATGGAACACCGGAAACCAGAAGACCAATAGGTAGACCACCTAAAAGGTGGAGAGAGTCCTGGATTTCAACATCGAATGAAATGAATGATTGAGTTGGAAAAAACAGGCTGTAAGCCTATAACAAGAGGAAGAAGAAGAAGAAGAATAAGCAAACCACATCAGCTTTATTCCCACATCATCAGGAGACAGGATATACTATAAATTTCCAGGAAACCAAACTGATCGCACCCATAAAGCATTATAGAACGCGCATCTTCAGAGAAGCTCTCGAAATAGAAAATACTAAAAACCTTAACAAGAAAGGTGATGCACAAAACATCTCAAATACATGGAAAACTGTAATTAAAACCCAACCAAAAACAACACATCAAAGAAATAGGATAGCGAGACGAGAGAAGGCCCAGACCCAGGAAAGCGAGGAAACCAATCAGACAGAACCAAGGTATAACCTGTGCAAGCGCCAAACTATAAAAGGACGGCGCACAGCATAGGGTTGCTCGCACTAACGCAGCGCCCGAATCTGGAACCACTCGGGATATCCGTTCTTACAGTTACTTTCAGTCACCCGCTTTCTATATCGAGATTGTGGAATCTCAATATCCGAGAGCGACTGCCTTAGAGGGGGCATGTCGTAGACACGGACATATCGGTACATCTCACCGGTATGTTCCGATCAAAAATAAGTACTAATACAAGTTTCAAGTATATGGAAAGTAGACACAGGGGTGTCAAGGGTGTCTGGGTAAGGCGTTGACGGACCCACTGATAAGTCCTACCGTCGAACGTCGAGGACAAAACATCCTATTTTAGTGGTATTATTAGAGCGTATTTTGCGGTACACGGCCCGGCGAAATGCGACAAAATAGAAGCAGCACGCTCATTCCAAGCCGAGCAGCCGTCGAGGAAGCATCACTTGAAAATGCTGAGATGTTGGCGAAACGTCGTGAATATTTTTCTAAAGGGTTTTCCAATAGAGGTGTTATTTTGATATTCAAAGAAAAATGCCATTTTTTACGATAAATGATCGGATATTTATTACATTATAAAGAGGAAGGTATGCCGTTAATGATGGAAAATAACATCAGCCAAATGACCACCACGACCATGCCTACAGGACCATATCCTTTTCATGAAATTTTCCATAACCAAATCGCAAAGTGGCTGCCCTATGTCCTCGATAGCCTCACGAATTCCATCTTTGAGGTCTTGAATCGACGCTGGGCTGTTGGCGTAGACCTTGTCTTTCACGTGGCCCCAAAGGAAGAAATCGCAAGGTGTCACATCACAAGATCTCGGTGGCCAATTGTGATCACCTCTTCGAGAGATAACACGGCCCGGAAACTTTTCCCGTAAAAGATCAATGGTTTCGTTGCTTGTGTGGCACGTAGCGCCGTCTTGTTGAAAGTAAACGTGGTCCAGATAAATACCATCCAATTCCGGCCATAAAAAATCATTAATCATCTCTCGATAGCGCAATCCATTCACCGGAACTGTTGCTCCAGCCTCATTTTCGAAAAAGTAAGGTCCAATGACCCCGCCGGACCATAAACCGCACCAAACAGTCACACGTTCAGGATAGAGAGGCTTTTCAACAATAACTCTTGGGTTTTCCGAGCCCCAGATGCGACAATTTTGTTTGTTGACGAAGCCACCGAGGTGGAAATGGGCCTCATCACTGAAGATGATTTTTCGATGGAATTCCGGATCATCTTCATGCATTTCAAGAACCCAATCAGCAAAGGCACGACGTTGTTGATGATCGGCCGGCTTGAGTTCTTGCGTTAACTGAACTTTATAAGCCTTAAGACCCAAATCTTTATGCAAAATACGGTGTAATGACGTTTGTGGAATCCCTAATTCCAAAGAACGACGAGGAATGGACAAACCTGGGTTTTCTTCAACACTTTCGGCTACAGCAGCAATATTCTCGGCTGTTCTTGAGCGACGTGCACGGGTTTTCTTCTTCACATAACTAACTTGTCCCAACAGCTCGAATTTTTTCACCAATTTCTTTATTGCGCTCCGACAAGGTGCTTCATGACGACCCAAAAATGTTCGAGTTTTACGAACCGTCTCTGCCAAATTTTCACCATTTTTATAGTGAATTTTAATAATTTCAATGCGTTGTTGAAGCGTGTATCGTTCCATCTTTATTTATGGCGTAGTTTCTACTTGTCAAACGTCAAAAACTTACAGCTTCAAAAGTGACATCTACCGAAATAGCGGGCTTTTCAAAATGACACCTCTTATTGGAAAACCCTTTATTGCTGAACGGATTGAAACCCGGAAAAATACCAGTGCACAACTTTCATTCATACAATTTTTTCCTAAACTGTCTTCGGAAATTCTACGAATTCTACGAATTTTCCGACTTTGACCGTTGTTTATAAAAAACAAATCCAATCTGACAGCACCTCTTTACATATTTATCATTTACTGTACCCATCCCTATAATTTAAAGCCTTCAAATATCTGCAATACATTTTTTCGCCTTTTTTGTAGACAGACTGGAGTACTTCTTATAAAAGTTTTCCACTATATTCATCCAATTTACTTGTTGTTATGGGAGAAAGTTTTCTCTTCTTGTTTTGAGTTAAAGATATCAATCAATAGCTTCCAACTTTCGTTACTTTTTGTTCCTCCCAGGTAGCAATTTATTTTGTTGCTGCTTTTTTTCTATGACTCATTTTTTTCTGTTTTATTTTTCTTCTGTCCTGTACTTATGCCTCTCTGAATGAGATCCTACCGTGGTTCGAATTTCTGGATAAGTAGAGTTGATATTTCTACCTTTTGCCTTCAATGTCTTGCTCAATGTCTTCGTCCCAGCAATAAGGTTAATAAAGGGTGTTTTTTATAGAGGTATAGAACTTTTAAACGGAGTAAAACAAAGATGAATTTTTTAAATTGACATGAAATTTACTTTATTCGAAAGATCCTTCTGGCATTATAATTTAAATATGACTTCTGGCATATGACCGCCACCGCTGGCTCGGACGTAGTCTAATCTGGAGGTCTAATTTTCGATGACTTTTTCCAACATTTGTGGCCGTATATCGGCAATAACGCGGCGAATGTTGTCCTTCAAGTGATCAATCGTTTCGGGCTTATCGGCGTAGACTAGCGACTTCACATATCCCCACAGAAAATAGTCTAGCGGCGTTAAGTCGCACAATCTTGGAGGCCAATTCACGGGTCCGAAACGTGAAACTATGCGGTTACCAAACGTTTCCTTCAATAAATCAATTGTGGCACGAGCTGTGTGACATGTTGCGCCGTCTTGTTGAAACCACAGCTCCTGCACATCATGGTTGTTCAATGGATGAACGAAAAAGTCAGTAATCATGGCTCTATAGCGGTCACCATTGACTATAACGTTCTGACCGGCATCGTTTTTAAAGAAGTACGGACCAATGATTCCACCAGCCCATAAAGCACATCAAACAGTCAGTTTTTCTGGATGTAACGGTGTCTCAACATACACTTGAGGATTATCATCACTCCAAATACGGCAGTTTTGTTTATTGACGTATCCATTCAAACAAAAGTGAGCTTCATCGCTAAACAAAATTCACTTATGAAAATCGGGATCAACGGCAATCTTGTTTTGGGCCTATTCACCGAATCTACGCCTTGCTAGGTGATCGTGTGGCTTCAATTCTTGCACGAGTTGGATATTATAAGCACGCAAACTAAAATCTTTCCGCAAAATCTTCCTTAAAGTGAATGGACACATATTCAATTCCTGTGCACGATGGCGGATAGACTGATTCGGGTCTTCCTCTACGCTACGCTCTACAGCAGCAATGACTTCTTCTGTACGCACTGTACGACGTCTCTGTGGATGCTTATTATCTTTTAGAGTAAACGTGGTGCGAAAACGTTCCATAGTTAATCGAATTAATTGCTCTGATGGACGATTATGTTGACCGTAAAATGGACGTAGTGCGCGATACGTATTTCGAACTGAACCATGATTTTCAAAATAAATTTGCACAATTTGGAAGCGTTGTTCAGGCGTCAGTCTATTCATGTTGAAATGCCAAACCAAACTAAACATAAATCACTTGACAGTTGACAAAATGGCCGCCAGTTAAAAAAGTGTTGCCAACTTAAAGTTCTATACCTCTATAAAAAACACCCTTTAGTATTAAAAGAGTATATATTATTTTATTTTTTATTGATTATTCTTTTTATATTTATTGTGTTTTATTTTTTACGAGATTGTACTCCCGCTTATCTAGTTGTTTTTTTGTTTGAGATAATGCAGATATACCTAATTTACATAACACTATATTTGAACTGTTTATGCAAAGAAAATTAATATGACAGATTGAATATGGATGGCTGACGAGTTTTGTTGATTATAGTCCGAGTCGACTTAAAATCAATATCAAGAGGTTATCGAGGACGTTGCGTATGAATTCTTCGTTGGCTTTCGAAAAATTATGATGCTGAATAATTTTTCTCCACCCAAGCGAATATAGGGTTAAAAATGTGTAGAGAGATGAATGACCGGGTGATTATACAAATACATGTAATCGAAACAATTTTAAAATATCCTTTTATTATAAAAGATACAGGGCGTTCCGGAAAATGGGGGAAATCTCCCGGATATGAAAAAACACGTGTAAGGAATGCTAAAAGTCAGGGGCGGATCCAGCCTCTCTCTTTGGGGGGGGAGGGGTGTGATATCACAAAAGTACAGTATGGCAAGCGAAAGCAAGTTGTCGACGGGGGGGTGTAAAAGGCAGGGTCGGGTCTATTTTTCTGAATTTGAAGCTCTTGCCGATGGGGGGGGGGGGGGAGGATGCGAGCAGCATACACATTCCTAGTATGAGGCGGAATCGGGTCTATTTTCCTGAACTCAAAACTCTTGGGTGGGGGGGTCTATCGCAAGAAAAATAAATTGTTAACGGGGGGGAGGGGGAGTGCCAGCAGCATACATATTCCTAATATAAAAGACAGAATCGGATCTATTTTCCTGTACTCAAAGCTCTTGGGATGGGGGGGGGGGCGATCGCAAGCATACACATTCCTATATTCAATTCAAGAACTAGAGAGAGTAATAAAACTATTAGCGAAACCTCCAAGGTACCTGCTCTAGTACCGCAGGTAACTGAGGACTGCCGTAAATCTAATTATATTTAATTATATTTAAATATTATAAGGTTTTATAAATTTACTGTAACAATAAAATTTCTGGTAGTTCAATTTGACATCTGTCAGTGAGCAAAGTACACCTTACAGTGTGTCCTTAGTGATTTATCTTGTTTGTGCTTGTTTTTATATATTATTTGAGATTAGTGAGATACCCAAAAGATACGGCTTCTCCACATCTATATTTATTCCCCAAATCGTTTAAACCAAGGCATGTTTTCCTCAACGAAAAACTTATTACGAAGAATGTTTATGATGCCTTAAGATATCAATATCTAGACAATAATGTTAAAAGCTCTGTTGAGATGTGTTTCAACATGACAAAAGTTGGAAAATCTACTATGTACCGAATACTGAAGGAGAAGAAAATGACTGGAATTGTTAGTACTCCCAAGCCACATTCGATCACAGGTAGAGGAAAAACCTCGTTGAAAAAAAGAGATTCTAGCCAAAATCAATGAAGATCGGGATTTACCTGAAAATAAAAAGAACTGAGCTCTGGAAATTGCTTAAAGAACGGAATTTTTGCTGGAGAAAACCAAATAGGAAATCTGTTCTTATAGATCGTCCGGAAAATGTCCGTTGAAGAAGGAAATATCTCTCTTAAGTAAAAGATAAAGTTGCTAGAAATAACACAACTTACAAAATTAGTAATTTAACTGAACTTTTGAAAGATTTTTTTGAATTAAGTTACTGCAGAAAATTGGGAAAAATCCATATAATAAAAGAATAAAAAAAGATGTGGAAACTCGATCTCATGATCGGTGAAATAGAGGAACAAATTATAATTAATTTAAGCGAAGATAGTTTCAATGACTTTGATTACGAATTAGATACGTAATGTTTACCAGCGTAAACACAATTTATTATTTAAATTTTCTATAAGATATAAAAACTAATTACATTTAAAGCCCTTTTTAGTTTTTAATTGTAATTCTGCAGATGATTTAAGAAATAAATAAACTGAAAAGCAAATGTCCTAAAAATGTTTTTTATTAATAATAACCCCAAAAAAATTTAATATTATATGGACGAATTTATTTATTTATATATGTTTAACTTCTTGTATTTTTGACAATGGGTATTTTGTAAGTATTTAAATTATAACTTAGATTATTTTGAGAGAAATAGGCTACGTTTTAGTCTGAATGTCCTAAAACGGTTCCATTGCCAACATTAAAAATAATAAAAATACAATTGTGAGTTGTGTTAAATATGTCAAAATTATCTATATTTTCTAATGTATGTGAATTATTAAGAAATCATAAGAAATAAAATAATATTATAAAAACTTTTTATTTTAAGTTTATTACCGAAGTAATATTCTATGCCATAAATACTTAGTGATAATAAACATCCTTCCGACGCCTATGACAAGAATTAAAATCCCTTTTAACACTTCACACATCCAAATATATCTTGTTATCTAACCCAAATAGTCCATTATTATAGACCGGTATTTTTTATTATAAAATTTCTAAGCCATTCCGATGAAAAATATATGTGTCTAACAGATTTTACCAAAGACACCGGACTAAAGAACGCAGGTAGTTTGCGAAGAAAAAAAGGGTAAAAAATGATTTATTACTCTCTCTAGTTCTTGAATAAACTATAGCATACGAGGGAAAATCGGGTCTATTTTCTAGAACTACAAAGGTCTTGGGGGGGGGGCGATCGCCCCCTCCGCTCTCCCCTTAAATCCGCGCCTGATACAAGTTCACATAAACTTTTTTCGTATAGGCCTCCTCTTCGGAGATATGGGCTCCTAAAGAGCAGCAATGGAATCAGGTTTTTTAATCATAGTTATTGAATCACTGGGTGTTTAAAAGGGCTGTTTAGAACCCTGCTTCTAACACCGGGAGGACATACACTAGTTTTTCCATAGGTTGTTGTAATAGTTTTTTCTTATGTTATGATTTTCGAAGAACCGTCAAAGTTTATAAATAAAAAAGCACCACAGCTGATTTCCTTAGTATTTATTAATAACAATCAAAAGAAAAATCATTAGAAATGCTATTTACAGTATTTATCTCGAAATGTTATGATGCGCCGCTGCACTAATTTTTTATTTTACATTATATTATTTTCACTTTGCTTTTATTCCATAAAATCTATGAGAAAGAGAGGATTTACTAATACAGGATTCCACACACCCTGAGTCTGTTTCCAGAGTTTTACTAGGAGCGTTTTCTTTTTCCACTTAAGGGAGCAAGATATTCCTTTCTTTTTACGCGAGCTGAGAGAGTGATTCTTGTTACAAGAGCTGAGCGCTTTCTGGCCGTTTCCAGATGCGGAAAAAATATCTCTTTTCAATTCGTATTCACATCCTTTTTTATCTTAAAACCACCCGGTGACTGTTCAAGTGCCAATCGCAATTTATTCTGACGATGCATAAAGTATCGGATTTGTCTGTCGGCTTAATCCCCCGGTCTTCCGCCTTTACTGCGGCACCGATCAAACGGATCTAGTAAGTCTTGAGGTGCGTATAAATATGCCGAGTCGAGCGCGTGACGAGCTTGCAACGAACTGATCTTTGTCGGTTCGAACCCTTCTTCGACGCCCGGCGCCAAAAGAGATTTCTTAGCGTCTGGACGGTGTAAACCAATAAAGGGTAAAGAAAAAAAATATATTTAAGTTCTGATTATATTCTTTACATTCCGAAATGAAATTTGGTTAATTTTTTCTTATTTTCCAAATATTTAATAATGCATTCCGAATTCAGCTTATATGGAGACATTAGAAATAAATCTAATTTTTTATGTGATTTTATTTACATATTTTCTCCTATATTTATAAATAAAAAAGATACCTTTTTGTTGTACCTTTACAAGATCTATTGGTAAATCTTGGAAATCAGCCTTTACACAAGTTTGTGTTTTCCCGTTCACTGGCCAATGTTACAATACCTCATGCTGTCAAATTGGCTGAAATTTTTTTTGTTGTCATATTTTCCTTATAACAATATACTCCGAAATAAATAAGAGGTAGTTTTTCTTATTTTCGAAATTGTACTTAATTAATCTCGAAATTAACTCATACATAGGTCGTCAGTTCAATATGGCGGTTTTCAGGTTGCTAAAAATGAATCTACTTTTTTCAGTGGTGTTATTTTCTAATTATCTTTAATATTTCAAAGTAAAAAGCGAAATTTAACCAGTTTGTTTACTAGTTTGTTTGGCGATGATTATCGCGGCGAGTGTGGCTGCATCGATGCGAACTTCAATTAAATTTTTATTTAATAACATAGTTAATGCCGTTTCACCGGTCCTCGCTGATATTTTTTTTTAATGTATTAAGGAATTAACATATTCCTTATAGTTTACATTTTGGGTTATCCCGAGTTACGAATTAGTTGTGCCCATATAAGTTTAATGGATTTTAATGAATATGTTCGAAGCACAACATTTCCATGTTCTTCAGCCCATTCGTCTATCACAAGTCTTAAATTGTATTTTTTTCTCGTTCGCAATTTTTACAAGTTCCTTCTTTAGTAAACCGTTCATAAAGGAAATATGTTTTTTTAATAACCAATCTGTAATATCGCTTTTTCAACTCTGTTATTGGCAACTTTTCCACCAGTCTAGAATGATAACTAGCGTTATCCAAAACTATAGCAAATCTCTCCGGAATCAGTTGTATCATTTGATAAAAATATCTTTGAAAGATATCCACCGTCATTTATTCAGGTTAATCTTTGGTAGATTTCGGTTCAAATTGCTGCAAAACTCCTATAAATTCCCTCCAATATGAGTTGTAATGAGTTTGTGGCCCTGAGTGGATAAGAGTTTTAAATCTGTCGATAATCCTTTAAGAATATTGCTATATTCTTATCTTCATACATTTCTTGTACTATGTGTCCTGTACTGAGACAGATTACATCCAGATAACAAAAGTTTTTGCCTTCCCTGTGGTATTTTCTAATTTCCCGCAAATACCGTTTTCTCTAAAAGTATTTCCTCTGTATCACCTCTATTTTCACTTTCCCTACGAGAAATTCATTTTTGTCAGCACTTTCTACAGATTGGTTTTCGCATGCCAGGCATATTTCTGGTCTTGTTTCATAATTTTCAAAACTTTATCGAGACTTGCTTTTTATTTTCTAACTAAAAACTTTCTAATTCGTGACCGTGTCTTCTTAGTATGTTTTTGAAGCATTCGTATAATTTTTTTCTTCTAGGGTACGGTTCAGGCTAACACACAGTTCCACATTTCCTTTCCTTAATTCGCCTATAAGTTGTAGATTCGCTAAGTTTTGGAGTAAAAGAAGAAATTTTCAATAGCAAGCACTGAAAGTTGTAAGACAATAACATAGCAAGGCCTTACATTTATACACATCTGAAGAATACTTAAAAATGTCATTACTGTTAATTGCCCAATTGAGATGTATAGTTTTAAATCTAATTATCTTTTAAGTATACAACTCTCTCCTCAAATACATGCTTTATCCGAATTCGGAAAGCCGAATTATTTATGAAATCTGTTCGGAAAATTTCTATAGCTTTGGTTTATGCCTCTTCACAGATGTGCATACAATTTTTCATACTTTATCTGACAATGAAGAACAAACGACAGCTTTGTTACTTTTATGCAATGGGATTTTACCGTAAAAAGTATATTAAATAAACAACGAAAACTTGGACTACAACAGCACACTACCTTGTATACAAAAATGGTTAGGATTCGAACTTCTAGAAAATTTATAGTTCCAACATATTAGCGAATAATACAGAAATTTCACCAAAATCCCTTCGTTACATTTTGAATATATGTTAAACAAAATAGAAGCAGTTATTTCCAAAAGAAAAATATATTATCAGCAGCCCATTTCCATATGGCAGACGCACTCGAAATTTTCTTCTCGCTAGTCGCTGTAAATTTTCTGACACAATTTGATTTCACACATTTATTTCTTTTCTTCTTTAAAATTTTTGTCCATAACTCATAAATTTTAGAATTATTTTCAGGTTCTTCTATTTTCTATTTACTTATGCACAACTTTCAATCAATTAATGCCAAGTGCTAAATAAATTTCATTTCATTAACAAAAAAATAAGAAAATCTCGTGTCTTCAGTCTCACTGCAAAGTAAATTTTTTCGAAAAAGCGTGTCATAAACCCGTCCCACTAAATAAAAAAAAATCCTTTGAGTTCCCACCAAAAAACCGACAGAAAATGGATCGCTGCGAGTATCAGTCGAGCTACTCGAAAACAATAGAACTATAAAAAAAATGACTTCTCGTGACCAAACTGCATTTATTACCTCTTTTCAAATTTTCCGACGATCGGCAAAATTTCAAAGGAGTCTCGTTGAAAGTTCAAGGCATACTCGACTCGCGCTCGACTCGCCATATTTATACGCACCTTTGGAAGCAATAAAAATTAAAATATCTTGACATATCAAGATATTTAGAAGCAAACAGCAACTTTTACAAAGATTTTAGAATAACATTTTTTTGTGAATTTTATAGAAAGTTTTTTTAGATTTAATTAGTGGATTTATCTACTGACTCCGTTTTCACAACACCAGGTATATTTCATTTTTTTTAATATGATGTATACCACGTAAAATCCTTCAAATTACTATCCAAAAATGGAGTATGCTCTGTACTCTTACAGATCCGAAAACATTTCAACAAGTTGACCAACGTTTAAGGGACAAGGCGATTCCATTTAATAAGGTAATATTATGAAATTTCTTCATAATTTTAGGAAATTTTTGGAACAGAAGTACTGATGATGGTCGGGGAAGAATAGTACGTATGTCGCAATTAGAGCAAAATATTTTAAATGCTGTAGATGACACTTCTTCAACGAGCACTCGAAAATTATCAGCGCAGTTTAATACGTCGAAAACAATAGTCCATGAAGTTCTTCAAGAACAGGTATTATATCCATATCATTTGAAAAAGTGCAGGAACTGATTCCTGAAGATTTTCCCCGTAGGATGCAACAAATTTTGCAATTCAAATGCAAACTTTTTAACAATATGCATTTGTAGACTTTGTAATTGTAGAATATGGTTTTGTGCATTCTGAATATACATTCTTAATTATCTTCTAATGATCGTTTGAGGGTTTTTTAAGTTGCAAAATTAATTGTTTATGATTTTGTGTACAGCAATATCGTAATAATGATAACGGCTCCCTTAAAGGTATTTCTTTTTGTAAAATGCAATAAAAGCATTTATTTAAAAAATAATGAATTTTGCAAAAATTTGTCTAAACAAATTGTTTTAACAAATCTATTTTACAAAACTAATGAGAAATTTGGATAGCGATGCTTTGGTAACGTTAAAACATCCATGGTTTATCAGAATTGTCACTTGAAAGCTTATCGGTCACAAAAGGTGAAGGTTTTCAAAACCTGAAAAGTTCATGCAATTTGAAATTTTCAGAACTGAATATCTCGAAGAAAAAGAAAGATATTTGAGCAAACTCAGTGGCGTTTGAAGGAGTAAGACTTATACTTTAGGATGCCATGTCTAATTTGTACAGTTTTTTGAAAAAAAAAATGTCGCAGTTATACATAACCTCAAATACAGCGCAAAATCGCATTTTTTGTACTTTTAACTTGGGATATTTAAAAAATCTGACGTAATAGAGCAACTCAACACCCCAAAATCTACAAAAATGACTATTCTTATTCAATGTACAAATTTCATGTCATGCTCTGTTATTTAAAAAAAAAATAATAATATAAATATATTACTTACATATCTTGACATCAGTAACCTTTGTAATCATTTTAAATAGTAAACAAAACTCAAAGAATGAAGATAATTAAATTTTCAGCGACCTGCACCAAGGATTGTATCCGAACTGATATGGATATCAATCAAGTGAAAAAAAATATTGTTTATATATAATGTTCAGGTAGCGAATGTGGAGATAAAAGCAATATACACAGATAATTACAAAAAATAGGTAATTTAGTTAAGGAAATTTCATTAATCTCTAAGCGAGACTGATAAACTAGAAATGGTTCCGTATCAACAAGACACAAAAAAAACTTGACGTCTTTCTGTATATTACAACCATTTTTCTCAGAATCAACAGATGTTATTAAAGAATCTGGATTTATCTTTTGCAAAAGTCGATTTTCCAAAAAAACACATATATATATACATATATATATATATATATATATATATATATATATATATATATATATATATATACAGGCGCGGATCCAAGGGGGGGCGGTGGGGGCGATCGCCCCCCCCCCCAAGAGCTTTGAGTTCAGGAAAATATACCCGACTTTACCTCTTAAACTATAGTTAATTCAAAGACTAGAGAGAGTAATAAATCATTTTTTACCCTTTTTTCTTCGCAAACTACCTGTGTTCTTTAGTTCGGTATCTTTGGCAAAATTTGATAGATATATATATTTTTCCTATATATAATCAAAAATTCCGGTCTATAATAATGGACTATTTGGGTTGGATAACAATAGACATTTGGAAGTGTTAAAAAGGATTTTAATCCTTGTCATAGGCGTCGGAAAGAGGTTTATTTTATCACTAAGTATTTATGGCATAGAATATTACTTCGGTAATAAATTTAAAATAAAAAGTATGATTTCTTAATAATTCACATACAGTACAAAATACAGATAATTTTGACATATTTAACACAAATCACAACTGTATTTTTATTATTTTTAATTTTGGCATAAAAACCGTTTTAGGCACATTCAGACTAAAACATAGCCTTATTCTTTCAAAAAATTCGAAGTTACAATTTAAATACTTACAAAATACTCATTGTTAAAAAGAAAAGAAGTTAAACATATATTAAAAAATAAATTCGTCCATATAATATTAAATTTTATTTTGGGGGCTATCGGCCATTTTATTATTAATTATAAACATTTTTAGAAAATTTGACGTTTCATTTTATTTATTTCTTAAATTAAACACTAAAAAGGGATTCAAATGTAATTAATTTTTATATCTTACAGTTAAAATTAGACCTACTTATTTTTATTCCTATTGCACTGGCATCTTAATTTAATTTCCTTTATTATATGAAATATCCGATAGGCTTAAAAAAAATAAAATAAACGTGTTAATTCTACACGCTTAACAAAAAGACACAAATATAATAATAAAATAATAAAGAAATTCAAGCTAATTGGAATTAAACATATATAAAATTAAAGAATGGGACACACTAAAATAAAAATATACAAAAAATATAAAAAATATATGTAAACAACATTAAACAATAAAATACAACAAAAACAAATTGTGTTTACACTGGTAAACATTACGTATCTAATTCATAATCAAATTCAGTGAAGCTGTCGTCGCTCAATTAATTGAGTTTCCACATTTTGTTTTATTCTTTTATTATATGGATTTTTCCCAATTTTCAAAAAAATCTTTCAAAAGTTCAGTTAATTTTGTACAATGTATTATTTCAAGCAACTCTGCCTTTTACTTGAGAGATATATTTCCTTCTCCAACGGACAGTTTCCGGACGATCTATAAGAACAGATTTCCTATCTGGTTTTTTTCATCAAAAATTAAGTTCTCTGAGCAATTTCCTGAGCTCAGTTCTTTTAATTTCAGGTAAATCCCGATCTTCATTGATTTTAGTAAGAATTTTGGTGACGGATGGGATCGGTTTCTCATAATAAAATGTATGTACAACTCCTTTTATTGCAGTTTTTATCTCTTCTTCCAACGAGGTTTTTCATCTGCCTGTGATCGAATGGGAGAGTACGAAACATTCCAGTCGTTTTTTCTCCTTCAGTATTCGGTACATAGTAGATTTTCCTGTCATGTTGGAACACATTTCAACCGAGCTTTTAACATTATTATCTAGATATTGATTTCTTAGGGCATCATAAGCATTCATCGTAATAAGTTTTTCATTGAGGAAAAATGCCTTGGTTTAACGATTTCGGAATAAATATAGAAGTGGAGGCCATATTTTTTCGGTATCTTACTAATCTCAAACAGTATATAAAAAGAAGATAAATCACTAGGGACACACTGTAAGGTGTACTTTTCTCACTGACAGAAATAAAAATGAACTGTCAGAAATTTTATTATTGCAGTAAATTTATAAAAGCTTATAATATTTAAATATAATTAGATTTACGGCAGTCCTCTGTTACCTGCGGTACTGGACCAAGTATGTTGGGGATTTCGGTAACAGATTTATTACTCTTTCTAGTTCTTGAATAGAGTATAGGAATGTGTATGCTTGCGATCGCCCCCCCCCCTCCCAAGAGCTCTGAGTTCAGGAAAATAGAACCGATTCTGCCTTTTATATTAGGAATGTGTATGCTGCTGACACTCCCTCCCCGTTGACAACTTGTTTTTCTCGCGATAGCCGCCCCCCAATAGCTTTGAGTTTAGGAAAATAGACCCGATTCTGCCTTTTATACTAGGAATGTGTATGTTGCTGGCATCCGCTCCTCTCCAAGAGCTTCAAATTTAGAAAAATAAGCACGACCCTGCCATTTACACTAGAAATGGGAATGTCTCCGGTGTCCCCCCCCCCCCCGTCGACAACTTGCTTTCGCTTGCCATAATGTACTTTTGTAATGTCACCGCCCCCCCCCCAAAAAGAGAGGCTGGATCCGCCCCTGTATATATATATATATATATATATATATATATATATATATATATATATATATATATATATATACATATATATATATATATATATATATATATATACTTTATTGTTTATCCGAGAGTATATCCGTTCGTCGTTGTTTCCTGTTGAAGGATCTTGCAGACGTTTCGCCAAGGTCGCACTTGGTATTTTTAATGCTTACTGATCGAAGTTTGGAAAGTGAACTGAGGTTCCTTAGATTGCGCAGGCTTTTTATACTTTTCGTGATCGTAGGTTGTAGCGAAGATTGTTCGGTGGTGACTCCTGCTACGTGCCGCGTATGCTTGCCGACATTGCCGGTTGTACTTGTTTTACCGATGTTGATGTGGTGTTTTCTGTTCGTTTGATGATGGATTTCCATGTGACTGGCAAATTTAGTGCGTCGTCTCTTTTGTTCAGTTCGCCACTTTTTTTCGATTTCTATTGCTTCGCGAACAAGTCTTGTTCTGAGGTTACTAACATTGGCTATTTTTTTGCATGACTCAAAATCAACTTTATGCCCTGTTTGGATGTGGTGTTGAAATAGTGCCGACGTGGTTTGTTTGTTCTTAGTAGATAGCTTGTGTTCTTCGAGTCTAGCTGATATTCTTCTGTTCCTATATATGATTTGTGGCAGGACCCGCAGGATATACTGTAGACCCTTGGATTCTCTAACTTAATTTTGTCCTTGGGGTTTTTAAGTGTCGATCTTATGGTTTGATGAGGTTTGTAAGCTGTTTGGATATTGTTTCTTCTTAGAATCCATCCTATTCTATCTGTGACCCCTTTTTAAGTATGACAGTGTGGTTTTTACGGTGTTGTCGGTAGGCTCCTGTGTTTCTCGTTGTTTTTTGTGTTGTTTCATAGCCTTTTTAATTGTGTGTGATTTGTACCCATTTTGTCGCAAAGCATTTGTAATTTTCTCCATTTCCTGTTGTTTATTTGCGGCGTCGGTTAGGTTGATTGACCTGGATATCAATGTGTTCGCCACAGCTTGTATCTGGGATGGGTGATGGTAGGACTCCGCATTTAGATATCTATCTGTGTGGGTTGGCTTTCTGTAGACTGTGTGTTCGAGACGTCCCTGTGCTGTTTTTGTGATGAGTATGTCCAGAAAGGGCAGTTGATTGTTTTTTTCTACTTCTAGTGTAAATTCAATTTTATGATGGATGGAGTTTAGGTGTTCAAGGAAATTGGAGAGGCGATCTTGTCCGTGAAACACTTGAAACAAACATATATATATATATATATATATATATATATATATATATATATATATATATATATATATATATATATATATATATATATATATATATATATATATTAAAAATTTGTAGAGTTGCAGTCTTTTATGGCTACAGTTTGAAGAAAATCCTTTTTTGTTATTCAAGCTTTCGAGTATTAATTATGCTCGTCATGGCGATCTGCAATTAATACGTTAATTAATATTAAATGACACAAATTATATTTTAGAGTAAACTCTCCAATGTGGGTTCAAATTTAAAAACAGGAAAATACATTTCTCAACATCATTTTAACATAGCGATGGAATATATAATCAGAAATTCGAAAATTGAAGCACCGACATCTATATTCCATCAAGATGGACCAAATCTACTGTTGGCATTTGCAGATGATGTCGATATGATTGGTAGTAGTAGAATAAAAATGAAAGAAATTCTAATACGGTTCGAAAGGGAAGCAAAGAAGATGGGACTTCAAATCAACGAAGACAAAACTAAATACATGTTCATGAGTCGGAATGGCCGAAACCGAGACAGAATAGGTCAAAACATCACCATCGATGAATATAACTTTGAACGAGTCAAAGAATTTAAATGCCTAGGAAAAACAATATGCGAAGATAACAATGGATCACAGGAAATAAACAATAGAATACAAGCAGGAAATAGATGCCTGTACGCACTGCAAGATCTGATGAAATCGAAACACCTCACAAGACGAACAAAGATGGACCTACACAAAATAGTTATAAGATCGATAGTTATATGTGGTTGCGAAACATGGACGCTAACGGTAGCGAACGAAGAGAGACTACGAGTTTTTGAAAGAAAAATCTTGAAGAAAATCTCGGGACCAACGATAGATGAAACGACAGGACAATGCAGAACAAGAACTAACAAGGAACTAGAAGAACTATTCCCAGATACAGATGTAGTAAAAGAAATAAAGGCCAGAAGACTCCAGTGGGCAGGACATATCAGAAGGCTTCCTGACGACAGAATAATAAGACTAGCTTGGGAGGAAGCACCGACTGAGAGAAGGCCACTGGGACGACCCCGACTCCGGTGGAGAGATAATATAACAAAAGATCTCAAAATTATGGGCATCGAACACTGGATGGAGGTTGTGAGAGATCGAAATGAATGGAGGCATGTCGTAAAGTCTGCTAAAACCCACCCAGGGTTGTAACGCCACGGAGTAAGTAAGTAAGGAAGTAATTGAAAATTGAAAAATAATAGTTAATAATTATAAGTTGCATTTGTGCTTAACAAAATGGAAGTGATCGATACTTGGCAAGTTGAGATATTTGCTTGTTTATATTTATATCTTTCTTTATATTTACCTAATAAAGATGGATCTATTTATATTATGTGGAGTAACGAGTTAAGAATAGGTGCCGAACTTACAGGGAAGTGTGAAAGTATGGGTAATAACTTTATTAATCAATATTATTAATTAAGGCATATAATGTTTTTCTTATCTTTCGACTTAATACAATTACCATTCATCAGGGGCAGGAGAATCAATCAATTTATCAGTGATAGATACCTGTATGATAGATATCTATATGATCATTTTCAAAAATTTTTCACTCTCATCCAAACCCGCAGTGCTCTTATTTTTCCCTAAGCCTTGAACAAACCCCAATATCCTACCATTTGAGAATATTTTGATATTTGGCTTTAAAATGGCCTTGACCTTCGAGATCATTGCAAAGCCATATTCGATCGTAAAATTTTCTGCTATCGCCATTTCCAGGGTCCAAAGTATGAGGTTCCATTTAAAAAAGTATCGTGGCCTTAAAATTTGATGTTAAGGTCAAGGTTATTAGTACAGATAAATGACTCCCTCTGTCCTTGACAATTTTTGTCTGAACCATTATTTTGTAACTGGAATATTTTAAATGATCGATCTCTAGATTAAAATGCCTCACCCTATATATATATATATATATATATATATATATATATATATATATATATATATATATATATAATATAAAATAGAATAAAATATTGGCGAAGCGAACGTGAAAATTTGTCAATCTACATGATTCTCGTATTAAAAAGTGCGGAGCACTCCAAAATATGGAAAAACTCCGGGTCCGACAGATGGCGACAGCGCTGTTTCGTCCTAATATGGGACTCGTCAGGCCACCGCAGTCGGTACAAACCATCATCTCGCCTTTGCATCGTATAAAGCTGAATTTATAATAACACAGCAAATAAGACGACAAAGGCGACATCTCGATGGTCCACTTGATAATACAAGAACCACACAGATTAACAAAGTTTGTAAAAGAACCGTCATATAGTGGCGCGACGGTGAATTAAAACAGAAATATGTAAAATCGAGTACACGAAACGCGCTGCCCAAAGGATAGGGGTCGCATTTTTCGGTACTGGCAAGCAAACCTACCGCCTATTTTGGCAGCCAAAGCCACGTGCCGCACCAAACGATCCCACCATGAGAGCATCGTTTAGCGTGTTTAAAAGCCAAACAAGTAAATAAATATGTAGATAAGTTTTTGTCGGTGTAATTTAAAATAAAATAGAATAAAATATTGGCGAAGCGGACGTGAAAATTTGTCAATCTACATGATTCTCGTATTGAAAAGTGCGGAGCACTCCAAAATATGGAAAAACTCCGGGTCCGACAGATGGCGACAGCGCTGTTTCGTCCTAATATGGGACTCGTCAGGCCACCGCATTCGGTACAAACCATCATCTCGCCTTTGCATCGTATAAAACTGAATTTATAATAACACAGCAAATAAGACGACAAAGGCGACATCTCGATGGTCCACTTGATAATACAAGAACCACACAGATTAACAAAGTTTGTAAAAGAATCGTCATATGGTGGCGCGACCGTGAATTAAAACAGAAATATGTAAAATCGAGTACACGAAACGCGCTGCCCTTTGTCGTCTTATTTGCTGTGTTATTATAAATTCAGCTTTATACGATGCAAAGGCGAGATGATGGTTTGTACCGACTGCGGTGGCCTGACGAATCCCATATTAGGACGAAACAGCGCTGCCGCCATCTGTCGGACCCGGAGTTTTTCCATATTTTGGAGTGCTCCGCACTTTTTAATACGAGAATCATGTAGATTGACTAATTTTCACGTCCGCTTCGCCAATATTTTATTCTATTTTATTTTAAATTACACGGACAAAAACTTATCTACATTATATATATATATATATATATATATATATATATATATATATATATATATATATATATATATATATATATATATATATATATATAAATAGAGGTTGCAAAGTTAGAATAAATTGTAATAAAACACAATTCATCCTATTCCACCACCATCGAGATGGTGGCCTACCTGTACCACCATACCGAGAAGAAAGTCAAAGCTTATCCTTCCCGCCACAGTGATACGGCAGAGATACATGTTTCGTCTCTCACTAGACTCATCAGCATAATGTGGATATAACCACTGCTAATGCATCTTACACGGATGAATCCGTGAAAGCCGTATAAACATATATATAAGCCATCCGACGAGAGGTCGGCGAAGCCGCGTTCAGTGTTTCATGCTTTCCTTTTTAGACCTCATTTTGAACAATACGAAAAACAAAATTAGAACGGAATGGTACATAAAAAAAACTTGTTCTTCAAGATATCTACACTACGACTCGATGCATCGATTATCCCAAAAACAAGCTGTGATACTTATTCTTGTCGATCGTGCAATTGAATTAACCTATCCTGAGATTCGATCAAATGAAAAAAAGAAACAAAAATAATACCCAAAAATACCTAACGCTTCCATATATCCCAAAGCTTTTGCCTATCATACAAAAACTTATTTAAAAAGGAAGATATTACAATATTACTTATTGAAAAATAATTTTTCTAAGTTAAAAATAAAAATTCCAAATGACAGAAAGAGTAATGTCGGATATGAAATGCCATGCAACAACTGTGATTCGGTGTATACAGGGCAAACAGGCCGATATATAAAAAATAGAGTCAATGGACATAAATTTGACAAAAAAAAAATAAAACAGCCCTAACTAACCACATGACGGAAACTAATCATAAATTTAACTTTGAAAAAAACAAAATTTAAAAAACCGAAAATCATAATAAAAAACAACAAATCTATGAGATGATAGAAATCCAAAAAAATAAAAACGCTGTAAACTCAAAAACTGACACGAGACAATTAAGTAAAATATATAATAATTTATTGAAATAGAAGCTATCCACATGTTTTAGCAAACAGCCGCCCTTTTGTCACCTTTAAGTATATTATCCCTATCTATTAATACAGAAAAGTAAAAACACTATTGAAGAAAGTTAATCTTCCGACATACCAGTTCAGTATAATTTATAATTTTAAAGTGTTTTGTTTTATTTTGATGTTGTGAGAGTTCAAATTAAGGTAGGATTAATTTTTAATTAATATCTATAATAGCAGGGTGTTCAAACGTAATATTTTCTTGCAGTATTTGAATGTACAATGTTTGAAAAAGGCTAGGGAAGTTCCAGCCGAAACGTTACATTGACGTGTGAATATATGTTTGAAACTAAGAAAACTTTGTTTGCTGTATTTTAATTTAAAAAAAAAAGACAGAATGAATACCGGGGAAATAACAAAAAATATGTTAGGCTAATGACGCCGTCATAGTCTCGGAAAATGAAGACGACCTCCAAAGACTTCTATTTGCATTCCACACCATCAGCAAGCAATTCAACATGAAAATATCCATCGATTAAACTAAGTCAATTGTAATAAGCAAAGTGCCCTTAAGATGCAAACTAGTAGTGTTAGAATAGAACAACTCATGACCTTTAATTACTTAGGAGTTGAGATATCCGCAAACCAAAACAGAACAAGAGAAGTAAGAAACCAAGTAAACAAGGCAAATAGAATCTCAGGAAGCCTGGCGGATATAATATGGCACAACACATACATGAGCAAGGACGCAAAAACAAAAATCTACAAGACCTGTATTCGACTGATAATGACGTACGCAATAGAGACGAGAGCTGACAACACAAAAACAAAATCAATTCTAAGAACTGCTGAAATGAAAGTACTAAGAAGAATATCGGGATTACATACGCAATTCAACAATACGCGAGGAACATGGAATGCAGGATATAGTAAGATGGGGACGGAAGTGCAGAAGAGCCTGGAATGAGCACGTAGAAAGAATGGCGCAAAATAGGATAGCGAGAATCGCCCGAGATGGAACACCGGAAAGCAGAAGACCAATAGGTAGACCACCTAAAAGATGGAGAGAGTCCTGGATTTCAACATCAAATGAGATGAATGATTGAGTTGGAAAAAACAGGCTGTAAGCCTATAACAAGAGGAAGAAGAAGAAGATATATTATTTTATTTTTTTTTAGTGCATTTAATTGTTTGAGTGATTATTCTGTTTTTCTTTGTAGATTTTATCCATGAACTGATAATATATTTTTGATAAAGCCCAAAAGAATGTGCGTAACGTTAAAATTTTAATTAGATTGTTTTAAAAATAAAAAACCACATACCCAAAAAAATTCAGAAAAAAAAAAATATATATATATATATATATATATATATATATATATATATATATATATATATATATATACATACAAGTTAATAAGATAAATCATTTCCAAGGCTGATAAAGAGGGGAAAATCTGATTCAGATGTGGGTATGTCGTACATAATCCTTGCTGTGTTGTACTTTAATGGTTAGTACACACACATAAGAAGTCAAATACTCGTCACGTCCACGTTCGTTGATCCTGGGTAATGCAGAGCACGAGTGCTCTGTTCGATTGTCAACCCTCTAGGTTTGGAAGATGAGCTTCATTCCAAGGGCATTTTGAGGAATGAAATCCGGTATTGCGAGTTCAATATACTGAGGCAATACTCATCATGTATATCCTGGAATATCTTTTTAGGTTTCGAAAACTGTCCATTTTTCCGGTTTGTGCCCATGAGAGTTTTTGTTCAGCATCAAATGAAGTTTGAGTTTGAACCAACTTGACTGATTAGTCTCTTGCATTGCTATCAGCTTTTAGACTAAAATAAATTGAACTAAATCGTCATATTTTAACCTCAGAAATTTATGCTAACGTCTTGTATAGATTTTTTAGAGAAACCCTGTATCAGGCGCGAATCTAAGGAGGGGGGCGGTGGAGGCGATCGCTCCCCCGCATGATCTTGGAGTTTAGAAAAATAAGTAGTGAACATAACCCGATTCTCTCGATCCCCCCACTCCTCGACCTTGACCTTGACCTTGCCTCACCCCTCTTTGGCCCCGCCCACATGTCCTTGCCATTGACCTTGAAAGTGCACGTGCGCTTTGGCCTTGGCCTTGTGTTCAAGGTTGTGTGTGTGACCTTGACCTTGACCTTGGTCGAAACGACCTTGAGTTTGTTTAAGGTCATCTTGGGTGTGTGACCTTGAAGATATGTTACGTGGTTGGGGGTGACCTTGAATGGTTTTATATAAGGTATGGGGCAGTTTCATTCATCAGTTGGCTCTGACTTGTATAGGTAGTACATGTGTTAATATTTGACAAATCATGGCATATGTTTGTGAAAATTGCGGTTCTAAGTTTACTAATATTTATAATATGAGACGTCATCAAAGAGAATCGTGTGCGGCGAGATTTAATGAAGTGCCTGGAGGAAAACGGCTCCGAATTGAAGAGTATACATCGACGATTCCGGTAATTAATTGCGCTACATGTAATGTAGATGTTCCAATAAATCATATGTCAGCGCATAAACGAACACAACAACATAAAAATAATTCATGTTTGCCGGTATGTCATGGTGTGCAACTCGTTCAATGTGCCGTCAAAAGGAGAATTGCAACCTATCGGGTTAGCAGTGATATGGAGCATTCCGATTACGTAATGTTCTTTGCAGACATTAAATCCAAGGTGGTGGAACTTGTTAATAATTTATTGCGTGTGCATCATGCTTTAAAAGTTAACATGACAGCTGTTGGCGAGTACATGCTTCCATCACAATAAATATTCAGTGAAAAATCCTTCAACACTGCTAATCAAATAATTAGTGTAGAAAGTGATTTGGATGCCGTTTACCATTCTTTCACCGAATTAATAAAAACGCAGGCGACAGAGTTCCAGGAGAAAGATTCAGGTATGGAAAAATCAAAACCCGATATATTAAACTGATTTTTATATATTATTTTTCTTGTTATAGGATGGGCTCTTGTGCGAATTTTATACTTGGAAGTTGGTATCAACAAGTATATGCCTATGGGCGGCTCATCATACATCAAGTTGCCGTGTTCTATTGAAAAGAAAGGAGCTGTCGTCAATGTGATTAACCAGGACGAATTTTGCTTTGCGTGGGCTGTAACATCAGCATTGTTTCCTCCAACAGCAGAGCCTTCACAGAAGACATCCTACCCCCATTTTTCTAGAGTGCTAAATGTAACAGGTATGGATTTTCCAGTAAAATTACGTGACATTAAAAAATTTGAGGAAATGAACAACATATCAATTAACGTATACGGTCTGGAATCTAAATATGAAAATAATGAAGTAATACATGAAGTTATTGGTCCACTGAGGTATGCGTCAAAAAAGTTGGATAGACATGTAAATTTATTGTTAATTACAAAAGACTGTAGTAGTAAAGATGGCGGTGAACATTTTTGTGATACGACTTGTTCAAAGAGTCATTATTGTTAGATTCGGGATTTATCACGTTTAGTTTCAAGTCAAATTAGTTGTCAACAACATAAAATATATTTCTGTGATGGTTGCCTCATTTATTTTAGTACACCGTCAGCTTTAACTTTACATCAAAGCTACGATTGTAACCACATTTTCACGCAAACACCCTCAGTGGATTTAAAAATCGATAAATTTGGAAAGAGTGTGCCGGAAAATATTTTAAAATTCGAGGGTATAGAAAAGCAAATGCGCGTTCCATTCGTGGTTTATGCAGATTTCGAATCTGTTTTAAAGCCCGTTGAAACGGTACAACCAAACCCACAAAATTCTTACACTGTAAAAAGTTTTAAACATGAACCATATTCTTTTGCTTATTTAATTAAATGCTCTTTTGACGACTCACTTTCGAAATTTGAGCTATTTCGGGAGAATAATGCAGCTCAAGTCTTTGTGGATCGTATCGAGTGTGATTTAAGGGCTCTATACAACACATATTTAAAAGACATTAAGCCTATGAAACCGTTAACGCCTGAAGAAAAAAGGGAGTTTAATGATGCTAAAATATGTGGTATATGTGAAGGCCCTTTTGAAGAGGGTGAGATTAAAGTACGAGACCACTGTCACATAACTGGTGCAAAAAGATTTGGTGCTGCACATTCCGTTTGTAATTTAAATTATAAATTACCCTCTTTTATCCCTATCATATTTCATAACTTAAGCGGCTACGACAGCCATTTATTTATAAAAGAGTTATGTAAATATGGGGATAAAATTGGTGTTTTGGCTCAAAGTAAGGAAAAGTACATATCATTTACCAAAAGCATTTATGTGCACGATTATTTTGATAGTAAATGTGGAAAAGTCAAGAGGAAATATTTAAAGTTGCGATTTATTGATAGTTTTAAATTTCTGTCAACGTCTTTGGAAAATTTAGGCAGCGGTTTAAACGACGACGATTTTATTGAAACGCGGAAACATTTTTCAAATATCAACCAATTTAATTTGATGCGTCAAAAGGGTGTTTTTCCCTATAGCTTTATTGACTCTAGAGAAAAAATGGAAAATACATGTCTTCCAAGTAAAGATGAATTTTATGATAATTTACGGGAAGAACATATTAGCGATGAAAGCTATAGAAGAGCAAAAGAAGTATGGCGCTTGTTTGGGTGTAAAACTTTGGGGGACTATTCGGATGTGTATTTAAAATCAGATGTGTTGCTATTGTGTGATGTTTTTGAGCAATTTCGGAATAATTGTTTAAAATTCGATAAACTTGATCCGGCACATTACTATACCCTTCCAAGTTTATCATTTGATTGTATGCTACGTATGACTAAGATAGAGTTAGAGCTCTTAACTGATATAGACATGATACATTTTTTTAAGAAAGGTATACGCGGCGGCATAAGCCAGTGTACAGAAAGGAAGCACATCGCTAATAATATTTTTTTACCAGACTATGACCCAACAAAACCTTCTTCATTTATAACATACCTTGATGCTACAAATCTATATGGTCAGAGTATGTCACAAGCATTACCATATGGTGGTTTTCGATGGTTAAGCGAGCGCGAAATTCTGGATTTAAATATTATGGCTGTTGGTGATGATAGTTTACATGACTACGTTTTGGAAGTGGATGTGCATTATCCGACTGAGTTGCATGATGCACATTCTGATCTTCCATTTCTAGTAGAAAATATCATACCGCCAACAGAAAACGCTAAATTACCGAAATTAATTCCTAATTTACAAGATAAAAAAAAATACATTGTACACTATAGAACTTTAAAACAAGCCATCGCCAACGGCTTAGTGGTAATGCAAACCCATCGAGTATTACAGTTTAAGCAATCAAAATGGCTAAAATCGTATATTGATTTTAATACCAATTTACGTAACAAGGCCACCACAAAATTTGCGAAGGACACTTTTAAATTAAAAAATAACGCGATATTTGGTAAAGCTATGGAAAATGTGGAAAATCGAAAGGATATAAAATTAGTAACACATTGGGAGAACAGTGTAGGCAGAAATGGAGCTAGAGCACTAATATCCCGCCCCAATTTCAATAGTAGCTCGATATTTACCGAGAACTTTGTTGCTATATATATGAATAAAGTTAAAATATTGTACAATAAACCAATTTATATCGGTTTTTCCATATTAGATATATCAAAGACTGTAATATACGATTTTTATTATAATTTTATTAAATCCAAGTTTGGCGATGATGCTTCGTTACTTTACACCGATACTGACTCGCTTATATTAAAAGTGTATACGGAAAACTTTTATCAAACTATATCAGAAAACCCCGAAAAATTTGATACATCAAATTACCCCGAAATTAATAATTTCAACATAATTAAAAGTAATTCTGTAGTTGGTAGAATGAAAGATGAGTTTCCTGGTGATCCGATAATAAGTTTTTATGGTACCGGCGCGAAGGCTTATTATGTAAAGTCCATTAATAATGAATTAAAAAAAGCCAAAGGTATCAAAAAATGTGTTATCGAGAAAGACCTTCATCAGGAAGACTACCAAAGAATTGTTGAACGGGGTGGTTTGATATTAAGAAAGATGGAGACATTTAGAAGTGAATTACATAACATTTATACCAACATAATAAATAAAGTAGCATTGTCACATAGCGATGATAAACGTTATGTAATTCCCAGTTCAACCAAAACTCTACCTTGGGGGCATGCAGACATAGATTTTTACAAAACAGACCCGGAAGAAAACTTAGCAAATTTAGTCACCGTGTTGGAATCATTTCTAAGTCAGGACAGCACGTAATCTGGAAAATCCATATTTCATTATTTGTATTGTTTTTATTATTTCTATTAAACATACAGCATTAATATGTAACGATAGTATTGTAATTTTTTTTTTTTTAAATAAAAAACATGTATTCATTACTTGATTGCTTTTTTATTGAACCTTTATTTTAAAATTATAAATATAATGAAGTGTCGACAAATAACAAACTGTAAAAGTTATTGTTGAAAAATTTGTCTAATAGTAAATTAAACGCACAGGTCTACGAGTAAGTGTTTAATGTGAAACAGGTTTGCTGACAAGATCCTCCATAGTCTTTTCAATTTTCAACATTCTAGAGTTAAGTTCATCACGCAGTTCGTCTTGCCTAAGTTCATATATTGCAATAACAGTATCATCAATGTATCCTCTAAGTTCTTGACCGGTTTCAATTAATTTCTTGCGTACGTAACCTTCAAGTTGGTTTCTGAATATATCTTTAATAACAATTGTTGAGTCATGTAAAGCTTTCTGCGTATCTTGCACACACTGAGCAAGGTTATTATCAACATAATTTCGTGTGGTCGCATCGTCTCCTTCAAGAGGTTCTGCTAAATAGCACAATCTTTTGCTTCCCATGTCGTAATCTCCATTAGGTGTAAGTTTAAAACCTATTCCTGAAGGACCTCGCATAAAGTTAAAATCCTTAAATTTTCTTTTGCGACCGAACTTATCAATAGTGTTTACTTCTGACACTGTTATGTGAGACTGATTTGAAACCATTAGATTTCACCCTAATATATGGTTCTATTTTATTAATAAACGGACTCTGCAGAAAAATATGGATTGCAAAACGTATTTTAGGTGATGTTTAATAAATACACGTACAGATTCATTTTACTATTGTTTTATTGAAAAAAAAAATAAAATATAACAAAAGATTGAGTTTACTTTTTATTATTAAAAAAAATAAAAAATATAACAAACAAAAAAATTAAAAATTAAGAAATAAAATACATGTTAATTTCTTCTGTACAGGTAAGCTTCTTCTATGACCCAATTTCTTCTCTGGATGGCACATTCATTAATGTCCTTGAACTGGTAGTAAACTAGTCCACAAAAGCCGCATTGTACAAATTTAACCCTGAAAAGGTCAATGTAGTTGAAGTCGTACGTAAGATCATTTCGCCAGCAGATACCTAGTCTTTTACAATGATGACAAGTTAAATAAAAAGCTTTTGGTATATGACTGTATGTTTTGGCTGCTTCACTAGGTTGTTCATCAGTTGGCAACATGATGTTTGAATATGTTGTACTTTTCAATCGCGGTACTCTAATTATGTATTACTTACTCGAAAACGACCCTGACATTGACGGGTACTTTGACCTTGGCCTTGGCCTCGCATCTAACAAGTTTAGTACTATATTTATATGCTTCTTTAAAATAACCTTGACAGGGGCAAAAAAAAAAATCCATGAAAATTACAACCTTGAAAACGACCCTGGTATTGCCGGTTACGTCGGCCTTGGCCTTGGCCTTGCATCTGACAAGTTTAAATATTATACTTAATGCATCGAACAAAAGGAATAAAGGTGGTGTAGTGGGGGAAATGGGCATAAAAGCAGACTTGCTGGCTCGAGCTCTTCACAGTTCGTCAGAACACCAAACAGTACAGTGCTAAGAAAAAGTTAATTGTGTGAGTTTTAATATCGAAAATGTCGAGTGTACGGTCTCTTTTAGATGCTCTTGACGTGAGCTGCGGTTCGCAGCAAGGCATGCTGGATAACATGAGTGGTTTGGAAGTGTTAAGTCCGGGGGTATTCGAGAATTGGAATGGCGTGGAGCATGAAGATGCCGAAGACCGAGCCCTCAATGATGGTCGCGACGAAGAGTTAGTTCAGTCGGCAGCGCAATTCCTCGAATGCTGGACGGAGGAGAAGGAGCCAAAGATAAATGTGATTAGTGATGTGGTTGTGCGAAAAGCATCGCGGCCTAGGGAATCTTCTTCGAAAGCTTCGAAATTGAAAAAGCTCTTGACTATGCGGAAGTCGGAAATCGCCGATGAAAAAAACATTTTATTCGGCGATTAAAGGTGTGGGACAAGGGAAGAAGAAAAAGTTTAACTTTAAGCGTCCCTCCACCCCTGTTGCATTACCCGACTTCCTAAAAACAACACCAAAAGAGCCATTGTCGGTAGAAGTGGAAGTCATAGAAGGCCCCGATGGACCAACACCACCAACGCCACCAACACCGGCCAGCGTAGAGAATGAAATAGTGTCGGAGGTGAAGTCTTCCCCAGCTCCACTGTCGCCGATATTGGGGTGCCGGAAACCCATGAAGAAGCGGTTTAAGCGGTGTTTTGAAGGCGATGAAGTTTCCGCTGCTTCGTCGTCGTCGTCGTCATCATCGTCATCGTCTTCACCAAATAAAACCGCTTCTTCTTCGTTAATATATTCCGAGCCATCACAACCGGAGTGGGTCGAAGACTTCACCAACTCTCAGAAGAACAAATTGACCGACATTTATGACATGAAAAAACGCTTAGTGAAAGAAGTGAACGAGTGTGACAGTGACATTTTAGAACTTGAAAGACAATTAGAGATAAAAAAGGTGAAATCTGCGCGGTTAAAAAGACAATTAGAGGAATTTAATAAATTATGTAGTAGGTGTTAGGTAGTTGTAGATATTAGCTTTTAATTTATAGTATTAAGTTTGTAAATATATATATATATATATATATATATATATATATATATATATATATATATATATATATATATATATATATATATATTGTAGTTAATAAAAAAGTGTTTGATCAAATTTTTATATTTTATAATGAGAATAAAAATGACTTGAAAATTTATTTTTGTGTGTTATTTCATATAGGCCCTGTCCCACATAATATTAGGTAATAAAAAAAAGAGTGAATAATCCACTAAAACTACTCAATAGCAATAGTTGTAAATATTTTCTGATAATATTTACAAGTATGCTAAAACATGGTTCGGTTTATGAAGTTAAGGTTCTGTCGCCAGAACTTCTAATACTTTGTATCTCAATATTGTATGTTTTTATGAAAAAAACATAAAATATTGGTTATAAAGTATTATAACCAACTAAAACTACGATCAAATTATTTTGTGGTCCTGAAAAGGACCGTTTGGTTGTAAAACATGCGACTCTTTTATTGTGTTGTGGAGTCGCACGGCCCGTCATCATCAGCGGGGGTGGTGGTGTTGTCCTCTGTATGTTCGATGATGGACCGCCAAAGTTCATCCCATCTGGGATCGTTCAACTCCCACTCCAGACAATTCTCTGTGGTAGAATCTACCACAGGGCATTGGATGGGTTGTTGTTGTTGTTGTTGTTGTTGTTGTTGTTGAGTCGCAGACATGTTGAACTAAAATGATTGTAATAAGTATTGGTGGTCGAGACAAATTAATGGTGGGGGGTGAAAACAAATGTCGTATTACGTATTAAGACCAAAAGTTGTTTGCGGTCTCAAATACGAACGAACGATTTAGCTGGGTTCCACCAGCACTTAAAGTTTTAATACTTTGTATCTAATATTGTATATTCTATACATACAATATTAGTAACAAAGTACTAATATGTACTAAAACTACGATCAAAGTATTTTGTGGTCCTGAAAAGGACCGTTGTTGTGTGCCCTTAAAAAGGGCCAGGGAGAGTGTGGGGCTTATGGTGCCCCATCCTCGCTGGTCGACCACCAGCTTGACGAATCGCAGGGGCCTTGTGGGTCGTCGGGTGTTGGTGATGCTGGAATTTCCAGCACCGCATCTTCCGTCGAGTCCGGCTCTGGCTGCGGCGACGGAGTTTCGAGTCTTTGTAAGACCCAATCGCCCGCATCGTCTAATTCCACTAGACCCGGATCATGGTCATATACTAGCGGAATCGGCTCATCCAAGTCGTCCCAACGTAGGACGTCAATTTCAAAATCCACCTCGTCGTCGTCGTCGAAGACTTGCAGGTCTCCAACGTTGTCGGCTACGGTGTCATCACTAAAGATGGATGAGCCTCGGCTGGCGGGTCTTTTTTCCTCCATGTTCATCGTATGAGGGTTGATGAATATATGACTGTGTAACTGGCCCAGTCTCATATATATAGAACTACCCCCACCCCACCAACGGATTCTAAATGTTATGTATTGGTGAGAGCTTATAGAATTATTGATTTTTTCAAAAACTTTAAATAAGGAATTAGATTTGTTTAGACAATAAGACTTATTCTTAATATTTTGTGAAGAATACATTACGTATCCGCGTTAGCGCGGAGCAGGCACACAAAAAAAAAAAAAAAACCCTCCCCTACAACTTCCGCATACTCCCGTTCGGCGCTCTAGCCTCCTAACTCGAGAATTTCAATTTTTTCGCCTAAATTTTTTGTCATTTCTAAGATTTTCCAAATTTTTTTTCCACCATTGCATTCTACTCAAAATTCTAGGTAATTAAAGTGCTTTTATTTTTTCTCTATCTTAAACGGTTCCCGAGCTACAGCGCTTTAAAAAATCCAAATTACTAACTTACTATAACCCTTTTCTTAAAATTTCATCTTTCCGAATTTTGAAAAGTACTACCATATGTAGAAAAAAATTCTCTTTCTAATTTCCTAATATCATTTTGCTCCAAAACTTCAACTTTGGCACGCATTCACCATTTTTCAATTTTTTTTACGTTTTTACTATCGAGAAAAATGCTTGCTTATAGTATTCGATTTTCTCTATAATTTTTTCTTTTAACTTTTTTCCCTATTCCTAACCGTTACTTTCCTACAAATTTTCTAAATCGTTGTTTTCATATTTTGCCTTAAAAATTTTTTCTTGTGTTATTTAAGCTCTTTTTTCCACTTAATAAACCACCATTTTCTAAATTCCCGTACTCTTTTCTTAAAGAGCGGGCTTTTCCGTCAGCTTTTTTTTTGGTTGGGTTTCAAATAAATATAAAACGACTACTTCACTCATTACAAATTTATTGATTCAAGAACATTATTTTGTGTTACATATAATAGATACATTAAAATATAGATTTATTGGTCACCGAACCGTTTAATACATTATAACTAAAAAATGAGTCGTGAATAACTAATGCGTACACTTTAGTGTCTTTGGGGAATTTATTCTTTCTCGTTTGGAACTCCAATTTTACATCCACTGTCGATGAGTTAATCGCCTCTGGTTGATGACTGCAATTGATAATAAAAACGGGGTTTTTCATATATTCCGCGAACGTTATCATCGGATCGTTTATCTCGCGCCCGTAGTAGCTGCTTTGGAAGTTTTCGTAATTGTAATAGGCTGCTGCGTACAGTTTCTTGGCGAAATCTAAATTCCATCTTTCGTAGGGATAAACGGTCGAATTCAGATACAGTCTAATGTCGCATACGTCGGCGTGGGTAAACTGGGTTGCGTTTTTTTCTTTCTTGTCGCAATTATTGCTGTCTTGAAACCCGACGATTATATAGCGCGGTCTTTCCAGACTTGTACTCGTTCTCAAGGCCCACACGTCGGAAGATGTTTGCCTTAAAGCTGGTAATTCGTACAGATCCCATTTACGATATGCCATTTGAATACTGGCATTGTTTCCTCCTTTATTAATGCGAGACAGTATTTTCAATTTTTGCTTGTCGTCTGGAATGATGTGACGAATATTCCATTCGATTTTGTCGATACTAATTTCTGCCTCTACTTCGCCGACGTAACAATTGGTAAAAGTGCGAGCTATAATCATAATAAGCTCTTGTTTTACGTTGAAAACACCTTTTGCGTAATCTTCGGCGAATCCCATAAGATATTTTAAGGGTAATTTCCCGGAGAATACGTTACTTGCCGTGTCTACGATATCTTGGTTTGCTTCGTCGAGACCCCATCCGCACGTCATGAGAGATCTTTGTTGCAAACTTCCGAATGAAACCATGGTTTTTAATGTCGTCGTAACTCCAGGTTTACGAACCACGGCGACCTGCTCACCTCCCATCTCGTAGCGAATTTCATCGAACAAAAATGCGAGGGCATTATTTGATAAAAAACATCTTTTCATTGCGTCTATGGGTTTAAATTTTCCTTCGATATATATGTAACTTTCGGCGATATCCAGTATAATATCTTGAAAATTAATGGGGATACGGACTTCATCCGAATTGTTGAATGATGGAGATCCGTATGGTTTATACCTATGCTCTTCTAGACTAATAATGGAATTGTCCAAGATGGGCTCGGAGAAAACCTCTATTTTATCGCTGGTGGTGGAAATCATTTTCGCACTTTAAGACCGATTGATTTTAAAAATTTATAGTCTTCGGCAGATAACTGTTGAGATGTTTGTGATCTAACGTCTGGACGACGACTAACCTTGACGTTAACTCTTCTTTTAATTTTATTATGTTTCGGCGGTTCCCCCATCTTAGTCGACAGCACACACAATTGACGATTGAAGCAAAAACCCATTTCTATGAAAGTTTCTTCAGTTCCAATTTCACGATTATTTTCTCGCCTTGAAAATTGATTAGATCACCGCTATCGTCCAAGATGCGAAGAGTAATGTTGTCGATAAACTGACGTCCTGCCGGCATTAACGGCATATAAATATTATTTTGTGGTTCTTTACTGATTTTGTAACCGGGCTCCACGTCGATATCGAATTCGAACAAGGTATGACCTTCCACCGAATTCATATATGCTCCGGAAATTATATTACAATCTACGCGTATGATGCGTACTTTCATTATTTCCACCATCTCGGTTGATTCGTGCTTTTTGTCTCTTTTTAACACTGTATGATTAAATCCTAACATTTTACCGATACTCGCCTCTCCCCGGAAATCTATAGTATATTGGGATTTCAGTTCACATTTCAGCGTATTGTTATTAGCGACCAAGTAAAAGATTCCATCGTTCTTTTCTTCAGTTGAAATCCTCAAAGCCTCCAACATAGCTTTACCTATCTCATCTATTTCATAGGCCCCAGGTGGAATCTGCAATTGTATCGGCTCAGTGGTGTAACCCTCCTTCATGTAGGCAAACTTATTGTTGCTTTCGTCCACATTAAAAATTGAATTGTATGTGTAAAATCCCAGCAATGCCAGACCATATTTGTTTTCTCTATTTAATTCGACTGGTGGATAAAAATCGGCGCTTAAGACGCTCGAGTGTCCTGTTAGTGTGAACGTATAAGACATGACTAACCATTAAAACATCACACATCTCGGTTTTATTCTTAGCGGCAACATTTAAAAAGATTCATCTTCACACCTTTTCTCACTGCATTAGATAGTGATGTTTTTATGCTATTTTCTGCTTTTATGCGCACATCGCTGATTTTGCAATAACAACAAAATATTTTTCTAGCTGTAAGATCCTCATCAGCCATAACCTCGTTTAAATTGCTGCTGCTGCTGAAATAATGTTTGCAACCGCACTGATATTTTAATATATCCATATCGCTTTTGAGGTGCTCGGGCAACTTTTCCCAAACGAATGGAATTTCATTTGGGGCTAATGCAATCATTACTTCCTTGGGCATGTTTTCTAACTGTTTCACGGTCATTTTCCTTAATCCACCGGCTAGATGAAATGCTTTCAGTGATTGCAACATTTTAGTATAGTTATTGCGATCCATTTGCGGTGTTAATGGTGACGATGATGATGATGACATCTTTTTCGCTGATGATTCGACAAAAAACTTTAAGCACAAATGTCCACACCAGACTGTTCCAAAATCCTGCTGACGATCGTATGTATAGTAAATAATTTTTGATGGTTCCGATCCCGTTTGTAGATATCGTACCAATTCGATCGGTGGGGGTAAATCGCCGAAGCTGTCATAATATGTTACTTTAGAATTATTTTTTCTATAAGCTACCCAATGAGTCCCTGCACCACGCGTACTATCCAAATTCACTATTGCTGCTTCGTAACGTCGAGGACCTTGTCTAGGTAATAAATCCCTCATATAAACGCCTCGAAAGTGTCCTATTCTTTTCTTTTTGGCATATTTTTCTATATCGATGTTAGATAGTGGTCTTCGAGGTAGGGATTCAATTAGTTTTTTGATCTACGATTTAAAAATAATCCCATACCTTTACGATATGGCTTTAGAAACAAACCATTTCCTTTCGATTTTAAATACAGGCCGGCACCGGTTTTATCTTCGCTGCTTTTTTTTACTGCTTTTATGGCGCGCACAATTCCCGCTGCCCCACCGGCTAATGAACCCAAAGCTGATAACCCGGCAAAAATTGGTATTAATGGTAATATTCCACCACTTTTAGGAATCGGTATTATTCTCGGTGTACGAACCTTCCTTTTGCCACCTGCCGCTTTTACCGATCTACGTGCTACCGACAGAGCTATTTTAGATGCATTCATGACATTTTTTCCAACACATTTTTACTTCCGGCTTTTAATAATTCCCTTCGAACTGCTTGTCGAATAGCTGTTCCGAAACTGGCTTTCTGAACATGTCGATTTTTATTAACACCTTTCCTTTTTGTATGACGTGTGCCTTTACTAGATGTTTTTTTTGTTGATAATGATGATGGTACACCCATACCAAAACGTTGTTTTCCTTTCATAATGTTTGTAACTAACCAAGCTGCTGTTTTTTCACCTAAACTGGAATCTTTCGATTTTACTCTATTCCAAGCACTTTGTTCGAGCTCGTAATCCGCTCGATGTCTCGCACTTATGTTGTCTTTATTATGTAAATAGGCTAAATCGTGTTTTTTGCATGCGGCATCCAAAGGATTAATGCCTGGATCACCTCTTGTTACACGTTTTATTACTTTTGTTCCGGGTCCGCAATATTGATAACCAGGAATGTGTACCTCGAATGGTAATTTATTTATGAACGAATTCACAATACCGTATCCAGTTTTGTTGGAAACGTGAGACCGTCCACTTCGTTTGACGCTCGGCATCTGAATGACAGTTTTTGTGAAAAATTGCCTATAAAATATCAAATTTTCCTAAGATGCGCGTTATCGATCTTAAACAAAAACTTCCTATTGACAATCTCGATGAAAAAGTCGGACTTGGATTTGAAAAGAAGATAATGAAGAGACACGGTCCTCTACTTCCTTCCTCTATTCGCGGCCTGTTAATTGGTCCATCCAATTGTGGAAAAACTAATGTCATGATTTCGCTGCTTACACACCCCCTTGGGCTACGTTTCGAAAATGTCTATATTTACTCGAAATCTCTGTATCAACCGAAATATGAGTATTTAAGGAAAATTTTAGCGCCCATCAAAGGTTTAGGCTACTATGCCTTTAGTGATTCCAGTAATATTGTGGAACCGTCCGATGCAAAACCAAACTCTATATTTATCTTTGATGATGTTATATGTGAAAAACAAGATGTTATAAGATCGTACTTTAGCATGGGACGTCATAAAAATATCGACTCCTTTTACCTAGCGCAAACATATTCGCGAGTGCCTAAACAGCTTGTGCGAGACAACGCCAATTTTATTATTATGTTTAAACAAGATGAGTTGAATATGAAACACATATTTTCCGACCACGTTTCACCGGATCTAACTTTTACTCAATTTCAAGAAATGTGCTCAAAATGTTGGGATAATAAGTATGGATTTTTAGTAATTGATAAAGACAGTGATGTGAAATCGGGAAGATACCGCAAAGGATTTGATAGCTATATATTACTGTAATAATAAGAGAAAACGCTCATTTGATTGTTGAAACGTCCTTTGTTAACATCATGAATAACGCGATCGACTTAAAACGTAAACTAGTGGAAGCTACCAATGCCGTCAGAAAAAAATTTAAACAAATTAAAGCGGCTAAAGAGTTTAATGTTGTGGAATTGGAAAAGTTTTACGAACCCATTTCTAAGCCATTGACAACTATATCTGATGTGGTTAAGCAACGTCAGCAGCAGCAGCAGCAGCAACAACAACAGCAACAACATTATCCAGCTACAAAGTCACATAGTCTCAGTACATCAGTGCAGTCGACTCAAATATCAGGTTTTCCCCAACCTACACATTCCTTTCAAACCTCCACACCTATTCAGCAGCAGCAGCAGCAGCATCGCATTTCAAAAGAAGATATTAGCCAATCGGTGTTTGATACACCCTCGACATCAACTAATACATCTCTCGCATCCGCTGACACCACAACTTCCGATACTTTAAACGCACACCTGAAAGGATTACGTTCGAAACCATCTCTATACGATACTGTATATGGTGTACGTTTTGGTTCAAAAACAGATTATAACAAAAATTTTATTGGTAATTTAGAGGTGCGTTTTCGAAATGGAAATATTGTCTTATACAAAAAAGGGAAAAATATTGCAGAATATGGTGGATCACCGGCACTTTATGATTTGTTATTTCTTAAAACACCCCCAAGTGTAGGCAAGGAACAACAACAATTAAGTGATAATGTACTTTCAACGTACAAGGAAATTTTGGAATCAACGAATGCTGTCTACAACAATTTTAAAAAAAGTGATGGTTTACGGGAGACCAGATGGAACAAATATTTACGAATTATTAAACCTCTGATAATGGGCACAAAATTAGGTGGTACTATTACAAGAAAAAATCTCTCGGAAAAACTACAGTTACCCACAAAAAAGAAATTATCTTCGAAAAAATTTCAATATGTCTACTGGAACAAAGCTAAAGAGTTGGTGGATCGTTTACGTTTGTTGTGGAGTTCCAAAATGGCCGGTCACACTGGACACGAAAATGAAATTATGTCTATCATAGAGGAATTACGAGAAGAAGATATAATATATTAAGCTCAATATTTAATGATATTATTCAGTTCTTCCTTCGATCTGAAACCTTTAGTATTACTAATAATATGGAGCCCAGTCTAGAAAAAATCAAGATTGTTAATGAACTACATAGAACGGCTAGAAAAAATTTTGTAAGACGGCGCACGATAATAAAAGGATACAGAGATTTGTGGCAAATTGATTTGGCTGAAATGCAACAGTATGCTGATGAAAACGATGGTTATCGTTATATTTTGGTCTGTATAAATTGTTACTCGAAATTTGTCTATACCAAAGCCATAAAAAACAAGACTGGTATAGAAGTTACTAATGCGATGAAAAGCATCATTGAAGAGGCATCATATACATCAACAAATCTGCAAAGTGATCAAGGAAAGGAGTTCTATAATACAAACTTTCAAGCCCTGATGAAAAAATATAATATAAATCATTATTCCACTTACAGCACAAAGAAAGCTGCAATTGTTGAGCGAGTCATAAGGACTTTAAAAAATAATTTATATAAACAATTCTCGACAAGAGGATCTTACAAATGGATACATATATTATCGGCAGTAACAAAAACCTATAACCATTCGAAACATCGCACCATTGGAATGAAGCCTGCAGACGTGCAAGAAAAAACACATATTAAAGCATATGATTATTTAAAAATTGTACCTAAAAAATTTAAGTTTTCCATGGGTGACATTGTGCGTATTAGCAAGTACAAAAGCTTATTCGAGAAAGGATATACGCCCTCTTGGTCAACCGAATTGTTTAAAGTTGTAAAAGTTAACGTTACAAATCCACCTACTTACTTGTTGGAATCGTTAGAAGGTCAGCCTATAAGAGGGTGTTTTTACGAATCAGAACTACAAAAAACAAGCAGTCCTGACGTTTATCTAGTAGAAAAGGTCCTTAGACAACGCAAGAAAAATCACATCGAACAATTATTTGTCAAATGGCTAGGATTTCCCAACCACTTCAACTCTTGGATAGATATAGCTAATATTGTTTAAATAACATATTGTATGACTATATTTTTTATTTAAAATGTGAAATAAATAAACAATATATTGTAAAATAAAGTTTTTTATTTCAATCTTCATTATTAAAAACAATGACAATAAAACATCATACACATAAATAACATTTCAATATTCTTGGAGGGAAGGTCCAATTCACCGACGACTACGACGTTATCTTCAAGGCTATGCCACTCGGAGTGCGTTCTCCTATTCTTTAACCTGCTTTTTTTAGATTTTTTTTGAAGTCGAGTCGTACGACAGTGCGCTTAATGAGTCATTTAAAGGCTGATGATAGAGTATTTTCTGCATAACTTCAATTTTTGTTTTAAGCTCACAATTATTTTTGTATATCATGGGGAGGACATCCTTATTAAATATGTCACATATTACAACTGCAAAATTGTAAAACTTTCTATTAACAAAGTGTTTTGTCACAGCATCGTCATCATCTTTAGGTTCGCCTAAGTTGGTTATGATTTTTCCACCCATATCATACTGCCCATCCGCTGTAAGTTTAAAACCAATCCCTTGTGGCCCAGATAATATATGATATTTTTCATTATATTTCTGACGACCAAATTTATCAATTGTGTTGTTTCCTCGACTCATTTTCAATCTTTACTAAACTATTTTATTTTTATTTGCCCTACTTATATTAAATATTTCAGCTGAGAAAAAGAAACACTGACTATGATCTACTGAGTTGGTATGTTTATAAAAGAAATAAAATAAAACTGTGATTGTAACAGATATTTATTTACAGTTATTTAATTGCACAAATACAAAAATTATAAAAAATTAATTTTCCATGTCTTCGTTTTCGTTGCTCAAAATTCTATCCCATCCGACACTATTTCGATCGTCAACGTCTTGGGTTGTTGCTGTTGCAGAAACCAATTCATATTTTGCAGCAAGCTCACCTGGTAAATGTGGAATATTGACGAGGTATTCTTTTAATTCTTCTTCAACCATTTCAGCACAAAATGTATCCATGTCTATGGAACCATATAAAAATTTGTCGCACAAGTGTGCCCCAGCCATAAAATTGATTGTATCCCTGATCTCGTTCTTATATTGATCTTTGGTTACATCAATATGCGACCAATCATTTACGCTATCTAACATATCGTGAGCCCTATTTCTTAATTCTCTCCCCAACCAAAATATGTATCTATCTACACATTCGTTGGCGGTCGTCGTCGTCGTCGTCGCATCAGCAGACATCTTTAACAGAAATAATGAACACGTGTAAGTATTCTGACATGTGCAACTATATTTTAAATTTAATTACATCCTTTTTTTCAAACAATTTACATACAATTTACTCCAATGAGCCAAAACGTAATAATGTTCGAGTATTGTTTCCAAAAACTCTAGTGCCCTGCCCCAAATAAGTTAGAGTGTATTTATCTTTAGTTTTACTCATAATATCTACAATATCGTCAGATAGTGTTTCGGCCACACGTTTTGGTAAAAAAGTCTCAAATGTGCTATTATCACCGTCATCGTGTAAAGCCACTAAAAGAGTTTTACCAAATCGTGTAGTCATTGAAACCATCTTTACAATTTTATACACTTTGCCTACAATCATTTCGGTAACCTTTTTTCTCTCTAAATCCTCGAAATCTTTGCTAAACATTTCATTAATTTCATCTAGAGTTTCTTTTGCAATACTCATTATTGAAAAAATGGTATATAAATCCAAAAATTACCGTGAATATAAAAGCACTTTCAGAACACTACACGAACACAATATTTGATGTTTATGCCACTGATATCTGCGACTGTTTGAAGTCACTTCTTTTCCCACGAACCTTTATAGCGAGGTTTCAAGGTCGAATTGTAACAATGGTGGGGGTAGCTAAACGATAGAAATAGTGGGAGGAGTATTCAAGGTCAAATGACGTCACACATTTAAATTGGTATAAGGATAACTTCAAGGACAAAATATAATGAAACAAATAACTACATTTTATGTACTTTATTCATTGATTTTTTTCTGCCATTCTTCTACGCGTGTAACATTATCACCTAAACCTAATTTCCTTAATTTGTTCAATAATAATTGTTTGTTTTTATTTCTTAAAAAATTCTTACAAACTATACTAGCTAAAAGACACACTTCGGCATGGTCCATATACTTAAAAAATACACTAAAGTCCTGAGCCTCCGAATCTTGCATTTCATATGCGTAAAATTCCGAACAGGCTGCAGAAATTAGAAATTCCTCGTACATTTCTCGCACTAAACTTTCCATATTAACTACTACTACGTTAAACTTAAGTCCTACACTCTAATTTCATCTAACACAACCGGATCTGCAATGAACCTAATCAGTTTTTCCAAACAGTCACTAAACCCCAACTTTTTTATCTCACGAACAAAGTCTTGTAAATTTATTGTTTTGCTGCAATATTTACGACATGCATTCGCAGCCTTTTCATATTCATAAGCCAAATCACAATAGCGCGACGCCCATTCTGCTCGACTTTTCATTGCATCATTGAAATAATTATTAGCCGTTTCAGTGAACTCATCGCCCAATTTTTTTACTGTCTCTTGCAAATATTATTCACTCATTTTTACATTCACGACACTTTTTTATTGCTGGTGGTGGCCCATCTATATAATGACGATATATTTGTTCATAGTGAATGTAACAGGGTAAACTTAACTGTAGTTCCTTGTCACACCGATATGACGCTGGCAGCTTATCCCAAATTTGCCGTAAACTCAGCGTATCAACGCAAGTTTTTAAATATTCGAGAGGAAAAAATGCTAGATCCTTCTCTTCAAAATCACACAAACTTTTTAAATTACTCTGATATAAACAAATTACTCTGCCGACTTGCTCTATAATTTTTTCTTTAGATAGTTCCGTATCTGACATTTCACACTGAATGAATGCAAGTAGACTCACACAATTTATAGAACAATTTGCAAGGTCAAAATCATTTCAAGATCATCCCACACTATTACAATGCACAAATAACTACTTCAAGGTCACACACCCAAGATGACCTTCAACAAAATCAAGGTCGTCTCGACCAAGGTCAAGGTCAAGGTCGCACACACAACCTTGAACACAAGGCCAAGGCCAAAGCACACGTGCACTTTCAAGGTCAATGACAAGGACATGTGGGCGGGGCCAAAGAGGGGTGGAGCAAGGTCAAGGTCAAGGTCGAGAGTGGGGGGATCGAGAGAATCGGGTTATGTTCACTACTAAAATAGAACCAATTCTGCCTCTTATACTAGGAATGAGTATGCTTCTGGCATCTCCCCCTCCCCCGTCGATAACTTGTTTTTTCTTGCGATCGACCAACCCCAGGGGCTTCGAATTCAGAAAAATAAATTCGATTCCACCTTTTACACTAAAAATTGGAATGTTACTGGTGTCTCCCCCCCCAGTCGACAACTTGCTTTCGCTTGCCATACTGTACTTTTTTTATATCACCGCCCCGCCCCTCCCCCCCCCCAAGAGAGATGCTGGATCCGCCCCTGCTCTGTACAATATCAAATTTATAACCCTTCTTTTTTTTTAAATAAAAATAATTTAAAAGAATTTTTTGACTATTGTTTTACCATTAACCGAAAATTTTCATCTATGGAAAATAACGCGTAATTAAATAGTTCCGAGAAAAATTAAGAATATTTTAAAGTTATTTATCTCCGAATACAAAAAATGGGTTATTATCAACAAACAGCGTAAAATCCAAAATAGATTTATCAAGTAACACGATAACCTACGTGACTTAAGCGACAATATCTTAATGCACAACGTTTAAAATTAGTATTTATTAATAATTTATAAAAAGTGATCATGAATGGTTCAGATCAAGATTTTTTTTACATATAATGTGGTCACGACATCATCATGGCCCCCAAATTACCAATCAGCGATGTGTTGATAGTAAGGAGGTTAAAAAAATTTGAAAGGAACAATAGTCGGGGTAAGTTAAGTCAGCAAACTAAACAGATTTCGTAAAGTGTGACGATATGAACTAGAAAACGTGTTTGCTAACACAAACTTTAATACTATTTTTGATTAATGAATTAAAGACTAAATGTTCACACGAATAGCCAGTGTTGCCAGCGCATACTCAATTCATTAACGAATCACAGCGTCTGGAGTATGTAAAAAAACATACCAAAAAGTTTATCTGCATCGGGCTGAAACTTTGAGGACTCTTTACGTGGATCCTTTCTAATAAGAAAACATGCAGCAGTTGCCTAAATCGCGCGCAGGCGTTTTGGTAACCGCATGCTGCAGCTTAAATTTCGTTTTATTTGATATACAATTAATAACTAAAATATGCAATTATTCTATTACTTATTGCCAAATATGTTGTCAAAAAGTGACCTTCGATTATACAGGGTGATTCAAAAATCGATCACGAAACTTAAGGGGGTGATTCTACTTGACAAAATAAGGGTAGAGCTTCATATAATTTTTTTTCAAAATGTCATTCGTTTTCGAGTTACAAGCCGTCCAAGTTCAAGTTTTTATTTTTTGTTTTTTGAATTACTCGCTTACAGGAAAACCGATTTGACTAATATTTGAAAGATAGGCTAAGTCTTCTGCGCTTCATCATTTTAGTAACAATTCACATTGATTGTTTGCCGCTAGAGGGCACTTTACCTACATTGAAAATTGTTTTTTTGTCATAATTTTTTAGTGTTGACAGCTACAGTAGTTTTTGGCATAATTTCTGAAAGACTGATGCCAGGCCTTTAAAAGGTTCTCTTTATTTACATCGCTAAACCCAACGGTTTAGACGTAAATCACCCTTAAAAATTAAGTGGTAAATTTACTTTTATCATTTCATTACCACCAGCTACCAGGTAAATAGCTATCAAAGTATACTAGAGCTGTCAGTTTAACATCAAATAAATTCGCTTTTTAAACTATTTAATTTATAATCTTAAAATAACTAATAATGGCTAATCACCAATATTCAAATATCGAATATTGTGATATTCATTTTTGTTATGGAAAAGCAAATGGTAATGCAGAGTTGGCAAGAAGATATTATATGGAGAGTTATCCGGAAAGAAATATCCCTCATGCTCAAACATTTTCCAGTGTGCACAGGAGGCTTGCGGAATGTGGTTCCTTTAAAAGTTATAATGGAAATAGGGGAAGACCTAGAACTGCTAGAAACGTGCAACAAGAAGAAAGAGTGCTTGAAATTATTGAAGATAATCCAGGTATTAGTACTAGAAAAATTGGGAATGAAGTGCGGCTCTGTCAGGCTAGTTCATGGAGGATACTAAGAGTTGAACAACTCTACCCGTTTCATTCAAAAAAGGTGCAGGCTCTTTATGACGATGATCGGCCGAGACGGTTGGAAATGTGCAATCAGATCCTAGCTAAGTATGAACACGATAATCGATTAATTGGCGTCATATTATTCACTGACGAAGCTGGTTTCACTCGTGATGGCATAACAAATCTACACAACATCCACACATATGCTTACGAGAACCCAAACAATGTGGTAGAAACGAAACATCAGCGTAGATTTTCACTAAATGTGTGGGCAGGGATAATAGGAGATTACCTTATTGGTCCTCATTTCTTTGATGGCCCATTAACTGGTGACGTATACTTAGATTTTATCCAAAATCATCTCCCATTGTATCTGGAAGATGTGCCATTGGAAGTAAGGGCCAACATGTGGATCCTCCAAGACGGAGCTCCGCCCCACTTTAGTATACGTGTCCGACAGTATTTGAATCCAACGTATCCTGAGCGATGGATAGGACGAAGTGGACCATTGGCATGGGCAGCGAGGTCACCAGACCTTAATCCTATGGATTTTTTCTTTTGGGGTCATTTGAAACAATTGGTGTACGATATTCCAGTAATCAACGTCGAGGATCTTCGCTTCAGGATAATCGAAAAGTGCCAAATTATTAAAGAAACACCAGGAATTTTTCATCGAGTTAGGCGACATTTTTTGAAGAGTGTTAGGAAATGTATGGAAGAAAATGGGGGACATTTTGAGAATCTTTTTTAGTTTGTTTAATACTGTTTCATTAATTTTTATCAATTAAATGTATATCGCAATAATCCATAATATGAATATTTACTGATTAGCCATTATTAGTTATTTTAAGATTATAAATTAAATAGTTTAAAAAGCGAATTTATTTGATGTTAAACTGACAGCTCTAGTATACTTTGATAGCTATTTACCTGGTAGCTGGTGGTAATGAAATGAGAAAAGTAAATTTACCACTTAATTTTTAAGGGTGATTTACGTCTAAACCGTTGGGTTTAGCGATGTAAATAAAGAGCACCTTTTTTAAAGGCCTGGCATCAGTCTTTCAGAAATTATGCCAAAAACTACTGTAGCTGTCAACACTAAAAAATTATGACAAAAAAACAATTTTCAATGTAGGTAAAGTGCCCTCTAGCGGCAAACAATCAATGTGAATTGTTACTAAAATGATGAAGCGCAGAAGACTTAGCCTATCTTTCAAATATTAGTCAAATCGGTTTTCCTGTAAGCGAGTAATTCAAAAAACAAAAAATAAAAACTTGAACTTGGACGGCTTGTAACTCGAAAACGAATGACATTTTGAAAAAAAATTATATGAAGCTCTACCCTTATTTTGTCAAGTAGAATCATCCCCTTAAGTTTCGTGATCGATTTTTGAATCACCCTGTATACATTTCATTTTTACGAGGGTATAACTTTTTTTATTTGGAGAACTGGCAACACTGGCGTTGTTAGATGCCATCTGATATATCGGTAATTATTCGGAATAGTAAAAATTCCGAATTTTTCAGTCAACTCCCTAAGAACAATCTCTGTCCTGAGATTGACTTGTGTAAAAATTTCTTTCCACTTTTCATCTATGTTTATCTTTATTGTTCATGTACCACAGCCTACAACAATAACTTCTTTTAGAAAATTTATTTGAATCTTTTATTTCTTTTGAAAACTTGTTTCGCTCCAATATCTGTATTTTGGGTGACTTTTAACATACCTAGTTATACGGAGTGTCTGGCTGGGGACATGGAAGACCCCTCGGTTAATTTATTAAATAACTTCTTGAATTGTGTTAATTTATATTAAAGTAATAAGATTAGAAACCATAATAACCGGATTATGGATTTAGTTTTAGATAATAATGAGCAGTGTAGCATCGAAAGAGCTTTGAATATACTTATTAATGAAGATAGCCACCATTCGGCCCTACTGATAACCTTAAAATATTGTTCGTCTGCAAATTTTAATCGGAGCTCTCTATTTAACCTTATGAATAATTATAATTTTAAAAAAGCTAATTTCTCTGATTTATATAATGCTTTATTGAATATAGATTGGAATTTTTTAGACCGAGAAAACTCTATTGAGAAACTATGTGATATTTTTTACAAAAAATTATATGATACTTTGGATGTTTACGTAGCTAAATATAAAAAGATTCCGAAACGAAATTATCCACCTTGGTTGTCTCGTCATATTATACATTGCATTAAACAAAAGAAAAAAATATAAAACTTTTCGAAGTTTGCTTCATTTGGAAAATTTTAAATCACTAAGAAGTAAAATAAAAAAAGACGTATCTGTCTCATACAAAACATATATTCGGGGGGTGGAGGATAATATTAAAAGGGATCCTAAACAGTTTTGGAATTCTATTAAATCGAAAAAAGAACGACAAGGTATTCCAAATAGTATGTATTTTAATAATAAAGAAATTAATACTTTATCTGATATTTTAAAGCTTTTACGGAATTCTTTGGGCAATCCTTTTCTTCGGTCAGTCTGGTATCCGTAGATAATTCATGTTTCGTAGATTCCATCTTTCCAATTGTTCATGTATCTGATTTCACTGAATGTGAAATAGTTAATGCTATAAAGAATATAAAACCTGAATTTACTACTGGTCCGGATTTAATCCCAGCCTTTCTAATACGAGACTGCAGATTCGTCCTAGCCAAACCACTTAAAATACTATATAATACATGTTTAAAATTAAACAGATTTCCTTCCATATGGAAGTCTTCCAAGATTTGTCCTGTTTTTAAGAAAGGGGATAGATCTGAAGTTTGTAATTATAAACTGGTGTCTATTATATGCAATTTTTCTAAAATATTTGAATTTTTACTTCATGATTCTACTTTTTCATTAACTAAAAATTTAATTACTCCATCTCAATATGGCTTCTTTAAAGGTAGGTTGACGACAACTAATCTCATGATTATGACTCAGGATATAGCTGAGGCTATTGATCATGGTTGTCAGATGGATGTTGTTTATTTGGACTTCATAAAGGCATTTGATCGTTTGGACCACTCCATCTTACTTAAGAAATTGTCATTATTTGGATTTTCAGATTCAGTAATAACGTTATTTAAATGATAGCTTCATAATCGTATTCAGTATGTTGAAATTCGTGGTTCTAGCTCAGTGCAATATAGTTCAAGTTCTGGTATGCTACAAGGATCAGTACTGGGTCCTATGTTTTTTAATATTTTTATTAATGACATTGTTTCTGTGGTTGACACGGATATTTTATTATATGCCGATGATATTAAGCTATATAAGAGGATAAATTGCTTACAGGATTGTGTAGAGCTTCAATCAAACCTGGAACAGATTAGCAATTGTGTAATGTTATGACTTTCACTTCGAAATTTTCTTCATTTCGATATGAATATTCGTTGAATACCGTGCTACTCTCGCGGGCAGATCTTTTTAAAGATCTCGGAGTCACTTATGTTCCCAAGCTTTCATTTTCTTTTCACATGAATAATATCGTTTCTGAAGCCTCAAAGGTTTTTTGGGGTTTATCTTGCGTTGTACTCGCAATTTTAATAACACTGACGTCATCAAATAATTGTATTTCTCATATGTGCGGTCTAAACTAGAATACGCATCAGTTGTGGGGTCCCTAGGCTACAATACCCACGTCAATACTTTGGAGAGGGTCCAAAGAAGGTTTTTGAAATACCTCAATCTTAAGAGTTTTGGGGTTTATCCTAAGCAAGGTTTTTCACATGAACTATTGCTTCAGAAATTTAACTTTTCATCTTTAAAAGTACGGCGGGAATTTTTCTTACTAACAATTCTTTATAAGGTACTTAAGAATTTTATTGACTGTCCTAATATTTTAACTAGGATAAAGTTAAGTATCCCTCGTATAAATTGCCAAAATTTTAACGCATTTTATCTCAGAACTCCCAGAACTAACGTGTTCAAATTTTCGCCTCGACATTCCATGTGCGACACTTACAACAAGAGTAATAGCTTTGGTATATTCTGCTCATCTCTGGGAACTGTCTGCCAGATTTTGCCACATTGACTTTGGCATTTCTTTCTTTTTTTTTCTCTTTCTCATCCTTAATTGATTTGTATGTTCACTTTTGTATATGAAAGTAGATAGCATAACATTTTATTATACATTTAATGTTAGAATTAATTATTTTTAGTTAAATTTTTATTTGTATTTAAATTGATATATATTTTTGTCGTTTGATGCTAATTTAAAATTGCTCGTTGACGTATTATTTGTGTAATCACTGTCTTGTAGTTGAGTCTCAAGACCTGTAGTTATTGTAAATAAATAAATAAATAAATTTTTTGCATACCCTTTATTTTTAGGTCGTAAAATACAAATCCGACATTTTTTTCAGCAGTCGCAAATAGTTTTCTAAAACAAATATTTTCACTTTCGCATAGATAATTCATGTTTTCTAATCTCTACCTTCAAAATAATGGTTTTTGTGTATTCTTTTTCTTTCTTTCGAAAGCTGCTCATGAAATGACGATTTTTTTGGCGGAACACACTCAAAAATTAAAAAAAAAATCTTTTTTTTATATTTTAATCAGTTATTTGGGACATAACCTCAAATGCAAATAGCTAAACGGATGCCAGTATACTTAGGGTGCGTTCCACTAAGCGCCCACAACGATCACGCTCATGATAGCAGTTTTTCCCGTTCCACTAGCTTGTGAGCATTCTAATCATAAACCCAAGTGGAATGGGATTGTGGACGTCTTAAGCGTTGAGTTAAATATTACAAATGGCGGATTTGAAAATAAATCAGTAGCTTGAAAAGGTTATGCTATAATTTTTAAGCTTTAATATTAATAATTTGTTATAATTATTGGTTAACTTGCTTTATATTAAAGAAAAATACTATTTAGTTTCTTATATTTTATTTTAGTGGAATCTTTAAGTAATTTACGTTGAAAAATAATCAAAATATCTTTTGTGGTGACAGTTGGATATTTAATGGTGGATCGTAATCATGCTTCAGAAAGTACTTCATCTAGTCCAGATGAAGAATGGAATGCAGTTTTACAAAGTCGGGAAAAGCGAAAACTTAGGCCACGTATTATTGGTTATGAGAATGTTATTAATCGTTATTCAGATAAAGAATTCAAGTCATTTTAGGGTAAATTTTATATAATTACTACATTCTATAAATGTGCTTGTATATAATTACTACATTTTTTAAATGTATTTTTTCAGTAACACCTTTTGTGGATTGGACTACACCATCTAATTCAGTGTATTTTGAATCTAAACTAAATTATACTTATTTTTTTCTCATATTTTACACTGTAATTTTGAAACTCTTACATTCAATTGTCTTTAAATTTAAAAAACCGCGCCAAAATTCTGAACGTCCACTTTGACCCACCTTTTCAGATGGGTCGTTGTGAGGTTGGCGTGAGCGAGAAGAATGACGTCATTAATGACGTTTTCGCCGCGACCGCGACGACCGTAGTCGTTATGTGGAACGACTGAAGGAATATTTTGAGCGTTGTGAGCGCCTAGTGGAATGCACCCTTAGTTCTGCTCTTGGAGTTATTTCCAAGGGAAAACAGTCTGAGAATTGAGATTTACGTCATCGAGAATCGCGCTTTAAAAAAATATTCAAGTATGGGAAAAATTAATGTAGAATTTTAACATTTTTTGACATAGGTAAATAATCGCATATCAGTCAATCATATTTTACTCTATCTAATGATAATGGAATGATAATTACATGTTTTAGCTTAACTATCACAGATTAGAGTCTATAAATGCGCCATTTACAGGCCTATAGGGCACGGAATATTGCGGCCAAAATACCTGACTTTCAAAAAATTTATTTTTGGGATATATGAGGGTCTAATATAGTTACTTTTTAAAATTATTCTCATATTATACAGGGTGTCCCAAAAACTCTGAAAGTATCAAAGTCGTGTTTTTTTAACTGGAACCCCTTGTACTTTATTGCATTTCTGGATTCTCCAATCAAAATAAGTGCCTATTTTAATAAGGTACCTAAATCTTAAGAGTTTTTAAATAATTCGAATTTTGACAAAATCTAACCTAATTTTCATGTTTCAAAATCTTAAGAAGTATTTCACTTATGTACTCGAAATTTACAGTAACCCTTATTAAAATAGGCACTTATTTTGATCGGTGAACCCAAAAATGCCATAATATACAGGGAATTCCATAAAAAAAACACAACTTTGATACTTTCAGAACTTTCTTGACACCCTGTATAATATGAAAATAATTTTAAAAAGTAACTATATTAGACCCCCATATATCCCAAAAGGAAAACTTTTTAGTGTTTTGGCCGCAATATTCCGTGCTGTATATGGTGAATAACCCTGTATATAAGTGGGCAAGGGCCTTATGGCTTCCGCATACTATTTCCATGCGATATAAAAGTGGGATACTATTTGATATCATATAATATCGCAGCGTACCCTATAAGCATACGAGATAAGGAGCTTTTAAACATTTTTTGTATTGCATGTCTTTTATCTGCCAAAATGAATAGATGTAATATTAACTTTATTGTGAAAGAAACTTACTACTACTACTACTACTACTACTACTACTACTACTACTACTACTACTACTACTAAACTAGAGAAAGAACTCTCAGAAAGTGGCAGAAAGAATGGCAGGAAAATACAAATAAAGGAACATGGACACAAAGGCTGATACCAAACCAGGAGCCATGAATTAAAAGAAAACATGGGGATGTGACGTATCATCTTACCCAGCTAATCTCTGGTCACGGATGCTTTCAGTCATACAGGCATCACTTTAAGGTGGCGGAGAGTGACCAATGCATACATTGTGGAGAAGTAGACACTGTCGAACATACATTTTATAAGTGCATTAGATGGGAAACGGATAGAAGGACGGCCGAAAGTAATATAGGGGAGATAACCGCACAAAATATCGTGGAAAAGATGCTGCAGGACGAGGATGGTTGGAAAACAATAAATCAACTTGCTAGAGGTATCATGGAAAGAAAGGAGAAGGATATTAGACAGGCGGAGGGATAGTAAAAATATTGGAACATCATGACTAAGACACCCTCTTTGAAGTAATACCCGAGGGTAGTTCCGAAGAGGAAAACCGTAGTGTCCTAAGGGGTGTGGTTTTAATGGGTAGGGTGCTCTCTAGATTGGAGGCGCGAGTCCCACACAGAGTGCGTAAAAAGCATTTCCACACCTCTACAAAAAAAAAACTACTAAAACAGCAGAACTGCAATCCTATAATTATTATACAATGACCTTAATAAGCCTTATTCTAGATTAAACTCAAGTCTATATTTTGAACTTTCGTTGATGATTTGAAAATAATTTCCAAATCTTTTTAAGTCTACATTACTACTGAATGTTGATTAATAATTAATTTTCATCTTTTTATGAAGACTTATTCTAAATTGTTTTGCACCTATAAGTAATTGTTTAATAATTGTAAATTATTTTATATTTTTTTGCACAATATTTGTATTATAAGCGTATAAAAATTAAGCTCTTTTATTTATTTATATTTTATTAAATATTGTATATTTATACTTGTCTTATAAAAGTAAAAAAGAAATATGTGGCGAATATGAATTATTATTTGTATGTTTTGTTGTTTATTTTTTACTGGCATTTTCATACATTTTTATTTTATTTTTGTGAGGTATGTGATAAAAGTTCTGTGTAGCTGTTGTCAGTGTACAATTTGATTTTAACGGGTTAGTTCAAAAATCATTTTGTATTGAAAAGAAATTTTTCTTTTTTTTAATTTTAAATAATTGGTACAAAAGAAAGTCCTATTCAGGTCAAAAGAAGAAAGCTTTACGTAAACCCTTCACCATTTGCACTACTGATTGGTTTCTTCTAGATCTTCCTGGATCATTTTTAGGTACTGAAAATAAGGCAAGTATCATGAAGAAAGTGTTATCGATTTGTAGTACATTAAGATAAAACCTAACATTTTTGACAGAATTTGATCATAGACTCCTGCTAATGATGTATTGCGGTACCGTCGTCCATTCTATCTATAACCAACTTGCTGCCACACGTTAATTTGTAGCTATTTTAATAACCTATAATTAAATTTCACAGTAATAAAGACACTCTGGAAATCTGGACGTTCATCTTTTCTCCTACAGCTTTAGTACCAAACAACTAGGGTTATTTAAGCTTACCAAAACCATAACTCAGAAATTCAGAACTCAGGCAATGCTGCTAATTAGCTGGACAGTTAACATCTCTTATTTACAGCTCACACAGCAGTACGTCTGCGAGTTTAGTCGCGTGAAGGTTATACATTAAATTATATAAAACAAGTTTCTCACAACACTTAGTCTATTAACAAAAATAAATTTAAAAAAAACGAAATATTTACAATGAGAAACTTAACTAATAAGTAACAATTATGAAGAAACTAACATAATTGCTCTTATGGTTCCTTCTGTTAACCAAAAATGTAAATTCTAATTTTGAAAAAAACACGTATAAATAGCTTCCTAAAATATTAAACAGAAAAAGAAATAAAACGCGAAAAACAGCTATTTATATTACTTAATCAAACCGTATGAAAATCGCGAAATGCCCAACTTAAATAACACACGATATTCCCTTAATTTCCCAAATTAAATAAAGATAATCTTCCTTCCCGACGATTGTACCCGTGACGTAATTATTCTACGGCACTGGTACTCATGGTACCGTTCTAACGACATTCAAATTATGACTGAACTTTAGTATTTTTTAAAGGAGCGTTCTCAAATCTTACACCCCTCTCCCTCTTTTTAGTGGCTTTTTCGATCGTACGTCCTGTAACCGACAATTTCATTCCCTTAAAGTTCGAAGGTTTCGATCGTTACGTGCTGAGTGCGTTAGCTATTCTATACCGGATGCTTGATTCCCGAATTGGCCTCTGAGCGTCTTAATCATAATTTTTATATAAACACAGTCAATAAAACTATTCTATTTCTTTCTGTAAATAAAGGAATAAGATAATATAATGTCTGTAAAAAAACCTGAGTGCCTTTTTATTCATATTGCTGATATTTAAATCATTCTTTCTTGCAATCAGGAAAAATTGTCGTTATATTAATTCCTTTCACAGGTCAAAAGTTATATTACAGTATAATGAGTTTATTTGATTATTCTTTTGTTTCCTAATAATAGAAAAATCGTTCAGTATTTTAATACATTTTAACGGTATTTGCATATACCATATGTTAAAAATCTCCCTTATCTCAACGGAATTAGTTACTTAACCAGGGTAGGATTACTTCGACAGGGTTTATATATTTTTAAGAAAGCATTTCAACGACAAAGATAATAAAAGTTAAGTTCCATAACTGATTTATTTTTTCTTTAGACTTTCTTGAATAGTGATAAAAAATATATACTACCCTATTCCCACGGGAAATCTATTCACAGGGTGACTATTTAATTATTCACTTTAACAGAATATAATTCACATTGAACAGTGTAAAATAATTAATATTTGTTCCATTACACATTATTAAAGTTTTAATAAGGTCCAGATATATAAATAAAAAACCTATAAATGTTACATTGAGTACATTGGCTACAGCGGTATTTTACGTCATGCCTGCGACTGTCCTGACGGACTAAGGAGTATCGGCTTCAGTTTCCACATTACAGCAGTAATATATTATCTTAGTAATGCTAGATATAAATCGAATATCATTAGACCAGCTAAAATTCTTTTTGACATATTTTCTACCATGGATATTGATCCAGTAATAGAGGAAGATAGTGACGATGATTAAAATATATAGAATATTTTCTTATAATATTTATATGATACGATTCTTAAGAACTTTCATTGATGTCGTTTTAACACATAGATCTTCAATTATTATTTATAGTTATTCTAATTCTTATTGAAAGTATTTAACATTTCCACATGAAGTTTCCCTATAACTGAAGCTTTTTAAGACACGTTGCGATTCTCGATGACTTAAATCTAGATTCTCAAAGACTGTTTTCCTTTAGAAATTAGTGCTAGAGCCACAAAATATTCCTCTACTAGAATAATTTGTCTAATGGAAAGCACTAGACGAGCAGCAGCTAAACCATTCCTTTAGTTCAGGTTAGATCACAATAGTGGTGTCTACCACAAACTAGAAAACTGTAGTGTCTAATGGTGAATGCGCGAAATATTCATTTCTGTTATGGTTGGCCCTTTTAGTATATTTATGAAATTATTTTAAAATGTGACATATTTGAATAAAACTAAAAAAGTAAAATATTGGATTTAAACAAAATCATAAATAAAAGGAACAAATTTATTTACTTTAGGACTGAGTCTAGAACATAATTTCAAATTCAAAGTAGAATTACTTTTATTACTACACTAATTACTACACTAACCTTATACTTACTTAAAGAATGCTTATACCAAAAATTGTTATAGCTAGCGTTAGCTATAATAATCTTTGCTTATACTAAATATTATAGACAAACAAATGCGACCTTAAAGTGTTACACAAATACGACCAAAATTAAGACAATATACCACAATAAGGATACGTTACAGATAAATACCATTAGAATATATAGTAACTAAAGGATTCTTGATCCTATGTTTATGTGAGCTGAAAATATACAGGGTGAGTCAACGATTGGATGAAGTAGGTTTGTGCATTTTCGGTGAAATTAACAAAGAAACTATATTTATTGTTTGATACAGTTTATTTTTACGCAGATTTTAAAAATATTTAGGACTCTACAGGGTGAGCCAAAAAACTAGGACAGCATAAAGTTCTATTTTTTTAAATAGAACACCCTATATACGAATCGTATTTTCGATTTAGCTTATAATTTTAAATCTTTTTTATTAAAGGTTTACTATAACAAAACTTTATAGTTTCTGAGATAATTAAGCTTAAAGAAAAAAAGTCACATTTTCAAGCATCAATTCAATCCTAAATAACGTTTTCAATTTTGTGACAAATATATTCAAATTTGGAATTTAGCAAGGCCAAGGACAAGTTAACATAATTTTTACCTAATATTTGCAATAAAAGCTACAGGGTGTTGAACACATCGGCTCAAATTTGAACAAGTTTAAATGAATAAATATCTTTTTTTTTAATGGTATATTTTCATGTTATTAATAGAGTAATAAAAACCCTAAAAGTTTTGTTCAATATATCCTATACCTATTTATAATTGTTTTTGAGATATTTCAGTTTTTCTTATTTTCCATACTTTTTTACAGAAATAGTCTTCATTATCATAGTAGCCATGGCAAAAACAATGTAAAAGAACATTTTTCTGTGTGTCAAATTTATAACCACAATCGCTTCTTTTGGTTTTCATGTAGTGTAGTTTGGTTTTTTTTGCATTCATCTTATATTGTAAAATTAATTTTCCAAAGAATGAGTTAATAGATATGATTTATACAATAGGAGAGGCTGAAAAAAATTGCCTTCTTGCTCAAAGAATTTACAAAATGAAGTATCCTGATCGACGCCAGCCTAATACCCATACTTTTCATAACTTAATGCAAAGATTTGATTCTTCTGGTACTGTTGATTATCCAAAACGTAAAGTGGTCAACAAACCAGTAACTAATGAAGAAAAAGAACTACAAGTATTGTTAAATGTTCAGGAAAATCCTTATATTGGTAGCCGTCAGTTAGCAGCATTATGTGAAACATCACAATCCACCGCTAATCGTACTACCAAGAAATATAGGTATCATCCATATCACATGAAATTACACCAAGAATTGCATGGACAGGATTTTGAAAGTCGTGTAAACTTTTGTCGTACAACTACCCCAACTGCTTCAAGGTCTCGATAGGGATGAGCTCGACAGTATGTGGTTCCAGCACGATGGTGCGCCTCCGCATTACCATCGTGAAGTTCGTGCGTTTTTGGACCAACGATATCCGCAAAAATGGATTGGACGTGGGGGTTTCATTGAGTGGCCACCAAGGTCTTGCGACATCACCCCATTAGATTTCTTCCTATGGGGTTATATTAAAAATAAGGTGTATGTTAATCCACCAACAACAGTGGAAGATATGCGAAACAGGATTAGGGATACCTACTGTAGAACAATAACGCCACTAATTTTGTCCAGGGTCCGAGAAAATCTGCAAAAAAGACTAAATTTGTGCATTGCACAAGAGGGTCGTTTATTCGAATACTTATCAAAAAGAAATAATTAATCTCAGTATTTAATAGGTAATTTTTTTGTTTCAATTTAGTATAAAAGTAAATATGTATTTGCCTTGTCGTTATTGTTGTGTTAATTTTTTCACATTATGTTTAATTAAACTATTGCCGTTGTAATATAACGAATAATGTATTTCATCATATTTAACCACATTCTGTTTGTTTCTGTAGTTTCTTTTTATTATTTTATATGGCTACTATGATAATGAAGACCATTTCTGTAAAAAAGTATGGAAAATAAGAAAAACTGAAATATCTCAAAAACTATTATAAATAGGTATAGGATATATTGAACAAAACTTTTAGGGTTTTTATTACTCTATTAAATAACATGAAAATATACAGGGTGTACCATTTAAAAAAAAAGATATTTATTCATTTAAACTTGTTCAAATTTGAGCCGATGTGTTCAACACCCTGTAGCTTTTATTGCAAATATTAGGTAAAAATTATGTTAACTTGTCCTTGCCAAATTCCAAATTTGAATATATTTGTCACAAAATTGAAAACGTTATTTAGGATTGAATTGATGCTTGAAAATGTGACTTTTTTTCTTTAAACTTAATTATCTCAGAAACTATAAAGTTTTGTTATAGTAAACCCTTAATAAAAAAGATTTGAAATTATAAGCTAAATCGAAAATATGATTCGTATATAGGGTGTCTTATTTAAAAAAATACAACTTTATGCTGTCCTAGTTTTTTGGCTCACCCTGTAGAGTCCTAAATATTTTTAAAATCTGCGTAAAAATAAACTGTATCAAACAATAAATATAGTTTCTTTGTTAATTTCACCGAAAAGGCACAAACCTACTTCATCCAATCGTTGACTCACCCTGTACATACATTAATTTATTATGTTTAAATTAATACCTAAATGTTCTTCCTATAACATATTTATCTAAAAAATAAGAACACTACTAAATAATATTCGAAGTTTAAAATTATGGCAACAAAATATTATTGTACTATATTATTTATATTTATCATACTTATTATACTAAATAAAAAACTTATAACAACAACCCTAAAAGACTATCTGTGATCAATTAAAGGAATTTTATTTATTGATACTATTTAAACTGGAGATTCCTACTAATTAGAAAAATACGTTATCGCGCCTAAATAAAATTGAAAAGAAGAATTATTTCAATAACATTCCATAAACACTTTTATTTTTTTACAATAATAGAAAAATTGCTAAATACTTTGTTTTGTAACATCAGAAAGTACGATATAAATTATTTTGAAGAATTCTAAATAAATAATATTGGTTATTTAACTATCTTTTGAAATGGCAGATAAGAAGTGCAGGTAGTAAATGTTATGAATTTGTGTAAATTTAGGAGATCGTTTAAAAAATCTCAGAAATTATAAATATTAAAAACTGACTAGCAAACATCTTAGTAACATGAGGTAAATATTGTTTCTGGAATTCGTTTAAAGCTGGGGATTCTATTCTATTTTGAGCTGTACAGGGTGAGTCAACGATTGGATGAAGTAAGTTTGTGCCTTTTCGGTGAAATTTACAAAGAAACTATATTTATTGTTTGATACAGTTTATTTTTACGCAGATTTTAAAAATATTTAGGACTCTACAGGGTGAGCCAAAAAACTAGGACAGCATAAAGTTGTATTTTCTTAAATAGAACACCCTATATACGAATCGTATTTTCGATTTAGCTTATAATTTTAAATCTTTTTTATTAAGGGTTTACTATAACAAAACTTTATAGTTTCTGAGATAATTAAGTTTAAAGAAAAAAAGTCACATTTTCAAGCATCAATTCAATCCTAAATAACGTTTTCAATTTTGTGACAAATATATTCAAATTTGGAATTTAGCAAGGCCAAGGATAAGTTAACATAATTTTTACCTAATATTTGCAATAAAAGCTACAGGGTGTTGAACACAGCGGCTCAAATTTGAACAAGTTTAAAGGAATAAATATCTTTTTTTTTTAAATGGTACACCCTGTATATTTTCATGTTATTTAATAGAGTAATAAAAACCCTAAAAGTTTTGTTTAATATATCCTATACCTATTTATAATAGTTTTTGAGATATTTCAGTTTTTCTTATTTTCCATACTTTTTTACAGAAATAGTCTTCATTATCATAGTAGCCATGGCAAAAACAATGTAAAAGAACATTTTTCTATGTGTCAAATTTATAACCGCAATCGCTTCTTTTGGTTTTTATGTAGTGTAGTTTGGTTTTTTTTTTTTTGCATTCATCTTATATTGTAAAATGAATTTTCCAAAGAATGAGTTAATAGATATGATTTATACAATAGGAGAGGCTCAAAAAAATTGCCTTCTTGCTCAAAGAATTTACAAAATGAAGTATCCTGATCGACGCCAGCCTAATACCCATACTTTTCAAAACTTAATGCAAAGATTTGATTCTTCTGGTACTGTTGATTATCCAAAACGTAAAGTGGTCAACAAACCAGTAACTAATGAAGAAAAAGAACTACAAGTATTGTTAAATGTTCAGGAAAATCCTTATATTGGTAGCCGTCAGTTAGTAGCATTATGTGAAACATCACAATCCACCGCTAATCGTACTACCAAGAAATATAGGTATCATCCATATCACATGGAATTACACCAAGAATTGCATGGACAGGATTTTGAAAGTCGTGTAAACTTTTGTCGTACAATAAATGCGGAGATTCAATTAAATCCAAATTTATTATGCAAGGTAATGTTTAGTGATGAAGCTACTTTTAGAAGTAACGGTGCCGTAAATAGACGCAACATGCATTATTATGCCACAGAAAACCCATTTTGGATTAGAGAGGTGCAACATCAAAACCACAATCATTAAATGTTTGGTGTGGTATTCATCATAATCGAATTATTGGACCCCACTTTTTTAATGAACCACTAAATGGCCATAGTTACCTGAACTTTCTACAAGAAGAACTACCCCAACTGCTTCAAGGTCTCGATAGGGATGAGCTCGACAGTATATGGTTCCAGCACGATGGTGCGCCTCCGCATTACCATCGTGAAGTTCGTGCGTTTTTGGACCAACAATATCCGCAAAAATGGATTGGACGTGAGGGTTTCATTGATGCGCCACCAAGGTCTTGCGATATCACCCCATTAAATTTCTTTCTATGGGGTTATATTAAAAATAAGGTGTATGTTAATCCACCAACAACAGTGGAAGATATGCGAAACAGGATTAGGGATACCTGTAGAACAATAACGCCACTAATTTTGTCCAGGGTCCGAGAAAATCTGCAAAAAAGACTAAATTTGTGCATGGCACAAGAGGGTCGTTTATTCGAACACTTATTAAAAAGAAATAATTAATCTCAGTATTTAATAGGTAATTTTTTTGTTTCAATTTAGTATAAAAGTAAATATGTATTTGCCTTGTCGTTATTGTTGTGTTAATTTTTTCACATTATGTTTAATTAAACTATTGCCGTTGTAATATAACAAATAATGTATTTCATCATATTTAACCACATTCTGTTTGTTTCTGTAGTTTCTTTTTATTATTTTACATGGCTACTATGATAATGAAGACTATTTCTGTAAAAAAGTATGGAAAATAAGAAAAACTGAAATATCTCAAAAACTATTATAAATAGGTATAGGATAAATTGAACAAAACTTTTAGGGTTTTTATTACTCTATTAAATAACATGAAAATATACAGGGTGTACCATTTAAAAAAAAAAGATATTTATTCATTTAAACTTGTTCAAATTTGAGCCGATGTGTTCAACACCCTGTAGCTTTTATTGCAAATATTAGGTAAAAATTATGTTAACTTGTCCTTGGCCTTGCTAAATTCCAGATTTGAATATATTTGTTACAAAATTGAAAACGTTATTTAGGATTGAATTGATGCTTGAAAATGTGACTTTTTTTCTTTAAACTTAATTATCTCAGAAACTATAAAGTTTTGTTATAGTAAACCCTTAATAAAAAGATAACAAATTATAAGCTAAATCGAAAATATGATTCGTATATAGGGTGTTCTATTTAAAAAAATACAACTTTATGCTGTCCTAGTTTTTTGGCTCACCCTGTAGAGTCCTAAATATTTTTTAGAATCTGCGTAAAAATAAACTGTATCAAATAATAAATATAGTTTCTTTGTTAATTTCACCGAAAAGGCACAAACCTACTTCATCCAATCGTTGACTCACCGTGTACAAGTGCTTGATAAATTCTCTCCGATTAATGTTTGATAGTCCGGTCAAGTTAGCATCAAAAATAGGGGTAAGGTTACATTAATTCGCACCTTGCTAAAAATTGGCATGAATGTTGGGAACCCTATTATACACAATTTGTCAATTATCCACATCAATCCGAAGTGTGGAAAAAAATTTATTCAAGGTCAAATGTTGCAAAAATCGGTTTTTTGAGTTTTCCAGCTAAACGGTTGTTCATACACTTTTTTCCTAAGAATCACCATTTCGGAGATACAGCGATGCAAAATGTTGAAAAAGTTGTATTCTTCATAATATGCACACGTTTCCGCGCCACCCGTGAGGTAGTGTACATGGCGCGTTTTTTTTTACGTGGTTTCCCCGGTAGGCCTATTCCACGATCTATTGTGCTTCTGTTGAGTTAAAAAGCTATTGTATTAAATTGAAAATGGTACTATTGTAAATAACAAGAGCGGTGTAAGTAATGCGTAAATTGAGAAAATTATTCGTCTGATTGATACTCTTCTAATGGAACATAATCCATACTGTCTTGCTCTTCTTCTTCTCCTTCTTCTTCTTCTTCTTCTTCTTCTTCTTCTTCTTCTTCTTCTTCTTCTTTTTCTTCTTCTTCTTCTTCCTGCTGAGTACAAATAAATTGTTCAAAGAGCAATGCATCAGATGTCTCCTCGCCTATATCGTAAGAATCCTCTTCTACTGGCGATTCAACATTGGAGCACGATTGGCCTCGACAACTGATACATGCTAATGAACAAAACAAACCAACTTTTTTACAGCCGCATTTAGCATTACACCCCGTTTTGCAATTGCAAAAAATTGAATTGAGGAGTTTTTCCGGTGCAGGAGGGAGTAAAGTCTGAATTGGTTCCAATATATTGTCAGTTAACTTCCAACCCCAGTCTTCTGGGTTTAGTTTATTACCAAGCCATACTTGAACTTGATAATATACTCGAAATAGATGTTGATGAGCAGAAGCAGAGGTTGGAGGAAGACAAGCTAATTGTACTTGTTTCTTTTTATACGTATTTTTTGCAAAAGATAAGTATCGAAACTTATCTAAGCACGTAATTTTTTTTGGAGCTCCGTAAATTGAAAGAAGAAAGCGAATTTCGTTGGTGATTACAGCTTGTGGAGTAGAGGTACTTTCTTTGAAAACATCAGCACAATCAACTAAATCTTGTCTCTCAAACAATTTCAAAACCGATCTTTTACCTCTCCTGAAAAATGCTGATGTCGTGTCGCAACCAGTTAGTGCATGTAGAAATAAGATATGATTTTGGCATTTTGAAAAAGCAGATAAACTCTTGGATGAATATATTTTTGATTGTTGTTGAGCCTTCCCAGGTTTTAAAAAATAAATAATTTTTTCAGTTGGCGTTCGAGCAGTAAGTAATACCAACAAATCAACATCTTCACCAACAAGAATAGTTGGATTTGTCGAGTTAAATTGTTCTATTGCTGTTTCAACTATCAGGACATCAGCATCATTATCAGCTTGCTTTACAGAGATATTTTCAGACGTAAATGTTTATTACAAATAAAGCACAACTGCGACATTTCTATTACAAACACAAAACTGCACAAATTTTGTTTGAAAATATAAGCAATAACTACGTGTTCTTACTACGAAAGAATGCTTGAGACTAATACTATTCTATCTAGGGAGGCCCTTCAAAAAGGAGCAGGTATACGAGCGTCGCCACGTGGACAATTGAATAGCAGACAGATGTTGCTCAAGGCCGTACGGTCATATAAAATGAGGGACTGGGTTTTTTTTGGAGTTTATATTTTTAAAACTGTATAATATGTATGTATACGCTACGAAAATTAATATTTTTACTTATATTATCGTTCTGTAACGTATATTACGGTAATTGACATGCATATTATGAAGAATACAACTTTTTCAACATTTTGCATCGCTGTATCTCCGAAATGGTGATTCTTAGGAAAAAAAGTGTATGAACAATTTTTATAGATAATTGCATGATGAATAATTTTTGTCTCACCTATTTTTATTATAAAACTTACCGTTTAGCTGGAAAACTCAAAAAACCGATTTTTGCAACATTTGACCTTGAATATATTTTTTTCCACACTTCGGATTGATGTGGATAATTGACAAATTGTGTATAATAGGGTTCCCAACATTCATGCCAATTTTTAGCAAGATGCGAATTAATGTAACCTTCAATGTCTATTTTGACCGGACTATTGAGAAGCATAAAGCCTTTTTTCTTCTGGAGGAACTTTTATTTCATCCATTGACGATGCACTGGGATATTGTTCTAAAAACATGTCCAACTTTTAGATATATTCATTTTTATCTTAAATATATTTGAAAGTATAAAATGAAATATTAATCATACTATCTAATACATTCATTTTTAAAAAAGAGGTAGAGTGTTGAAAATCTAACGCATCTCAAATAATATAATGTCAACATATACTTATAAACATACCTTCATCGTTGGTAGTATTGGAAGCCATTTCCCAGAATTTCTCTATTTGATATATTTTCATTGGTGTTATGTATTCAGCTTGTTTATTTTCAGCTAAAAGAAATAAATATATTTGCATCATTGCTGTTATCTTAAAAGAAAAAATCCATATTTTGATTTATTTTCATTTCAGTTTATTTTTAAATTTCTATTTTTTACACTAATTTTAATTTTCTAAAAAATAAAAAATGGCTCACTTAATTTTACTTTCGTTCAGGAAAATACAAGGCAGGAATGACATTATATTTAATTCTTTTTCTACAATCTCGTGTGAGATTCTTCTGAAAAATGTCTAGCACACACACGATGATTTTTATAAATTACTACATAATTAACATTGTTCAATAGAGGGTTGTTAATTGCGTTTAGCCATTTTTTCATCATACACTCAAACTGTACAAGTCTGTACAGTTTGAGATAGAACATTTGATTTTCGATGATTTTTTTCTCACCAAACAATTTCACCTTTTTAAAACCCAAGTAACAAATTTTCTTGATAAAAATAGAAGCAATCAGTTTGGCAAAAATTATATAGACAGATAAAAACTCCCTAGAAATTACTAGAAATACCGGTACACCAAACACCACACCGGTAATATAACCTGAACGAAAGGAAATTGTTTAACTTTTACTTGGTACCAGCAGCGCCAAGGGCGACTGGAAGGGAAAGTTTAAATACTCGTCCAGTGCCTTCTATACACGAACTTGAGATATAAAACTGGACTGCTCGTGTTCCATATCTCCCTTATAAAAAAAATGACCCCACCGTGCTCCGTGCCATTTGGTGCAAATAATTGCTTTGGCAACAACGAATTCCCTAAGTTTTTATGATATTGGTGAAAGTGTATTTATGACATTGACTGAATACTTTTCATTTTGACAAAAATTTATTTTTGATTTTGCTGTTTTATGGATTTTATCACATTTTATGTAACGTTTTACTGAAAATTTCAAAAAGGAATGTGAACTTTAAGGTTTTTTTGGTATTTTAAAAAATGTGATTCTTCATCGTAAGACGTGCAAATACCTCATCGGGTAAATTGGAATTTATTTAATTGGTAAGTTATAAAGCATTCAATAATAATTATATACAATTTTACCTTGGAATCAAATTGTAAATCTAAGGGTAACAAGTTTAATCTTATGGATATGATATATGATAATTATTAAATGCTATCAATATTTTAGTTTTCTAGGAGAAAAGAATCTTCAAATTCAAGAGCTGAAGCAAATTGGTCATGATCATAATTCTTTTATACATCAGATAAGTAACTCTGTTCAGAGCATATTTCTGGAAATTGTTTTATACAAGAAGATGAGCAAAAAGTTTGTGTTTTGCTTCTTACAAATAAACTGCCTGAAAAAAAAACTACGAAGCACTGTTTGATGTAAACATCTTGAAGCAACTAAACTTGGACTTAATAACATACACTGGCTCTACAAAAAAAGTCCTGAATTAGGTGTGCATTAACCAACAATAATATCGTTTTACCATAAAGTTAATGTTCCGCTGACATATAAAGCTGAATATCGAAACTGATATGGTGTTAAAATTTAAAATAATTATACGTTTGAAAACCAATATTTTTCAATATTATTAAGGATGTTTGGAAATTACATAAATTTTACTTTTATGTATTTGTTTTGTCTAAAAATAAAATAATAACCTTTTGTTTAAATATGTTATTAATTAATAAAACAAAAATTCTTGATTTTAGCTCAAATAGGAAATTTGTGTCATGAAAATCCTTTGTCAAAGTAGTAAGAAGCTGCGATTGATTACCATTTCAAAAATTCAACTCTAGGAAAGGTCAATTTCAGGTCCTTAGACAGTTAAGTAAATTGAAAGTTTGACCTAGTGTAAAAATTAAAAGTTGCTAGTAAATCTTTATGTATATATTTAGATTAAAAATGATTGTATTAATGTAAGAATTCTCTTGTATTTACAAGCTTCTTTATATTTAAAGTATCTTAATAAATATTGTTTTGTTTACAATTAAATATAAACTGCTTTAACATTATCCCCTTTAGAGTTTATTTTTTTTTTTATATAAAAATGGTTTAGTACATAATGTTACTTTACTTTATTTAAATTAAAGCTCCGTTTTTATGAAGGAAATGTTAACATTATTATGAATATTGTTAACCCTATATAAATACCTAACAGTTTCATAAAAGCATCGAGGAGAAAATAATTTTAACAAAGACCTAATCGAAGCTATTTTTAAAAGATGAAACTCTCTTACTTTGCAATAGATTATGTGGACATTTCGATACCTTACATTAAACAATATACTATATTAATTCATGATATAAAATTTTTAAAAATAAATGCCTTAATACTTTTTTTCGTTAACTTATACTCTACGTCCGAAAAAGGATGTTCTAAAACAGATATTTCAAAAAAAAATTAGTCTGGATTTGTTTTTGGCGCATATTTCACATTTTAGCTATTTTGCTAAATAACAGTTTTATTGTAAAAAATAAAATATGTAAACAGTCATAGAAAAAGCATTTTCATTTATTTATAACAACTGACATTTCATGCTTGTTATCTAAAAATAATAAAATTGTTACATATTTACGCTGTTCCAAAGAAGTTAAAAAAATTAACTTTATTGGAGTTACTTTAAACAGAAAAATTATAATTTTGAGGAAACTAAAAGTAGAAATTCAAGTTAAATATTGTTGTACAGAAACAATTATCCTGGGCTGCAATTTTATAACTAACAGGTTTAGACAATAACTATCTCTTTCTATACTATATCTAAAACAATAAATCGCTCTTCCTTGTTTTACTTGACAGGGTAATTGAGTATATTCATTTAAAAAGACCAGCGCTGCGATTCTATAAGAGTAAAGGGAAAGAGGATGTCATAATAAGGATCTTCTATCTTTGTTCAGTCTGTATTAACACATAAGTATATCACTGTCCTAAAAGAGATAAGGAATGAGAATGTCAAAAAATATGCTTACAGAATCGGAGCTCTGGTCTTTTTTATTGAATATACTCGATTAACCTGTCAAGTAAAACAAGGAAGAGCGATTTATTGTTTTAGATATAGTATAAAAAGAGATAGTTATTGTCTAAACCTGTTAGTTAGAATAATAGAATTGACATTCATTCACGCCAATGTAAGAAACTAGCAGGGAATTCAATGTTGCCATACAAATCATTGCACCGAATGGCGACCAATAAGGGGGGGTCAAAAATTATTTTCATGAGCAGTCCAGTTTTATATCTCAAGTTCGTGCTTCTATAAGAGAAATTTTTCTAATAGACGAATGTTTTGTGGCTAGAGCATAACTAAATGTATTGGGATCTATTTAGCTATTTGCATTTGAGGTTATGTCCTAAATTACTGATGAAAATGACAAAAAAAAGCAGTATTTCAACGAAAAACTCGTTATTTCATAAGCGCCATTCGATAGAACAAATAAAAATGCACAAAAAATCATTATTTAAAAGATGGTCAAAAATTTTGACTCTAACCTAAAAATATGTTGAAAAATTAAAAAGTTTTTCCTTAGCTCAATTTTTGCTAGAATAATATGGAAAAATAATCATGATTGTTTACAACCAAAAAATACATCTCTGTTAATTTTTACAGATTTTTTTGTGCAAAATTGGGCCCGTAAAAAATAAAGTCGAACGAAGTGAACATAACCTCTTCAGATCGTTAAATAGCCTATAGGGGGCTCAAAATTTGCACACGGGCTTCTTTTATCATTGTTCATCGACCGCCCTAATGGTTGTAGTGAATTGTGTGGAGACAAATTTGACCATCTTATCCCGCTATAACCTGTTACAGTTTTGTTATTTTACAAACAAAACTATAAATAATTTTACCAAAATACCAACAATCAAGCCAATACTCACCATAAATTAAACTCTTATTTTCATCATTTTTATACATCACTATCACTACACAGTATAAAACAAAGTCGCTTTCTCTGTCCCTATGTCCCTTTGTATGCTTAAATCTTTAAAACTACGCACCGGATTTTGATGCGGTTTTTTTCAACAGATAGAGTGATTCAAGAGGAAGGTTTATATGTATAATAACATCCATTAAATAGTGGAGAAATACTGTTATTTTTGAGGTTTCTAATGTGATGTCGTTAATTATAATATTTTTTTCCGCTTACATTGCAAACGCAGGCTGAACCCTACGAGATTTATCAAAATAATGTACTAATTATTTGTACACATTGAAAAGGTCTACAGAAAACTCCGCGATGGTATATGTCTATCTCTCATGGATATCCCACAATAACATTTTTTTGTCATTTACTTTTTACGACAAATAATGGCAAATTTTGAAGCGATTTTAACCAATACAGCATTAATCCTTATCCAATTAAATAGCTTAAATACATTGTTGATTTAATATAGATCTATATGGTCCTTTACAGCACAAGATTTAAATGAATATTTTCGAAGATATTACAGATTTAAAATTGCGGGAAGTAGCGCTTGCGGCGGTACTGGCCGACCGGGGCGGCGGCAGCGTGCCTATAAATAGCGCGTCGGAGGCCGATGTAATAATTGTTGTAAAAATAAAATAAATAGTCACAGTTTTTCTGTAGTGTATTTAGTATCAGCATTGCACCCGTGCGAAGCCGGGGCGGGTAACTAGTATAAAATAAAAACTAAAAGTTTTTGTCACTGTCACACATCATGTGTGCCTAGAAATGTATCAAACACTCCACTTTTGCCACTTTCATCAAGGGTGCAGTTAGTTATTCTCTTGTTTTTTTTTTCTTGGCGCTCTTGAGTGTCAGTAGAGAGAGTCTGGGCCAAGCCTTGGTTGTGAAAACTGGCATAAACCCAGAAAGCAGATTTTTTGCTGATTTTCTCAGAGTATAATACTACTTTTATTCCTGTTTGCTGTTAAAATCATAGTTTAGTGCGTTAAGGCATCATTTGCCAGATATTGAGGATAAACAAAGTTTTATTGTATTCGTTTTTCGTTAAGTACAGTTTAGTGAAAGTGATCTCACCTAAAAAGCTAACATACCATCGTTGTGACTACTTGGTGCACCTTTCAAGACAATCAGGTACATGCCACAAACAGTTCTTATTATACTGGGACGTTGCCATCCTGTCTAAAATTAGATTTGGCTACCATAGCCAACATATTACACACCACTGCTCCATAGAGGCCATCGGCTATCCAGCTTGCCGAAAGTGTTTGGATTTAATGACAAAACTGCCTTTCAGGTATTAGAACTTTGTAATAAACAGTGAAATTACCGGTTTTAATGTATACTTTCCTTTTTCCCCTGTGATTGGGAACTAATAAGACTTTATGCGAGCAATTACAGGACACTTTATTTTTAAATTTCATTTAAAATACCTTGTAAACCGAAGGTATACGTATACACTAGGTAATTTAAAACATCACTTCACATATTAATAGTCCAACACTTTTAATTAGGCTTAAGTAAATATAATTTTAGACTTAATCGACCTACTAGAAAAAGTAAGGTTATTCAGTTCAGCCGATAGTAAAAATTAAAGCTGGATCTACATCTAAACCGACTTGGCGTATGGCGCAGATGACGTCATACTTGTAGTAGGGTTATTCATTGTTTCTTTGTTTTTTTTTTGTTATGATCCATTTAGCAAATAGTCACATATTTCTTTAGTTTAAAACTGTAATTCAAAATTCCTTTTTTTTTATTGTTAAATATAGATTTTAATTGTTTTTGGAATCGGTGTGTTTTATTTTTGGATCCAGTTGTTTCCTGTTTTCGATAAGATCATTGCTTCTTCTTACCGACGGGCCTAAAACAGGTGGCGCTTTAAATTTAAATAACCTCCCCTAATCTCCGGCATGCTAGCCTAGGCACTGCCCTAAAAGAAGGAGCGTCAACACTAAAAAATAACCACCTGTACAGAAGCATTAAATATTTAATTTTCATTCATTCTTTTTTATTTTAATTCCTTTTCTCTCCCGTAACGTAGCAAACCTTGTGGCGGTAATGTTTTTTTTTTTTTTTTTTAAATAATGTACTATTTTATCAAGACAAAAATTTATAGATGGATTGCGCAGGTATATCTTTTGAGACCTCCTTTAAAACAAAAAATTAATATGATCATCGTACAAAATTAAAAAATAACAAATTTTAAGAACGGGTGGAAAAAATTCAAATTTGTTGACGGAATATTTCTAGAATTTGTTGGATTTGCCCGGATACAAATTCAGAAGATTAGGCTTCCCCAAACACCTTACGTCACACAACCAAATTTTTTATTAACTATGTAAAAACATATGCAATCAAAAATCGCCACAATCTGCGCACGCTGTTACTATTTACAACAAACGTGTTTAGCAAAGTCGATGAATATTAAAAGAATAACAACATTATCAACTGTAATACCAACCAGTTCGTTTTTGACCTCATAATCAACAGAGTAGACACCGTTCGGGGTTTTTCCAAACGCGTCGAGTAAACTTGTGATTCAATGGTCAAGTTAGCGCCTCTGAACAAATGAACGACAAACTGAAAAAATACACACCTGGAAACATAAGAAAATCGATCATAGAGAAGAAAAGAAGCAGATGAAAAAATTGAAGAAAATCGACACGAGGGTACAAAGTGCAGTGTAATTGCATCGTAAATAAGTGATATCAGTGGCGTACAGTGCTTATAAAGATTTTTATGCACCAATTAAGGGTACACGATCTAACAAAATAACAAATTTAACTGGAAAAGGATACTATTGATGTAAATGTAAGTATACCATATTTTTTGATATTACAAAAGATTAGTTATCCTGTTTCATATTAATTATTTCAATTAAAAAACAATAAACAAAATTAATTTCACTTGTAAACCAATACACTCCTTAAAGTACCGATACATTCTTTTCAACGTTACTATATTTCCTTAAAAAACTAGTTTTCTGCTTTTTTTAGTAATTTTACAAACAGGTTTTATTGTTTCATTCAAAAGCTTATTTTCAAGGTAGTGTGAAATTTAATGGTGTTCGAATAAGGTAAATTATTCAGATGAAATTTTTTTGCGATCACTTTTCGAGTATTGAACATGTATTATTTAACAAAAAAATAAACAAAGTGGCCTCTTTATCTATTCTGCATTCAATATGGCGAAAGTTAATGTCTTATTAAATAGTTAAAAGCTGTTTTAAATTGAAATTTGATGAAAACTAATAGAATGTAAACATTGAGATTTCATGGGCGGAGGGACAGTTGCCCCGGGCAGCACCTTGCTAGAATTTCTTTACATTCTTTCATTGGCACAGGGAATCCCTTTTTACAATTATGGTCCACGTTTTTATAAATGACGAGTATTGTTATATATATATATATATATATATATATATATATATATATATATATAATTTTTCTTTATTTTGTCTTTTCTTGGGTTTAGGTTCTATATTTAATAAATACATAAAACGATTGACGTTTCGCCCTTTATTCAAGGCATTTTCAAAATTCCTGCCTCCTAAAAATATATAATTAAAATACATCACATTAAAAACATATTTACATTTCGAAAAACAAACAAGACACTTAAAAACAGTACATAGTCTTTATTGGCTTTTAAGTCAGTATTTTACAACTTCAAACTTCTCTTTACATGTGCAGACTTAATTGAATGATTAATTACAACTTATTTTCTTATCTAGATTACATATTTAGAACTAAAGCTCACTTAATATATTTTATTGTCCTCGTGTAGCTGGCTGGGACTTATTGGATCGGGTCGCTCGGGAGGGGATATACTCGTCTGTAGAAGGGACAGGAGCGGAAGGCGTTCCTGATGATGCTGTTTGCATGGTCCGGGATCTTGTTGAAAAACTTTTGCGCAGTGGTCCTGGCAAGTTCCAGGATGGTGGGGATCTGGAGTTCCCTGTGCAGCTGATCTGTCCTCAGGTACCAGGGGGCGTCGGCGATGATGCGCAGAATTTTGTTCTGCATCACCTGTAGGATGTATCTCCTAGTCTTTGGGATTTGGGCCCATGAGGTGATGCCGAACAGCATCGCCGGGCGGATGATGGCCTTGTAGATCGTCAATTTGTTCCTGAGGGACAGCTTGCTGCTTCTACCTAGTAGTGGGAACAGGGATTCCAGGAGCCCTTGCGCTTTTGCCTTTGCCTCCACCACGTGGTCTTTCCATACCAGTTTCTTGTCGTACAGGAGCCCCAGGTACTTTACCTTGCTTGCCCAAGGAATGGGTACGCTGTAGAGTCTGAGTTGGCCAACGGGCGGTTTTCTGGACTTGGTGAAAATGATTGCTTGCGTTTTGTCCGCGTTGGCCCTCAGTTTCCACTTGTCCATCCATTCCTCGAGCTTTCCCAGATGTTCTTGGAGTCTCGTCGTGATCACTCGGAGGTTCCTGTGCGACGTACTGATAGCCGTGTCATCTGCGTACAGGCATAAACTGGTATGGGTTGACTTGGGGATATCCGAAGTATAGATGTTGAAGAGGTGCGAAGACAAAGGTGATCCCTGCGGAACGCCTGCCGCCATTGTCCTGGGCCTTGAGAGGGCATCGTTGACTCTCACCGAGAAGGATCTGTCTGATAGAAAGGATAGTACCAGCTTCGTGTTCTGCTGTGGGTAACCCAGCCTGATCATTTTGATTGCTAGGCCGTCATGCCAGACTTTGTCGAAGGCTTTGGACGTGTCCAGCATGACTGCGCCTAGGTGGGCCCGTCTATGTCTAAAAACAGTAGTCAAAACTTTAAAATTTTTTTAAAAATATTTAATTTTACCGGTACGCACCTTGACATTTTGCTGTTCTGTTTCTAAATAAAATTTAAATTTTACATCGTTTACTGAGGATACGTGGATTGCGAATGTGTTTTATTTTTTTAATATTTTTTATATTTTACAATGCATAAAAAAACAAATAAGGTATATGTTTGATTTTATGTTTAAGAGGATATTCCGTTTTTTATTCTTATTTGACCGGATCGAATACTTAATATTTTTGTTTAAATTAGGCTTGCGTAAATGTGGCTTAAATTTCCCATATCTGTTCTGTCGTTAACAGTGTTTTTATCTTTTTTAATTTCAATCATTTCCTTTATCTGTAATTTTTGGTAATTCATATCTTTGTTTTTTATAGTGGTACTGTTATAATCAAAAGTGTGTTTTTCGTCCTGTGTGTGTTTGTTTAACGCTGTTGAGGCGTTTTTTGTATATTTATGGCCATTTAATCTGTTCTTCAGTAATTGACTTGTCATGCTTATATATTTTTTGGGACAATTTGTGCAAGGGATCGAATATATTATATTTGATTTATTCATTAGAGGAGTTTTACTTTTTAAATTTGTGAACAATGTATTTAATTTATGTGACCTGTGGTATACGATAATATCATGCTTTTTTAAAATGTATGCAATCATCGACAAAACGTTTGAAAAATATTATATTAAAATTTAATTTTTCTAAATTTTTTTTCTCTAAATATTCCATTACTAGCTGAGCAATGGTAGATGAAATTGGTGATCCGATAGCACATCCATCGAGTTGTTTGTAAAAGGTATTTTCGTACTGAAAGTAATTTGTATTAAGAACGAGATCAACAGCATCCATAAAATTATTTTCTGATAGCGTTGTATGTTTTTTTAAAATTTCTCATTTTTCTGCTAAAATAGTGTGATTTGGTATGTTTATATACAAAGATATAACATCTAGCGAAATGAGTCTGTAATTTTCAGGTAGGTTTACTTTATCAATAAATTTTTTAAAGGATATCAATCTTTAATAAAAAAATCGTTTTTGCCTGTAATATTTGAAATGCAATCTGATAAGAATTTTGATAAACTATAGAATGGCGATTGTATACAAGAAACAATAAGTCTTAGTGGTATATTTTGTTTATGTAATTTTGGTAGGCCGTATATTTTTGGTGGAATAGCATTGTGAATGGTTAGCCTTTTTGCATCTTTTTCAGTTAGTTCTTTTACATTGAGCAATTTTTTTATGGAGGTATTACGAGACAAAAATGAAAAACTTACTAAAGGACGAAAATACATATAAAAATATTAAGAGTGATCCAACGAACTTATATCAAAAAAAAAATAATACCTTCATAAAAAAAATTGCTCAATGTAAAAGAACTAACTGAAAAACATGCAAAAAGGCTAACCATTCACAATGCTATTCCACCAAAAATATACTGCCTACCAAAATTACATAAACAAAATATACCATTAAGACCTATTGTTCCTTGTATACAATCGCCATTCTATAGTTTATCAAAATTCTTATCAGATTGCATTTCAAATATTACAGGGAAAAACGATTTTGAATAACACATTTGTTTTATTTTTTTACGGTGTCACGGTTCAAATTTTCGTTTAAGTTAAGGTCACTCGACTAATTTTACCTTTTTTGTTGCAAATACTTCCGTTATGGGCAAACCCTATATCCTTTTCCTTAAATATCTCCCATAGTATAGTTTTAAGTTACATTAGCTTATTTGTCTGATATAATTGATATTTTACTACATTGTGCTAGGTTGTTATCTTATCAATGCTGAATTTAATGTTACCTTTTTTTAGATAGATCCCGGTTCTCCTGCCTACTAATATTTGAGGAAATATTTTTAGGCTGTCTAAATTTCTGTGGCTTGAAATGTATTTCTTTAATTTGAAAATAGCTATTAGGATACTTGTTTAATTCTTGAGCGGAAAATGTTAATAATTTGACTTATTTAACAAATTTATTTCATTCTACTGTTGTTACCCAGGGTAATTTTTGAACTGTCATTAATTTCAAACATGTCAATTGAACGCGTCTAAAAGAAGTGTTGTACACAATTAACGATCTTGATTATAAATGGAGGCCATTATGCCTTAACTTTCACTTTTTCCTTTTCGACTCGGCTGAAGAAGCTGAAGATTTCCATCTCAATTTATTTGAATTATCCGTTGGTATTTGGGGCTGAAAACTCGTTTAAATTATCCCGGTAATTTTGTTGAGTTGTTGAATTACATTATCTTTGGCCTATTTGATGTTTTAGTGTTATTTTTACCGGTATAAACCTAAAAATAAGGATTTTGGCAGTTTCCCACGTTTCGACAAAGGAATTCTGTTAAACCCCGACACTAACAACGGGATCCTCTCTATTAGTTATTTTACAACGGGAATCCCCCTACTGGTTATTTTACGATTGGTGTCCTCTTTACTGTTATTTTACGACTGGTATTTTCCCTATGGTTATTTTACAACTACTATTGTCTCTAGCGGTTACCTCATTACTGATTGTTTCTGGTTTTTATTCTGCGTGTACCTGCTGATGTTACGCTAGTAACTACGCCATTCAAAGACTGTTCTACTAGCACCATTTGACAGGCAAACTTTATTAATACCTTTTAAGTTTTAATAACGACCCATTAATTTGTAATAAGTTTAGTCTATGATCATAGAATAAACGAGTTTGCTTTATGTTCTTTTTTTAACGCCAGTTGGTTTGGTTAAATTTTATTTGATTTAATTTTCCTTTTTGTGAATTTATTGGAGTTTAATTTTTATAATAATATATTTAGCTTACGCTATAGCTACACCTTTATCTTGTAATAAAAGGTTTTTATTATTATTATTTATATCCGAGTATTCGTTGTCCCACATGCTCGCTTGCGTTTGTAGTTTTTTTATGTACTTGCTGTCTACAGGGATAAAGTTGAAAGCTAGTTCCTAACGACATCGCGTAAGGTTTCTGTATCAGCCTAGCTGCAGATGGAGTGGTGCCCTGAATAACTGCCCGGCATAGGGGTTAGCTAGGCACTTTTGCTCAATGGTGCTGCTACTGCCCTTCAACTATACTTTTTTAAATTTTTTAATGTTTTAATCGAGAATAAAAAAAATTCGACTTTATTAAATTCAGCGCCATTTTTGTAGAAAAGTTTGTGAGAAAATTCTGATCAGACAGTTTGTTAGAGTTTTCCAAGAGGGTTAAATTACTTTTTTAAAGTTTGATCTAAGTGCATTTTTGACCAAAATACGATGATTTTTTTTCAATGTTTTGTATATTCTTAACTGAACTAGATAGAGTAAAACTTCAAAGAAAAAAAATGCCTGTTTTTACATGCAGAATGACCTTCATCAGTTCCGAAATGTTTTTCGCGAATTTCATTTTCTTAATTTTTTTTTTCAATTTTTTTCAAAATAAAAACGATAATATCCTGCTTACGACTGATACCAACGTGTCACTTTTGGACAATTTTTCAAATGTTTTTACACGAAAAATATTCAATTTATTCCTTTTTTTATGTGTAGTTTAGTTGTAAACAGTTATTTCTATGATAAATAATTAAAAATTGTAAATCACGTAAAGAAACCAATTTATTGAGAACTACTTTACAAATTAGGTAGAAATATAAATATTTTGAATATATATTATGAAATTTATAAATATTATGAGCTGGACAGTAAGATCAAAAATTTTTGTAAAAAAACAATAATATATACATATACAATTTTTACAGTTTTTTTTATCGAAATGACCACCTTTATTGTTTATCACAGCTTGACGTAATCGTGGCATTCTATGTATGAGCAAATCTAAAATTGTAGCTTTCATATTTTTCCATTCCTATTGCCAAATACGCCAAAGTTCAGTTTTCGATTTACGACGAACTTTTCTCACTGCTCTATCAAGTTCTTCCCAAAGCAACTCAATAGGATTAAGGTCAGGTGATTGCGATGGCCATTCCATTACTTTTAATTGTCTTCGTTTTTCTAAACATTTTAAATAATCTCTACACTGTTTTGACGAGTGTTTCGGGTCATTGTCGTGTTGGAATATAAATTTATACTAAAGCAAACGTCTGCCAGATGCAACTACATTTACTTTTAAAAATTTTTTATTATCTTCTTTCTTCATAGTACCTTCAATTTTTATGAGATCACCAACCTTTGACCCTTCAAGGCATCTCCACACCATTACCGAACCTCCACCGTGTTTAACAGTAGGTACAATAATACAGTCACTTTAAAATTTTCACCTGTTTTTCTTGTCGCAAAAATTTTTCTTTTAGACCCACAATGTTCAAATTTAGATTCATCAGACCAGAGTACCTTGTTCCAGTCTTCTACGGTCCAATGTTTATGACTTTTAGCCCATTTGAGCATATTATCTTTTTTATTTTCAAAAAAATTTGAAAATGAAAAAAAAAATTAAATTCGCGGAAAACATTTCGGAACTAATGAAGGCCATTCTGCATGTAAAAACTGGCATTTTTCTTATTGAAGTTTTCCTCTATCCAGTTCAGTTAAGAATTTATAAAACATTGAAAAAAATCTTTTTTTTCTCGTAAGAAGGGCTGTATTTTGGTCAAAAATGCACTTAGATCAAACTTTAAAAAAGTAATTTAAACCTCTTAGAAAACTCTAAAAAATTGTCTATCAGAATTTTCTCACAAACTTTTCTACAAAAATGGCGCTGAATTTAATAAAGTCGAAAAAAAAAATTTATTCTCGATTAAAACCTTTAAAAAATTAAGAATCGACTTACATGTCATCTGAACGTACTCGCAAAGGGCTTTTAAATGCTTTTTGCAGTATTGTCATGCGATTATTCCTTACTGAAATACAGATGTTTGAAGTTCTACTTGTTTTCGCGTAGACATGGCAAAAGTGATTGACGGGCAGTGTATACTCATTTATTTATATTAAAAACTATTGCATAAATAAAAAACGCTAATTTTAACGGTTTTCTCACTATTTTCCAGTAACTAATTAACAGAATGAATCATCTAGCTCAAATTATAGATTTTCTCACTATCTACATCTTATTATATAACCTTTGTTACACTGTATTTTGAATGGCCCTAAACCTCGCGGAGAGGTATAAGATAAATGATAACGTAGCTAGAGCAGAGCTGAAGGCTAGTGGCAGCACCAGCGAGCAATGTGCCAAGCAAATCCCTATGCCGGAGAGTAGGGGTGAGTAACTAAGGGCGCCATTGCATTTAAGCCATGTAAAATGCAGAAACCCTCCAGGTTGTTGTGTTGACCTAGCTGTCAGCTTACTCTGTCAAAAATTTAAAACGACAAAAAAAAACAATAGCAAGTAGGCTGAAGATCAAATAAAACTCTTACTAAACTTTAATTAAAATTAGAATTATTGAAATAAAACCTTCAATCAATTAAGTTCTAAACTGACACTATAACCAAAGCCATTAATTAAAACTAAAATTATACAAAATAATATTCTCAGTCAAGAGATTAAACACTACGCTCTTATGTGTAGATGTAGTCGTCTGTAGGTTGGTCAACAGGCAGTGACCAGTTCAATGCTGTAGGGTGAATAACTGTAATCTCCTATCTGGTAGGATGAACAGTTGTAATATTCTATCCGGTAGGGAGGACAGGTGTAATTCTCACCGGTAGGGAGAATGGCAGTTGACAATTCTAGTCTTTAGAAAGGGCCCCGATGTCTTTGGGGTCTTGACTGATTCCTTCGTTGACCCGTGCAAACTGCCCAAAATCCTTGTCTCCAGATTTATTCCGGTAAAATAAAAACCCACAACTGCCAATGAGGCAAAAGATACGGTACTCCAAAACTCAACAAAATTACCAGGATAATTTACGACTTTCCATCGCAAAATCCCAAAAATTTGGCAAATAAAAATTGAAATGCAGCTGCTTGGGCCGAATCAAGCCAGTAAAGAGTGAAAATCAAGGCAAAATGGCCTCTATTTATAACCATGGCCCAGCTTGCGCACTAATCGACTTCCGTTAGAAGCGTTAAATTGTCACGTGTGAAAGAAAAGACAACTCAAAAAGAATGACACAAAAGTCGCCTAAAATGCATATGTTAGTTAAGCCACTTCGTTAATCATTGGTATTTTCCACTCAAAACAAACATAAATCTAATAAGTATCCCAGAACTTATTTTCAAATTCGAGAAATGCATATTAACACATTAATAGGAATTTCCTACAACCCAGTATACATACAACTCCATTCAAATGTAAATATAAATGACAGGGAAAAAAGCAAGATCTATCTGAATAAAACAAGGTAGCAGTAAGTGCAACATCGATAAGAAAATATCTAAGCACAGTGTGGTGAAATACCAAAGCAGGACAAAATAATGGTCAACTTGAAAAATAAAATTAATTGAAACTGTACCTAATGAAATGCTTTTCTTCAAAGAATCCCTGGAAAATACTTAAGGAAAATGATACTGGGTTGCCCATAACGACAGTATTTGCAAAAAATAAGGTTAAATTAATTGAATTGGCTATAGTGAACTTAAGATAAGAAATGAACCGTGACACCTTTTGTATTTATAATCAATACCTGAACTCCAAAAATTACCAACCGTCGCCAACTATCATAACTAGTGTTATATTTGCCCCCTGTTTGAATTCCAGTTGTCAGTTTAAACTTACCACGAAATTTCCAAAATACATTGGATCAATTTTTTGCCATTTGCACTTATATCTCTTGCACATACTTAAAAAACCCAGAATTTTTAACTAGATCAGTGTAGCTTGGTTTTAATTTAAATGAGATTTTTTTCTATAAAAATTAAAATCAGAAAATATCAATAATTCCTTGTTTAACAACACATTATTTTTTGTTGCAGAAAATAATGAACCGAAAATCAGAAATTTAAAATAACCCACCAAGGCGTAAATCTTCGTTGAAATAATATACCGAAGGACGCGGAACAACTGCATTACCAAAAAGTGATGAGATTGACAGATCTTCCTTGCAGGCTATGACCTTAGTAGCATCATCTTCAACGAACAGTTTTACTCTAAAACCGAATAATGACACCAATTCCGACACAGAATCACAATCTAGTGATTATGACGCCATGGTTTTCCAAAACCCCAATCCTATGGGATCCTTGGTACAGAGTCTGGGACACCCAGACGATATGTTGCCAACTCAGTTCGGGAAGGTGTCAATTGAGAACTCCTCTGATGTCCATTTTGGTGATAAGAACATTTATCAAGGAGCGGTAACAATAAAGCAAATAGTGTATGCCAATGGAACACCATTGGGAACTAATAGTGCGATAGGGTGTAAAGACAATTTGGGCTATGAAGCAAGTGGAAGTGATAAAGTGAAAGACGGTGTTAGTGTTGATCTCGAAGCTAGTGATAAAAGAAACTGTGATATAAATAATCTCGCTCATGAACAGGATAGAGAAGAAAACGATAATAATTTATCAGTTCTAAGCAAAGGTTTGATTTTAATTTTTAGTAATATTAAATTAATTATAGGTAATTAAATGATATGAAAAATGATGGTTTTATCACCGCGATATTCCGGGAATCCTTCCGATGTACTTTAACTCCTGATTACAAATTGCTCCATCACGATCCAATCTTCAGCAAATTGCTGAAAAACCTTCGGAAAAGTAAAGAATTTTGCTGGAGATACTTATTTCTTAAGCGACACATGTGATCAGGCGCGGATCCAAGGGGGAGGCGGTGGGGGCGATCGCCCTCCCCAAGAACTTTGAGTTCAGGAGAATAGACCTGATTTTGCCTCTTATACTATATTTTATTCAAGAACTAGAGAGAGTAATAAATCATTTTTTACCATTTTTTTCTTCTCAAACTACCTGTGTTCTTTAGTTCGGTATCTTTGGCAAGATATGGAATGAGTTAGAAATTTTATAATCCAAAATACCGATCTATATTAATGAACTATTTGGGTTGGATAACAATAGATATTTGTAAGTGTGAAGTGTTAAAAAGGATTTTAATCCTTGTCATAGGAGTCGGAAGGAGGTTTATTTTATCACTAAGTATTTATGGCATAGAATATTTTTGCGGTAATAAACTTAAAATTAAAATTTTTATAATATCATTTTATTTCTTACGATTTCTTAATAATTCACATACATTACAAAATGTAGATAATTTTGACATATTTTACACAAATCACAACTGTATTTTCATTATTTTTAATTTTGCCATAGAAACCGTTTTAGGCACATTCAGACTAAAACGTAGCCTTATTCTGTCAAAAAATTCTAAGTTATAATTTAAATACTTACAAAATACCCATTGTCAAAAATACAAAAAGTTAAACGTATATAAAAAAATAAATTCGTCCATATAATATTAAAATATTTTTGGGGCTATCAGTCATTTTATTAATTAAAAATATTTTTAGGACATTTGACGTTTTAGTTTATTTATTTCTTAAACCATCTGCAGAATTACAATTAAACACTAAAAAGGGATTTAAATGTAATTAGTTTTTATATGTCAGAATTAAAATTAGACCTACTTATTTTTATTTCTGTTCTACTTTAACTTAATTTACTTTATTACATGGAAATCCGATAGCCCCAAAAAAATAAAATAAACATGTTAATTCTACACGCTTAAGAAAAGGACACAAATACAATAATAAAATAATAAAAAACTTACGGCTAGTTGGAATTAAATATATATAAAATTAAAGAGTGGGACACACTAAAATAAAAATATATAAGAAATATATATATATATATATATATATATATATATATATATATATATATATATATATATATATATATATATATATATATAAACAACATTAAACAATAAAATACAACGAAAATAAAAATTTAAATAATAAATTGTGTTTACACTGGTAAACATTACGTATCTACTTCCTAATCAAAGTCTGTGAAGCTATCTTCGCTCAAATTAATTATAATTGGTTCCTCTATCTCACCGATCATGAGATCGAGTTTCCATATTTTGTTTTATTCTTTTATTATATGGATTTTTCCCAATTTTCCGCAGTAACTTTACTCAAAAAAATCTTTTAAAAGTTTAGTTAAATTACTAATTTTGTAAGTTGTGTTATTTCTAGCAACTCTACCTTTTATTTGAGAGAGATATTTCCTTCTCCAACGGACAGTTTCCTGACGATCTATAAGAAAAGATTTTCTATCTGGTTTTTCTGAGCAAAAATTAAGTTCTCTAAGCTATTTTCAAAGTTCAGTTCGTTTAATTTCAGGTAAATCGCGATCTTCATTGATTTTAATTTGAATTCTGTCGACGGTTGGGATCTGCTTCTCATAATAAAATGTATATACAACTCCTTTTTTGCAGTTTTCATCTTTTCTTCTAACGAGGTTTTTCGTCTGCCTGTGATCGATTGTGGCTTGGGAATACTAACAATTCCAGTCGTTTTTTTTTCTCCTTCAGTATTCGGTACATGGTAGATTTTCCAACTCCTGTCATGTTGGAACATAGCTCAACAGAACTTTTAACATTATTATCTAGATACTGATATCTTAAGGCATCATAAATATTCATCGTAATAAGTTTTTCGTTGAGGAAAAAATGCCCTGGTTTAACGGTTTTGGAATAAATATAGAGGTAGAAGCCATATCTTTTGTGTATCTCACTAATCTCAAATAATATATAAAAACGAGCGCAAACAAGATAAATCACTAAGGACACACTGTAAGGTGTACTTTGCTCACTAACAAAAATTATATTGAACTATCAGAAATTTTATTGTTGCAGTAAATTTATAAAAGCTTATAATATTTAAATATAATTAGATTTACGGCGGTCTTCAGCGCTGGAGCAGGTACGTTGGAGGCTTCGGTAACAGTTTTATTACTCTCTCTAGTTCTTGAATTGAGTATAGGAAGGTGTATGCTTGCAAACCGATTCTGACTTTTATATTAGGAATGTGTATGCTTCTGGCACTCCCCCCTCCGTTGACAATTTTATTTTCTTGCGATAGCCCCCCCACCCAAGAGCTTTGAGTCCAGGAAAGTAGACCCGATTCTGCCTCTTATACTAGGAATGTGTATGCTGCTGGCATCCTCTCCCCCTGTCAGCAACTTGTTTTTTCTTGTGATCGCCCCCCTCTCTCCAAGAGCTTCAAATTCAGAAGAATAGACCTCACCCTGCCTTTTACACTTAAAATGGGAATGTTGCTGGTGTGTCCCTCCCGTCGACAACTTGTTTTTGCTTGCCATACTGCACTTTTGTGCTACCACCGCCCCCGGCGCATGTACCATCTGTTATCGCAAATAAAAATATATTATCATTTGAATCAAAATTAACAGAAATTAGAAATAAAATTACCGCAAACGGCGTTGAGCCATACAAAGAAGTTTGTGATATAATTATTTGTCAAGCAAAAGAACAATTTAGCTTTACAGGTAACTTGATAGCAGTCAGTCTTTTTTTTTCGGGACAGTATGCCGAATGTAGTACATGTACAAAAATTTAAGGATACGATTAAAATTTACCCCTTTCTTATCGAACAAAAACTCCGTGTAGAACTGACCATCATATATGAAACTGAAGAATTAAGATCAATTTCGGGATTTCTCGTACTTTATGACTATCTTTCGCAAAACATCGAGCAAAGTGAGACATTTAGTGAAGTTCTAAAAGTTTTAAAAATTTTAATTACTATTCCGCTGACATTGGCTGAAGCAGAACTGCTTTTCTACCCTCCAACCGACAAAAATATTTTTCCGGAATACCATTAGCCAAGAAATACTTTCTGCTTTGGCATGGCTTTCTATAGAAAGGGATCTTACCGAAAGCATACCTGATTTCAATCAGCGGGTTATTGATAAGTTTGCTAATGACTAAAATGTGGTTGTCGGACTTGCATTGTCTTTAGTTTTATTTATTTTTACGACGTTTCGATTAGATTATATCACTAAACGTTATCAAGTATAAACTGAATGTTTTGCCTTAAGACTATGAGCTTATATAAGGACGGTGTCCACTGAAGCGCAAAGTTTCGCTTCACTGTACACACCTCAATGATTTGATGTTACAAAGTAGTGGTTGCCAAAGATTAGGTATCTCAACACTCGGTTTACTGAAGATTCTATTATTGCTTTGAATGTAAGCTGCTTCTATCACTTTTCTTTTTTTCATGTTAGATTCCATATATATTGCCGCAGCCTCAGACCATTTTATATGATGTTGTTTATCCCAGGCGTGTTCTGCAATACCTGATCTCGACGTTTCCCCTTTTTGTCTATGAGTTTTACGTTCCTTAATTCTAACTTCTAGTGGCCCAATTGGTTTCTCCAATATACATTTCATCACACCCACATGGAACTTTGTAAACACATTCTTTCTTATCGGTACTTTTTGGTTTTGTTTTTGTTAAATAAGCTCTAAGTGTATTTCCTGAATTAAAGTCTGTTTTTTATATTATAACTACTGACAATTCGTCTTATTTTCTCCGAAGTTCCCTTAATGTACGGAATTGTGAAGAAGGAATGTGTTTCTTGCTGTCCAGTGTTCATTGTTTTAAAGTTATTTATAACATCGTCAATTAGTTTTAAAGGATAACCATTCTGTTGGAAATCGGATTTAATATTTGCTACCTCTTTTTCAATGAATCGGCATTATTGTATATAGATATAGAGGTTGCGTATAATTCCCCGTTTTGTTACAACAAAATAATTAAAACTATGATTAATATATTGTCCAGTATGTGTTGGCTTTCCGCATACTGAAGTTTTAATAGTTTCGTTTGAATGGTTCACCATGACGTCTAGGAAAGGCAATTGATCATTTACCTCTTTTTCCATGGTAAACTTAATTGTAGGTCGAATGGTATTTAGATGTTTCAAGAAATCATTAAGTTGTTGATCATTGCTCTTCCATTGTCCTTCTGTCCTTCTGTACGATGAAGGGATCATCGACATACCTCAATCAGATTGAACCATGTTACCACTGGACAGGGTGATGGATTTTTTGAAGTGTTGCCTGCGTAGTACTTACTTTCAAGTAAAGGACAAATTCTACCCTCAGGACAACGGGCTTCCGATGGGTTCTTCACTCTCTTCAGTCCTCGCCAATATATATATATATATATATATATATATATATATATATATATATATATATATAAATGGTCCGAAACTCATGCCATAGAGACGGCAACAGTAAAACCGAAAGACTGGTTGAGATATGTCGTTGATTCCTTCATCGTAGGGAAGGGTAATGATCAAGAACTTAATGATTTCTTGAAACATCTAAATACCTGAGGGTAGAATTTGTCCTTTACTTGAAAATAAGCACTATTATTTTCACTTCCCTACAAACTTCAGAGTTGTTGTGCATCTGAAGCCTTTCTACTTCCTAAATCATCTTCAGTGGATTGATAACCCCATTAAAACTGTTTCAACTTTTGTTTTACTTTCAAGTATGATGGAATCTTGTGTCTATATTTTTAAGGCAACGAACTTCAGAACTGCTTGCATCTGAAGACTCTCTACTTCTTAGATCATCTTCGATAGATTGCCGACCCCATCAAAACTATTTCAACTTTTATTTTGCTTTAAAATATAATGGAATCTCGTCCCGTCTCGTGCGGGTTTTTAGGGCAATTAAGTTTCTTTGTGAAAAAGATGACACAGCTTTATTTCAATTTTACTTCATAAAACACAAAATAACAAACGAATTGAAATAAAATTTGACACACAAATAGAGGATGATTCGATAAGTTCTCGGCCTGATAAAGAAAACAAAAGGTTTTTGAAAATGTTTTTATTTATTTTTCAACATAATCTTCTTGTACTTCAATACATTTAGACCAACGATGTTCTAACATTTTAATACCCGTAGTATAATGCGATTTGTCCAACTCTGCAAAATAAGCGCTTGTCGCTGCTCTGACCTCGTTAGTTGAAGGGAATTTTCATCCAGCGAGCCATTTTTTCAAGCTTGGGAAGAAAAAGTAATCGCTGGGAGCCAGATCCGGCGAATGTGGCCCATGTGGAAGCACTTCGAATGTAGGTCATGGAGTTTTGCAGCAACAACCATAGATTTGTGTGCAGGCGCGTTATCCTAATGAAAGAGCACTTTTTGTGGCAAGATGTGGACGTTTAGCCTTAATCACATGCTGCAAATAGTCCAGTACTGAAGCGTAATAGTCCCCGGTGATGGTCTTGCCTTGTTCTAAATAGTCTATAAGCACCACGCCATGTGAATCCCAAAAAACTATTATCATGACTTTTCCTGCAGACGGAACCGTTTTTGCTTTTTTTGACGCACTTTCATCTGTCCCCACCCACTGTTTAGACTGCAGCTTCGTCTCTGGCATGTCATAGTGAATCCATATTTCATCTACAGTTATAAAACGTCGAAAAAATTCAGCAGGATTACGTCTGAATAAGTCTAAACACTCTTGCGCAGTGTTCATTCGAAGGCGTTTTTGGTCGACTGTTAACAAACGCGGCACCCATCGCGCAGAAAGCTTTTTCATGCCAAGAACATCATGTAAAATGTAGTGGACACGATCTATCGAGATGTTTGCTATACCAGCAAGCTCTCGTATTTTCAGTCGGCTGGCATGAAGTATGACACTGTAAATTTTTGCGACAATTTCGTCAATTGTAGCGGTTTTTGGGCGTCCCGAGCGCTCATCATCTTAAATTGATGTACGACCACGATTACTATTATTATTATTAAACCCTTTAAAACAATGTACTTTATAACCGCTCGAACTTCAATTTTATCCATCTTTCACAAAATATCGAACCTTATATGTTCACTCAATCGCCACAAACAAGCAACTGAACGCAAACATCTAAAACTTTGCAGGGCGTTATTTCAAAGTTAATGCTTACAAAATATTATAGTTATTTGATCCTACTAGCGCCCTCTCTGTTTCAGGTGGAGGACTTATCGAACCATGCTCGTAGCTATTGAACGTTACTAGGCAACCGACAGTCATTTGTTTCTTTAGCTCAATAATTTCTATAATTTCTAATATAACCTTTTTTATTATGTCAAAAACACAACAAGTTGTTTTTACTTCTTACAATTGTGAAAATTTCGCTACATGTATCACTATAATAGACCCACCCTGTATAGGTTAACGATAGTTTACCACTCATACAAGCAAAGATAAGCAAATCACTCCCTGGTTGCACAGATAATATAAAAATATCAATTTCGAAACAAGTGTCAAACTTAATATTTATGTTAATCGTACTTAAACCATAAATGTATATGGCTGTAACTAAATCTGTTTTCCTATTATTTAAAATAACGTCAGAGATAAAAATAAAATTAAACATAAATATTGCGTATGAAAATTGGAAAACAAAAAATGGAAGTTAAAACTTACTACGCTAAGGAAAATGGTTTTTAGGATGAATGTACATTTGGCAATTAGTTTGTGCATATATTTGTTGACACATATCTTCGCAATGGCTACACTTATTTTGACAAGTAAGATTTAAGATGATTTTCCTTAACCCTTCGATTTACATTTTCAAAAAAGTAAACGATGTGTTGAATATTGTCACGGTTAAAAATTTATCTTAAATTTACTATGGTTAATTTGGTTCATTTTACCTTCTTTTTGCTAATATTCACGTTTTGGGCAGCACTATATCATTGTTATTAAGCATTTCTCTTTTCTCCTTCGTATAATAGCCTAATATTCGTTGCATTTTTGAGTCCTATTGCTTTTCGAGCCATTCCAAATTTCACTCCCTTGCAAATTTTCTTCCCAACTTAATTATTTTCTTTATCTTTCAGTAATTTGCCTATAAGAAATACAGCTCTAATTAAAATTCTTTCATAACTTGTATTTTTAGGTCGGCAACTCTACGTCACTGTTTTAGGTTGTTTATATTTAAATAGAATGTTATTATTTACCTTTTCTATAAGATATCTTTTTTTTTTTTGGTTGATTATTTCAAATTAAATTGTTACATTTATCTAGGAAAAAGAAACTCATACAGCCCAGGTTTCAGGCTTCCTATAAAATGGCGGGAATTTAACTGTCAATTCTACTTTTTCCTGTGAAATTTTGTATTTTGGAGTCGAGAAATTTCCATCCCGATTTATTGCCGCCATCCTGTTGGCCTTGATGGAAAATTTCATATTGTGTACCTCGATAGCGGTTTTAGTGACTTGTGGATTTAGTTTTTTTCGGGTAGTTATCAAGGTACGCCCTGGAAGCAGGGATTTTTTCGGCCCTTGGCATTATCTCAGGAATCAGTCTGACCCCAGAAAGGGTCCACCCATTGAGGTCTAGCAAATAACTCAGATCCACCTCTGGGGATACGAACAACATATCCACCCCTTGGGATACAAACATCATATCCACCCCTGGGGATACAAACATCATATTCACCCCTTGGGATACAAACATCATATCCTCCCTTAGGGACATAATCCAGTCCACCCTTAGGGAGATATAGAAGCACAAAGAAATCCGGATCAACATCAATTTAGAACTTCTCATATCATCAGAAATTTTGTATTAATATAAACATTTATTTATTTTTAACATCCATGAGTTTCAATTACCCCACCACTTCTTGTGTTCCTTTAATTCATTAAATTTTATAGTTCAAGTTATAGAGCTAGGTTGGACGCTAGGCCCGAGTAACAATGTGGGGGGGGGGGTTTCGAGTTTACCCTGCTAAAACTCGGTGGCGCCTATAATAATAGCCCACCCCTACCCTGCGGCATAGGGGCTAGCTCGGCTCTTGCTAACTGGTGCCGCCTCTAGCTTCCAACCCTGCTCTGCTCGCTCAAGACAGCTTTTATTTCCTTTGTTTTGCGCCGCTATAAATAAATACCAGTGTAGCAATATGGCATAACATTCTTTATGTGAAGAGTTCTTTGGGGTTCTGTACATCAAGAATATTTACAAAACTCTTAAGATGCCCACATCTGTCTGTCAAAGCTCTTTATTCTGACTAATCCGCATAATAAACCACTCACCAAAAAGGCATTTTTATCAATATTTTCAAACCGTATTTGATTCGATTTTCAGATTCCAAAATATTCAGCTCCTTGAGTACTGTACAACTACGTTTGAAGTTCTCAAACTACATTTTTATAGATATAGAAGAAAAACAAGACCCCATGTAGCATCCAACTCTTTCTATATCTTTATAGGAGAAAACCTTCGAAAATAAAATAGCTTATCGCGACCCGTACTCGGTTTTACTTTATTTCGAAAACAACAAAATATTTTATCCAAATCACTACATACAAGTCATACAAGTTTTGAATGTTAAAGTTTCGAAAATAAAAAATCGTTAGTATCTATTACCGATTGATTCCATGGTTTTTCTCCAGGTTTTTATCCTTCATTTTCCTGATTAAGTATAGTGTAAGTGGCTCTAAATACCTTCCTATCCTAATTCCTAGTTAGGAATCCTAAAAATCGTACATTTTAATATCCTCTTAAGCACTGACTTCAGTGTGATGTCATAGTATTTAGGTCATTAAGGAACCTAATTAGGACGATTGGGCGATGCCGATCTCCCTTGCTCAGTTAAGGCACTAATTAGGAAAAAATTTATTTTGGATTAATAATATTTGAGAATCTTAGTAGATGTGCGGCGCTGAAATGAAAATCATAAAGATTATTTAAGCAAAAATATTAGATACGATATTTATACTACAGCTCTTTCTTTTTCTTTTATTTTGTTAAAACCAATCAATATGACTACGACAAAGTCTAATTTTAGATGCTTAGAAAATGCAGATATCGTGAGAAATACAGGAATTATGACGTTCTCGTATTTTCGACTGATTTAGAATCCTGATTCAGGGCGGTATTATTGGCGCACTCTGAATTTCTCCTTCTCCGAAGTCCGCGTTAAGAATCCTGACTCGAGTGGTCTAATACAACTTTTAAGAAAACATTTTCCTGTGAATTTTCTGGGGGCCAAATTTGGTACCTCAAAAATATTTTGATATTTTATCAGTAGCAGTCATAATTTAACTAAATTCCCAGAATTTCAAGACAAATATATTATTTTGTTTACGGTACATTAAATAAAATAAAAACAAGCGAGATATTCTTATTTACCATTTAGAGTTGTTGTGGAGTTGTATATTATTGTTTTATGTAATTATTGTATAGGCACGTTTGAAATGTCGACAATTTGACTACATTTTTAATGATAAAAAAAACTTGTTAAATTTGAAATATAAATATAAATAAAGAGAAAAAATTTCTATATCTCTCTTCAATACTGCAGACATTGTACAGAGCTCTTTTTTTCCCACCAGTACACGGTGCAGACAAAACAATAATAGTTTTATCGATAATATGATAATTAACAGTCGGAAATCCAATAATCATAAATATTACGAATTAATATATAAAAAAAAGGAAAATCTTGCATATGTTTTGATCGGTTATAACTTTTTTATTTCCCAATATTTTTTGAATCTGTAAAAACTTTTGTATATGACCGCTTTTTACGCAGAATACGTCTATCATCTTGGTTTTTCCTTATGACCGCCATATTGAATTTTAAACTCATCGAAAAGTACTTAATTTCTTCTATAATACTATGTGAATACTCATGCAAAAAAAAACACGTTATAACCTCTTCTTCTTCTTCTTCTTCTTCTTTCTAACACAGTTAACCATGCTAGTAGACTATTGCCTGTTCATTGCCATTACGTCTTCCCCGGAAGATGAGGTCCAGCATTCTCGCCATTGTTTTGGTGGTCTTCCCCGTGATCTTTTTCGTACTGAGTTATTCATTTTTGCGCTTTTAACGAGTCTACCGTTATGTTTGTTCCAGAATCTTCGCCTTTGTCTAATCCATCTTCCTATGTCCTGTATCCCGCATTGTTGTCTGATATCTTCATTCCGTATTCTGTCGTGTAGAGTTTTGCCTTGTATACTTCTTAATGTTTCCATTTCGACTGTTCTCATCATTTGTAGAGTTCTGCCTGTATCTGGTCTTGTTTCTGCCGCGTATGTTATGATGGGTCTTAGAGCCGTTTTATATATCTTAGTTTTGCTTTCGGAATTAAGGTATTTGTTCTTCCGCACGATTGTTTTTAGGCATTCCGAAATTCTAGCCGCTTTTATTGTTTGCTCTCTTACTTCGTTAAAAAGGTTTCCATGGCTCGTTATTTCTTCTCCCAGATATTTGAAGTGATTTACCTGTTCGACAATTTTGGAGTCGATTTCCAGCTTGCATTGGTTCTTTGGATGTTAAAGCATTTGGTCTTCTTTTGCTTTAGTGTTAAAAGAGTGCAGTAATCTTTGGAGATTATCTTCAGAGTCTACAATAAGAACAGCATCGTCCGCATAGCAGGCGGTATGGAAGAATGTGTTTCCCATTTTGTATCCAGCTGTTCTGGGGAGATTTTCTATTATTTTATCCATTATTAGATTAAATATGAAGGGGCTGAGCGAATCGCCGTGTCTAATTCCTGTGTTTACATATATGTCTTCCGCTGTTATATGTCCTACTCTGATTTTTGTTCTGCACTGGATGTTAATATCGTATATTAGGTTAATTAGCCTATGGTTTAGACCTTTTGGTCTCATTATTTCTAAGACGTCCTTTAAGCGTACTCTGTCAAAAGCCTTGGTCATATTTACGAAGCATATGTACGCAGGTTTATTGAATTCTAGAGATTTTTCCGTTGTTTGTTTGACAATGAATATTGCGTCAATAGTGGATCTGTTCTGTCTGAAACCTTGTTGTTCTTCTCATATATTTATGATTTTGGTGATTTGTTCGAGTATAGTTTTTGTGAATGCTTTGAGAATGCTATCAAGCAATGTTATTCCTCAATAGTTTTCTGGAACGTTTTATGTCCTTTTTTAAAAATGGGTATTGTTACACCATTCTTCCATTCATTCGGTATTTTTTGTTCTTCTATGATATTCTTGAATAGGGTTAATATTTCATTTAATAGCTTTTTCCCTCCGTATTTAAGCATCTCATTAGTGATCTCGTCTGGTCCAGGGCTTTTTCTATTCTTAAGGGACTAAGGTGTTTTCTATCTTGTCATTGGTTAGTTCTATGCTATCGTCCTCCTCATATTTATCCTGTATCTGTTCCATGTTCTCCTCTTCCTTATATAGATTTTTAAAGTATGTTTTCCACTGCTCTAATATGATTTTATTAATTCTCATGGTATTTTTGACTTCAAGCTTGTTTCTTCTTAACATTCGCCATATTTTTCTCTGGCTTCCGTACATGTCTCTCTCCATCCCTTTTGTGAACCTCTCCCAATGGCTTTCTTTTAGTTCTCTTATTCTTGCGTTTACCTCGTTCCGTTCTTTCCGGTAGTTGTTCCAGTTTTCAGGCGTTTTATTTCGTATACATTGAATGTATGCATTTTTCTTTTGTTTAACTAGTTATAACCTAAAAACTATTAAAACACATTTTTAAAAAAATTTTGAATATTTGACAACATCAAAATTTTAAATAATTATTTTACTTAAGAATAAATTTACCTGTCAATAAGACTACTCTTCTTATTGTAAAAATATTATTTAAAATACTAATTACAAACTAAGGTTCAAAATTCTACCATTTTTTTTCAATATACTATTGACAATTTTTCGAAACGCCGTTGGTTACACGATGAACGGTATTACGATTGATATTACCAAGAATATTGCTAGTTCTCTCTTCAAAAACGTTTCTGCTTTCAGGGTGATTAAATTGGTATCCCTAATTTTTAACATATCCCCATAAAAAAAAATCTAAAGATGTTAGGTCCGGACATCTAGCAAGCCAGCGCATAAGACCTGTCGCATTCAGCAATACCCCTAGTGTTAAGGACATATAACTAAGCGATCAATTTTCGACCATAGTCAAAATAATAGAATATTTCGTCCCGATATCAGTGGTGGACTCATTAATGGAATCCACCAATATCTTTCCCAGATATCCTTATTGCACTTTCCACAAACTTGGACTCCTATTTAAGTAAAGTTTTGCCGGAAAGTGATGGTAAGATGTTAGTTCCACAATATGCCCCCCCCCTAAGGCATTTGCTTTCCGACTTTGACTGTCATAGAAAGTCCAAGCTGTAAGAAAGCACAGGCCTGATAAGGAAAATGTGGAACGGACATCCTAGGTGGTCTTTCCAAGTTCGGGCCAGGCTTAATCAAAGCCAACGGCAGTTTTGACCCTTGTCTGCCGCCGTCCCTGCTCGGGTGCCATGTCGCATTTAGCAATGCCCCTGGTATTAAGGACATATAACTAAGCGATCTAATTTTCGACCACCGTCAAAATAATAGGATGTTTCGTCCCGATATCGTTGGTGGACTCATCAGTGGTATCCACCGGTATCTTTCCTAGACATCCTTATTGCACTTTCCACAAACTTCGACTCCTATTTAATTCAAGTTTTGCCGGAAAGTTGTGGTTAGATATTACTTCCACAATAGACCACTGTTGGATATTATTTTTTCACTAAAAGTCTCCATTAGAAATGATTGTACTTTCCTGGAATTATGTGCGGGGCAACCATCTTGCTGAAACTACACATTTTCAAACTGATTATTTGGCAGAACTTCTTGAATGGCAGGAATAATTCAATTTCGTAACTTTGCAAGACATGTATGTGTACTGCGACTTGGTAGATCTATAGTGCCCCCCTACTGTTGCCCATACGTAAGAATTACTTTATCGACTAGAGCAGGATCTCCAGTCCTATTTCCCTCAGGAATCTTAGGATCTTGGACGGCTTCAAAGTGGGTAGCTCCCTTTCTTCGATTTGATGTGCTCCCAAGAACCGCATCCTAGGGTTTTCTAGAGCGCTGCACTCCGAAAGGATATGAATATAAGTTCCGTCCTGCCCCTCACAGAATCTGCACTCTTCACTTTCTACTAGTCCGAGTTTCTTAAGGTGTCCCTTCAGGTGGCAATGCCCCGTCAGGACCCCCGTCAGAACTCTGAGTTGGTTTTTACTTAAGCTTATGCATTCTTTGAATCTCTGCTGGTCGTAGTTCCCCACAAGTATCTTCACTTGTCTTAATCCTTACAGCTCCGTCCAATAATTGAATCTCCTGCTTTCTTCTTTTGTCTTTAGTTCTTCCAGCATTACGCTGCTACCGATTCCACAAAAAAGCTCTAGCCCCAGAAATGGTATCTCAGCCTCTTTCTTCGAGAGCCTGTCTTCTATTTTATTCCAATCTATCCCGCTATGTTCCGGTACCGACATGAAGGTGACTATATTATCCTTACTCAAATGAATAAAATAAAAGGGGCCAAATGATATGTATATAGAAGTACTTCTGGTGTTCTTCAGGGCTCTAATTTGGGACCTCTTTTATTCTTAATTGCCTTTAATAATATATGTAACGTGATCAAATACTCAAAAGCATTACTGTTTGCAGACGACGTTAAACTTTTTAGGGAAGTATTGACTGCTGATGAATGTGACTGTTTACAACAGGATCTAAATAATGTTGTTGAATGGTGTGGAGTAAACGGTTTTTGTCTTAATGATAACAAGTGCTCGTCAATATATTTTACTCTTAATAAAAATATTTTAAATCAAGCCTATTGTGTTAATGATATAGTGTTAAAACGAACTTCTTGTCAGAAGGATTTGGGAGTATTGTTTGATAGTTCATTGAATTTCAATGAGCATATAATAAATAAAGTTAATGAAGCTCACAAGATAATGGGTTTCATCATCAGATGAGAGATCTACTAGAAATTTTGATGTTGATGTTTGCTTGATACTTTTTGACAGTCTTGTACTGCCAAAACTTGAATACTGTGGTATAATATGGTCATCACAATATGAAGTGTGGAATAGAACCATAGAACGTGTTCAACGAAAGTTTTTAAAGTATATGTTTTTTAAAAGATTTGGGTACTATCCCAATCAGGGTTATAATCACCTGGACTTATTGAATATGTTTTTCGTTGGAAAACAAACGTATAAAAATATGTTTGGTATATATATTCAAGATCTTAAAGAAAAAAATAAATAGCCCAGACCTATTGCTGCAACTTCCATTTGTGGTAAATAATGGTGGAACAAGACAAAGTGCAACAATAAATATTTATAAAAATTCTCCGCTATATAAAGCGTGTAATTATTTTAATACATATGTTAGTGATGTAGATTTAAGTAGTATTACTTTACGTAAATATAAGGATATTATTGACCATAAGTTGCTTGCTTCTCAGGCTCAGATGTAATACTGACAATAATATTGATTAGGACCGTCAGTTTAATGTATTTAACTTTAAGAAAGGAGTCTGTATTTAGCTTATTCGATAAATAAATAAATAACTCATTGAGTTCCTCTAGGCATTCCCAGACCATCTTGGAACTGATAACTTGAGAGCTCAGCGCACTGATGGCTTCTTGGCTATCCGTCATGATGATAAACTCTTGGCCGTGATAGTTTTTCTCCTTGTTAAATTGAATTCATATCCTAATGGCACTTATTTCAGTCTGGAAAATCCTTGGTGACTTACCCAAGCTTCCGTAGTGTCTGTTACCGGGTCCATACACTCCTACTCCAATTTCCTCCGTTGTTTTGGAACCATCAATAAACCATTAATGGATTTCTTGCTGAATTTTTCAATGGTGTTTCTGTCTCATTCGCTCTTGCGACTCAACTTTGTGCCGAAGTTTTTCACAAAGCTGAATCTTGTGGCATGTTCCAGATTTGTTGATTTCTGGCTATGAAATTGGGCTTTCATTTTATGATCTCATTTCTCATTATCCTATAGATCGTCCTCTTCGTCATGTTCTCTAGAAATATATGTAGAAGTGTGAGATTTAGGATTACTTCCATGGCGGCCGTTGGGCAGGTTTTCATTGCCCCGGTTATACATGCACAGGTCAGTCTTTAAACTGTCAAGAGGTTAGCTCTCGTATCAGCCAGACTAGTTCTTTTGCTCTAGATCAATGCCCCATATGTGATGATTGGTCTCACTATTACAGTATATATTTTGGGTTTGTACCCCATCTTTTTCCCACAAAGTTTCTACAGATCATCAAGGCTTTTGTGGCCTTGTTGATTATTTCTTTGTCATGCTTATTCAAAGGAGTTTGTTATCTGCGAGGATGGTTCGATAAGTTCTCGGTCTGAAACAAAGAGGGCACTAGTAGGATCAATTAACTATAATATTTTGTAAGCATTAACCTTGAGATGACGCCCTGCAAAGTTTCAGATGTTTGCGTTTAGTTGCTTGTTTGTGGCGATCGAGTGAACCCATAAGGTTCGATATTTTGTGAAAGATAGATAAACTTGAAGTTCAAGCGGTTATAAAGTACTTTATTTTAAAGGGCTTATATCCTACGGACATTAAAAATGAATTAGATTCTACTTTAAAGGATTCTTCTCCTTCGTTTTCGATAGTAAAAAAATGGGCTGCTGAATTTAATCGTGGTCGTACATCAATTCAAGTTGATGAGCTCTCGGGACGCTTAAAAACCGCAACAAATTGTCATAAAAATGCACAATCTCATACTTCATGACCGCCGACTAAAAGTACGAAAGCTTGGTGGCATAGAAAATATCTCGATAGATCGTGTCCACTACATTTTACATGATGTTCTTGGCATGAAAAAGCTTTCTGCGCGATGGATGCCGCGTTTATTAACATTCGACCAAAAACGCCTTCGAATGAACACTTCGCAAGAGTGTTTAGACTTATTCAGACGCAATCCTGCTGAGTTTCTTCGACGTTTTATAACTGTAGATGGAACGTGGATTCACCATTACACGCCAGAGACATAGCAGCAGTCTAAACAGTGGGTGGAGGCAAGCGAAAGTGCGCGAAAGTCTTTTCGGATTCGCATGGCGTGGTGCTTATAGACTGTTTAGAACAAGGCAAGACCATCACCGGGGAGTATTACGCTTCACTACTGGACTTTTTGCAGCATGTGATTAAGGCTAAATGTCGACATCTCGCCAAAGAAAAGGGCTCTTTCATCAAAATAACGCGCATGCATACAAATCTATGGTTGTTGCTGCAAAACTCCATGACCTATGTTTCGAAGTGCTTCTACATGAGCCATATTCACCGTATCTGGCTCCTAGTGATTACTTTCTCTTCCCAAATTTGAAAAAACGGCTCGCTAGATGAAAATTCCCTTCAAATAACGAGGTCAGAGCAGCGACAACTGCTCATTTTGCAGAATTGGACAAATCGCATTATACTATGGGTATTAAAATGTTAGAACATCGTTGGTCTAAATGTATTGAAGTACAATGTTGAAAAGTAAATAGAAACATTTTCAAAAATCTTTTGTTTACTTTATCAGGCCGAGAACTTATCGAACCATCCTCGTAGGGTCAGTTCCAGATATTTAACTTCTGACTTCCACTCAATAACATTCCCATGCACTTTGATGATTATCAGATTGAGGTTTCTTTTCCTTGTAAAGGCTACTAGGGTGGTTTTGGTGGGGTTGATGTTTATTTAGTCCCATTATCTGGCACCATTCTCTAGTGTATTCAAGCTCTCTTTGAACTATGTCACACAGGATATTCTCGAATTTTCCTTTTGCGATCACGACCACATCATCGGCATAGCCCTGACAAGATATACCGAGGTCAATCAGATCACAGAGGAGTTGGTCTACATTGCAAGACATATTTGACCTATCAGTGTTTACTCATAAATAAATGGACCAATCAGAGATTTGCTGAAAGTAATGGAGAATATTAAAAAAGATAAATCGTAATTCTTACAATATTAATAAATATATTTTAAAGATAAATAATTAAAGCATTTCACAGAAATGTTAATCAATTATAACTATATATATAGGATATTTATTATCTATCATTCCGCATCACACCTTAAAACCAAATCATGTCTACAGTCTTCGTGATTCGCTTAATTGCGGATTTTCAAGAAGCTAGTAATGGTCATTCTTGTTATTAAAAACTCTATAGTTACTGAAATGCGTTTCGTCTGTCCATAAAACTTTATCGGAAAGGACGAGATTTTCTAGACATTTACCAACAGTTCAATTAGAAAAACTCTCCTATCAAAATCACCTTCTTGAAGTTCCTGTACAGGGTGGATCATTTTGGATGTTTTGTAGGTTAACTGGGGAACCGTAAAATATTTTAAAAATCTGAAAAAGTAGTCCCGAGCTCTTTTTTTGAGAAAATTATTGTGGGGAAAACAAATTACAGCTATCGAGACAGAGGCCGATCCAGCCTCTCTTTTGGGGGGGAGGGGGGTGATATCACAAAAGTACAATATGGTAAGCGAAAACAAGTTGTCGACGGGGGGACACCAGCAACATTCCCATTTCCATTTGAATTTGAAGCTTTTGGAGAGGGGGGGGGCGATCACAAGAAAAAACAAGTTGCCGACAGGGTAGAAAGATGCGAGCAACATACACATTCCTAGTATAAGAGGCAGAATCGTGTCTATTTTCCTGAACTCAAAGCTCTTGGGGAGGGGAGGGGCTATCACAAGAAAAACCAGTTGTCAACGGGAGGGGGAGTGCTAGTAGCATACACATTCCTAATATAAAAGGCAGAACCGGTTCTATTTTCCTGAACTCAAAGCTCTTGGAAAGGGGAGGGGCGATCGCAAGCATACACATTCCTATACTCTATTCAAGAACTAGAGAGAGTATTAAAACTGTTACCGAAACCTCCAACGTACCTGCTCCAGTGCCGCAGGTAACTGAGGACTGTTATAAATCTAATTATATGTAAATATTCACAGACAGACGAAAAACCTCGTTGGAAGAAGAAATGTAAACTGCAATAATAGGAGTTGCACATACATTTTATTATGAGAAGCAGATCCCAACCATCGACAAAATTCTAACTAAAATCAATTAAGATCGGGATTTACCTGAAATTAAAAGAACTGATCTCTGGAAATTGCACAGAGAACTTAATTTTTGCTGGGAAAAACCAGATAGGAAATCTGTTCTTATAGATCGTTCAGAAAATGACCGTTGGAGAAGGAAATATCTCTCTCAAGTAAAAGGTAGAATTGCTAGAAATAACACAACTTACAAAATTAGTGATTTAACTGAACTTTTGAATGATTTCTTTGAATAAAGTTTTGACAGAAAATTGGGAAAAATCCATATAATAAAAGAATAAAAGAAAGCGTGGAAACTCGATCTCATGATCGGTGGGATAGAGAAACCAATTATTATTAATTTGAGCGAAGATAGCTTCAGTGACTTTGATTACGAATTAGATACGTAATGGTTACCAGCGTAAACACAATTTATTATTTAAATTTTCTGTAACATATAAAAATTAATTACATTTGAATCTCTTTTTAGTGTTTAATTTTAATTCTGCAGATGGTTTAAAAACTAAATAAACTGAAACGTCAAATGTCCTAAAAATGTTTTTAATTAATAAGAAAATGACCGATGGCCCAAAAAATTTTTTAATATTATTTGGACGAATTTATTTTTTTATATATGTTTAACTTCTTGTATTTTTGAGAATAGGTATTTTGTAAGTATTTAAATTATAAACTAGAATTTTTTGAGAAAAAAAGGCTACGTCTTAGATAACATGTGCCTAAAACGGTTTCTATGTCAGAATTAAAAATAATAAAAATACAGTTGTGATTTGTGTTAAATATGTCAAAATTATCTATATTTTCTGATTTATGCAAATTATTAAGAAATCCTAAGAAATAAAATAATATTATAAAAACTTTGACAAGGATTAAAATACTTTTTAACACTTCACACATCCAAATATCTATTGTTATCCAACCCAAATAGTTATTATAGACCGGTATTATTGATTATAAAATTTCTAACCCATTGCTATGAAAAATATGTGTGTCTAACAGATTTTACCAAAGACACCGGACTAAAGAACACAGATAGTTTGTGAAGAAAAAAAGGGAAAAAAATGATTTATTACTTTCTCTAGTTCTTGAATAAACTATACTATAAGAGGCAAAATCGGGTCTATTTTCCTGAACTCAAAGCTCTTGGGGGGGGGGGGGGGCGATCGTCTTTATCGCCCCCCCTCCTTGGATCCGCGCCTGTATCGAGACCGGTTTCGGATTTAATTCATCTTCAAATTTTTCTATTTTCTAAAATGTCCAATATTTTATTTCTTAAAGCCACTAAGATAAAACTTATGAGCCATTCCTGTAGAATCCAGTGGCGTAGTCAGATTTTTAATTTTAGTTTTAATTACGGAGATATAAGACGACCAAGTTTCAATTTTTAAATGGAACGTCCTGTATTTTTTACATCATTTTTTTTGCATTTTACATTTTCTTTAAGAATATATTATATTGTCAATATAAATTGACAACAAATAGACTAAAAACATTCTTTATTAAATATGTAAACTTTTCAAAATAGAAAACGTCTATTAACGAAGCGATATTGATATAATGTGACAGAATTTGATTATAGACTCTGGCCAATGACATATTGATGTAGCGTTAATCACTTTATCTATAATCATTTTTGTCCCATATTAATTAGTAACTATTTTAATAACCTACAATTCAATTTCATAGTAATAAAGACACTTTGGAAGTCTGGTCGTTCAACTTCTCTCTTGCAGCTTTAGTACCAAACACTACGGTTATTAAAGCTTACCACAACTATGACTCAGATTTTCAGGACTCAGGAAAGGCTGCTAATTAGTTGGTCAGTAGACATTTCTTCTTTTGTAGGCTCCGCAGCAGCGCGCCCGTAAGTTAATTCGCGTGAAGGTTTTAATTAAATTGAGTAAAACAAATTTCTCAAAACAACTTAGTCTATTAACAAAAATAAATAGAAAAAAAACGAACTATTTACAATGAGAAACTTAAAACTAATAACAATTACGAAAAACTAACATAATTGCTCTTCTCGGCCGTTATATTAACCAAAAACGTAAAACCCAAATTTGAAAAAACACGTATAAATAGCTTAATAAAATATAAAAACAAAAAAAAAGAAATAAAATGCGAAAAACAGCTATTTATATTACTTAATCGAACCGTATGAAAATCGCGAAATGCCCCACTAAAATAACACTCGATAATCCCCTAATTTCCCAAATTAAACAAAGATAATTTTCTTTCCCGACGATGACGTAATTATTCTACGCCACTGGTACTACGGTACCGTTCTAACCGACATTCAATTGTGACTAACTTTAGTATTTTTTTAAAAGAGCGTTCTCAAATCTTACACCCCCTCTTCCTCTTTTTAGTTGCTTTTTAGGTCGTACGTCCAGTGACCGACCATTTCATTCCCTTAATGCTCGAAGATTTGGGAGTTTTCTTACTGAGGGCGTTAGCTGTACTATACCGGATGTTTGATTCCCGAATTGGCAAAAAAGCATCTTAATCCTACTTTTTATATAAAAGAATAGTAAAACAAACTAACCTACGTCTTTCTATAATGAAAAGAATATATGTTAAAGACTGTAAAAAAAAACTATTCACTTTTCTTGGCTGTTTTGGCAATAAACATCTTCACTCGTTATTTCTTGTGAATAGAAAAAACAATTATTAATCATAATTCTTTTTACAAATAGTCAAACGATATATTTCTATTATAGTGAGTGAATTTGATCATTCTTTTGTTCCCTAATAATGGGAAAATCGTTCAATATTTTAATATATTTTAACGGTATTTCATATACCATATGTTATAAACCTCCCTTATCTTTCGGTTTTATTTACATAACCAGGGCGGGATTACTTAGACTGATTTATAGGCAATTCTAAGAGTGGGTTCTATTACGTCTTCATAAATTAACTCACTTTATGTATTTTTTTTAAGAAAACATTTAAACGACAAAGATCATAAAAGTTAAGTTCGATAATTGATTTATTTTTCCTTTAGACTTTCGTGGATAATGATAAAAAAAATATAACTACCCTATTCCCACGGAATATCTATTCACAGAGTGATTATTTAATTATTTATTTTAACAAAATATAGTTGACATTGTAATGAAAAATAATTAACATTTGTTCCATTACAACAATATAAAAACATTTAGTTTATTTTTTTAATCACAGTTTCTTAACATGTAGTATATAATATAATAAATATTCTAACTCATCTCATTTAAAAAGGATATTCAAATAGTTAAATCATTTCCATAGATCACTGCTATGAACACTTTTTAAGTTCGGTAAATATAACCTATTTTATATTATGTTTGAAACTTTAAGTTCCGTCTTTTGTATTTTCTAAAATACCAGTTTATAAATTGTATTAATTTTATAATCTCCTTATTAACCCAAAGAGAAGATTTTTGACGAATACAAGCAACAAAAACATGGAATAAATTAATATATGTAATAGTATTTATACAAAATATGTGTTCTCGCATTTTTTTACTAACTAACCTTGAACAAACATTTCAAAACAAAGAACGTGATATGAAAATATTGTTAACCGAACAGTATAACCTACTTAATATTTTTAGTATACATAGTGGATCAAGTGTATGGCCTCTGCTCTCAGTGGCGTACCAGAAAAAATTAAGCATCTATATAGGAAATCCAAATTCTTACATAAGTGTTATACATATTGAAATATATATATATATATATATATATATATATATATATATATATATATATATATATGTATAAACGGAACGTCGTTCCCTCCAGATAAAAATCAAGACGGACTAACCTCCGGGTGATTGCCTTAAATTAAGCCCAAAATAATTGCATATATATGTGAAGGGGAACCTATTGTATAGGTTTCTCAATAGAGGGGTAAATATTTCTGAAAAAAAAATCATATATAATTTCAGAATAAGAACAGTTCGTTGTTTCCTCCGAGTTGTATATACTGGAATAAAATGACGATGTAGTTACCTCCAATATTATTGTGATTCACTGGATGGTAGTTCGTGTCATATTTAAACATTTTCGTAGTTAAATTTACCTGTGGATTCTGTACCGAAATATTGATTTTACAGTAATCATATTTATGCTAATTGGGAATAGAATAAATATGATTAAAAATGGATATTTAATTTATTTTGCTGTTTTAATAAAATTTATTAAAACAGTTATAATATTGCTGAAAAAGCACAGAGTTTAAAGTTTAGATTACGATAAAAGTATTTTTGTAATCCTCAAAACAAACCCTCTTAAATTATACACGACATGACATATAAAATAAAAAAAGAGTTTAAGTCTGCTAAATTAAATTCGAAAAATTCTACATTTCCTGTTTTTTCTTATAATTTTTGATGGAGTAGTTTAAGAAATTAGGGGGAAGATGGTCTATTCTCACATATTTTTCAGAATTTCTTTTTAAATATACTATTTAAAATTATAAAAAAAAATATTCTACACAACAAATCCTTTTAAATGATTTCCCACATGATATACAAAATTAAAAAAGAAAATTAATACGTAAAAATAATTTTTAAAAATCTATAAGACCTAGGATTTTCGTATTTTTTTTTGCAAACGACAAATAAGGCGCCATATTCCCTATTAAAAAAAAAAGATCTAGTAGATTCGGAAATAAGTGGAGATTGATCTATTTCCGCATATTTTTTAGAATATCTTTTTGTTATGTAAAATTATGGAAAATAAAAGGTGTATTCTTCATAACAAGCTTTTTTAAATGATATCCCATATGAAAAACAATATTCAAAAATAAATGTCAATATAAATTTGTAAAATTAATTTTTAAATATCTATAAGACTTGGGACTTCCAAATATTTTTTCTGTAAACTGCAAGTAAGGCATTATATTCACTAAATATTTTAAAATTTTAGTTCCAAGAGGGTAGTGGTCTTTCTCGCATATTTTTCCGAATATCTTTTTAAATGTTGTTTTTAAAATTATAAAAAAAAATTATGGAAATCGGAGGCGTCGAGTTAGGACACCTTCTTTGATACCAAACATATTAAGCGCTCACACCACTTTTTATAAACAGGTCCTTAAATGGGAGGCTAGGCAATATAACGTTACTTAATAAAACATAATAAAAATGAAAGTAATCTTTGTATTCACATAATTATCTGAGGCATTACACAGAATTTTTGGATATATTATTGGTAATATGTAATTATAGTAGAAAATATTTATCTGTTCTTTTCTCCTGGGCCATTTTTAGTAATGCGTCCTTCTAGCACTCGTATTGACTTTTTTACTATTTGCCTTAAAAATTTGAGCCAATTTTCAACTATCACGGAAATCACCTGTTCATAACCTTACATTTACCAGAATATCAGCGAGAAAAATACCTAATAAATAAAATTATTCCAATTCTTATGCATCAGAGGTAGATACGCTGAATATATATTTTGTATAACCCGGAGGGAATTAAGTCGTATATATATGACCTTCTCAGTATCTCATGGCCGGAGGGAACTACGTGTGGCACGTCTCCAGGGTACAAACGACACTAGCGCCGGTGGTGAACCATCGAACTTACTAGTCGAATCTAAGGCTATATATTACTCGAAGTGACCTCCAAGCATTTTTTCGCAGATCGATACAGACGACCTTGTAATGACCGATAGTAAAATATTATGTAGGGTTCGTAGTTACCTCCGAAAACGGAGGTAACTACGGTATATATGAGGGAAGTACTTACTGTATATAAGTATTTTGGAGGTACCAACGTTAAGTAAATAGATAAATATATATATATATATATATATATATATATATATATATATATATATATATATAAATATATATATATATATATATATATATATATATATATCTTTTTTCTTTATTTTGTCTTTTCTTGGGTTTAGGTTCTATATTTAATAAATACACAAAACGATTGACGTTTCGCCCTTTATTCAAGGCATTTTCAAAATTCTTTCCTCCTAAAAATATTTAATTTTAACGGTACAGACCTTGACATTTTGCTGTTCTGTTACTAAATAAAATTTAAATTTTACATCGTTTACTGAGGACACGTGGAATGCGAATGTGTTTTATTTTTTAATATTTTTTATATTTTTCAATGCATAAAAAAACAAATAAGGTATATGTTTGGTTTTATGTTTAAGAGGATATTCAATTTTTGATTCTTATTTGACCGGATCGAATACTTAATATTTTTGTTTAAATTAGGCTTGCGTAAATGTGGCTCAAATTTCCCATATCTGTTCTGTCGTTAAGTGTTTTTATCTTTTTTAATTTCAATCATTTCCTTTATCTCTAATTTTTGGTAATTCATATCTTTGTTTTTTATAATGGTACTGTTATAATCAAAAGTGTTTTTTTCGTTTGTGTGTGTTTGTTTAACGCTGTTGAGGCGTTTTTTGTATATTTATGGCCATTTAATCTGTTCTTCAGTAATTGGCTCGTCATGCCTATATATTTTTTTGGGACAATTTGTGCAAGGGATCGAATATATTATATTTGATTTATTCATTAGAGGAGTTTTACTTTTTGAATTTGTGAACAATGCATTTAATTTATTATGTGACCTGTGGCATACGATAGTATCATGCTTTTTTAAAATGTATTTTATTTTTTCTGACAGCTCACTAGTGTACGGTAATGCCACATATTTTTGCTGTTTATGTTCTATGTTTTTTGTTTTTACGTTATTATAAAACTTATTTGTTCGTTTATCAATTATTTTGGTGATAGTCTTTCGTTGAAATTATTATTTATTAGTGTCTCTTTTACTTTTTGCAGTATTTTTGGTCGGAATTCTGGAGACGTTAGGGAGATAGCACGATCCGATAGACCGATTATAACGCTATTTTTTTGAGTTTGTGAATGATTAGAGAAATAGTTTAGATATCTACCTGACCAAGTTGGTTTGGTGTACCATTCAGTTAAAATTTTGTTTTTTCTGCGTATAAGTGTCATATCTAGAAAATTTATTTTATTATTATTCTCTCTTTCGGAGGTGAACTGTAATTTTTCGTTGAAACTGTTAAACTCTTGAAGAATTTCATTTATTTTATTTTGTGGTACGGCTGCTATGCAATCATCGACAAAACGTTTGAAAAATATTAGATTAAAATTCAATTTTTCTAGAACTTTTTCCTCTAAATATTCCATTACTAGCTGAGCAATGGTAGATGAAATTGGTGATCCCATAGCACATCCACCAAGTTGTTTGTAAAAGGTATTTTCGTACTGAAAGTAATTTGTATTAAGAACGAGGTCAACAGCATCCATAAAATTATTTTTTGATAGCGTTGTATGTTTTTTTAAAATTTCCCATTTTTCTGCTAAAATAGTGTGGACAAGTTGATTTGGTATGTTTGTATATAAAGATATAACATCTAGCGAAATGAGTCTGTAATTTTCAGGTAGGTTTACTTTATCAATAAATTTTTTAAAGGCGATTGAATCTTTAATAAAAAATCGTTTTTGCCTGTAATATTTGAAATGCAATCTGATAAGAATTTTGATAAACTATAGAATGGCGATTGTATACAAGAAACAATAGGTCTTAGTGGTATATTTTGTTTATGTAATTTTGGTAGGCCGTATATTTTTGGTGGAATAGCATTGTGAATGGTTAGCCTTTTTGCGTCTTTTTCAGTTAGTTCTTTTACATTGAGCAATTTTTTTATGAAGGTATTATCTTTTTTTGATATAAGTTCGTTGGACCACTCTTAATATTTTTATATGTATTTTCGTTATTTAGTAAGTTGTTCATTTTTGTCTCGTAATCTGCCTTGTTCATAACTACTATTTTATTGCTTTTATCAGACCTTAGAAAAATGATTTGAGGATTGTCTTTGATTAATTTTTTTGTTCGATTTAATTTCTTTTTTAAATTTTTCTGGAGGCTGTTACTTTTTATTGTTTGGTGTCTTATTTTGATTTTATTATTAGTTAAAACATTAGTTGAAATATTACAGGCAAAAACGATTTTTTTATTAAAGATTCATTCGCCTTTAAAAAATTTATTGATAAAATAAACCTACCTGAAAATTGCAGAATCATTTCGCTAGATGTTATATCTTTGTATACAAACATACCAAATCAACTTGTCCACATTATTTTAGCAGAAAAATGGGAAATTTAAAAAAAAAACATACAACGCTATCAAAAAATAATTTTATGAATGCTGTTGACCTCGTTGTTAATACAAATTACCTTCAGTACGAAAATACCTTTTACAAACAACTCGATGGATGTGCTATGGGATCACCAATTTCATCTACCATTGCTCAGCTAGTACTGGAATATTTAGAGGAAGAAGTTTTAGAAAAATTAAATTTTAATATAATATTTTTCAAACGTTTCGTCGATAATTGCATAGCAGCCGTACCACAAAATAAAATAAATGAAATTCTCTAAGAGTTTAACAGTTTCAATGAAAAATTACAGTTCACGTCCGAAACAGAGAATAATAATCAAATAAATTTTCTGGATATGACACTTATACGCAGAAAAAAACAAAATATTAACTGAATGGTACACCAAACCAACTTGGTCAGGTAGATATCTAAACTATTTCTCTAATCATTCACAAACTCAAAAAAATAGCGTTATAATCGGTCTATCTGATCGTGCTATCTCCCTAACGTCTCCAGAATTCCGACCAAAAATACTGCAAAAAGTAAAAGAGACACTAATAAATAATAATTTCAACGAAAAGACTATCACCAAAATAATTGATAAACGAACATATAAGTTTTATAATAACGTAAAAACAAAAAACATAGAACATAAACAGCAAAAATATGTGGCATTACCGTACACTAGTGAGCTGTCAGAAAAAATAAAATACATTTTAAAAAAGCATGATATTATCGTATGCCACAGGTCACATAATAAATTAAATGCATTGTTCACAAATTTAAAAAGTAAAACTCCTCTAATGAATAAATCAAATATAATATATTCGATCCCTTGCACAAATTGTCTCAAAAAATATATAAGCATGACGAGCCAATTACTGAAGAACAGATTAAATGGCTATAAATATATAAAAAAACGCCTCAACAGCGTTAAACAAACACACATAGACGAAAAAAAAGACTTTTAACTGAATTTTAACTGAATGATACACCAAACCAAATTGTTCAGGTAGATATCTAAACTATTTCTCTAATCATTCACAAACTCAAAAAAAGACTTTTAACTGAATTTTAACTGAATGGTACACCAAACCAACTTGGTCAGGTAGATATCTAAACTATTTCTCTAATCATTCACAAACTCAAAAAAATAGCGTTATAATCGGTCTATCAGATCGTGCTATCTCCCTAACGTCTCCAGAATTCCGACCAAAAATACTGCAAAAAGTAAAAGAGACACTAATAAATAATATTTTCAACGAAAAGACTATCACCAAAATAATTGATAAACGAACATATAAGTTTTATAATAACGTAAAAACAAAAAACATAGAACATAAACAGCAAAAATATGTGGCATTACCGTACACTAGTGAGCTGTCAGAAAAAATAAAATACGTTTTAAAAAAGCATGATATTATCGTATGCCACAGGCCACATAAATTAAATACATTGTTCACATATTTAAAAAGTAAAACTCCTCTAATGAATAAATCAAATATAATATATTCGATCCCTTGCACAAATTGTCTCAAAAAATATATAGGCATGACGAGCCAATTACTGAAGAACAGATTAAATGGCTATAAATATACAAAAAACGCCTCAACAGCGTTAAACAAACACACACAGACGAAAAAAAAGACTTTTGATTATAACAGTACCATTATAAAAAACAAAGATATGAATTACTAAAAATTAGAGATAAAGGAAATGATTGAAATTAAAATAGATAAAAACATTTAACGACAGAACAGATATGGGAAATTTGAGCCACATTTACGTAAGCCTAATTTAAACAAAAATATTAAGTATTCGATCCGGTCAAATAAGAATCAAAAATGGAATATCCTCTTAAACATAAAACCAAACATATACCTTATTTGTTTTTTTATGCATTGAAAAATATAAAAAATATTAAAAAAATAAAACACATTCGCATTCCACGTGTCCTCAGTAAACGATGTAAAATTTAAATTTTATTTAGTAACAGAACAGCAAAATGTCAAGGTCTGTACCGGTAAAATTAAATATTTTTAGGAGGAAAGAATTTTGATTATAGGCATGACGAGCCAATTACTGAAGAACAGATTAAATGGCCATAAATATACGAAAAACGCCTCAACAGCGTTAAACAAACACACACAGACGAAAAACACACTTTTGATTATAACAGTACCATTATAAAAAACAAAGATATAAATTACCAAAAATTACAGATAAAGGAAATGATTGAAATTAAAAAAAGATAAAAACACTGTTAACGACAGAACAGATATGGGAAATTTGAGCCACATTTACGCAAGCCTAATTTTAACAAAAATATTAAGTATTCGATGCGGTCAAATAAAAATCAAAAATTGAATATCCTCTTAAACATAAAACAAAACATATACCTTATTTGTTTTTTTATGCATTGTAAAAATATAAGAAATATTAAAAAAAATAAAACACATTCGCATTCCACGTATCCTCAGTAAACGATGTAAAATTTGAATCTTATTTAGTAACAGAACAGCAAAATGTGAAGGTGTGTACCGGTAAAATTAAATATTTTAAAAAAATTTTAAAGTTTTGAATAATGTTTTTAAGTGTCTTGTTTATTTTTCGAAATTGTAAATATGTTTTTTATATGATGTATTTTAATTATATATTTTCAGGAGGAAAGAATTTTGAAAATGCCTTGAATAAAGGACGAAACGTCAATCGTTTTGTGTATTTATTAAATATAGAACCTAAACCCAAGAAAAGACAAAATAAAGAAAAATGATATAATCTGTGGTTCAAGAATCAAGAAAATAAATATATATGTGTATATATAATATATATATATATATATATATATATATATATATATATATATATATATATAATGTCGTTAAACAGGTACAAAACAAAGAAATATTGCCTCTTGTATTTTTCTCAAAGTACTAAGGTAATTCTATCCAGTTTGAAGTACACATTAGGAATAATAAATCTTAAATGTATTTTTATACCTAGAGTAATAATTTTATAGTGATAAAATTTCCCATATTATGATATTGTTCACAAAATCCCATTTTTATCAAGCCTTTATTACAATCAACTACAAATACCAGACAACCTCAATATGAGCACTAAAATTATTAATATTCATAAACAAAATGAACTTTAATAATAAATGTGGGTATTATAACAATTTTTATTTGAAACAATGCATGCCATGTTGCTGCATGGAAAGCCCATGCTATTATAATATATTCTTAACTGTAATGTAAAATATTAATTGTCAGAAAAATTTATTGAAATCAAAAATTAAAACAATTTGAAAGAAACTTTAAACTATATTTCAATCATTATTTCAAAATATTACTTAAATTATATATATATATATATATATATATATATATATATATATATACATATATATATATATATATATATATATATATATATATATATATATATATATATTTCTAATATTTTCTTGGGTATAGGTTTTTCCATTATAGAAACAAAGGAAAACAATTTTTCTTGACGTTTCGCTCTACATAGTGAGCTTATATTTCAATTTAATTAAAATTAATAAAAATAAAACAGATTTTAAAACAGTCTTAAAGTTTAAAATTTTAAAACAATACAACAGGTTAAAATAGTGAAAATTATAAAATAGTACATACCTTGAAAGTAGTTTTGTGTGTATGTTAAAAATAAATTTTTAATATATATAATTTATGATACTAACCTGAACTAAAAATAACACACTAATTAAAAAACTATTAAAAAATCAACATATAACTGAGAAAGAAAGTAAAAAATTAACAATACATAATGGTATAGCACCAAAGATTTATGGGTTACCTAAATTACACAAACCAAATACACTTCTCAGACCAATTGTTTCAAGCATACAGTCCCCATTTTATAACCTGTCCAAGTACTTATCAAACTGCCTAACAAACATCACAGGAAAAAATAATCATTATATAAAAGACTCTTTCGCATTTAAACAATTGATTGATACAATACAAATACTAGCAAATAATAAATTAGTTTCACTAGATGTAGTTTCTTTGTATACAAATATACCCAATGACATCATTCCCAAAATTTTGGAAAAAAAATGGGACGATTTAAAAGAACACACAACATTGACACTCAATGAATTTATAGAATCTGTAAAACTTACAATAAATAATAATTATTTCTAGTTCAAAGATAGTTTTTATCAACAATTAAACGGTTGTGCTATGGGTTCACCTATCTCCTCAACAATAGCACAAATAGTTATGGAATATGTAGAAGAAGAAGTATTGAAAAAATTGGATTTTAATATAAATATTTTTTAAACGCTATGTGGATGACTGTTTGGCTGCTATACCCGAAAACAAAATAGATATATTATTACAATACTTTAATAATTTCCACCCAAAACTAAAATTTACATCTGACATTGAAATGGAACCAAAAATAAATTTGTTAGACTTGACTATACTCAGAAATAAAGCAAATAACAGTCTTCATACAAAATGGTACACAAAAGATACTTGGTCAGGCCGGTGTTTAAATTTTAACTCTCAACATCCAAATAAACAGAATAATAGTATCATAATTGGTTTAGTTGATTGACCTATAAAATTATCTTCACCCAAATTTCCCCAGAAATACTAAAAAAGTAGAAGTAACCCTAATAATGAACCATTTTCCCAAACTTCTTATAAAAAAAATTAAACAGAGAATCTTTTTAAATTATAACACAAACAAAGAAAATAAAATTAACAATACCACAATACAAAACACTTTCATTGCATTACCGTATATAAATCAACTATCAGAAAAAATAAAATTTATTTTAGGTAAGCATAACATAACGGTATGCCACAGGGCGAACAATTTAGTGGGATCACTTTATATATATTAAAAAGCAAAAAAAAAAGATCTAACGTTCTAAGTAATACATTGGCATGACGACACAATATGTTGAAAATAGAATTAATGGACACAATTATACTAAAAACGCATCGATATCTTTACATAAACATGAGCAAACAACTAAGCATGAATTCGATTTTAAAAACCCCACATTTTAGATTCTTCTTCTTCAAGTGCCATATCAGGTCCCCCTGAGGTTGGCAATTACATTGGCAAGTCTTTCACGGTCCTGCGCTAGCTGGAACAGTTCCCCCGCGCTACGTATACCTGTCCATTCACGAATATTCCTCAACCAGGAAGCCTGTCTCCTTCCTACCCCTCTACGTCCCTCTACTTTACCCATCATGATTAGTTGAAGAATTCTATATCGCTCCCCTCTGAATATATGTCCAAGATATGAGATTTTTCTACACTTCACAGTGTTTAATAGTAGAGGAGTTGTGTCGGCCCTATTGAGTACCATTTCGTTGGTCTGCCTAGCTGTCCAAGGTATTTTCGGTATTCGCCGGTGTAACCACATTTCGAGAGTCTCCAACCGATTAATCGTGGCAGCCTTATTTGTCCAGATCTCTGCCCCATATAGTAACACTGGCCAGACGTATGATCTTATCATTCTCTGTCGTAGTTTTAGGTTGAGGTTATCATTGCAGAAAAGTGGTTTCATTTTTTGAAAAGTTGCTCTAGCAGTCTCTATTCTACACGTTATCTCTTTATCTGGGTTTAGATTTTCGGTGATATAACATCCAAGATATTTAAAATGAGTCACCCTGTCTATACTTTTTCCTTCTATCTGTATTGAAGCGTTAAGATGAGGTTGTCTACTAAAGACCATAAATTTTGTCTTTTTGATATTTATGTTGAGCCCCATTTCTTGACCCTCAGTGTTAACACAGTCTAATAGATGTTGCAGGTCTTGTAATTTGTCGCTTAGGATAACAGTTTTGTCAGCATATCGTATTGTATTTATATATTCTCCAGTGATTTGTACTCCCATTCGTTGTCCTTGAGTAGCCCGTTTAAAGATTTTATCTGAATATATATTAAAAAGCAGTGGAGATAGTATGCAGCCCTGTCTGACGCCTCGTAGAATTTTACTTTCTTCTGTGAGTTTTCCATTTAGCCTTACTGTTGCTTTCTGCCGCCAATATAGATTTTTAATAATTCTTACGTCTCTGCTGTCTACCCCCACGTTACTTAAAATGTCTATGAGTTTTCTGTGCTGTACTCTGTCGAAGGCCTTCTCGTAATCGACAAAACATACGAATACATCCTTGTGTTAGTCCCGGCATTTTTGCAGAAGTATATTTAGAGCGAATAAAGCCTCTCTAGTACCTAGGGCGTTTCTAAATCCGAATTGGGTTTCATCTAAATCTGCTTCGCATTTAGATCTTATCCTGCTGTGGATGATTCTGAGAAAGACCTTCAAAGTGTGGCTCATTAGACTTATTAGTCTGTACTCACTGCATCGCTTGGCTCGCTGTTTTTTGGGGATTGGGACGAATACAGACCTCAGCCAATCTTCCGGTATATTACCAGTCGCGTAAACGGTATTAAACAGTTTGACCAAGATTGCTATATTTTCCTCATGGATCATTTGTAACAGCTCGGTTGGGACATTATCTGGCCCAGTGGCTTTCCTGGTTTTTGCAGATCTTATGGCAGATAGAACTTCACTATTTTGAATTTCCGGTCCCATGTCTATATTAGCGTCTATATTAGCGAGATCATCGGAGTTGTGCTCGTTCAGTCTGTCATCATCAAATAATTTTTTTATATATTTAACCCATGTTTTAAAAATTTCTTTTTAGTCCAAGATAATTTTACCATCAGGGTCCACAAGGGTATTAGTGGTATTCTTATTATATAGACCTGCTATTTCTCTGACCTTTTTGTACATGTTGAATGTGTCATGTTTCCTTTCTAGATCTTCCATTTTAGATACAGACAGAAATTATCACAAAACGGTCATCAAAGAAATGATACATATAAACAAAAATCAAAATGCTGTAAATGACAAACAAGATGTCACAAACCTAAGTCAAATTTATTATAATATGATTTTTTAATACGACATACTTGAAGCGACACTATAATAAATATTAGAAATAGTGTAATGATGCTTGGCACGATTTCATATAAACTCATGTAAATCAAAGAACGTTATTAAAAAAAATATTCTTTTTTACTATTTTTTGCTGTTTAAAAAGTAATCTACCCATATCAAATGCATGCCAATTTGTAATAATTGAATTTATTTTTAACACAGTACAGGCTACTTTCAGGGTATGTACTATTTGATAGTTTTCGCTGTTTTAACCTTTGTATCGTTTTTTTCTAATTTTAAGACTGTTATAAAATCTGTTTATTTTTATTAATTTTAAACATTAACTTGAAAATATGAATGTAATAAGTATATAAAACAATTAATGTGATATATGCTTATAAAAATTTGTAATTTTGTACACGACAGATACAGATAAATATACCGTAGCTTTGAAGGAGCTCACTATGTAGAGCGAAACGTCAGAAAGATTGTCATCTTTTAGTCTTCAAATGAGAAAATGTGGGTATTATAACAATTTTTATTTGAAACAATGCCGTTTATCATGCATGCCATGTTGCTGCATAGAAAGCCCATGCTACTATAATATATTTTTAACTGTATGTAAAATATTAATTGTCAGAAAAATTTATTGAAATCAAAAATGAAAACAATTTGAAAGAAACTTTAAACTATATTTCAATCATTATTTCAAAATATTACTTAAATTATATATATATATATATGTATATATATATATATATATATATATATATATATATATATATATATATGTGAGTTCTACATCAGTAATAATCAATTTCGTTTTGTTTACAGGTTTCATATGGCTCCAAAACGTTTCAAAACAAAGACCAATGGAAATAGGCATCTTTATAGCTGTAGTTATACTCTTTCTGGTCGCACTAATGATAGTCTTAATTTTAAAGCATCCTCCTAGTTCAATCAACGGAGTCATGATTTATGATAGTAGTGAACAAGATAGGATTAAACCAGTAGATTATACCCCTGGTAAGTTTTGTTTTACTGTTATTTACAGCATTTACAATTAGAGAAAAAGAGTTAAGTTACCTGCAAAAGTTACATGAATAAATATAAATATAAAAAAATTGCAAATTAATTTTGTTTAATTCCTAACAGGCCTAAATTTTATTTATTAACTAATTTGAAACAACATAATCTCTCATCTCTCTCTCTCTCTCTTTACTGCAAAATAAGTACCTATTTTAATAAGGTTTATAGTACCTAAAACTTAATGGGTTTTAAATAATTTGAATTTTGACAAAATCTAATCTAATTTTAATGTTTCAAATACTTAAGAAGTATTTCGGTTATGTACTCGAAATTTACAGTGAAAATTTGTTAATCTACATGATTCTCCTGTTAAAAAGTGCGGAGCACTCCAAAATATGGAATAACTCACTTCCGCTTCGTCAATATTTGATTCTATTTTATTTTAACTTACACGGACAAAAACTTATCTATTTATTTTATTTACTTGTTTGGCTTTGAAACACGCTAAACGATGCTCTCATGGTGGGATCGTTTGGTGCGACACGTGGCTTTGGCTGCTGAAATTAGCAGTAGGCTTGGTTGCCAGTACCGAAAAATGCGACCCCTATCCTTTGGGTAGCGCGTTTCTTGTACTTTTTTTTTACATATTTCTGTTTTAATTCACCGTCGCGCCACCATATAGCGGTTTTTTACAAACTTTGTTAATCTGTGTGGTTCTTGTGTTATCAAGTGGACCATCGAGATGTCGCCTTTGTCGTCTTGTTTGCTGTTGTTTGATTTTAATCTCAGCTTTACAGGATGCAAAGGCGAAATGATGGTTTGTACCGAATGCGGTGGCCTGACGAGTCCCATATTAGGACGAAACAGCGCTGTCGCCATCTGTCGGACCCGGAGTTTTTCCATATTTTGGAGTGCTCCGCACTTTTTAACACGAGAATCATGTAAATTGACAAATTTTCATGACCGCTTCGCCAATATTTGATTCTATTTTATTTTAAATTACACGGACAAAAACTTATCTATTTATTATATATATATATATATATATATATATATATATATATATATATATATATATATATGCTAATTTTCATTTTTTTAGATATTACAGCTACAAGCCAAATAAAAAACAAACTTCGACTAGTAACTCGTGGAGAATGGACAGCGCAACCTGCGAGTAATACTACTACACCACTGGTAACTCCAGTGCCGTACGTTATTATTCATCACACGGCTACAGAGAATTGTTCTTCCATTGGAAAATGCGTGTTTCATGTAAGGTAAGGAAAATTTCAAATAATAATATTGCTGAAAATAATTTATATAACTATATAATTGCTCAAGAGTTGCTCAGTTTTGTTCTTGCTTAAAAAAGAACAGATTTCGGGGTAAATATGACCTTTTTGTTAGAACTAAACTTTCGTCGCACTTATCACTTCAATTTCCAGTTTAGCTAGGAAAGTAGAAAAATTACATTATACATTTTCCTTATTTTTCTCCATAATATTCTGTAAAAGGGCTGTAAATTTCCATTACATGCGACTCATACTAAATGTTCTGAATGGTTTGTTTTATTATTTATGATGCATTTCTTCGAGAAAAATATACTTTTCATTTCTTTTCGAAAAATTTAAAAATGGTGGTTAACACAGTAATAATAATTTTATTGTATATTCTTTATATACTCCAACATATTATAGAACGAAACGAATTGGAGGAGGATCCTTGAGAACATTCTCTTGAAGGTCTGCAAAACAAACCTTTGTCGCTGCGATCATTTCGGAATCGGAACCATACTTTATCTTACTAAAGGATTTTTTAAGTTTGTTAAGAAGTTGATATTCGGAAGAACCAAGTGAAGTAAGTCTGCAGGCGACATACAAGGTGTGGCAATTAAATTTTGAGAATTTACTTATAACTCGGGAACTGGCAACACTGCGTCGTTCGTCAATATCTGTCTAGAACGGGGGGACATTCCTTTGTGACGCGTTTTTCGTAGGGGGGAGCAGGTCGTACTCTACGGATCTGCTTTGCTTACCGCAGCGGAACATCGGTCAGTGGATATTTCTCGTGCAGACAGTCATCGGTCAAATGCTCAGCGCAGGGTTATCGGTTTGACGGTATCTACTTATATTCGGGATATCCCTGCTCTCTGAACTGATCAACGGTTTGACTGCCTGAAGGAAAACATCCACTCGGTGGTCGGTTCTCGGGCGCCACCCTCGGGATTCATGTGGTCGAAGGCCCACTTATGCACCGGGCAGCTTGTTACAGTAGAGAGACAGCAAGCCAGGGGTCAATTGTGCGTATTAGTGCTGGCTGCCGGCTGTCAATTGTTACATATAATGGTAAAAATGGGACTAGGTAATGAAACAAACTGTTATAAAACATCCTGTATCCTGTATTCCATTCTTTTATAAAAAGACAGGGCCTAAAACTAACTTACAATCTAAAATGGACAATAGTATAAACAAATAAACGGTCTGGAGGGCAAGAGTATGTTTTGAGAGCTGTTCACGGTAGCTCGTACTGGTCGGTTGCACTGGAGACGGTAACCCGGCGGTATCATTCACGACGTTATTCACGTACCTCGTACTACACGGTTGCGATGCTATTCACGACGGCTCGTACGCAAATTATCGCGTTTCATATTTAAAATCCGCATTCACGGTTCACGGCGCTTCGTATTAAAATTCGACCGACGGCGGTATACGCGGTATGTAACAATAACCCGGCATCGATCGGCGATAGGCAGCGTCTCTACACGATGATAGCGATCTCTACACGCGGCGGCGGCAGTAAGCGTCGGGGTGACAGTTGTTAAGCGCCCTTATCAACGGACATCGGAGAGCACCAGGCGGTAAAACACATTCCTGGTCAATACGAAAACAAAACTAAACTTACCGCATTCAGTGCGTATGTGTATAGGTGACGGTAGGAAGGAAAGAAAGGAACTGGCGCTGCCCGTACTTATAAGGGTCCTCGACAGCGCCATCAGGATGGAACGACATTGCCCGTTCTTACAAGGGTCCTCGACAATGTCGTCCAATAGCGGTAGGAAATTAGGAAAGGAATCGAAACTGCCCGTTCTTATAAGGGTCCTCGGCAGTAAGGGTAGGATGACACAACATTGCCCTTTCTTACAAGGGTCCTCGACAATGCTGGCCATTAGCGGGGTAGGACGTAAGGAAGGAAGTGTATGGTGAAACGCCATATACACACAAGTCTAGCCTCACTTACATTGCTAGACCAGGAAGGCGCGGTCCGGCAGGCGACCCAGTCCAGTCCGTTTGGACTGTTGACCCGGATGGAGAACGTGCAGTTCTCAGCGAAATACTTTTTTTTTAGAGGAGAGGAAATCTTGCATAGACACCTACACGAAGTGTGTTGGTAGTGCCGGATTCCTACCGGCTAAAACCCCCCCTGGACTTAAGGTCCCCACGATCTCCTTCTGTTTGCTATAGTGAGGCTATAGCCTACAGAAGTGCACTGTGAGTGTCCCATTGGTTTCCGGGCCGAAGCCTTATAAACCTCCGATCGTTACTCATTGGTATTTCCGCTCCAGGTGCCGTTGCACCTATTGCTTCTCACCGCCTTACAGTTCGCATTCAATGTAAGGTAGATCTCGCTCCCATTCGCTCGTCTTTCTCTCATTACCTGGAATATTAATCTGACCTGGGCTTCATGCTCCCTTCTTCTTCGGTGCTGTCCTTGAGATTCCTCCACGGGATCTGCTTACCGTTCGGTCTTGCTTCATTCTTTTTTCGAAGTTCTTTCTTCACTTTTCTACTTCTTTCTTCCTCTTCTTTCTTCTCTTCTCTCTTCTACCTGATATTCTGGATTCTTCCTGAATTCTTTACCTAAAGTTGCATTCTAGGTCTTTTATGTTTTCTTGCGACCACTTCTGGGTCGTAATCCACTGCTTGTCTTATCAGTGGATTGTCATGCTCTTCGGCTTTTTGAAAGACTTTTGCAGCCTTTAGTCTTAGGACTTCCCGTAAAAGGGTTCCTGACGAACCACTGGGCGTTTAAGGCCATTCTTAATACTTTATTCTCCTGGGCTTCCAGCCTTTTAATGTGTGATTCTACAGCATAGCCCCATGCTGAAAATCCGTAGGTCAATACTGGCTTAAGCACTGTTTTTATTATCGTAAGTTTATTTCTCAAACCCATTTTGCTTCTTCTATTCAGCAGCGGGTAGAGTTGTCTTCTCGTCAATTTAAATTTCTTTATTGCGGCATTGGTGTGCTTTTCTCAGCATAATCCGCTGTCCAATATCACTCCAAGATATTTGGCTTCTTTAGTCCACTCGACTTGTTCGCCATCTATATCTATCATCTCGCCCGCTGGTCTCTTTCTCCTCGTCAGGAAGAGCGCTTGACTCTTTTCGGCATTTACTGTGATTTTCCAATCTCAGTGAAATAATGATCTGCTCGAGCTTGAAAAGACGGCCCGAGCTTCCACTACGCTGACGTGTGACGGCGTGCGGTGATCGCGCATATAATACTGCTGTATGCGGCGCGCGATTACTACGGTCAGACGCTCTGAAAATCATCGGAAAATTATATTTTCCGGCATGGCGCGGTAAATCTAATTATATACCAGTAATATTAAAACTTTAAGCATTCTTTTCCCGCAAGAATCAGATTTTTCGGATATTAAATAAATAAATTAAATCCCGGCGAGCATACTCATGCCCAAAAATTAGTAACTTCGTTACACCTTTTAGTTTCAGTCTAAGGTTGAAGTCAATAGCACGTTTGGTTTGTGTTTTATGCGCATTTTTCGAAAGTAACTTTTTCAGTGAAAATGAGTGACTCAAATTATAAGCAACGTATTGTGATTCAATTTTTAGTGAATATGGACACGAGTGCATGTCGAAAACGCGCATGTTTGAATGGGTGAATAAGTTCAAGGAGGGGCGTGAGTCGGTAGAAGACGATTCACATGAAGGAGCGCCCGTCACCTCTCGTACTAACGTGAATGTCAACCGTTTGCAAGCGCTGATCATGTCTGACCGGCCCCTAAACATTCGTGTGTTGTCTGACCAGTTAAACATGAACAAAAAAACCGTTCGCAAGATGTTTCACGAGAATTTGAATATGCAAAAGATTTGCGCAAAGATAATGCCAAAAGTTCTCACCCATGAACAGAAACAAATACGAGAATCGATCTGCGAGGATTTATTGTCCCTCATTCGGAGCTACGGCAGAAACTGAATGAGTCGGGTAATAACTAGAAATGACATCTGGATATTTAAGTATGACCTCAAGACCCGTAAACAAAGTCAGCAGTGGGTGAAAAAGGGTAGGGAACGGCCAACGAAAGCGAGGATGTCCAAGTCATGATTGAAGGCAATGTTGATGGTTTTTTTCGATATCTGCGGCGTTGTTCATCGTGAATATGTTCCTGCTGGCCAGACAATGACTAGACAGTTCTATGTTGGCGTCCTGGAGCTGCTGCGGGCACGTATTTTCCTTGTGTGAACCGAACTGGCCGAGAACGGTTAGTTGTTGCACAACGACAACGTGCCGACCTATTCCTCGTTCATCGTGTAAGAGTTTTTGGCAAAAAAGGCATTCCAACGTTGCCGCATCCCCCTATAGCCCCGATATTGCCCCCTGCGACTTTTTTTTATTCCCCAAAGATGAAGTCGCACCTCAAGGGAACTCATCATGGCAGCGCACAGGAGGTCAAAGAAACTATAACCGTGGTGCTGAACGGATTAACTACGAAGAATTCATTGTGTAGAGTTAGAGGGAGACTATTGAAAAGGTCGATAATAAAATTTTGCCCGAAACTTAATCTGCTTGTTTTTTATTGACAAATTCCCGAAACTTAATTGCTACGCCACGTATCTTTAAATTTCAGTTGGCTATTACCCTCATACCTTTTGGTCTGTGTTCTTGCTTTTTTGTTTCAGCTAATCGAAAAGGATAACATATTATTCGACTTTAATTATTCTGTTCATTTCTAGATAATTTTCTAAAAATATTCCTTTAGCATCTCAAAAAATAGTGATCATGATCTATCCTGCAGAAGGGGCGTTCTTCGAATTTTTCATATTATTTCTTCTCAGCCTCCTCACTGCTTTAATTATTGTTTGGTAACTAGAGTATAAATGTGTATCCAGGACAATCTTCAGCAATTTTTGCTTAGATGAAAAATATTTTGGCATTTAATTCCCAAAATAACGATTAATTTAATTAGTTTTTTTCATATTTTAATACAAACCTAAGATTATTTCTTCCAGGGCACACACTTGACCACTTTACCTACCTGTTTATTATTTCTATAACGCACATAGATAACTTTCGTGAAAGATACGTCATCAGAAAGGCAATTACATGTTGATGTATGAATGTGCGCAAAATTGGGGTATGTACACTGTGACCTGGTAGATCTAATGTGCCCTCCTACTGCTGCCAAGTAGTAAGAGTTACCTTATAGGCTAGAGTAGGTCCTTCAGTCCTATTTCTCTCAGAAGTCTTAGGATGTTGGACGGCTTCTAGATGGGTAGCTCCCCTCATTCGATTTGGTGTGCTCCCAAGAACCGCATCCTAAGATTTTCTAGAATGCTGCACTCTCATGGTCACATTATAACTAGAGTGCCCTCCTCAACCTGTCTAAATATGGTTGCGGCGTCTGATATACCACACCAGATTCTTATATTGCGGATCCAAGAGTGTTGTTTTCGACCTGGCCCCCCTCTGCCTTCAATTTTTCCCTGTAGTATTAGCCTTAGTATGGAGTAGCGAGGTCCTCTTAGTATATGCCCTAGATATGACACTTTTCGTCGTTTTACACTGTCCGTTAGTTGTCTTTCTACACCAGCTCCTCATAGAACTTCATCATTCGTTATGTGAGCAGTCCAGGGGATACGCAGTAGTTGGTGGAGTGTCCACAATTCATCCGATTCCGCTTCCCACTGAACCACATGTATTCAGTTGTATAGTGGCATATTTCTGTGAAGGAGAAGATTCTTAAGTTTAAAGAAAGTTGTTTTTGCACGGCTAATTCTTCCCTTTACTTCTTCGTCACATTCCCATTTTTCATTCAGAGTAACCCCAAGATACGTGAACCGTGCGACACGTTCAATATTTTCCCCGTTGTTGTTAAGAGGAGTGGTGTACTGATGCCTACTAATCACCATCATTTTTGTTTTGGCAGAATTAATATAAAGCCCGAACTGTTCACCGCACTCGTTGAGTTTGTTTGATATTGATTGGAGATCCTCAAAGTTGTTAGCTAAGACTGCAATATCATCTACATAGCGAATATTGTTTATTAAGATGCCATTGACTTTGATACCTCGCATTTCATTTTCTAATGCTAACTGAAATATTTTCTCAACGTAAATATTAAACAGAACAGGCAACAGTACACATCCCTGCCGGGCAACCGTCAATATATTACAGGTCTCTGTTGACAGATTGCCATCGATACGGATCTCAGCTAACTGTTGCCAATAGAATTCTCTTATTATTCTAATATCGTTATCATCTATACCGATCACTTGTAATCTTTCCAACAGCCACTCGTGCTTTACGTTGTCAAAAGCTTTCTGATAGCCAATAAAGCTGATGAAAACATCTTACGTTTGGTCATAGCACTTTTGCACAAGTAATTTCATTGAAAATAGAGCTTCCCTAGTGCTAAGTCCCTTGATAAAGCCAAACTGTGTGTTGCCAGTCATATCCTCACACTTTTTGTATATTCTTGAATGGACTACTCGAAGGGACGTTTTAAGAGCGTGGCTCATCAAACTTAGAGTTTGTTCTTGGGGTTTGTTTTCTTTGGAATATCAATAAACGTAGACTTTAACCAATCCACTGGGATTTGCCCGGAGTCATATATAACGTTAAAGAGATATGTAAGTTGTTTAATATCGACTTGCTTTAAAACTTCTACATATATACCGTCGTAACCTGCACTTTACCATTATTCATACAGTTCATTGTGTACCTGACTTCAAATTCAAGAATTTTTAGACCACTCATGTTTTCAGTGTCATTCATCGGGGCATCTGTTCGTTGATAACTGAACGAAGTCTCCGCATAGTTCTTCCAAGTTTCCTTTGATTCGTCGGTATCTAATATCGGTCTTCCTTGTCTATTTCTTATTGACGACAATGCTGTTGTTCTATTTGTTCCAGTTATTTCCTTGATTTTTCTATGGAAATTAAAGGAGTCGTGCAGCTAATGAAGTCGTTCAGCGTCGTCATATTGTTCCTGAGTCCATTTCTCCTTAACTTCCCTTATCTTTCTTTTGACAGTGCGATTCAGTTCCTTATATTTATCATCCTGGTTTTTAACAATCCGAAATTCAGCCATCAAGTTCAATATTTCGTCGGTCATCCATGGTTTGATTTTTTCTTGTTTCGGTAGTCCAAGAACAATTTCAGTAGCTGATTGAATGTTTCAGCTGTAACTTCTTGACTAGGGTTATTTTCTTGGCAAAGCCTCTCCAATGTAGTCTTCATGCTCCTCTGCACTGCGGGTTGTTTTAATGCCTGAATATCATATTTTCTGGGTCTACGTCGTTTTGACAGTAGTTTACGTCGAAAATAGAAGTTCGCAACAAGAGGGTTATGATCTGAGCTGATGTCTGCTCCTGGGTAGGCGACAACACATGTAATGCTATTCTGGTATCTTTTATTGATCAGAATAAAGTCAATTTGGTTGAGTACAATATTTTCCTGTTCATCTTGACGAAACTTCTAGGCGTAATTTATAGAAAATATTCTTGATAACCAATTTTTCATCACGACAAAATTGGATCATCATTCTTACCCAAACCATTTAATTCCTCTGGAAATTTCCAGACCATCTTGGAGCTGATAACTTAAGAGCTTAGCGCACTGATGGCTGCTTGACTATCCAACCTGATGATAGTCTCTTGGTCGTGATAGTTTTTCTCTTTGTTAAATTGAATACACATCCTAATGGCATGTATTTCTGCCTGAACAATGCTTGGTGACTTACCCAAGCTTTCGTAGTGTCTGGTGCCGGATCCATACACTCCTATTTCAATTCCCTCCGTTGTTTTGGAGCCATCTGTATACCATATAGTGGATTTTTGGCTGATTGTTTCAAACGTGTTTCTGTTCAATTCGCTCTTGCGACTCAACTTTGTGCTGAAGTTCTTCACAAAGTTAAATTTCTTTTTCATTTCTTCTTGGGACATGCCCCAGATTTGTTAATTTCTGGAGAAGAGAAATATATGTAGAAGAGTGAGGTTTAGGATTACTTCTATGACGATGGTTAGACAGGTTTTCATTGCCCTGGTTGTACACGAACAAGCCAGTCTTTGAACGTCATGTTGATTCTTCCGATTCAACATATTTTAAAAATAATTTAACCTCCATTTTGAAATACACGCATAAAAAGAGATTCGTACTTAAAATTCAATGTAATAAAAAAATAATTAAAAATATCATTTGAAAATATATATACCAATTTTTTGCAGGTATATTCAAAATTTCCACATCGAAAGTAGAGGATTCTTCGATATTGCATATAACTTTTTAGTGGGTGGAGATGGTGCTGCTTACGAAGGCAGAGGATGGACTATAGAAGGGTCTCATTCTTTAGGGTAAGCAATAAAATTACTCAAAAATAAGTATGGTAGAATTTGGATTAAAATGACATTACCATTTATTAGTAATATATATATATATATATATATATATATATATATATATATATATATATATATATATATATATATATATAATTTTTTCTTTATTTTGTCTTTTCTTAGGTTATTTAACAAAATATATAAACAAATTGACGTTTCGCCCTTTATTTAAGGCATTTTCAAAATTTTTTTGATTTATTTTCCTTCCTAAAAATATTTTTTATAGAGGTATAAAACTTTAAGTTGGCAACACTTTTTTAACTGGCGGCCATTTTGTCAGCTGTCAAGTGATTTATGTTTAGTTTGGTTTGGCATTTCAACATGAATAGACTGACGCCTGAACAACGCTTCCAAATTGTGCAAATTTATTTTGAAAATCATGGTTCTGTTCGAAATACGTATCGCGCACTACGTCTATTTTACGGTCAACATAATCGTCCATCAGAGCAATTAATTCGATTAACTATGGAACGTTTTCCCAGCACGTTTACTCTAAATGATAATACGCATCCACAGAGACGTCGTACAGTGCGTACAGAAGAAGTCATTGCTGCTGTAGAGCGTAGCGTTGAGGAAGACCCGAATCAGTCTATCCGCCATCGTGCACAGGAATTGGATATGTGTCCATTCACTTTATGGAAGATTTTGCGGAAAGATCTTGGTTTGCGTGCTTACAAAATCCAAGAATTGAAGCCACACGATCACCTAGCAAGGCGTAGATTCGGTGAATGGGCCCAAAACAAGATTGCCGTTGATCCAGATTTTCATAAGCGAATTTTGTTTAGCGATGAAGCTCACTTTTGTTTGAATAGATACTTCAATAAACACATCAGAAAAACTGACTGTTTGGTGTGTTTTATGGGTTGGTGAAATCATTGGTCCGTACTTCTTTAAAAACGATGCTGGTCAGAACGTTATGGTGACCGCTATAGAGCCATGATTACTGACTTTTTCGTTCATCAATTGAACAACCATGATGTGCAGGAGCTGTGGTTTCAACAAGACGGCGCAACATGTCACACAGCTCCTGCCACAATTGATTTATTGAAGGAAACGTTTGGTAACCGCATAGTTTCACGTTTCGGACCCGTGAATTGGCCTCCAAGATCGTGCGACTTAACGCCGCTAGATTATCTTCTGTGGGGATATGTGAAGTCGTTAGTCTACGCCGATAAGCCCGAAACGATTGATCACTTGGAGGACAACATTCGCTGCGTGATTGCCGATATACGGCCCCAAATGTTGGGAAAAGTCATCGAAAATTGGACCTCCAGATTAGAGTACGTCCGAGCCAGCCGTGGCGGTCATATGCCAGAAGTCATATTTAAATTATAATGCCAGAAGGTTATCTTTCGAATAAAGTAAATTTCATGTCAATTTAAAAAATCCATCTTTGTTTTATTCCATTTAAAAGTTCTATACCTCTATAAAAAAACATCCTTTATAATTACAACATTCACACAGGAACACATGTACAATTTTAAAAACAAACAAACACTCTAAAACAGTATTAAACTCTTTAAAAAATATTTAATTTTACCGGCACATACCTTGACATTTGTTTATTAATTATTGACGGAATTCAACCTTTAACATCATCTGTTCAGGTACTAAGAATACATGGAATGCGAGAGTGTTTTTTTTATATATTTTTTATATTTCACAGTGCACAAAAAAACAAAATAACTCATACATTTGGTTTTATGTTTAAGAGGATATTCAATTTTTGATGCTTATTAATAGGATTGAATACTTAATATTTTTGTTTAGATTAGGCTGGTATAAATGTAGCTCAAATTTCCTATATTTGTTCTGTCATTAACAGTTTTTTTATCCTTTCTATCATTTCCTTTATCTGCAATTTTTGGTAATTTGGTATCTTTGTTTTTTATTATGGTATTGTTATAATTAAAAGTATGTTTTTCGCCTCATGTGTGTGTGTGTGTGTGTGTGTGTTTAACGCTGTTGAGGCGTTTTTCGTATATTTATGGCCATTCAATCTGTTCTTTAGTAATTGGCACGTCATGCCGATATACTTATTGGGACAATCTGCGCAAGGGATCGAATATACTACATTTGATTTATTCATGAGAGGAGTTTTACTTTTTGAATTAGTGATGTGCAATCGAAGGTTTTCGGGTATCACATGTATGTGCCGAGTCCCTCTCAGGACTGTAATACAGCTGACGTTTCGGTGAAATCTCATTCACCATTTTCAAAGCTCACTGTATGGCGTCTACGTTTGTTGCTGGTTGTAGATCTACAACTTTGGTTAATGTGCACCAAGAAAGTAACACCATGAATAAAAAAAAGTGACACCAAGGGTCTCAGTGCCATTTACAGTTATGTTTTAAAGTTGGAAAAAGAAAAGTGTTTGAGCCTCCTGGACAGTTCAGCTCCAGACGAATAGATTTCTATTAAATTCTCTCATATTATGTAAAAAATATAAAACAAGTAATTTCTTAACTTTTATTTTCTATTTTTGCTAAATCTTTTGCTCGACTACACCACTGTTTACGGTATCCGTATTTTCCCCCACTGCTTATACCACCCATTACACTTCCCGGTTGACACATGACAGGTGTTACTATAAAATAGTGGAATAGTCAAGTAGGACGTTTGCCTGTTCTCGAACTTTCTAGAATTTTTGCAATTCCTTCAAAAATATGCCTTTAAATACAGCTCAAAAGTGCTAATGTTAGATTTTTCTCCAGTTTTTCAAACGTATACTTGTTTAATATTCAAACCACATTGGTGAGTTACTTAATGATTATAAGTTAGGTTAATAATCTAACTATGTAATTAATAATTGTAGAGACGTCCTGAAAAAGAGATAAATAAATTCTCGAACATTTGACAGAATCAAAAAAAGGTTTTGCTCCTTACCAAGACCTACAAATTTAAATAGACTGCATCCCCAATAACCCTAGTTTGGAATATTGTTTCTTGAATAGTCAGTCGCGACTACTTCGCCCTTATATATATATATATATATATATATATATATATATATATATATATATATATATATATGTATATATCTTCTTCTTCTTCTTCTTCTTCTAGGTAGAACCAAGTTCTGTTATCTACACAATGCCTCATCGATTCTCGTTTGAGGTCGAAATCCAGCTGTCTCTCCATCTTTTGGGGGGCCGTCCAGGTGGCCGTTTGGTGTTTGGTTTCTCTCTCATCACGGTTTTTGCTAGTCTGTCATCGTCCATTCGTTCCACGTGATCTCTCCACTGCGATGGTTTCGAACCCACTTCACAACATCCCCCAATCCGCTGTCCTCGCGTATTTTTCCGTTTCTTACTCTTAAACTTGTTCCCGTGATCATTTTCAGCGTTTTCATTTCTGTGGTTCTCATAATTTGTTTTGTCTCTGTTGTTTCATTTCTTGTTTCTGCGCCGTAGGTCAGTATCGGTCTTACACAGACCTTGTAAATTCTTGCTTTGCTCTCAACCGTCATATCTTTATTGTTCCAGATTATGTCTCTTAATTGGCCTGATATCATGGCCGCTTTATTGGCTTGTGTGCGTACTTCTTCCGTTACTGCCCTGTTACTTGTTATATGTGCTCTCAGGTATTTAAACTTCCCAACCTGTTCGATATGTTTGTCATCAACCATTAGTTTGTATCTTACCGGTTCTTTTGCTATTACCATTGCTTTGGTTTTCTCCACACATATCTTCATATTATACTGTTTGGCTGTTCGATTGAGATGGAAAAGCATTCTTTATAAGTTGTCTTTATATATATATATATATATATATATATATATATATATATATATATATATATATAACTGTAATAATAATATATTCTATTTCAATGATAAATGTCTTGCAACTATTTATTTTTAAATTCTATTTGTTATAGTACCATTTTAATATGTCAAATAGTGGATATTACACTTCATTTGACTCTTGTGATAGCGAATAGACCTTCTTTAATATATCTTCAAGTATATATTTTATAATTAAGGACAGTATCTGTTATGCTCCATTGTTTAAATTTTCTTTTATATTCCAGATACAATGCCAGAAGCATAGGTATAGCCTTTATAGGGACATTTACAAATATAATGCCTCCGGAAATCCAAAAACTGGCGTGCAAAAGACTGATACAGCAAGGTGTAGAACTGGGATATATTAGAAAAGATTACAAGTTACTGGCTGCTAGACAGCTTGCGGGAACCGAAAGTCCTGGTGCTACCTTTTACCAGGATATAAAGACTTGGCCTCATTGGGCTGAAGAACCATAATATTACATGTTCTAAAGCATTCACAAGTCAGTTCAATCTGTGACTAAATAAACTTCATTTTCAATTTTTCTAGGCTTGATCTCATCTACATACTTTGGTTTACCGTATAGCATTCTTCAATGATAAAATTTAAGTGTAGTTCCATCTGTTTTTAACAATATGGGAAAAAGAACGTTCATCATAGAAAATTCTGGACTATAACGTAATAAAGGTCAGTTCACAAGATCAGCGAAATTTCAAAACAGTTATGATTGCTTCAATATAATATCATATCTTCGCTGACTGGGAGTAATGTCAGGTTCAACCAATCAAAATCGTTTCACACTCCGTCCTTTACACTTACATCATAGACTTACGTAACAACGAAAGTACAAAATACTCTATCGATTACTGAAGTCATCTCCCCCAATTATAAATTTGACATATCATATTTCATCAATCTAAATTGTTTTGCTCACTTTCACCAATATTTAAATCAGCTTTTATCCCTATATTTTTTTAATGTCTATATTAAAATAAGAATAATTAAGTGTATATATTTAATAAGAGACTATATATTTATATTCTAGAAATATAATTAAGATATTCAAATAAAAAATGTGTTTTTTTACTATTTAATAATGATGCCATCAATTTTACATTATACAGATTATACAAGGTTGATCGTAAACATTGTAGCGATAATAGGTATATTCTTTTGAGTCAATATCAGTTTCACTTCTATCACTTAAAGTAATCATGATCACTTCGACCACTCAAAAGAATATAGCCAATATTTTCACCAACTGTTCCTATTTATATTCTGAAGTATCAACCACTCACATATCGCAACATTGGGGACAAAAGATTGTCTTTGAAATGGCGTTATATTTGCGATCTGTAAACAGAGTAAGAAGAGAGTGTTTAGGCAAAAAATATGCAGTTTCTTAAAAGCACTCTAACCGAACAAAACTTGGGGAAGCTTTTTTTATGTGAAGAGTCTTGTATACATCAACAATGGGAATATGTTATGAAACTACTTGTACCCATCTTCAATCTCTGTTTTCTCAAGTATAAGCACAGAATACTACAAACAGTGACAGGTCTGTCCAAATGCGTAAGGTAGACTAGTTAGAAGGTCTCTAGTAAAAACTCTGATAAAAAATACTATCAGATTTCCGGTAATCCATCAACGGTTTGTGAACAATTTAATACATTTTTTCTAAACGCAGCAACTAGGTTACGAACATATATATATATATATATATATATATATATATATATATATATATATATATATATATATATATATATATACTCTGTGTTCATTGAATTGTGAAATTTCGCTTGACTCTACAGGGTGTCCCATTTTCGACACTTTTAGGGGATATTGGAATTGAATGAATGAATGAAAAAAGGGTGGTGATACTAGATCATCAATGCCGATCGATATTCGAAGCCGATCGTCTTTGCGAATCCAAGCAGCCTCGTTAGTTGAACTTGCCTAACTGCTTCCGGTAACAAAATTGTATTTCTAAAATATCTCTGTCTCAGTTCGTTCAGTGCTGGACACTCTCTGAGGACATGGTCAACAGGTTCATCCTCCTCCAAACACAATCTGCACGTCGGATTGTCTTCGACACCGAGGTGACAGTGTCTTCTCAACAATCCCACTACAATTCGCAGCTCTTTCCTTCACAAGGAGAGAAACTTCTTAGTACGTCGTGCACTAGGCCCAGTTATATGTTTCTCAGCACACCTCATTCCAGGAGCTCCCCTTCATTCTTCAATAAATTTGCTTTCCAGCAACGATTTTAATTCCCTTTTGCCAATAGCAATTGGGACAGGTAGTATTGGTTGGGGTCCGTATGGTTCAGTTGCCGAACCCAACTTTGACAGACGGTCTGCTTCCTCATTCCCACGTATGTCCAAGTGCGAAATACTCCGGCTCTTTCATCTTGTCGAGATCCATCAGTATACCACCAGGAAAGACTTAGGATTTGTGTAGCCTGTTCTTCCTACGTTGAGAATAAAGACTACTTTTGTTTCCCTCCACGCCATCGGTATGTATCCCAAACTCAAACATGACCAGAATAGTTTCACCAGGTGGCTTATTATAATATCGCGGAGTTTTTGTTCTTTAGATTCGCCCTTATATGGATTTGAGTCTGGAAAGTGTACTCCTAGTAGCTCCCCTTGGGTTCCCTCTTCTGTCGTGATTTGACCTCCTTCAGGAAGAGCCAGTGCTCCAATCCGGGCACCAGGATCTCTAGATAGTATTTTGCAGAGGCGGGATACTGAGGTCATGCTTCCTATGCTCTCGCCATATCTCTTCCACACGTTCCTCTGAGTCCCTTATTTGCTTCTTGTATTCTCTCTGGGCAGTTTTAGTTTCGTCCCAGCATAATTCAGTTCGGTATTTCAACTCTTTTTTGCAAAGTTTTCGAACATTTTTCCGGTGGTTCTCGATTTGAGAGTTCTACCAGGATATTTTGGAGTTTATGGGTCTTCGTCTTATTTGACAGCTAGCCTCAAATAAACCCCGAAGTGCATCAATGATTTATTCGGTAGCGATTTCCAAATCAGCTTCATCACGGTGTCTCGATACTATGACTCTGCTCCCCAGTTCCTCCCGAAAGAGGTCCCAGTTTGTAATTCTAAGGTTTCGGTATTCCGATACTGCTGCGTCTTGTTCAACGTCCATTTCAAATAGGATATGTCAATGATCTGACCACGAAACCTTCGAACCAACTTCCCACTTCTTCACCAAGTTCTGCATATTTGAAAAACAAATAGTCTTGTAATAAAGTGGGCGTGTTCCCTCTGTTAATAAATTTCAGGTTGTTAATACTGAGGAAGTTCAGTAAATCCCCCGGGATTGATATCCCTGCACCCCATAAAATGTGGTGAGCATTGGAATCGCAGCCCAAAGAAGTGGTAAGTGTTCCTTCTCGCAATACTTTACTAAGTCAACCACCTCACGTGAGTCACTTTCTCATTCCGCGAAAAAGTATGCGAATGCCACAAGATAACTCTCACCAGATTTAAGAGAGATTCTCATCACTACAAGGTCTCTACGACTGAGTCCTAGTAGAGGGAAGTACTCCAGCTGTTGTTGAATTATAATACAGGTCATAGGGCTCTCACAATAGGTGCAATACACTAGTACTCCTCCCGCAGAACCCACATCCCTAATCTTGCTACGATTCAGGCATGGCTCCTGTATTAGAGCAAGCTGAATTCGCAATTCATTGAATTTTTTAATATGCATGTTGTATATCAATGATTAAATGCTATTTTTAGGAATATCCTCACCAACTCAGTCCTAACCTAGAGTTTTAAAAAGAAAAAGCAATGTGGACTTCCCTGGGGAAGTTCTTTGATCCTCTTCTGATTAAAGGGACAGCGCTTAGTTCCTGTCTCCTTCTGCAGGCTTGGGACTGATAGGGGCCCCTCTTCAGCATCGACCCCGAGAACGAGCCGAAGTCCCTTAGGTTCCTCTTTTCGCTCCCAGATTCTCCATTTTGAGCACGAGGGTCCAGAAGGGCCCTTTTCAGACGCCTCAAAGCCTCTTGGTTGGGCGGGTTCTTGACGCCAGGAATTCAAAGAAAAGCTCTGCGCAACTTGAAGATGGCCATATCGGTGACCACCAGCCAGTCCCTAGACATTCGATCCACAGCAGTGAACAATAATTGACTTCTCCAAAGCTTCGTCGATAAAAAAACAAGGAGTTAGAGCACTACGACTAAATAGAGTGTCCATAATGGCCTCCATTACTGCATCCGAGAATTCCAATGCCTGGATTGTTCCGCTCGACTCACCACCAGACATAAGGACTCATTTCCGTACATTTGGCATGCGTCTCAGTAGACTTGTCTCTTTTGGGACGCTTATTTGCCCTCGCGGTATCCTGAAGCGTTGAGCCCGCAACCCTTTGACGTTTATTTACTGGGTCGCCACTAGGTTTCTTGAAAAGCACCTTTTCGGAGCCTCCCGACTCGGTCGACGACCCTTGCGGTCTCTTCAAAGCAGAAGTGCCCTTCTGGAAGGGGACAGTTCCTGTTCCCTCTCAAATAGAGCCCTCCTCCTTTTTTTTCGGCCCCACAGACGTTGGACCTTTTTGGTTTGTTTGTAGGTCCTTGTGCAGGCCCTTCAACAGAAGGTACTGTTCCAGTTCCTCCTGCATTACTGAGACCGGGAAGGTCGGGAAGGGCTAAAGGTACCGGTACGGTTCCTTGTAACCCTAACGGGAAAGAGGGTAGTGAAGGTAGGGGAGGTACATGTTCGGTTTCTCTTCCGGGAGTGACAGGAGAGGGTCCCTTGAAGGTTCCCTCATCATTTTTGGGTTCATCAAGATTCATTTTTGATCCCACGAGTTTGGTAGACACCCGCGGCGTCCCCTGCATGGGTGCAAGGCTGTATTACTCTAAGATTTCGCCCCGTTTCACAGAGGTTCCTTTGCTGACACCTGGTAAGCCAGGTGCCACCCGTCCCTTCGGCACGGATGCCTACACCTTGAGGTTAGGCCTTGTGTCGATATGTGGGTGTAGGTGTGAAAGGTATGTGTATAAGTGTTACCCTCCTCCTTGGTCCGGGCTTGGGACCGGTCATTACAGCTGTATATAGTGCATGTCGACAAGTTGTGCCTTCCCGATAAGTCCCCAACCAGCTGCACCGAGCGAAGTATTGGAGATTTTATCAAAGATAGAGTGTTGCAGTTTTCACTGTAGTTTCCTACTTTTTAACGAAAAAAATTAAACTTTTTAGAAAAAAAACTGACTGCGCCACTGAACCCTAAGTGAAAAACTCTACAAAAATCAGTTCTTACTTTTTTGATAAATTAACGCATAACAAAAAAAGAGATATGCCTAAAAAACGAAGATTTTCAAAATCACCCTATAGATTAAAAACTTAAAGAGCCGTGACAAATTTGACACCGGAATATTTCGTTTCGTTAAAAATTAGAAAACTAAAATGAAAACGGCATCACTGTATCTTTGATAATAACTCCAATACCCCCTAAAAGTGTCGAAAATGGGACACCCCGTACTGTGTCTCCCCGTACATTTTAGCACCCATAAGAACAATTATAGTTGAACAAGCATATAATAAGAAATTCTAAAAAAAAATCATCAAAAAAAAATGTAATTTTTGAGGAAATTGCGTTTGCTTTTTTTCGAAAAATTACCATAATTTTGTTAATTTTTAAAATGTGGCAAAATCTGTTTCATAGGAAGGGGTTAGAAATTTTATAATCAAAAATACCGGTCTATAATAATGGACTATTTGGGTTAGATAACAATAAATATTTGGATTTGTGAAGTGTTAAAAAGGATTTTAATCCTTGTCATAGGCGTCGGAAGGAGGTTTCTTTTATCATTAAGTATTTATGGCATAGAAAATTATTTCGTTAATAAACTTAAAATAAAAATTTTTTATAATATTATTTTATTTCTTATAATTTCTTAATAATTCACAGGTATTAGAAAATATAGACAATTTTGACATATTTAACACAAATCACAACTGTATTTTTATTATTTTTAATTTTGTCATACAAACCGCTTTAGGCATATTCTGACTAAAACGTAGCCTTTTTCTCTCAAAAAATTCTAAGTTATAATTAAAATACTTACAAATTACCCATTGTCAAAAATACAAGAAGTTAAATATATATAAAAAAATAAATTCCTACATATAATGTTAAATGTTTTTGGGGCTATCGGTCATTTTATTATTAATTAAAAACATTTTTAGGATATTTGACGTTTCAGTTTATTTATTTCTTAAACCATCTGAAGAATTACAATTAAACACTAAAAAGGAATCCAAATGTAATTAATTTTTATATGTTATAGAAAATTCAAATAATAAATTGTGTTTACGCTGGTAAACATTACGTATCTAATTCGTAATCAAAGTCAGTGAAGCTATCTTCGCCCAAATTAATTATATTTGGTTCCTCTATCTCAGCGATCATGAGATCGAGTTTCCACATTTTCTTTTATTCTTTTATTATATGGATTTCCCAATTTTCTGCAGTAACTTTATTCAAAAAAATCTTTCAAAAGTTCAGTTAAATTACTAATTTTGTAAGTTGTGTTATTTCTAGCAACTCTGCCTTTTACTTGAGACAGATATTTCCTTCTCCAACGGACATTTTCCGGACGATCTATAAGAACAGATTTCCTTTCTGGTTTTTCCCAGCAAAAGTTAAGTTCTCTGAGAAATTTCCAGAGCTCAGTTCTTTTAATTTCAGGTAAATCCCGATCTTCATTGATTTTAGTTACAATTTTGTCGACGGTTGAGATCTGCTTCTCATAATAAAATGTGTGTACAACTCCTTTTATTGCAGTTTACATCTCTTCTTCCAACGAGGTTTTTCGTCTGCCTGTGATCGAATGTAGTTTGGGAGTACTAACAATTTCAGTCGTTTTTTTCTCCTTCAGTATTCGGTACATAGTAGATTTTCCAACTCCTGTCATGTTGGAATACATCTCAACAGAGCTTTTAACATTATTATCTAGATATTGATATCTTAAGGCATCATAAACATTCATCGTAATAAGTTTTTCGTCAAAGAAAAAATACCCTGGTTTAACGATTTTGGAATAAATATAGATGAAGAAGCCATATCTTTTAGGTATCTCTCTAAGCTCAAATAATATATAAAAACAAGCACAAAAAATCACCAAGGACACACTGTAAGGTGTACTTTGCTTACTGACAAAAATTAAATTGAACTATCAGAAATTTTATTGTTGCAGTAAATTTATAAAAGCTTATAATATTTAAATATAATTAGATTTACGGCAGTCCTCAGGTACCTGCGACACTGGAGCAGGTAGGTTGGAGGTTTCAGTGACAGTTTTATTACTCTCTCTAGTTCTTGAATAGAGTATAGGAATGTGTATGCGTGCGATCGACCCTCCCCTTTCCAAGTGCTTTGAGTTCAGGAAAATAGAACTGATTCTGCCTTTTATATTAGGAATGTATATGCTGCTGGCACTTCCCCCCATTGACAACTTGTTTTTCTTGCGATAGCCTCCCCCCCCCCCCCCCCGAGAGGTTTAAATTCAGGAAAATAGACCCGATTCTGCCTCTTATAGTAAGAATGTGTATGCTGTTAGCATCATCCCCCCATGTCGGAAACTTGTTTTTTCTTGTGATCGCCCCCCCTTCTCCAAGAGCTCCAAATTCAGAAAAATAGACCCGACCCTGTCTTTTACACTAGAAATGGAAATGTTGCTGGTGTCTCACCACCCCCTCCCCCATCGATAACTTGCTTTTGCTTGCCATACTGTACTTTTGTGATATCACCGCCCCTCCCCCCCAAAGAGAGAGGCTGGATCCGCCCCTGTGACTCATGTGACCTTAATCAAAAGAGAAAACTGAATTGTATCGATTAGTCATCAAAATATACAATTTTGAATAAAAAGTGATTTCCATTTTTCTTCCCTGCAAAAGCTCTAAGTTCAACTTTAAAATTTCGATAACTTCCTTCAAAATTACATTTTTTTTGATTGTAAAATAATATATTTCACGAAAAAGGTATTTTTTTGGCTATTTTCACTGCATGATTTTGAATCAAAAATTTCTTTTTTTGTATGATATTTTTAGCCGGTATATACCCTAATTCCATGTTATCCTTGGGTCAAAGATTTCTGCAATTTGATATTTTATCAGTAGCAGTAATAATTGAACTAAATTCGCAGAATCTCAAGATAAATATATTTTTGTTTAGGATACATAAAATTTAATTGGAACAAGCGAGATATTATTATTTGCCATTTAGTATCTGTCTTACGTGTGAATGTTGTGAAATTTTTCTTGTCTTTATTGTATTTGCAAGTTTCTTATTCTAAGGTAAGTATAAAAAATCCACAGTTTGACTAAATTTGTAACAATTAAAATCAACTTGTTATATTTGAAATGAGTTGCTGTAACTCAGCGTTTCTCAAACTTTTAGTATTTGCAATCTAAGTTTTCATACCAGTTTTAATCTCATCCTCTCATTTTTACAGTATTCTAACGGACTATATAGCAGTAAACACTTCATAGTGTTTGTATTTCTAGTTTGTAGGGTTTTAGGTTTATTTTCTACTAGTTCATAATTTATTTAATTAATTTTATCTTTTGTTAATTTCCTTATGAAAAGATCTGCAACTTTTTACAGAATTCTATTTCCTTATTTTTAACTTGGGACGTCTATGATAGAAGGTGTAGAAGTCGCCAGGTTACTCCTTTTTTTTATTTTTATTACACCATGTAGTATATAATCCTTCTAGAAAATTAGGGAATCTTCCGGTATCGACCAAAGAGAATTTGAAATAATAGAGTTTGTTCAGTAATGCAGTGTCTGTTTAAATTACCGGCCGTTTGGAACAAATTGATATCAGAAGTGGGATCAAATCCAAAAGAGATTATTTCAAATTAGAAAATTAGAAAAAAAAAAAGAAAAAAAAGTAAATTGAAATTGTATGCCAGTGGAAACTAGAAGCCAGGAAGCAAAAATGGGGGAACAACTTCAAACTAGTTTAAATCAGATACTGATGATGATACAAGATATGAAGAAAAGCTAAAAAGATATAAAATAAGTCAAGATGATGTGAAACAAGAATTGATGACACTAAAGACAAGTTAAGATGATATGAAACAAGAATTAAAGACAAATCAAGAAGGTATGATGAAAAGTCTAGATGATATGAAACAAGAATTAAAGACAAGGACTTGTTGGAAAGTTGTTTGACTAATTCCTATTTTCAAGAAAAGGAAAAATTCTACATCCAGGATGATGGACTACCCATGGGATCTTCACTCTCACCGGTGGTCGCAAATATTTTCATGGAATGGTTCGAGACGTTTGCAATTGAATCCACATCTAAGAAACCAAAGTTATGGCTCAGATACGTAGACGATACTTTTATTATTTGGAGTGGAAACAACGAAGAACTTCGAAACTTCCTTTTTCATCTCAACAATATCAACCCAACTATTAAACTCACCATGGAGAAAGAAGTAGAAAATAAATTACCATTCTTAGATGTCTTGGTTGAAAAAAATGGCAGTCAAATTCGAACTTCGGTTTACAGAAAAGCCACGCACACAGGACAATATCTTAATTATTCATCTAATCACTCCAACAACACCAAACAAGGAATTATAAGAAATCTCATAGATAGAGCCTTAACTCTCTGCAACTCCAACGAGAACTTGATGAAAGAGATAGATTACATTAAAAATGATCTGACAGCCAACGGATACCCAATATATCTAGTGGATAAATTTCTTGAACAACGCAGAAATAGGACAATATCGACAACGAATGAAGAACGAAAACCAGTATTGCCTATGTTAAAGGCATTTCAGAAAAAGTTAGAAGGATAGGAAAAAGATATAAAATCAACGTCGTTTTCAATTCAAATAACTCTCTGAGAAGTCGGCTCACTAGGGTCAAACCAACAACTCAAAGAGACATGCAGAACTGTATATATCAGATACCATGTGAATGTGGCAATTCCTACATTGGCGAAACAAAGAGACCTCTTGACATAAGGATCAAAGAACACCAAAAATGCACATCTCGAGGAGAAATAGAAAAATCTGATGCCGCCAATCATGCCTGGACTCATGGACACCACATAAAATGGTCTGAAGTTAAAATACTACACCGAGTACAACATTGGAGAAAACGGAAATTCAAAGAAGCCGCGATTATACATCAGAACCCGAGTTGTTTTAGTAAACTATCTTTAGATATAAGAGAAGTGTGGAAACCACTTCTTAGTAATTGTAAACTAAAACTAAATGCAGCATAAAAAAAATATGATTTTGCCATAGCAGGCATGACTGCACCCATCTCAGTCATACTCTACTACATTTACTTTTAGCATAAATAGTCATGTAGCTAAGGGATTTATTTAGTTTCACTTGAAAACGGCTAGAGATAACTACTAGCCGAAACGTCGTGATATTCAACAAAAATAAAGACAATGGAAGTCCAACAGATATCTTCTACTTTGAAAGAATTAAAGACAAGCCAAGAAGGTATAAAATAAGAACTAAAAACAAGCCTGGAGGACATGAGACAGGAACTTAAGACAAGTCAAGAATATATAAAACAAGAACTGAAAGATGACATTAGAAAAAATCAAGAATAGATGAAGAATATAGAACAAGAAATGCAAGAGAGGATTAGCAAAATTAGAGAAGACGTACATGGAGAAGTACAACATGAAGTGATGGGAATTCAGAAACACATTCAACAATTACATTTGCAAATTAGAGAAGACGTACATTTTGAAGTACAACATGAGGTGACGGGAAGCCAGAAACAGAAGTAACAATTAGATTTGCAAATCGAGAAAGTAGCCTGTACAGGTGTAATAAAGATAGATGGTGTTCCTGCAACTAGTGTAACGAAGTCACCTACCTTCGACGGCAAGGTACCTTGGCTTACCTATGTTCGGCAATTCGAAGCCGCCGCCACCGGCAGTAATTGGAGTTTACCGAAAAAGGCACGTGCTCTTGTTCTAGCACTACGAGGTGGAGCTATGGAGGTTCTACGTAACATTCCCGAAGAAAAACAGAATGATTACGAGTTTATTGTTACATTTCTGGAGATGCGTTATGGTGAGGCCCATCTCCAAGAAGTTTATAAGGCCCAACTCGCAAGTAAGAATACAAAAATACAACGAGTGTGCAAGAATATGAGGCAGATATAATGGGGCTAATAAATTTGACTTACCCAAGATATCCGGAAGGAATGAAACAAGAGTTAGCAGTAACCAGTTTTATCGAAAGTTTACGTGACCTAGAAACAAATGAAGCTCTAAGAATAGTCCGATTGAAGAAAATTTCCGAGAGTCTTGCTTATGCCCGGCAATTTGAAACAGCCAAACAGACCTCAAGGAACCAAGGAAGGATCATAAGAATAGTCAACGTTTCCCGGAATTATCGCAAGACCAACGAGGAAATTTTCATGAGGCTAATGAAGGAGGTACAAGAATTTTTGAACAAACGAAAAATACATAACAACAAAGACACAAACTTTCGTAGCAGAAATAGAATTCGTTGTTGCCAAGAGGGGCAGGTACAAAGCCACTACACTTGCAATATTGTTCCTGACAGAGATCTTGATGGGTCTCGGCTTCACATTGCTAAGATAGGTGATGAAGTTCGAAGGAGCGACTTGGAGACAGTCTTTGCTCCTTATGGTGAACTTAAAAAAGTCTGGTTAAGTAATAGTATCCCCTGTTTTGAATTTGCTGTTTACAAAGATAAAAAAGATGCTGCAGTTGCCGTCAAAGCTTGTCATCAAGTTAAAGTATGCGGTTGTCGTATTAGGGTGACTTATGCCAGATGGAGAAGAAGGGGTCAGGGTCGCCGGTACCATTCGAATAACATGCGTTGTTACCAGTGCGGTTATTTTGAATGGTTTTTGACGTACCTTTAAATACCGATTAGTCTTTTCCAAATATAGCTTCAGAGTATCATCCAACTCAGAACTAAAATCACAGAGAGAGAGAGAGAGAATTTTAATTAATGACGCATCGACAACGAGGTCATTTAGCGTCACTTCTTTGGTTTAGGTCACTGATTGGAAGATTAAACTGTTAAATAATGGATGCCTAATTCGTGCTAACTTTTATATTTTATCAAATAGTTGTATCTCATTTAAGAAATCGATTACTTTGATTATGTTTGCTGGATTAATGGACAAATAATGATTAATAGACTCAGTAGGTATGTTATATCTATGAAGAATCATAGAATATTCCTCGCATTCTGTAAATATATGCTTGATCTTTAGTGTTCTGTTGCAGTGAGGACATTTAGGGGGATCATCTCCCTGCAGTAGATACGAATGAGTAAGCTTGGTATATCCAATGAGGAGGCGACAAATTTTTGATTTGATGATCTATTTAAATCGAGTTCTAAGAAAGTATTGTGAGAAGAGCTGAGAATTTCGCGTAATTTGTTGCTTCCCTCCAAAATATCCCATTCAGACTCTATGAGATTAGATATAAATCTATGAATGCCCGGGTGCAAATCTTTAAGATGGGTAGTAAAATTAAATATAGGGACACTAACATTTTTAGCGAGATGATCTGCTTCTTCATTGCCCCTGATGCCGATCATAGATAAAATATTTATAGATCCGCAAAGCTTAATCCCAAAAACGGCAAATTTACGACAATAAAATGTAAACATCCTCGAACAGATGTCGGCATGCGCACTACAAAATGATCAGGTAACCATCGACAGGACCGAACTTCGAAAATCTATTTAGTTAGTTCAATTAGTCATAAATGGTGTCTAAATCAAGCAAGTTATCAAAGTTGCAATCTTTAGGAAAGAAGTCGGTCTCATGTAACTTTCTTGTTCTGGGAGTTATATTATATGGGCACAAATAATATCTGAAGCGGAAAGGAATAATCCGATCAGTGTACCGATGGGAGTTAGTTTAGTCATTTCTTATACTGTGAAAGTAAAATTGTGAAGAAAATGTATCTTACTATTTCTCTAATCTATTGTTTCCGTCTGTGTGCGTTAACTTTCTTATTGTGGGGTGGGGGTGAATAATTAACATTTATAAGGTTCGGCAATTTATTCTCTAATGGTGAACGGAGCATATATTTTCTTATCTCATTAATTTTTTCGACAAAGTGATGAATTTTTTATTTCAAATAAAATAAGTGAACAAGGTCATTGCTGGGGTGAATAAAAAAAAATATACCAACAAAAGAAATTCGCATTTGTCTAACTTATTTCGTAATATTTTGCTTCGGTTAACATATTAATGAATTTTTTATTTGACGATTTCAAAGTGAGGATTTCCATGACAACATGATTCATGACAATGTCATAAAATGAGTACGGACATAACTAATCTGAATTTACTTCCAAAACCAGTATTAATAATGAACAACGTTTTTTAACGTCATGTCCTCAATCTTCAGACATACAAAATTATAAATCAGATTGGCTGCAGAACAAAAAAAAACATTTGAGCTGGTTGGAAACATCTGTTAAATATAAGGTAGATGAAGTTATGCAAGAATATGGACATTGTGCAAATTAGTAACTGGAAAAAAGTCGTTGGCAATTTGGAAAAATAATTCAAACAGAGCCTAGAAATTATAGAGCCAATAGCCGGATTGTGGCTAAAATATAAACCTTGTACTGAAATATTTTATGTATATAACAAAATAATAATGCATTATAATTATTGTAAGTTATATATGTATGTTTTAAAATATTCCAACTTCATTTTGAGGATGTATATTTTTATTTATGTAAGTAATGGATGGAGAAATTGTACCATTTCTTGACATATTGATGAATGTACTTCTTCATATGATAGAATAAGCGAGGAGCGAATTTTCAGATTTTTTTTTTAAGAATTGATTGCTTAAAAGTTCAGTTTATCTCTTGGTAATCTTTTGTAAAGTGCTGAAAATATATCATACTACATGTTTTGGAAATTTAATGTTATACGAAAACACTATAAATCCAAAAACGTTGTAAAGTAACACTATTTTTTACCCTATAGAGAAAAAGGAAAATAAAACAAATAAAATATATACACATTCCATTATATTAAATAAAAACACAAAAACAAATAAAATAAATCACTTAAAACGCTATAAATCCGTTTAAATCGCACGTGACTTACAAAGCAAAAATAAACACAAAAATGACGTTAAGCCGATACTGTGCTGTTTACGGATGGCACTACGAAACAACCGATCGATAACAGGAAGTCGCTTATGCGCATGCCCTTATCTGGTCAGCATTCAAAAATATGACTGCCGCCCGATGTGCAGAAACGCATTTTTTCGCCCATAGTTTGCCATTTTTTGGCTTTAGCAGCCGACAAGAGTAGGGATCCATAGTAGAGGTCAGTCATGCCGATGTGGCTAGGTATCCACATAAATTTGATAGTGTGTCCTAACCTATGGCATTTGTAAAACAGGTAATTAATTCTGTCTGCGGAAGGATGATCCGACGAAAAGGATTCTATTTTTATAAGAGAGTTGAGAGAATCGGATGCTATTAACCATCTGGCAATTGGGGATTTGTGAATGAATGCAATTTCCCTTTCTATGGCACACAACTCAGCAGTGAGAATGCTTGATGTATCGCTAAGCTTAAATGATTCTGAATACGAAGGATGATGAAAAGCTGCACCGACCGACGTAGGGGACTTTGAGCCATTTGTGTATATAATTTTATAGTTATAAAATTCATTAGTAATAATATTATTGTATTCATATATGAATATTATAGGATTAGCAGTTTTTTTGTCATGAGATAGAAAAGAATAGTTAATTCTGTGTGGGGGTATTGTCCATGGTGGAAAGGTTGGATGAGTTGTCAGGAATAGAGGGAATTGTAAGTTATGATCTAACAATAAATTATGTAATAGCCTGTTCGGTGAATTTGGCATTGAGAGGCTGGCAGGATAAAGTTGAATATTATGCAGATTGAAGAATTTATCGTGAAGAGGGTGCTCAGGCTTACTCCATAGTCTTGAGGAATTACGAAGAAATAAGGTTAGTCTTCTGTAGTGAAGAAGAGGAATTCTGCTGATGCAATTAAGGCTTAGTATGGGACTTGTACGAAATGCGCCTAATGCCAGTTTAATCGATGTATTTTGGATAGTATTCAACATATTTATAAAAAATATTCGTGCAGTTATATATATATATATATATATATATATATATATATATATATATATATATATATATATATATATATATATATATGAATAGTTTGGTTATTCCGGGTTTCAATCCGTTCATTCAAAAAATCGTTTTCACGACGTTTCACCAAAATCTCATTTGGCATTTTCAAGTGCGGTTCGTCTGGTTACTCGCTGAGAACTGGGATCAGCTACCATAATCCATTTTAAATCTGATAAGAGATTTGTATAGAGATAGCAATGAAAAGGAGTCCTATTGTGCTCACCCTAGACATTACAGCCACTCTGTCAACCTAGCCCCTTGGCTCAATCTGTGAGTATTTCTCCCGGTTCCAATCTTACTGACCCGAAAGTTTGTTGTCTAAATCTCACCAGTGACTCACAGTCACATATGATATGCTTCACCGTTTCCTCAGCTTGTCCACACTGGAGGGTATTTTTCAAGGGGAAGGGATAGTTCCTTCCTCGGTTGTAACCCAGATATCCCAGCTCCAGTACCCTCACTAGTTTTTGAACCGTCAGTGTACCAGATACTTGCACCCAAGAATGTTTCCGGTCTTTCTCTTTTACTTGCCATTCGATCCTCTATTGTGACTTCAAATGGTATATTATAACGGTAGCTCGAGTTCATATGGTCCGTGTCCATTTCCAACTCAGGGCTCCTGATTTTTTTACATATGTTTTTATGTCCTGACATCGTCATTTGCGATTTTACTGTTAAGTGATTTAGTCGGTGGAGTCCCATTCTTGCCTCTGCCTAAATCACTATGTGTAACGGAGACAGATCCAGAATACACTCCATTGCCGAAGTGGGGGTTGATTTCATGGCCCAGTAATACACAAACAGGCAACCCTTTGTATTCCACTCAGCTTTGTCATAGTTGCTCTCTACATTACCTTGGGCCACCAGACCAAGGCTGATGGCTGGTCTCACAACACTGGTGTATAACCAATGTACCATTTTCGGTGAGAGACCCCATGTTTTCCCACATAATCTTCTAACAGCCGGTCCCGGCGATTATATGGTTCAAATGAGTTTATGGCCCATTTTATCTTTTCATAGGTAATCACCTTTTTTCCCGTTTGCCAATTGTCCTTGGTGGCTCTCACAGCAGTATTTATCTCTGCTCCAGTCCTCCAAGTCTCCGGTGATTTCTCAATTATTGTTGACCCTGGGAAGTGAGCCCGAAATAACTCGGCCATTGTTTATTTCCCAGTATAGGTGTGCTCCCCTGTATTTTTTTTAAAGAGTTTATTGATGGTTGCGTATCCTTTGAGAGTATCTTTCGGAGTCTGGCACATTCTGGGGTCGCTTCGATCTCCTCACAGTGCTTCCTCCATGATTCTCCCTACAGTAAAGCTATATCTCTAAGACACTTTGTTTTGATGATTTGGTTCTTTTTGTTATGGTTAGTATGCCTCTAACTTTCATTTGCGCACCCGCAGACAGCTGTAGGACCTCAATATCTCTAAAAATGAACAATAAAAAAGAACATAAAAAGTTATAAGCAAATTCACTGTGCAAAAAACTATTGAATATTTTAACTTGAAATTTTGCACACTTATGCAACAAGAGGCTCCTTTCGGTGCAGTATATTTTTCTATTGTTTATTAACAACGGAAAAAACAGCTATTTTAACACATTTTTTTGCAATAACTAACGAACAAATTATCTGATTCGGATTGGTTTTAGCTCATTATGTAGGTATCTTTAATGCGTACAACTTTTGTTTGAAACTTTTTTACTCAAAAACAATAGCGTTTCCTAAAACTCGAAAAACCTGTTTTTTCACATTTTAATTGTTAAATAAAAAGTTATCCCCAAAAAAAGAAAATGAGACATAAGATACTGCATAATTACTATTATCATTCTGGAGGTTTCTACGTCATCAGAAATTTACTAACACTAAATTTTTTTCCAGATGCTAATTCCGCCGGTCTATTAGAGAAAAAGTTATTTAAATTAATATAATTGACGTCTAAAGTTGCTAGAAAGGCCGTTCTATTCAGAAAGTTGGGAAGAGATTATTATTAATTATTGAATAATTGTCCAAAGCTCGCTAAACGAGCTGGTTTATTCACAGAGTTTAGAAAAAAGTTTCCATTACCAGATTTATTTATGATTTATCCAAAGTTGTTAGAATCATTGATCTGTTAACGGAATTTACAAAAAGGTTTTTCACGTTTGGATTTGGTATTTTTTTTATACTTCCTAGAATTTCGTTTATTTGACAGAGTCTAAGAGAAATATTTTAAATGTGATTTGTCGGTAATATATAAGAATAATATGATTCTTATGTTCACTATAGGTCGCGACGTTGAGCTAAGTGCACTAGAAGAACGCGTATTACCGACAATAATTCCATCAATCCGGTTTAAAATAATATTCATGGTATTTTCACGGAGTGATATCTTGTTTACCGATTAAGACGTATTAAAGTTCGATTATATTTTGAACCGTTTAATTTAGACGCAAGCGGGATTAATTAAGTTTCTGGTAAGTGGAAAAATATTTATTCAATCAGAAATCACTATAACCAGCATAGAAGCCAGTCATAGTAAAATCCACTGTGATAAATAAATTTGTTTATTTATGAGTATCGATTTTATTAAGCTTCCGAGAATGTTATTTATTCTTTGCTCCGAAGTATTGTTTACAAATATTTCCGACGACTACCGAATTTGTACGATACTCTATCTTTATTTGCCAGAAAATATTACACTGGGGAACAAATTTCAACTTTTTTTTTTGTGTCCTGAACAAACCCAATTTTTTTAGATTCAATTACACCCAAGTAACTAACTACAAGATACGCGTCATAAGAGAGGCCCTAGAAATCGAAAAAGCGGGACAGCTAAATAAACGAAACGATGCGCACTCGGGAGAGGAGAGAAGCCTGCGAAGCCGCCCATCCAATCAGGCAGCGAGCCAGCTAAACAAAACTCGAAATTCTTCAGAGGCCACCATCAGTTCTCAGCGAGTAACGAGACGAACCGCACTTGAAAATGCCAAATGAGATTTTGGCGAAACGTCGTGAAAACGATTTTTTGAACGAACGGATTGAAACCCGGAATAACCAAACTATTAATTCTATATATATATATATATATATATATATATATATATATATATATATATATATATATATATATATATATGTATGTGTGTGTGCTAAAAATAAAAGGCATGGTATCCATATTCTAAAATAAGTTTAATACATTTTAAACAATAATATTTAATTTCGTTCTATTTACAGGTTTCATATGGCTTCGAAACGTCTTCAAGGATCGATGAAAATAGGCTTGATAATGATAGTCTTATTTTTGATGCATCCTCCTACGTCAACCAACGGGACTAGGGTTTATTATAACAGTGAACTAGATAAGATGGAACCGACAGAACATACTCGTAGTAAGTATTTTTTTTTAACTTTTAGTCACTGTACTTAGAGAAAAAGAGTAAAATCGTCTTAGGAAAATTGCGTAAATATAGATATAAAAAAGAGCAAATCAGTTTATAATATATATATATATATATATATATATATATATATATATATATATATATATATATATATATATATATATATATATACATATATAAAATAAAATAGAATCAAATATTGACGAAGCGGGCGTGAAAATTTGTCAATCTACATGATTCTCGTGATAAAAAGTACGGAGCACTCCAAAATATCGAAAAACTGCGGGTCCGACAGATGGCGACAGCGCTGTTTCGTCCTAATATGGGACTCGTCAGGCCACCGCATTCGGTACAAACCATCATCTCGCCTTTGCATCCTATAAAGCTGAGTTTAAAATCAAAAAACAGCAAACAAGACGACAAACGCGACATCTCGATGGTCCACTTGATAACACAAGAACCACACAGATTTAACAAAGTTTGTAAAAAACCGCCATATGGTGGCGCGACGGTGAATTAAAACAGAAATATGTAAAATCGAGTACACGAAACGCGCTGCCCAAAGGATAGGGGTCACATTTTTTGGTACTGGCAACCAAGCCTACTGCTAATTTCAGCAGCCAAAGCTACGTGTCGCACCAAACGATCCCACCATGAAAGCATCGTTTAGCGTGTTTCAAAGCCAAACAAGTAAATAAATAAATAGATAAGTTTTTGTCCGTGTAATTTAAAATAAAATAGAATCAAATATTGGCGAAGCGGATCCGGAGTTTTTCCATATTTTGGAGTGCTCCGCACTTTTTAACACGAGAATCATGTAGATTGACAAATTTTCACGCCCAGTTACATTTGTGCGCCGCTCTTCTATTTGACATTGGATTGTCGAGAAACAAATATCAACGATTACAAAATAGGGCTAAACAGAAAGGCAGTAATATATTTTCGCCGTACTCTGGTGTGTAAAATACAAAAAAAAGCATATTATTCACGTAACGAGTATCCAACTTTTATTAAATCAAAAGCCGGGGTTAAATTCCAAGGTTTACTAGATCATACAGTGGATCGAATTATATTGTTTCAATTAGACACCCTTGAACAAATTGATAAATTGGATTTGTAGATATGAGTTTCATGTGCAAATGGGGCTTCGATGGAACGTCAGGTCAGAGCCAATACAAAATGAAATTCACTGATCCGAACATTTCTGATACAAACTTATTCCTAACCTCTCTTATTCCACTTCAATTAGCAGGTATTAACACGCAAACTCAACAAGAACAGATTGTGTTGTACAATTCCAAACCCTCCTCTACTATGAATTGCGGGCCTCTGAAATTTAGATTTATTAAGAAAACCGAACAAAAGTCTTTAACGAAAATAGAAAATTATGAACTCGAACCGCACAACTTGCACCATATAAAAGAGTTCTCTTTGCCACCCGAGCTTCAGTACTGTACAACTTATCTATGGCGATGATAGACGGCTAGGTAAATGCTTTGGCTGGAGCGAAATCGGTCCAACGTTGTTACCTCTACCAAACAACATCTCAGTTTAACAACATTGATACTGTGTCCCAGTAAATACAGAGTATTTCAAGCTACAGCCATTATAACAAGAGTAAAACTAAAACTGATCCTCCGGTTTCCCGTCATTTTGCAAACTATTGGAAGCGGACATTAAACTGCAATAGAGAAGATTTGGGAATACAAACTTCAAACAGAAAGAATATTCTTTAAAGGATGTTCTCGGTACATGCCAACAGGAATCCACAAATTACTTACTCCATTGACCAGACATCATAGCATTTGCAATATTACCGATAGGTAAACTGTCGAAAGATGAACAAAAATCAACGGACAAGTTAATAAGAAACTATCGCCTAGACTTTGCCCGAAAATCTTCTCGAGAAAAATATGGAGGATGTGTTCTAAAACTTTTGGCGTCGATGGATCCTTACACTGTTTTTTGACATCGTAAGGATTCGGACAACAATTTGTACGTATTGGAGAATGAGAAAAGAGCTGTAAACAACGAAGGCAGTGATTAAAAAGTTCTTTTTATTATTTTTATTACAGTTGTATTATTTATTCATTTGTATAAATCAATAAATATTATATTACTTACAAATTATTTACATTGGTATTTGTTAAGAAGTCCTAAACATAGAGGAAAAAGTACTTTTGCCTTTTTAACGATTATCGATATCCACGTATTTATTATTCTAATATTATTTTTAAAATGCACCTTGGACTCAAGCGCAATATTTTAAACATGGAAATACAATTATTCTTTTTATTGTGTTTTTAAATTGCATATTTAACTGCTATTGAACCACATTAGACGTTTTTCGAATTTATTTTCTTGATGTTAAAGATTCAGTCTGCTATGTTGGATCCGATTTTTATTTTTAATATTAAATCCGTGCTTTCAACCCACTGTGTTTTGACGACCACGCCAACCATCTTTGCTAGAAACCAGAAAGCAAGCTACGATACAACAGTATGCTTTATTTCACTTCTTCAACATGGATAAACGGGTTGTCCGTCTCTTTCTGTTACATTCCCTTTTTTTAGAGGTTCTGTTTTGGATTTTCCACACCTGTACATATATATATGTTTATGCGGCTTTCACGGATTCATCCGTTGTAGTGCTGAAATCACATTCAGCAAACGTGTGCAGCTCCGTGTGTGAATGAAGTAAAATGCGAACAGTAAATGCAAACTGCGTTCCAACCATATCCTTTCCGTGTTAGAGGTTGCACAGTTTGAACAAATTGCTAAGGAACACAATTTATCCTATTCCACCACCATCGAGATGATGGCCTACCTGTACCCCCATACCGAGAAGAAAGTCAAAACTTACCCTCCCCGCCACAGTGATACGGCAGAGGTACATGTTTCGTCTCTACTAGACTCATCAGTGGATATATCCACTGCTATTGCATCTCAGACGGAGGAATCCGTGAAAGCCGCATAAACGTATATACGCCATCCGGCGGAAGGTCGGCGAAGCCGCTTTCAGTATTTGCATGCTTCCTTCCGATCTGTTCTTTGCACAGCCAGGTGCATGACGGTACCCTGATGCGTCTAGTAGAGACGAAACATGTACCTCTGCCGTATCACTGTGGCGAGGAGGGTAAGTTTTGTCTTTCTTCTCGGTATGGTGGTACAGGTAGGCCATCATCTCGATGATGGTGGAATAGGATAAATTATGTTCCTTAGCAATTTGTTCAAACTGTGCAACCTCTAACATGGAAAGGATATGGTTGGAACGCAGTTTGCATTTATTAATTTTCCTTTTTTTCAGATATAACAGCTACAAGCCAAATAAAAAAAGAACTTAAACTAGTAACTCGTCTAGAATGGACTGCGCAACCTCCGAGTTATACTACTACACCATTGGCAACCCCGGTAGACTACGTTATTATTCATCACACGGCTACAGAAGATTGTTCCTCCATTGGAAAATGCGTGTTTCATGTAAGGTAAGGAAAATATCAAATAATAATATCGTTGCAAATAATAATAATAAAACAAAAATAAATAATTTGTTGCTATTTTTAACCGACTTCTAAAAGAAGGAGGTTCTCAATTCGTCGACTATGTATTTTTTTTTTTTTATGTATGTACACCATAGACGTAGTAGAAATTAAATAAAATTACATTTTATTTAATCTAGACTGCGGACCCTTATGGAGAAAGTTGGCTCACGCTTAAAAAGAGATGGAACGTTTTCGAGGAGCAGGCCCTCTCCTTCTATAGGCGGAGCTAAGAGGCTACGTAAGCGTGATTCCCCTCTAAGAAGGGATAGACTCGTTCCCGCACAAAAGCGATTCTCTATCCTTGTTCCCTCGCTAATGATGACATTTGACAGTTGCCAGCTGTCTTTTTTTGTTATCAGTAATCGGGTTGTGGAAAAATATTAACTTTTGGATTTTAGTTCCTTTGTGGTAATTTTCTGTAATAAAACTTGTGCTACTTAATGTAAAAATGCTAAAGCAAAAACAGATCATGCATTGAATCTCAATGTGATTCAAGGAAAGGCCAAGGAATCATTTTTTTTTAAGTTGCCGTTAGATGCTTCTAGGTAAGTCCAGACGTTATTTCATATTTGCAAGACCAGTTTTTCCTAATATCTTGAAAAACATGTACATATTGTATTTTAAAACCCGCCTAACAATAATTTGTATTTGTTTTGGTCTAAGCAAGGCTTGTAATTTAAAAGCCTTTTTTTCTTGTATAAATAAAGTTAGAAGTACTTAGTTGTTTGAAAACAATTTTCATTAACGTTTTTTATGATTAGCATTGATTTTTAACAAGATGTGTGGCTAAAATTAGACTATCTTTCTTTAGGTGCAAAATCTGGTTTACTCCAGACAAAGTTTACTTGAAAAAGACCCTAGAAATGTTTTTCAAATTTAGTATGTGATTTTGAAAATAAGAAGAAGGTCATGAGTAATATTCCTACAATATGGTTTGCCAATGCTGTACCTACCATATTCCCAGCTTTTACAATTATCTCTTTTGTCTCGACTGATGGGTCATTTGAGGGAACACCTACCAGATTTTTGAAAGATACTGGTGAGTATGTACATAGGTCTTTTATTCATTTAATTTTGATTGCCATGATATTACTACTTTTCTTTTTGTATATAAAAAAAAAATTTTGAAACAAATTACAGTAATTATTTGAAATAGTAGAAACACCAAATTTTTCATTGATCTTTTGTTTACCCATTTTGGGATCATGGAACATGAATCTGAAGTTTTTTTTTTTGCAGTCACACATAGTTTACCCAAAAAAAAATTTTCTCTTACATATGTTTTCTGAACTATTCTTTAAATTTTGCCACTTCCATTAAAACACATTTGCACATTCTGAACTATAACCACAGTTTATATAAAACTGCTTATTTTATTAACGTATAGCTGAAAATACTAAAAATTGAGCAGAAAAACAAACGTAAACAAGTGTTGGCCCCATTGGCAGATTAATGCAATGTCGCCATGTAGTTCATCCTTTTTGCATGTTTTTTGATGATAGATCATATGATCAAGAACATAATACAAGGGTGCATCAGATTGATAGGAAGAGATGAACAGACAGACACACCCTAATAACCAGTTTTCTTAGGTTTTGGTTTTTATTTTTGTCTTGCTTTTTACAAGCCATCTTTACATACATAAATATTGTATAAATCTGAACTAACCTGGCTCATACTTGTTTGAGGGAGGATTGATTTGTTCTATGTATTAAAGAAATATATAGTACATGTTTTTATTTCTGGGAAATCTGACCCACGTCAAACAATTTTAGAACACTTTCACTAATTTCATCCTTATGTAGTATTTTGTGACGTCACCGATTTTTTTCTGTTAATCTCTTTTTAATAATTGAGCTGTTCTTTACTTAATATTCACTTTGGTAATGAAAAGTATAATGTAGTGGAATTGCTGTTAGAACAATTACAATTTAATCGTTATTTTAAATCATAAAGCATCAATTTTCCCGCAAATTCAAAGTCCTTCATGTTTCCTTTCAGCCTGATTTTTAGTGTTTTCTGCTATATTTTAACCAAATTTGATATTTAGTTTTATCTAAAATGCTCAATTGTGTTTTAGTGCAAGTGGGATTATTTCAAGAAAAAGGTAAGAAAATACAGTGTGAAACTGAAAATATTTTTTTAGCAAAATTATATGCGACTGCCACAAGAAAACTTCAAGTTCATATTTCACGACCCCAAATAGCGGATATGCAAAAAATCAGCGAAAAATTCGGTGTTTCCACTATTACGAGTAACTATCCAAATTACTAATACTAATGAGACACAGACAAAGAAGTTTAAATATTTATTTATTACTACTAATAATAGTAACAATCTTTATTTCTGATCTTGTTACATTTCTCCAATGAAATAAAAAAACAGCTTCCCTGTACTGTTAATAAATCTACACAAAAAATATTTTTTTTAAAATAAACTACTTCTAGTTATTTGTTTTATCCACATATAAACTCATAAATTTGGCTATTATTTCATAGTAAAATAAGTGCATTCATGCTACTATGAAACAACACAAGTATTATATTTTTTATCCAAATATAAAATTTGTTCACCATTTATCTTATTACAGTTAAGGAAAGTCCACATTGGAAACGTTCTGTTGATTCGGATCCACCACCAATTATAAGCTAACCTTTGCTTTTATTATCAGATGATTAAGAAACTACAGGTGAGTAAATAATTGTAATAATAATGCTGCAATACATTGCTGCTGAAATATGTTTAGAAATAATTTTACTGTCAAATTAAAAAAGAATTTCAGTTGAATTTGTACATACAAAAAATGCATGTTATATTTCACACAGCATAAATATTAGACCTGTTCATACATAAATCATAAAGCAGTAAGCACCAAACTCAATTTACAAAAATAGTCAGTTGACAGATTGCCAAGTGTTTTTATTACTTTTTTCTTATTGTTATATGAATGGAGATAATATTTATATTGATTTTTTTTTAAAATAAATAGGTCTATTTTAAAAAGTGATAAGTTGCATATTTTAGGTGGAACCCATACCGATGACAGTGTAAAAGCAAATATATCAGATATGGCACAAATACCCCCTTATAATGAAGACTGGCCCTCAACCAGTACCTCAACTGCAGTGTTAAAAAAAAGATCCACAACTAACTTCATCAAAATTATCAACACAGACTCGAAACTTTTTGTCATATTCTTCACCTAAGGAAAAAGATGCGCTAAATAATTAATACTTTTAAAAACGTAATTTCAGAAATATTTTACAATGAAAAAAATCAGAATTCCATAATAGATGATTTTTATGATTTATGTATGTAATAAATTTTTATCCAACTTTTTGTAAAAATTCTAAAATAACAGGCACCAGAAGAAAATTAAAAACCTATTGCAAAGCGTTACGCTTTTGAACACAAACAATTTGCATTAACTTTGTATTTTTTTGTCCCAAGAGCAATATAATTTTATGAATTATTTTTTATTTACCGTCAATGATCGCCCCAGCATTAATAACCATACTGCATTTAAAGCATAAATAAAAATTGCTTCAATGTATGAATTGGACATATATTGTATGTTATGTATACATGAGATGATCATCAAAACAAACTAATATAACATAAGCAGGCATCAAATTATGGCTCTATATGGTATTGGCAATGAGAAAAAAATTGGTGCCCAAAACTCATGTGATATAAAGGCGGGGGGGATTGTATCAAAACCGGAGACAGACCACTGCTTAATTTTTTTCTAAATACACCCCTAAAAGGTAATGAAATCATTTTGATCTTAGAAGAATGTGTTAAAAAATTATGTATTATAGGTCTAAATATACACTTCCTGTTAACAGAAATGGAATCAAATTTTTTTCCAGTTAGCTAATAAGATTAAAATTCATCCTAAAAATTATGAATTTGAAATTGCTGGTATTAAATAGATCTATCTATTTGATCCAGTACATTTGCAAAAAGTCACATATTTTATTTCAACTTGTAAAATGATGCGCATAAGTTGTAGGTCTTATTTTTTTTGTTACACACAAACTTTCAAATAGTTTGGGTCTTAGGGTATCTTATATACATAAATTCACAGAACTTTGTTACCTTCATATATATATATAATAAAGTTGAAAAATGGTTGTGTATTGTATTTCATTATATATTTTCTGTAATATACTGTTTGCTTTAAGTTCATACTGTTATTTTATTACCTTACTTTGTAAGAATATTAGTTCCTGTACTTGAACAGTACTGCAAAAAAAGGACAGATATAATAGAACTGAAAACATAAAACATACAATACTGTAGAAAATGGTATTAATTTTTTTTTTTTTGATAGAGTTACTAGTTAGCGTTTTGGCCAAGGTTTCCAATTTCTATAAATTTTTTAAATGTATGAACTTTAAATCCAACCAGATAAAAGGTACATAAGGAGTATATTTCATACAAAATTAGATATTTAATCCACAAATTCTATATCCTTAAAGAAATTTTAAGTTTGAGATTTCTTATCATATAAGGGCCTTGTTAAATCATTGATTCACTATGGAATTTTGGTCTGGAGTGGGCTCTACAGCAATTTTTTGAACAGACTGAACATAACACAAAAATTTATTTTAAAGTAATATATATATATATATATATATATATATATATATATATATATATATATATATATATATATATATAAGAACAATACATTGTATTCAGTGAGCTGTTATTTTCTGGTGATATTTGCACAATAAAAACTTTATAGGTAATAATTGTAACAATATTTATTTATATCACTATTATAAAACTCGTGCTAGAGTGAATAATGACGAACAGATCACAATAAGTCATAACAAAATATTCCCTTCTCACAAAGAAGAAAAATCAATTTTTGAAATATTAATAAGATATTTATTCACAACTATAACTGTTTTAAGATTATATATAAAAAAACTGAAATTAAGTCATCTTCTAGATTGTGTCTAGGCTCCACTAATATTTCAACTGCAGCTTCTGGCAATAAAATCCTATAATTAAAATGAAAGTTTTATACATTTGATAAAAGATAGTAGTTATACACGTTGCACTATGATCATTTTTCTTTCTGCAATATAAACATGAATCTTAAGTTTAAGAGCTAATTGTTAAAATTGAATTCAAAATATGTTTTTTAAACCAAACATGATCAAAGCCAAATCATTTCCTGATAAGTTTAAAATTGAAGCAATAGTTAGGCAGGCATATAAACATTTAGGTTTTATTCTTTAAAAGTCCATAACATTTACTTCTGAAAAAACATTAAAAACTCTCTTTAATAGTTTGGTTAGATCTAAACTTGAGTATGCTACTGTGATTTGGTCTCCCTTTTATGTAAAATATATCCTAGTGATCGAGAAAGTCCAAAAAAAATGTATTCGTATTGCAGATATATTGTTGAAAAGAGTCCATGATATAATTTAATGGTGCTTCACAACAGGACACTAAGTAGTATTATTTACCTTTATAAAATATTTAATAATTTAGCCCGAGATAACACAACACTGCCTAAAATCAGTATTTGTATACCTAACAAAACTCGATTAATAATCTGTTAGAACAAATTATCAAAAAAAAAAACATTCATTAGTTCAATGGCTTTAAATTATAATGAAAATTAAAAGTTCACTGACATATTTAGTGCTCCTAAAAATTTATTCAACCAAAAACTTAACAGAAAGATCTCCAATATTATTAATGCAATAGATTACTGATGGTTTATTTCTTGATCTTATATTTCTTTTTTAGATTAGGTTTTAAGAAAATGTTGAAACTTTACTATAAGTTCATTTAGTTTTTTTAGACATTAATCATAACTTGGGTCACTCATGGTCAAAACTGGCGTTCACTTGACTGACAACAATTTTGACTACATATAATAGGGCCAATGATATGCCTGTTTCAACCTGTGATGGTATTGGAAATAAATAATTAGCATATATACCTTTCTTTATCAGCATCATCTTTAGGGTAATCAATATCTTGTTTTGATATAGATACTTCGGGATATGTATAATCTATGCTGACAGGCCTTCAATAAAAAAATTAATTGTATTGGTTAAAAACTATAACATCAACATTTAGTTTGTTTTTTTTTCTACAAGCAAGACAAATATGATTATTGGAAAACAATTAAAATTATTTAGTAACTATACAAAAAATACTGAAAAAATGCTTAGACATTTAATTTCATTAAATTTCTAATTTCAGGAATATTATTTATTATAAGTTCATTTTTAAAATGTAAGCCTAAAAATTCTTACCCTTTGGTGACAAAATCATCTCTCGAGGTACCAGGAATATTTGCGGGTCTGTAAATATATACATTTTATAAATTGTACCATGAGGTGGTGACAAAATCATCTCACGAGATACCAGGAATATTTGCAGGTCTGAAAATATATACATTTTATAAATTGTACCATCAGGAAAAAAAGTTGGATAAAATATTAAGTAGTGCAAGGTGTTGCTTAGATCAACAAATTATTTCAACTTGGCCTAAGCCTGTGAGTTTTGGTTATGCTCTTCTGACATAAATGTCTATACACGCTAAGAAGTGCTCTTTGGTTATTTATTTGGATAGTATTCACTAATCAATATGTTAAAAAGTGTTAACTCAAAAGTTTCTATTTTACAATTTACAAATAGATGCTGACTTCAGACATAAAGAATCATATATAAATACTTATGATAACTTGCCTTCATGTATAACAATTAAAAGAAGAAAACCTACGGTTCAGGTGGAACCCCTCTTTGTAATAATAGATTTTCTTCTAGTTGGATCCAAGGTTAAGGCTAGGAATAGCTCCATGTCTTAATGACATCTTTCCTCTTAGTATTACAGTTTATCAACTTTAATCCAAAGGACACTACATATGCAATTAAAATGAAAATATTTATTTACCTCAGGATATAACTAGCAAGTATTCATTCAGACATGATATCTATTCTTTGTTGACCCATAAGAGATAAGAAAATAATTAGCCCAAGTTTTTACTTAATTACATTCAACATGTCACAAAAATGAAAAAGGCTTGCAATTTTGAAATTATTTCTGATTTTTTACAATTGTTGCCCAAAATGTATAATTGGATTTTGTTATATAATATGGAGAATGTTTATAAATTATGCAATCCATTTTTTCAATCATATCTTAAACATTACAAACCTGATTACTTGACAGTATAATATTTTGTCTTTAGTTTATTTAAATTCCATTCATGATACCTAAGATTTTACAGTTCTAGGAAGAGCTACCACAAATCTAGACATTTAAAAAAAATTAGTTTATTAAAATAGTATGAGAGACAACTAAGTTAATGCAATAGTGAATTATGAAGAAAAAATTTTTAAAAGGCAAAAACAATAATTACACCAGGCAACTTATATATTTAATCATTAAATTATTGTTACATACTTGGGCTAAATTCCTTACTGATAAAGATAATTATACCTATAACAAAAAATAAAGCTTAATTATGTAGTACATAGGTAATAGCATGCAAAAACTAGAATATGTATCTAATAGTTTTTGTTGGCTCAGTTCTATTAACACGACTATTAATATTCATTATTGAGCATTTTAGCCCTTATGACCACTATTAAAGTCATCCAGTGAGAACTAGACTAATATTTTAATGTTCTAGATTAAAATAACTTTATACGTAAAAATTTATATTTTAATTGGACACCTAAACTGTCAAATCTCCTTTCCAACAATAGATTAACTTTTGAACCCCTTAATAAGCAGCTACCTTAAAATTATTAATACAATCTTATAATTAAGTTCTGTTATGGTAAAAATACTGCTGAAATATTTTTTTGGAAATTTTTTTTTTGTAATAAACACCATAAAACAAAAACGCCGCAATATTTAATAAACTTCAAAACAAATATGTTTGCCATGAATACTTAAAATTAAAAAATAAGTACTTACCTAAACGTAATTAAAGTATCCCATTAATATCCAACATATTTTCTCACTATGTTAAACACAAATAAATAATAAATTACTGAATAAAGTTAATAATTTTCAAATTAAAACGAACGACGGCACGACCTTGACAGTCTCCAACACAGCTGTTTTGTCGCCGTCAATTTATTTCGACCAGGTTCAAGGAATCAAAATGGTTGCATTCTGGTAATGAAGTAATGACGTCACATCAAAATTGTTTGCACCTATTTTGAAACAATTATAGACATGCTTTGAAATAAGTGAGCATAAGCACTTCGTCATTATCGTATTCGTGCGTTCGGAAATAGTAATGTCATTTCAAATGTGTTTCAAAACGGATCCAAACATGCTTTAAACCAGGTTACCCCACGAGAAAATACCTTATGATTCAACGAATAGACCGAACGCTTTTAATTGGCCCATTTAAATGTCACTTTCTGGTGGGGATCCATCATGGCGGTCAAGCGAGAGGGGAATCGTGCTTAGCTCCGCCTATAGAAAGAGAGGGCCTGCTCCTCGAAAACGCTCCATCTCTTTTTAAGCGTGAGCCAACTTTTTTCTACAGGATCCGCGGTCTAGATTAAGTAATAATTAGTTTATTCTACGTCTATGATGTACACCGATTTCTCCGGAATAGCTGCACCGATTTGAGTGAAATTTTTTACGTTATATAAAGGAAGTTGCTGCGGTGGTCCCATATTTTTTTAGATGAAATTGGTGCAGTAAAATCCAAGATGGCGCTTACAATATGGCGGCCAAAAAAATTAATTTTGTCCGATTTTCTCCAAAATTGGTATGGAGGAATATTCGGTGTTGTACCCAACGAATCTGAAATTATTTTTAAAAAATTCAAAATGGCGGATCCAATATGGCGGACAAAAAAAATTAGTTTAGTCCGATTTTCTCCAAAATTGGTATGGGGAAGTTTTCGAGCTGCCACATAACGAATCTGATAATATTTTTAAAAAATTCAATATGGCGGATCCAATATGGCGGACGAAAAAAATCAATTTTGTCCGATTTTCACCAAAATTGGTACGGGGGAATTTTCGAGGTGACACATAACGAATCTGATATTATTTTTTAAAAATTAAATATGGCGGATCCAATATGGCGGACGAAAAAATCAATTTTGTCCGATTTTCACCAAAATTGGTACGGGGGAATTTTCGGGGTCGCATATGACGAATCTAAAATAATTTTTAAAAAATTCAATATGGCGGATCCAATATGGCGGACGAAAAAATCAATTTTGTCTGATTTTCTCCAAAATTGGTACGGGGGAATTTTCGGGGTCGCATATGACGAATCTAAAATAATTTTTAAAAATTCAATATGGCGGATTCAATATGGCGAACAAAAAAATCAGTTTTGTTCGATTTTCACTAAAATTGGAACGGGGGAGTTTTCGGGGTCACACATGACGAATCTAAAACTATTTTTTAAAAATTTAATATGGCGTATCCAATATGGTGGATAAAAAATTAATTTATTTTCGTTAAATATCGATATTGGAAGGTTTTGGGGCCTATATTACTAATCTAAAATTAATTTGAAATTTAAGATATTCGATTTTCTATGGCAGACTAAATATTCGTTTTACCCAATTTGACTGGTATTTGTAAAACTCTAAGAATTAAAGAATTTTTAGTGGCTTATTTTAGGGTGATTTACAACTTTGGATAAAATTGGTACTTTTTTGCCACTTTGGAGTCATTGCGAAGTATACTAATTTCGATTAGTACTTAGTTCAAATAATTTATAAATATCATAATGAGTTCTAAAACTAAAAATAGAAAAATAAAATTTTTATAAAAAAATTGAACCGACTTCTAAAAGTGCGCTAAAAAGGGAAAAATAACCATACATTTTTATATGCAATTGAACTTTTTGAAGTCGGCGCCAAATTATTTGTAAATAAAATAAGTAACTACTAATATATACAAATTATGGTAAGAAAACAATTACAAATAAAGTATTTTTAATCTGTTTATGCAAATCACATTTTATCAGGCATTAGTTTAGCGCCGACTTCAAAAAGTTCAATTTCATATAAAAATTTATGGTTATTTTTAACTTTTTAGCGCACTTTTAGAAGTCGGTTCAATTTTTTTATAAAAATTTTATTATAAATTTTCGTCGCTTTTTAACCGACTTCTAATAGAAGGAGGTACACAATTCGTCGACTATGTATTTTTTTATGTATGTACACCGATTACTACGGAACGGCTGCACCGATTTGAATGAAATTTTTTACGATACATTCAGCGGTGGTCCCATATTTTTTTAGATGAAATTGGTGCAGTAAAATCCAAGATGGCGCTTACAATATGTCGGCAAAAAAAATTAATTTTGTCCGATTTTCTCCAAAATTGGTATGGAGGAATTTTCGGGGTTGTATCCAACGAAATTGAAATTATTTTTAAAAAATTCAAAATGGCGGATCCAATATGGCTGACAAAAAAATTTAATTTTGTCCGAATTTCTCCAAAATTGGTATGGGGGAGTTTTCGGGGCCTCACATAACGAATCTGAAATTATTTTTAAGAAATTCAATATGGCGGATCCAATATGGCGGACAAAAAATCAATTTTGTTCGATTTTCACCAAAATTGGTACGGGAGAGTTTTCGGGGTCACACATAACGAATCTAAAATTATTTTTAAAAAATTCAATATTACTTATCCAATATGGTAGATAAAAAATTAATTTTGTCCGATTTTTTTCAAAATTGATATGATAGTACATTACGAATTTGGTATTATTTTTAAAAAATAAATATCGCGGATCTAAGATGAAGGGTTAAAAATTGTACATCTCTCAATTTTGTCTAAAGTCAGTTTTGGGGGGGTTTTGTTAGTGTAAATTACGAAATTAAAATATTTTTTGAAAAACTCAATCTGACAAAATTTTACATTTTTCGACTTTCTCCAAAACTGATATAAAGGGTTCTTGAGGGTGTAAATTATGAATTTAATAGTATTTTTTCTGGATTCAATATGGCGAACGCAATATAATTGACTAAAAATTTTACATTTTTCGATTTTGTTCAAATGTGGAACTCAATCGTTTTTGAGGAGGTAAATAGCGAATATAAAATTATTTTAAGAAAATCTAATATGTTGGATGCAATATGACCGTTAAGAAATTTTAAATTTCTGGATTTCATCTAAATTTGGTAATAGGGGGCTTTGAAGAATTTACATTTAGATTAAATTAAGACGTTATTCGCATTTTTTCAGATTTGCTATTAGGGGGTTGGGGGGTGGTGTATTACGAATATGAAGTTAATTTTTTACAACTATTAGATTGATAATTTACAATATGAGGAACTAAAAATTTTACATTTTCCGGTTTTATCTCAAATTGATATTGTGGGGTTCTTGGGGCGTAAACAAATTCAATATGCAATATAAAATATATCGGGCTAAGAAATTTACATCTAAAATTTTTTAAATATCGATATTGGAAGATTTTGGGGCCTAAATTACCAGTCTAAAATTAATTTGAAATATAAGATAGTGGACTTACTATGACAGACTAAATATTTGTTTGACACAATTTCATTGGTATTTGGAGAACTCTAAGAATCAAAGAATTTTTAGTGGTTCATTTTAGGGTGACTTACAATTATGGATAAAATGGGTACTTTTTTTACCATATTGGAGTCATTGCGAGGTATACTAATCTCGATTAGCACTTTGTTCAAATAATTTATGAATATCATAAAGAATTCAAAACTAAAAATCGAAAAATAAAATTTTTATAAAAAAATTGAACCGACTTCTAAAAGTGCGCTAAAAAGGGAAAAATAACTACAAATTTTTATATGGAATTGATCTTTTTGAAGTCGGCGCCAAATTATTTCTAAATGAAATAAATAACTACTAATATATACAAATTATGGTAAGAAAGCAATTACAAATAAATTATTTTTAAACTGTTTATGCGAATCACATTTTGTCAGGTATTAGTTTGGCGTCGACTTCAAAAATTTCAATTTCATATAAAAATTTATAGTTATTTTCCCCTTTTTAGCGCACTTTTAGAAGTCGGTTCCATTTTTTTATAAAAATTTTATTGACATAAAAATTTAAATAAGTCCAAAACGGTGAGACTTAAGTATAAAACATTATACAATCGTTTTTTTGCCACGTATAAAATGGCTACAGCTTAAAAATAGTCATGAACATCGAACATTGTATGTAAAGGGTGTTTTTTATAGAGGTATAGAACTTTTAAATGGAATAAAACAAAGAGGAATTTTTTAAATTGACATGAAATTTACTTTATTCGAAAGATAACCTTCTGGCATTATAATTTAAATATGACTTCTGGCATATGACCGCCACGGCTGGCTCGGACGTAGTCTAATCTGGAGGTCCAATTTTCGATGACTTTTTCCAACATTTGTGGCCGTATATCGGCAATAACGCAGCAAATGTTGTCCTCCAAGTGATCAATCGTTTCGGGTTTATTAGCGTAGACTAGCAACTTCACATATCCCCACAGAAAATAGTCTAGCGGCGTTAAGTCGCACGATCTTGGAGGCCAATTCACGGGTCCGAAACGTGAAACTATGCGGTTACCATACGTTTCCTTCAATAAATCAATTGTGGCACGAGCTGTGTGACATATTGCGCCGTCTTGTTGAAACCACAGCTCCTGCACATCATGGTTGTTCAATTGATGAACGAAAAAGTCAGTAATCATGGCTCTATAGCGGTCACCATTAACTGTAACGTTCTGACCAGCATCGTTTTTAAAGAAGTATGGACCAATGATTCCACCAGCCCATAAAGCACACCAAACAGTCAGTTTTTCTGGATGTAACGGTGTCTCAACATACACTTGAGGATTATCATCACTCCAGATATGGCAGTTTTGTTTATTGACGGATCTATTCAAACAAAAGTGAGCTTCATCGCTAAACAAAACTCGCTTATGAAAATCGGGATCAACGGCAATCTTGTTTTGGGCCCATTCACCGAATCTACGCCTTGCTAGGTGATCGTGTGGCTTCAATTTTTGCACGAGTTGGATTTTGTAAGCACGCAAACCAAGATCTTTCCGCAAAATCTTCCATAAAGTGAATGGACACATATCCAATTCCTGTGCACGATGGCGGATAGATTGATTCGGGTCTTCCTCTACGCTACGCTCTACAGCAGCAATGACTTATCTGTACGCACTGTCCGACGTCTCTGTGGATGCGTATTATCATTTAGAGTAAACGTGGTGCGAAAACGTTCCATAGTTAATCGAATTAATTGCTCTGATGGACGATTATTTTGACCGTAAAATGGACGTAGTGCGCGATACGTATTTCGAACAGAACCATGATTTTCAAAGTAAATTTGCACAATTTGGAAGCGTTGTTCAGGCGTCAGTCTATTCATATTGAAATTCCAAACCAAACTAAACATAAATCACTTGACGGCTGACAAAATGACGGCCAGTTAAAAAAGTGTTGCCAACTTAAAGTTCTATACCTCTATAAAAAAAAAACACCCTTTATGTGTGTATGTGAGAATAGAAATGTTCCCATTTTGCTGCCAAGTCGTTAAGGCTACCTTGCCGACTAGAGCAAGTCCTCCAGTTCTATTTCTTTTAGGAACTCTGAACATTGATGAAATTGCATGTGCGACATCCTCTGTCTATCTTAATCTGAGATTAATTTAATCAGATTTTGCCATATATTAATACAAATTTACCATTATCTCTTCGATGACATACCTCTCGAGACTCTACCTACCTATTTATTATTTCTATAAGACATATAGACTCAACTTTTGTGAAAGTTATGTCATCAGAAAGGTAATTTTATGTTGATACTTCTGCTTCAGAATATTTTAAAAATAAATTAACTTCCATTTTGAAATACTATCAAAAGAAGACATTCGTACTAAAATTCGATGTCTTAAAAGGATATACAGGAAAGAATTAAAAATAATGTCGGAATACATACATTCAAATTTTTTGCAGATATATTCAAACATTCCACATCGAAAGTAGAGGATTCTTCGATATTGCATATAACTTTTTAGTTGGTGGAGATGGTGCTGCTTACGAAGGCAGAGGATGGGATAGAGAAGGGGGTCATTCTTTAGGGTAAGCAATAAAATCTCTCAAAAATAAGTATAGTGGAATTTGGGTTCAAATGCCATTACTAGAAGTAAAATAAGTAAATAAATAAATAAATAAATATATATATATATATATATATATATATATATATATATATATATATATATATATATTATTTTTTATTATTATTATTTATTATTACAACAAAAAATTTAAATTACATTATACATTTACATATGTTATAATAGCTTATGATTTAGTATAGCCTATTATATAATGCACCTAAATGCAAGAGCATTTGTATGTGCAACACAGAAATACCCATATAGGTATATACATCCTAACATACACACTTACATACTAATATATTTATTCATACACATACAATGATTATTTGCTTGAATTTATAGTATAAACAAGATTCACATTTCAGATCCCATATGGTAATTTTCCCACTACCCATCTTGTATTGTTTTGATGATTTGATAATTTTTTACAATATATGATTGACACTTACTGTTAAAAAGGTTTAATCTTTTAATACTACGTATTTCTACTGGTAAAATGTTGTAGTACTTAGGGGGCTAAATAGTCAATAAATTTTAAATTAATAGTTTTTCTATTTCGAGGTATAATCAAGTTTTTACCTATGTTTGCCCTGGTTGAATAGTTATGATTAATGAAATACTTCAAATTATTCAATTTATGGTAATATAAACATATTAATTGTACATATAAACAATGTAAGCTGCATGTGTTCTCATTAAATAGTAAGTATGAAGGGTAGCTTTTATTTTTTTATAGATAATTTTTAAGATATCAGAAAAATACTATACCCAATATATTTGGTACCTATTTAGATCTCATAGCGACTAATATTGAATCTGTATGTGTTTCGTGCGTTTCTGAACCTCTACTATCTCTTGACAACTACCACCCAGCTCTATCTTTTGATCTTTGTATTGGCCATCGATCGTTCGAGACTTTGAATTCTTCCCACGAGTTTTGGGATTTTAGAAATGGTAATTATAATGCAATAAATAATTTTCTTGGTACCTTAGACTGGTCACAGACTTTAAGTTCAGATAATATCAATACAGATGTGGGATTGTTTTATGACATAGTTTACCATAGTTTTGAGTTATTTGTTCCAAGAAAGTTATCAAAAAAGCCAGTATTTCCATCATGGTATAATGATTCTCTTAAAGAATGTATACTTAGGAAAAAAACAGCTCACAAAAAGTTTAAAAATACCAACAATGTAGATGATTGCAGGGAATTTTCTTATTTGCGACGTGAATGTAAGCGTCTTTCTGAAATTTCTTATCGTGAACATATCACACAAACTGAAAATTCTATTAATCAAAATAGCAAAGATTTTTGGAAATATGTAAAGAAAAAAAATAACGCCTATGATATTCCCAAAACTATGTCTTACAAAAATAAATCATCCGATGATGGAAATGTGACTGTTGAATATTTTAGTGATTTTTTTTCATCTGTTTATTGTGATAAAGAATGTGATATATATAATTTTAATGTACCTAAGTCTGTATCTATAAATACTTGTGATATTAGTGTGATTGATGTTTATAATGCAATTTGTAGCTTAAAAGATTATTTGTCTCTTGGTCCTGATGACATATCTGTGATATTTTTAAAAAAGTGTTCGTTTATTTTAGCCTTTATTTTAAATATTATTTTTAAAAAATCAGTTGCAACTGGCATTTATCCAGATATCTGGAAAAAGTCATTTGTAACGCCTATATTTAAGAATGGTAATAAGACTGAAGTTACTAACTATAGAGCAATAAGTAAAATGTCTTTGATTGCGGAAGTATTTGAAATGATTGTTGATACTAAAATCAAATCAAAACTTCAATCTATTTTAAGTGAAAGCCAACATGGTTTCGTCGGAGGTAGATCTAGTGTAAGTAATTTGCTTGTTTATGAGCAGTTTTTGAGAAATTCTATTGAGGACACTAATCAGATTGACTCTATTTACACGGACTTTTCTAAGGCTTTCGACAAGGTAAATCACTCTCTACTTTTGAGAAAGTTGGAAAAATATGGCATATTTGGTGACCTTTTGCACTGGTTTTATAGCTACCTAACAAATAGGAGACAGCAGGTAAAAATTGGAAATTTTGTTTCTAGCGAGATTTTAGTCTCATCTGGCGTACCGCAAGGTTCGCATTTGGCTCCACTTTTATTTAATATTTTTATCAACGATGTGACTGAATGTGTGAAACATTCTAAATGTCTTTTATACGCTGACGATTTAAAGATTTTTCGAATAGTCAAGGATGTGGAAGATTGTATGAGACTTCAAGAAGATTTGAATGCTGTAAGCGAATGGTGCAATTTAAATGATATGCAATTGAATGTAAGCAAATGTTTTGTCTTGAGATTCTATCGCATTAAGCATGTTATTCAATATGATTATTCGATTGGTGGTGTATCACTTGAAACCAAAGAAGAGCTCAAAGACTTAGGAGTATATTTTAACAGCAATTTAAGTTTTAACTTTCATGTGAATCACATTACTAATAAAGCATTAAAATTACTGGGCTTTATTAAAAGAACCTTGCATGACTTTAATAACATTGCTTGCTTTAGAACATTATTTTGTTCATGTTAGGTCAGTCCTGGAATATGTTTGCCAGGTATGGTCTCCTTACTACGGGCAGTATATTCAACTGATTGAAAGAGTGCAAAAGAGATTCATTAGATTTGTGGGTTTCAAAATGGAGATACCAAGTGAAGACAGAAATACTTAAGGCCATTAATTTGATACCTCTTAGGGAAAGGAGAACATACATCGATATGCGCACCTTTTATAAAATTTTGCATGGATTAATAGATTGTCCCGAATTATTAGCCATGATAGACATAAATGTTCCACAGAGAGTTTTGAGAGATTTCAATCTGTTTGGTGTTCCTTATCACAGAACAAACTATGGTTTGTCATCATCTCTTACTCGTTTTTCAATTAAGGCGAATAAATTTGAAAATAATATCGATTTCTTTAATGATACATTGAATTCCTTAAGCTCAAAAATAAAGAATGCACTCTGATATATGTATCTGGTTGTTTTATCTATGGATGGTAACTTGTTTTTAGTGTATGTATTTTATATTTGCCCACCTTCTGTATACCTTTTTATTTTAACTTTTGTGTTTGTATGAGTATATTATACCCTATTTTATCTATATTGTGTATCTTCAAGTTTATATAGTTTTGTATTTGACTAATTATCTAATTATTTGTTCAATGTTTTGTTGTATGTTTCTGTTCATGTGTGTGATACTAGAGATTTTTATATTATACTTATGTATTGATTTTTTTCTTTTGTAAATGGCTGGTCCGTCAATAAATATTTATTTATTTATTTATTTATTTAAGATATATTTATGTACAACAATAAGTGTCTTTAAGTTACCTTTATAAGTACCCCCACACACACAATCAAACCATATCTCAAAAGTGATTCAACTAATGATTTGTATACAACTATTAATAGTTTTGTACTTAAGAATTCCCTCAGCAAATAAAATTTATAAATGAGCTTACGGATCTTATTTGTTAAATATTCAGTATGATCTGACCATTTTAAAAATTGATCTATAATAACCCCCAAGAATATAGTCTTTGATACAGATATAATTTCGAACCCTGTACTCGCATTCACCACAATGGTATCAAAATGCGGTCTAGATGCATTTGTCAATGAGAAGGCAATATAATTTGTTTTTTTTTAATATTTAAAATTAGTTTTGGAAAATCCAGCCAGCATTTCACTATCATAAAACCTTCCTTTACATTATCTCTGACTTCATCCCAAGTATCACCAGAGAACAGAATGGTCGTATCATCAGCATAAGAATAAATTTTACCATTGATATTGATGCCCAACAAAACATTAATATAGGTCACGAAAAGTATTGGTCCCAAAATGGTCCCCTGTGGAACACCAATCCGAATTCTCCGCGGCGCACTAAGGCAGCCATTGACCTTTGTAAACTGCTCTCTGTTAAAAAGATAACTCCTAAGGACTTCCAATACCCTGTCCCGCACTCCATAGAGTTCCAGGATCTCCAGAAGTTTTTCATGGGACACGGTATCAAAAGCCTTCGCTAAGTCTATGAACACGGCAATGATCTTCTTATCCACATTTAATTTGCCTATTATCTCAGAACTCAGACCATATATGGCGTCAGTAGTACACACTCCCTCTGAGAAGCCAAACTGATTACCCGATAAGATGCCATTCATTTTTAGAAAGTTTACGAGTCGATCCTTTAGACATATCTCAAATATTTTAACAAAGTTATTTATTAGGCTTATTGGACGGTAATTTTCTATTCTGTTTTTGGGTCCTGTTTTATAAATTGGAGATACTATTGACTGTTTAAAATAAGCTGGTATTTTATTTGTATTAAAAATAGGATTAATAATATGTGATAAAGGTTTAATTATTTCTAAATGTGTAAATTTAATAGTTTTAACACTAATACCATCCTTACCTGGGGCACTATCATTTTTTAATGAGTGAATTTGTTTAATAAGTTCGTTATCTGTCACTGGGTATAAATACATAGAATTGTTTACATTACTCGCAAGTTTGCAAGAAATTGGTGGAATATCAATTTTTTTCTCCATCTCAACGCCAATGTTTATGAAGTAATCATTACAAAAGTTAGCCATGACGATATTATCAGTAAAATCTTGTTCATTGTTATCAACTACTTTAAAATCAGGAAGATTATTTTTCTTTTTTGCATTTGTGGCATCATCTATAATTTTGTATATTTTTTTCATGTTATTTTTGTTATTTTCGATTTGATTTTTATAGTAGTTAAATTTTTGTTTTTTTATGAGCTTGTTTAATATATTCCTGTAATGCTTGTATTCGTTTTCTGATTCAATGCCAAAATTATTTGATAACTTTTTTTTAGTTTATCTCTATGTTTAATTGATACCACCAAACCTACAGAAATCCATTCTTTTATTTTTTTATGGTTTTTGTTAAAAAGATATCGTTTAGTAGTGCAGTTTTTCAAAATTTTAGTATAAGTATCAACAAAAATATTTGTAGACAAGTCAGGATCAGGGGTGTGTAAAACCTCTTGCCAAATCACATTCGAGATTTCTTGCTTTAGTTTATTATAATCTATGTGTTCATGAATATATGTTTTTGACTCAGTATCAATTTTATTCCCATCGGTACATATATTAAGCATCACCGGTAAGTGATCTGTTACATCTGTGTCCAATCTATAAGAATTAAAGGACACGTTGTTAAGTTTTAACTTATTTCTCACAAACATATGGTCAAGGCAAGAGTTCGCCCTTGTAGGCAAAGTAACATAAGGAATGAATCAATATCGCCTCATTGTTGAAAGATATTCGTTCACCATTTGACATTGATTATTTTTTATATTAATATTAATATATAAATATATATGAATATATATATATATATATATATATATATATATATATATATATATATATATAGATATTATATTTTCTCGATTCTTGAACCATAGATTATATCATTTTCTCTTTATTTTGTCTTTTCTTGGGTTTAGGTTCTTTATTTAACAAAAATGCAAACAATTGACGTTTCGCCCTTTATTTAAGGCATTTTCAAAATTTTTGGTGTATTTCCTAAAAATATTTTTATATAATTAAAAAAAATTCACACAAGAAACATATCTACAATTTTAAAAAACAAACAAAACACTTTAAAAACAGTATTTAAATTTTTAAAATTTTTAAAAAATATTTGATTTTACCGGTACATATCTTGACATTTTGTTACTCTATTAATAATGAAATTCAATCTTTACATCGTCTATTGAGGATACATGAAATGCGAGTGTGTTTTATATTTTTTATATTTTACAATGAAAAAAAAAAACAAAATAAGGTATACATTTACTTTTATGTTTAAGAGGATATTCAATTTTTGATTCTTATTAAAAGTATCGAATACTTAATATTCCTGTTTAAATTAGGCTTGTGTAAATGTGGCTCAAACTTCCCATATCTGTTCTGTCGTTAACAGTGTTTTTATCTTTTTTAATTTCAATCATTTCCTTTATTTGCAATTTTTGGTAATTCGTATCTTTGTTTTTTATTATGGTACTGTTGGTAGAGTGTTATATTCACTCTATCCTTCTGTATGGTGTGGAGACATGGACCATGAATAAATACTGCTGCAATAAAATAGAAGCGTTCGAACTGTGGATCTACAGAAGAATATTGAAAATACCCTGGACCGATAAAATAACAAACGAAGAAGTACTTAGAAGGATGAAGAGAGAAAAAGAATTATTACTATCCATCAAAAGTCGAAAGTTGCAGTATTTTGGCCACATCATGCGTGGAAATAAATACCAACTCCTGCAAAATATAATTCAAGGAAAAATTGTGGGAAAACGGAGTATCGGGAGAAGAAGAATGTCATGGCTGCGAAACTTAAGAGAGTGGTTTGGATGTAACTCCAATCAACTGTTTCGCGCAGCTGTGTCTAAGATCCGAATAGCTATGATGATAGCCAAACTTCGAAACGGAGATGGCACATGAAGAAGAAGAAGTGTTTGTTTAGCGCTGTTGAGGCGTTTTCCGTATATTTATGGCCATTCAATATGTTCTTTAGCAATTGGCTCGTCATTCCTATATCATCCGGGTAGGCCAAAATAAGTTTAGGGCCACTTGGCCCAAAAACCTCCGCGTCAACTGATACTGTTCTTACGGCTTTCTCCAGTGCAAGGTTAAACAGTACTGGCGACAAAGCATCTCCCTGTTTTAGTCCTCTGTTGATAAAAAATATATGGCTACACTCTCCTTCAATTTTGACACAGCTTTTTGCCCCCTCCAGGCACGCTCTACACAGTCTAATCAGCTTGTGCGGGATTCCAAATTCTTCCATAGCTTCCCACAACCTTATCCTAATAGCACTGTCATATGCTTGCTCCAAATCTATGAACAGGGTATGTAAGTTTATGTTAAACTCCCAACATTTCTCAAGCATCTGTCGGATTTGTGAAAAGCTGGTCAATTGTTGATCTTCCGCTTCGAAAGCCACATTAGTAGTCTCCGATAATCTCCTCGGTATACGGAGAGAGACGTTGAAGGAGAATGCTGGAGAATAATTTATAGGCGTGGCTTAGTAAAGCAATACCTCGGTATTTTTTACATTGCATTTGGTCCCCTTTTTTGTGGAGTGGAATTATTACCCCTTCTTTCCATCTATCAGGAATGCTTTCTTGATTCCAAATTTGTTTCACCTGCCCACACATTTATAATAAACTTTTGCTGTTTTTTTTTCTTTTAATTATAGCGTGCGCATTTTCATCCAAAAATATAAATTGTTTGAGTTTATTATGCCATCTCTTGTAAAACCGGCCTCATCGGTAAACAAAATAGGGTTGGAAAAATTTAGATTTAGGTTATGTTGCTGTGAAGTCTTTCGGGATAATCATCCAGAGACATAGCATGTACTTTTTCAATGTGGTACGGGCACGGATTTCTGAAAATAAATGGATGACAGGTGGTAATGGAGCTGTCAAACGAAAAATGTCCGGAGAATGCTCTGCGCCATTTTGGGTAAAGTGGCATTTTGGCACGTCAAATTAACCGTCAAAAGTCAAAAAATAGTGTCATTGTTGTTATTATTGTGAAGTAATCTTTGTTTTTCCTTGGATTAAATTTATTTTAAATAACTTAATAACCAAGTAATATGCACCAAGCCATCAGTCAAATATTTAGGTGTAAATATAGACCACAAAATTATCTAAAATTGGCACTTTGGAACTGTTAAACAAAAAATGTATACAAAGGGCCAAATACCTTAGGAGTCTAATATACAAAGAAAAAAGCATATCAAGAAGAACAACTCATATATACAAAGCAATGTACTGACTTTAATAGGAATACATACCTCCTATATACAGTAATTGCAGGAAGCCAGCACTCGTAAAACTTGAAAGGGTAGAAACCACTGCTCTAAGTAGTATTACCAAAATCCATCGTCCTAGCTATCCACCAATCAATTATTGTATGAATTCACTAAACATCTAGCCGCTTATTGCAAGACTTCCTGTCCTGACAAATAAGTTTGAAAGAAAACCTGAAACTTGACCGGTGATAGAGGAACTGTGTACGACCAGGTGCCAGAACCATAGGCCAGCCCGAAGACCCCCATTAATGATACTATTCAACCTTTAATATACTTTTTTTATTAGTTTGTGAAGATTTGTAGGGGCTTGAAGACCAAACGTGCTATGAATATGCTTTTTATTCTAAAGGACCTCGTTTGTTGGCTCGTATGGTTCAAATTTATATGTCCTAATAAATCATAATCAATAATATTTATTTAGTTGTAGTGTAGTATAGTGTTTAACACAGCCTAAGGAAGAAAAATGTTGCATTTAACATTATTTGAATATAAAATTGAATGTTATTTATTTAAATAAAAGTTTTAAATATCTTACAAATTGTTACTTCTCAAATTTTTTATAAGTTGTGTTGATGAAAACAATTATGTTACACTTAACTGTTTCAAAGTAAGATACTCGACCGTTTGGGGATATAGGGACACAAGCGTTTATGTTAAATCCATAATTAGAACTAGCCATAGAAAAACAATTTTTAAACAGCACGGTTATACTATTGAGATATGAAAAGAATTTAGTGTAATAATTTTGTATGTCTATAATCTCAAATTTACTTGAAATTTGCGAAACATTCAACTTTCTAAGGAAATTTTAATTAGAAAATACTGAAAATAACGGGGTACTACCTAATTAACATATCAACTGTTTTTTCAAAAAATAAATCGTTTTGAAGAAACGGTTCGTCAACATATTGCTTTTTTTAAGGACTAGTTATTTTTAACAACCAAAAATATAATAAAAATTTTTAATTTATTTTTACAACCGACCAATAGTATGACAGACGTCCACACATAACAATCAATCGACACAAATTGGATAAGTTGAGTAAGGTTATAACGTAATACTGTCATTTTATCTCTTTCTACCATTCGTTTCGTTCAACTACCTATGTCGATGAAATTTCGGAAAGATATGCAAATTGCTTCAAACCTTGTCAGTGGGAGGTAAACGATTACTTTTAGTCGTTATAATTTTTCAGTGGCGACAGCGTATTCACTGTTATTATAACTTCACCTTACCCAAAATGGCGCATAGCATGGTCCGGACATTTTCTGTTTATTTGACGATCAGTACATATACTTTATAAGTGCGTGGGTACGGGTGAAGTAACTGTTCTGTTAGAGTTTCATGTACAGTCCATTTTGTAACACTGTTTTGTGTTGCGAGTTTTCTTAGCTGTTTGAAGGATTGTCAGCAATATCTTGCAAAATTTGTTTCTCTACGTGAGGGTCTCGTGCTTTCCTGGGAAGGCCGTCACCGCTACATCGCGGAAAAACGATCTTGAATAAAACATGTAAAAAATTAATTCGTTAACTCTAATAATTATTTTATAATCATCTTTTAACTCTTTCCCAGGCTTTGATCACCTTTGAAAGGTTTTTGAACTTGACAATGTTCGAGTAGGAAATTTTCAGCATAAAGTCATCTCACCTTCGAAGAATTTGACAGCGCTTCACCATAAATGCATATCAGCATACTGTGTGTAAAAATATTCTTCCATTTTTTTAAATTATTTTTACTTGAAGGCGATTTTGACAAGTTCCGGCAATAGTAATTCAATATGTAGGTATTAACAATCTCAACCCGATTTTTACCTGTTTGTGTTTAGTATTAGTAACTTTTGAATTTTTCGCATAAATCTCGAAAACCGCCAGTTTTATCGAAATAACTTAAGAGTAAATTTTTTTGAAGAGGAATGACCAAAGTATTTAAAAAATCAGTTTTCAGCTCTGTAAAATGACACCTGTCAAAACTTGGACCCAACGAGTGTGGCTGCAAGTCCGTTCCAGACTTCTCTGATAATCTAAAACATCTACTGTAGTCAGGCGCGGACCCAAGGGGGGAGGCGGTGGGAGCGATCGCCCCCCAAGAGCTTTGAGTTCAGGAAAATAGACTCGATTTTGCCTCTTATACTATAGTTTATTCAAGAACTAGAGAGAGTAATAAATCGTTTTTTACACTTCGCAAACTACCTGTGTTCTTTAGTCCGGTGTCTTTGGCAAAATCTCTTAGACACATATATTGTGTGGACTGTTTGGGTTAGATAACAGCTGATATTTGAATGTGTGAAGTGTTAAAAAGGATTTTAATCCTTGTCATAGGCGTCGGAAGGAGGTTTATTATCACGAAGTATTTATGGCATAGAACATTATTTCAGTAATAAACTTAAAATAAAAAGTTTTTATAATATTATTTTATTTCTTATGATTTCTTAATAATTCACATTCATTAGAAAATATAGAAAATTGTGACATATTTAACACAAATCGCAACCGTATTTTTATTATTTTTAATTTTGGCATAGAAACCGTTTTAGGCACATTCAGGCTAAAACGTAGCCTTTTTCTCTCAAAAAATTCTAAGTTATAATTTAAATACTTACAAAATACCCATTGTCAAAAATACAAGAAGTTAAACATATATAAAAAAATAAATTCGTCCATATAATATTAAAATTTTTTTGGGGCTATCGGTCATTTTATTATTAATTAAAAACATTTTTAGGACATTTGACGTTTCAGTTTATTTATTTCTTAAACCATCTGCAGAATTACAATTAAACACTAAAAAGGGATTCAAATGTAATTAATTTTTTTATGTTAGAGAAAATCTAAATAATAAATTGTGTTTACGCTGGTAAACATTACGTATCTAATTCGTAATCCAAGTCAGTGAAGCTATCTTCGCTCAAATTAATTATAATTGGTTCCTCTATCTCACCGATCATGAGATCGAGTTTCCACATATTCTTTTATTCTTTAATTATATGGATTTTCCTCAATTTTCTACAGTAACTTTAATCAAAAAAATCTTTGAAAAGTTCAGTTAAATTACTAATTTTGTAAGTTGTGTTATTTCTAGCAACTCTACCATTTACTTGAGAGAGATATTTCCTTCTCCAACGGACATTTTCCGGACGATCTATAAGAACAGATTTCCTATCTGGTTTTTCCCAGCAAAAATTAAGTTCTCTGAGTAATTTCCAGAGCTCAGTTGTTTTAATTTCAGGTAAATCCCGATCATCATTGATTTAAGTTAGAATTTTGTCTACGGTTGGGAGCTACTTCTCATAATAACACATATGTACGACTCCTTTTATTGCAGTTTAGATCTCTTCTTCCAACGAGGTTTTTCTTCTGCCTGTGATCGAATGTGGCTTGGGAGTACTAACAATTCCAGTCTTTTTTTCTCCTCCCGTATTCGGTACATAGTAGATTTTCCAACTCCTGTCATGTTGGAACACATCTCAACAGAGCTTTTAATATTATTATGTAGATATTGATATCTTAAGGCTTCTTCTTAATGGAAGAATATTTTCATCGTAATAAGTTATTCGTTGAAGAAAAAATGCCCTGGTTTAACGATTTTGGAATAAATATAGATGTGGAAGCCATAACTTTTGGGTATCTCACTAATCTCAAATAATATATGAAAATAAGCACAAACAAGATAAATCACTAAAGACACGCTGTAAGGTGTACTTTGCTCACTGATAGAAATTAAATTGAGTTATCAGAAATTTTATTATTGAAATAAATTTATAAAAGCTTATAATATTTAAATATAATTAAATATAATTAGATTAACGGTAGTCCTCAATTACACGATACACTGGAGCAGATATATTGGAGGTTTCGGTAACAGTTTTATTACTCTCTCTAGTTCTCGAATAGAGTATAGGAATGTATATGTTTTTTTTTTCGAAAAAAAAAGAGTAAAAAAGCGTCCTGTAATAGTGATTTCACTTAATTTTAACTTCAAATATATATTAATTATATTTTTTATGCCCCTTTTAATAAGATTTCTTTATTATTTCAGATACAACAGCAATAGCATCGGTATAGCCTTTATAGGGACATTTACAAATACAATGCCTCCTGAAATCCAAATCCTGGCTTGCAAAAAACTGATACAACAAGGTGTAGAACTGCGATATATTAAGAAAGATTACAAGTTACTGGCTGCCAGGCAACTTATGGGAACCGAAAGTCCTGGTGCTACTTTGTACAAGGATATAAAGACTTGGCCTCATTGGGCTGAAGAACCATAATTTGGCGACTATTACATGTAGTTAAAGTACTCACTTAATTTTCAAATCTAGCTTTTATATATTCAATTAAAAATTTACATCGAATTGGTCTCATCTACATACTTTTGCTTACAATATAGCATTCTTCAATAATAAAATTTAAATGCATTTCCATCCTTTTTTAACTGTATGGAAAAAATAAAACTCATCATGGTGAAGTCTGGGCTAAAGCCTGATTTAAGGTGGGTTCACACGATCAGTGAAATAACAAAACAATTACGATTGGTTCAGTATGATATCATATCTTGTCAGGTTCAACCAATCAGAATTGTTTTACACTCCAACCTTTACACTTGTTATAAATTTACCTAACAACGAAAGTATAAAATGCTCTATCGATTACTGATATCATCTCCCCCAATCAGAAATTTAATATATCATATTCAATCAATAAAAATCGTTTTAGTCACTTTCCCCAATTTGTAAATCGGGCTTTATCCTTATACTTTGTTCATGTATATATTAAAATAAGAATAATTAAATGTATACATTTAATAGACGACAGTGCTTATTATCTCAAAATAAAATTAAGTGTTCAAATAAGAAATGTGTTTTTTTTTCACTAGTGTCAGTAAGACTGGTATCCAGAATATTTTCATTAAATGGTCCTATTTGTATTCTGAAGTACTCTCTCTCTCTCTCTCTCTCTCTCTCTCTCTCTCTCTCTCGCTTTCCCTAGAAGCACAACTTGGTTCACTCCTGGGTAGCTATTCTCGTTCTCAAGAGAACGATCATCTTGATGGAAAGTGGGCGTGGTTCTCACGAAAAAGTAAGAAACCGTATTCTGGTAATTTTAAGCGATTGTCACATCCATCAAATCTTGAGAGAACTTGTTGTACTGGTCCGAACCAAGAGAACGGCGAGATTTTGAGAGAACGATACTGTCATTCCTGTCATTATGCGACATTTTTAGATTATAAAAGTTGAAGAAAATTCAAGATTGTTTTGAAAACATTGTATTTTTTATAAAATATTTTTGTTCACAAATATACATATATAAAATGGGTATTGAGGAAGTAATTTTGAACCATGATGGGCCAGAGGATGTCAGATTAACGAAAAAACAAATGGCAAATTATAATCGTCCATTTCTACCACGGTCGCGTCGATTGGGAGATTTAAATGATTCGGAATTCAAGGCTGTTTATATAAGTATTTATGAAACTTGGCGGATTCTACTTTATTTAATTTATTTTACCGGCTTGGTAAAGATCTGCGAAGATATCTTGTACTAAAAATAACCCAATTTCTAGAATTCCCAGGGCTTGAAAGAAGGCAACATCATCTTTGCCAGAAGTCATGGTAATATTTGGTAACTATGAAGTTTACATATGCAAGATCAGTAAGTGATTAATGATTTTTTTACTTGATTGGATTATATATATTTGTAATATATTACCTGCTTTAGTTACTGTTAAAAAATTTGGAGGATATTAAGATAATATTAATTTTCCTTTTTACATTTACGTACCCATATTAATATAAATTAAAATATTAATATTTGCGGGTTTGTAAATTTTTGCGACTGGCAGTTACCACAAAATTACTGGGTTGAATATATTTCTGGAATTAGTCAGCCAAGTGTCAGTTGGAGTATTGCAGAAGAAAAATCCAAATGAATTGAATAGAGAAGATGCTATTTCAGAGTGGATCTAATTGCAACAAAATTTAAATGAATTATGAACATGTCGAACTGGCTAATTTTCTGTTAAATCCTAAATTATAAAAAGCTAGCAGTAATACGTAAAATTGATATGTAATTTGATTTTTTAAGAAAGAATTAAAACTGGTGTTAAATAGGTAATATGTAAGATAATTTTGAAATTTACGAGATCTTATAATGTTTTTTTTTATTCTTAATTTTTTTTTAATACAAAAGCGCGTAATACGCCTACGCTCAAATTTTTCTTGTCGTGTGCACTCACCCTCAGAATTATATAGCGCTTTCGCGACCTTGTGAACCAACCTAAAAAAACCCACACTATTATTGGTCACGCTAAAATTCGCCTTCGAATGACGTCAGAGCTTTTGACACCACTAGAGTTGGAGGGGGGATCGTAGTTACAAAAGTGTAAAGTAGGGTTATATTTATTGGATGGTTATTGTTGGGAATTTCCTAATGTTATGAAAGTTTACGCCCTAATTTTAGTGAGTCAGTGTTAATTTTATTTTAATGTGGTTCGCCTTAAATTCTTCTTAGTTTAACAAGTGCTCAGTTTCTTTAAAATGCAGAATAATCACCATTCAGGTCACCCCAATTCTGTGGCCATGAACATGAAGGAAAAGGAAAAATACATTGAGAATTTTAATTTTCCCTTCTGCGAAGAGGCTTCAAAACACCAAAAAGTCGCCAAGATCGGCCAAGGAACCTTTGGTGAAGTTTTTAAAGCTAAAGATATAAGCAACCCTAAAAAATTTGTAGCCATGAAGAAGATTCTAATGGACAATGAGAAGGAGGGTTTTCCAATCACGGCCCTAAGGGAAATTCGCATTTTACAACTTTTAAAGCATGATAATGTAGTGAATTTAATAGAAATGTGTAGGACAAAAGCTTCTGCTACCAACAGATATCGATCAACATTCTATTTAGTGTTTGATTTTTGTGAACATGATCTCGCGGGACTTCTTTCCAATGTTAACGTTAAATTTAGTTTAGGTGAAATTAAAAAAGTGCTCCAACAATTACTAAACGGACTGTATTACATCCATTATAATAAAATTTTACATAGGGACATGAAGGCTGCTAATATATTGATAACGAAAAATGGTGTGCTGAAATTAGCTGATTTTGGATTAGCGAGAGCCTTCAGTACTAATAAGAATGGACTGCCAAGTAGGTGAGTCAATATTGTTAGGTACTGGAGGAAAAGTGTTGCTATTTTTGAAAAAATGTAAGTACTTGCTATATGTTTTGAGTCTCCATAAATATGAAAACTCTAGAATTATAATTAGGCATGTCCATGAGTTCCACCTATAATGATCTAGGCTTTCCTGATTTAATTGTTTAAACAAAGATTGCATATTAAATTGTGGATCTAATAGTGATAGAAAGAACATGCTTTTATAGTTCAATAAATTAAGGTTTTATGTAAAAAATAGGAAACTGCTGAATGTTATTCAGTTAGTTAGACATAGAGAGGATAAAGTACAAGAAAATGAGTAGGAACTTTTGGAACAATACACAATGTTGTCATTAATAGTTTATAATAATAATAATAAATAAATTTTATTAGGCGCAGTGGCCCAAAAGGCTAATGACCGAGGTCTTCCTGCCTTTTACATTTCTGAATATACTTATGATACAAGGAACTAAATATAATATCACAGCGGAATCAATATTAGAAACATCTCACGATAGGAACAGTTGCAAATATTTATCACATTACAGAGTTTAAGAGACTATATGACATGTTTAAAAACAAATATATAAATAACTAAATAACAAAAATAAAACAATCAATCTTGTAGCCCTAAAAGGGATTCATATAGAGAAGTAGAATATTTGTGTTTAGGGTGAATATTTGAGTTTTTATAAGAATGAGTGGATTAATAGTGTTGAAGTTCTGGGGTTTATTGGTAAATTGTTTATTTGTAACCTGGAAACGATCAAGAATGGGTACGGTTTGAGTTTGTTGATATAGGAGAGCATTGGAAAGATTGTGAAGGGGATTTGATAGGTGCTTCTTTCTTTTTATGGTTCTCAGACTGCTTTTTTCACCAATTTGAACGTTACTGAGGGCTGATTTTCATGCGTTGCATAGGAGTACATGACCATATTCAAGTATCGGTCTTCAAATCATCGCATATATTTTGGTTCCTGTAATAATCTTGGGGTTCTCTTTGATAAAAAACTAACTTTTGCTCAGCATGTTGGAATGGGTTCATTAGTAGCCCAGAACTTATTGAATTGTGTCAAGTATATGTTCCTCCTAGACAAATGAGAGAATGTAAAGTATTCCAGTTGAGGCAACATCGAACAAAGTATAAAGAAAATTCACCAGTCAACTGTATTATGAGAAATGGAAGTTTGTTTTAAAAAAACTTTACAATTGATTATCCGAATTTGTTTATTTGTGATAAAAGATAGTATAGTTTATAATTACATATTGCACAATACAATGCTGACTCGCTCAGATCATGTTAAGGATCTTGGGGTGATATTTGATGAGGGTCTTTCTTTTGACCTGCATGTTAATAGTATTTCGAGCCGTGGTTTGAGGCTTGTTGGCACATTAGCTGATTTCAGCAGTGTGCAGTGTTTTAAATCTGTATACTGCTCAATGGTCCAATCTGTCTTGGAGTATGCATCTCTAGTCTGGGCACCAACCTATGAAATATACAGAAATAAAATCGAGAAGGTACAGGTCCGTTTCTTGAAATTTGTTGCTTTTAAGCAAGTTGTGCCATTCAGTGTAATACGGGATTATATGAGCTTGTTATCATTATATAATAGACGCATCTATCTTGACCTAATATTATTTTATAAGATCATAAACTCTATGGTTGATGCTCCTGAATTGTTGGGGGCTTTTTGTATGATTTATTGCCGTTAATAAACCATTATTATTATTATAAATCTAGATGTAACTTCTCTAAATTGTGATTGGTTAATTGTTTGTTTATTATTTAATTTTTCTTGTGATCTACATTTTAATTATAGACTGTTTATTGTTATTTAGTACTTTTGTGCGAATGGACCTGTCCCGTGTATGGATAAATAAATAAATAAAGAGTTTGGCCCTGGAAATACCTTCTTCTTGACATCTTGGGTGTGTAGTTTAAAATTTAGTTGTTGGTACATGATAATGCCTAAATATTTGCATGAGTTATTGAGATGAATAATGTGATTGAAAATTGTGACTATAGGAGAGGCATCAGAAATTTTGTAACAAAGAATGAGAAGATTAGATTTTTATGGATTGGGCATAATGCGCTATTTCTGCATCCATAAGTAGTGGCATTACAGAGAGTTTGAATATAGTTTTCTCGAGATGTGAGTCATGTCATGAGATATAATAAGTCCTATTTGCTAATGATACCAATGTGGTGGTGGAGGCTTCGAGCTTCAAAGAATTACAAATTGTGACTGGGAGGATATTATCTGTTTTTGACATATGATGCAGAAGAAATCGGCGTGCAATAAATGCATCCAAGACTGCCTTCATCATTTTCCATAAAAGGAGGAAATGATCTATCTCTTAATAATAATAATAATAATAATAATAATAATTCACACATAACTGGAGGATGCCAAGCGTTTGCCGCAACCGAGTATAAGGAAAGACACGACTCAGCCGCTAAGATACTCCACCAAGAGTTAGCAGAAAAGTTAAACCTATTACAGGTAGGAAAAGTGCCTTATTACAAGTACAATCCGGAGCCTATTCTTGAAAACAACCAGTTGAAGTTATATTGGGACCGAACGGTTCTGACGGATCAAACAGTAGCTCATAATATACCAGACATTATACTAATAGATAAAATTTCTAGGCGAACTACACTAATCGACATTGCGGTGCCTAACAACAACAACCTAAGGCCAAAATATAACGAGAAGATCGCCAAATACAGAGATCTGGAGGTCCAAATCCGAAGACAATGGGCAATGAACAGCATCCAAACGATTCCCATAATACTGTCAACAACTGGAGTGATACCGAAGAACCTCCTGCAGAACATCAAGGGACTGGGCCTTAGTGAGCATCTTTATAAACCGATGCAGAAAGCAATTCTCCTAGCAACCGCGCGATCCGTCCGAAAATTCATGGGAAATGCAGCAGACAACGTCACCTAGGACCCGATAACATGGAAAGGGTTCCCACAGAGCTTCATACTTTTGGCGTCTTTGTATTGCCTGGTATGAGTGAATAATCCCTGGCGGGAGTGCGAAGCCGTTTGGCTTGTAAATCATAATAATAATAATAATGTTTATTCATGATATACATACAAAAAGTATTTTCACAAGTCAAATATAAAATAACATATAGTAAAACATTAAGTAGACAAGAACAAATCAGTCTAAAATTTAAAAAAACACAAAACTTTTTAAACAAGTCAAGTTTACAAATAAAACAAGTACAGTGAGGGAATGATCTGTGCTTTTCCTGTCATATTAAATCATTGAAATTATTTAAAAGAAACTCTTCAATGCTGTAGAAAGCTTTTTTCTTCAAATAGTTTTTCATTTTGGACTTAAGCTGCTGCGCACCGAGGTTTTTAACATTAGGAAGCACATTAAAAAATTTTAGCCCATAGTGGTTCGCACCATCCCTGGCTCTAGCAGTTCTACTATAAGTCAAAGTAAAACAATTCCTGCCCCTCGTGTTGTAGTTGTGGTAATCACTATTACAGATATACCCATCAGCATTCTTTTTGATATGCATAAGGCAATTCATGATATAAAGAGATGGCAACGTAAGAATGCCAAGGGAGATAAAACTGGCCCTACAACATTCCCTGAACCCCAGACCAGACATGATCCTTATGCAACGCCGTTGTATTGCAAATACCCTGGAAGCATGCGATGAATGCCCCCAACAAAGGACAGCGTAGCTAAGATGCGAGTGGATATGACCATAGTAAGCATTCATAAGAACATCATTAGACACTATGTTTTTCAGATTACGTATTATAAATGTATTTCTACTTAGAATACTTATAAGATGTTCAGCATGTCGCTCCCATGTCAGTTTAGGGTCAAGATATATGCCCAGGAACTTTACAGCTGATTCACTCAGATTCAAAGCTCTCAGTGAAAAATCCATTGTCTGGGTCTTAGTCTCATTGAGGACTAATTTATTAGCAGTAAACCATTTCTGAATATCTGACCGCGTGCTCTCCGTCTGTCGACTAAGATTTATCAAATCGTCCGCTTTCTCGAGTGCCGTTGTATCATCAGCAAACAAAATAATGTCTGTACCCTCGTTTGAAATACATGAACAAATATCATTCACATATAAAAGAAACAACAACGGCCCAAGAACTGAGCCTTGGGGCACACCGTGAATGACTGGACTCGGGCTTGATGCTTCACCACCAAATGTTACATACTGGAGACGATTTGATAAGTAATATTTAAGAAGATTGACTGTGCAATCATTAAAGTTATATTTATAAAGTTTTTGAATCAACAGATTATGCGACACGCAGTCAAAAGCTTTTGTTAAATCAAAGAAGGACACCCGGACATACATCCTTCTCTCAAAACAGTCTTGAATGTAAGTAGTTAGATGGTTTATGGTAGCTGTAGTTGACATGTTGCAACGAAAACCAAACTGACATGGACTAAACAGGCACTGGTCTTCAAGATAGTCACACATCTGATTTTTTAAAACGCTCTCGAAAATCTTACTAAATAGTGGCACAATTGAAATTGGCCTGTAGTTAGCAACATCATCGCAGGCTCCCTTCTTAAACACTGGCACCACACGAGCCAATTTCAAACATGCGGGAAAAACAGCTGATTTAATACAATTGTTAATAATTTTAGCTAGCGGGTATATTACAATATTTTTTATGGTCTTAAGTATCCTAATATTTAGACCAAAGCAGTCCTTACTAGCACTATTATTAAGGTTAGACATTATATCCCTCAGATTATTAAAAGTAATTTCATTAAAGTTAAATGTTGGACCCAAGCTATTTGTATTTAGGGAGTCTAGGTAGCCAAGTGGGTTGGAACCTGAATTTGGAATATTCCGCATTATATTTTCAGCAATATGCATCTTTTATTAAATTTATAAATGTTTCGAACTGTATACTAGGAGCAATTTATGTGTTATTAACAAATGACCAATCAGTATTACTGATATTATTATAGAGATTAAAAAGCCCTATATCTGTAATGGGTCTATAGGTTACCCTAACATTATTTATTATGGATGGTTTTTTTGTTTTGTAATTAAATAAAATAGCCGAATGATCTGACATATTCGGGTCAATGACCTCAAAATCAAAATGACTACTTATATTTGTAAAAACATTATCCAAGCATGCATTATACCTAGTAGGCCGATACACCACCCTGGACAGTCCGTAGGACTCAAACAAGTTGCAAACCACCTGGGCTTCAGATGAATTTCTATGAAAATGTACATTAGAATCTTCGGTTGAGTTTATTTGAAAATGTACATTAAAATCTCCCGTCACTATTATGCCCATGCTCAAATCCAGACGATCCAACAATGTTGCCAACCTATTTATATAATTAGAAAGATCGCCATGTGGAGATCTATAAATTGTTACAATCTGGATGTTATTATGTATAATACCTGCAGCCTCAAAATGCAGTTCCTCCGACATACCAACCACGTCAAAGGGCAATGGATGCACTCCAAGGCCGGCCCTAGCAAAGACAGCCACACCTCCATGTTGGTGTTCAGATCTACAGAAACCAGAGACCTGAGCAAAGCCACTCAAGGCGGTAGATACTAATTCCCCGGACCCCAACCAGTGTTCATTAATACATAAAATATCATATTGCTTATCTATTAAAAAAGAATCCAATAAATTATTTTTATTTCTTAGACATTGAATATTGTAATGGAAAACCGACAGAAAAGCACAGATTTCCCTCTCTGCATTTAGTTGATTATGGCCACTTGATCCTTGGTTATTGGACGGCATCGAAGATTGATAAAATGGTTGTATATTGTGCCAATAGGCCAGACATCCTCACACATAACCTTGGCCTTCTCTTCGGGCCGAACACCAACCTTAAATGAACTTCTCCATCTGTCTTTTTTTGTTTTAATCTTTTCAGATGAACATTCCTCCAGGCCCAAATTCTCCTTCAGGTATGTTTCTATGTCCTCTGCCGTGGTTTTGGGGCTAAAACCAGAAACAAAGATCCAAGACAAATACTTTTTCAACCCTGCTCTTGGCTTCACAACCTCAAGTTTACAATTTTCTTTTTTACCCAAGTTAGGTGCTGGACGATTATGATGATTAAGCATTTTACTACCCCTTTCAGTGTTAACATCATTACTGTTTTGCCCTTGTTCGTCTTTCGTTAGGTTAATGAATTTTTTAAGTTGGGCTTCTGTTACGGCTTTTTTTACATGTTCTTGTTGTATTTTCTCCTGTAATTTGGGCTGATTTATAACAAGATGTGAAGGACTTTCTATAACTTTTGGATTCTGCCTGGGTACCCTGTCCCTATTCCGAGATATCTTGGAAGTGTCCTGCTGTTTATTTTGTTGCTGTTCCTTCAGTTTAAGGTCAAATTGCTCTTTAAGTTCTTTAAGTTTTATATTTAGATCTCCCTGGAAAGCATCCAATTTTTGTGAATAGATTTCCCTGATTTTGTCAACTGCATCTGCCATTGATGTTTCCATGTCAGCTTTCAGTTGTTCAAAATGATTATTAAGTGCTGTTGTAACACTGTTGGTGGAATTTCTTACCATTGATATGCAATTATTACAAGCAAATATAAGGATCCTTTGTCTGCTTAGCCGGATAACATGAGCTTCTGATGTAGAAAGCTTTGAACATGCAAGGCAATGAGCATCACTACAGAAATCGCATATCATTTTAAATTTGATTTCTTCCGCTGTTAGAGCGGTACAACACTTTGAACAGTTCATTTTTAGGTCTATATGTGTTGTAACAAAGGCACTTACCTACTCAATTCAATAAGCACCCCTGTAAGAATTTTATCCTTGGCAATATGGCAACGCTGGAGGGCCACCACACGTTGTGCACCATTAAAAGTTGTTTTTATTTAATTATTTTTGGTGTTTTAACATAAACCTTCAATGGTAGTGATTCTTCTAGGTTTATATTCACTAATCACTATGAAGAAAAATATTAATTTTTGGATTTTAAGGTAAATTTTACAATTTTTCAACAGTAAACAAAAACAAACAACCTCGCAATGTTGCCACGTTCTCTTCTCTTAATGAAAAGAAGATCTCTTAAGGTTCTTGGGTTGTTTTTTGGATGATAAACTGCGTTGGATAAGTTACGTATAACATTTTGTAGGTAAGCTGAACTCAGCTTACTTTGCTATACAAAATCTCAAAGCTATTTTCAATAAAAAACAACTTATCAACATATATTATACACTTGCATATCCCCACCTAAAATACTTGGTTCTATTTTGATGCCAGTCTACTGATTGGGAGAGAGTGATTGTATTACAGAAATGTGTGCTTAGGCTTATTTTTCGATTGGGTGCTGCAGACAGTTGTGGACTTTTTTCAGCCTTCAAGAGAGGGCCTAAATACTTGTGTAATGCTGTTTTTAACAAATTACCCGAGAATCTCAAGAAGCTACCTATAAAGCAGTTTATGAAACAACTGGTTTCATTTCTTTATGCTAAGACATTTTCATTCTATTATTACATATTTGGAAAGCTTACTGCTCTTTTGAACTATCATATTGTATTCTGTTACTTACTTTATATTGAATTGTTTTTTTATTGACATGTTGAATGGGATATAATATTGGCTTTTTTAATAAAAATTTATTGATTTATTATGTATTGATGAATATTAGATTTTAGTTGTCTTAGAAGTTTTTTGACTAAGAATTGCGCTCCAGGCTGGTGTTTTTACTCCTTTCATTCTTTCCTACCCATATGTCGTTAAATAGTGAAACTATGTGACATATTTTTGATACAATAATTCTGATTTTTTTTTATCTTGAATACCTTTTTCTGTTCCTTTTAATGATCGATGATTGTTTAGTTTATTTATTAATAATATATATAAGTAGTTTCTGTCACAGCACCTGGTTTTAGGTTAGATTAGATTTATTTATTCATTCCTACAGATCATATCCATAACAATGGACAATTCAAAACTTAAAAAAAAAAAAATACACTTGCAAATCTAACATCTGTCCTTGAGGGACATGAACTTTCTTTGTTTTTTTTTTTTTTAATTTGTGTCAGTTTATTTTAGTATGTCATTGTTCTGCAAAGCTTGACGATGTTTGATTGTTGTTTTTAATTTTAAAATATGAGTTTAGTTGTTAAGATATGTATGTAATTGTATATTAGTCTATGACTAAATAAAGGATTTTATATAACATACTAGCGACCCGCCCCGGCTTCGCACGGGTGCAATGCTGATACTAAATACACTACAGAAAAACTGTGATTATTTATTTTATTTTTACAACAATTATTACATCGGCCTCCGACGCGCTATTTATAGGCACGCTGCCGCCGCTCCGGTCGGCCAGTACCGCCGCAAGCGCTACTTCCCGCAATTTTAAATCTGTAATATCTTCGAAAATATTCATTTAAATCTTGTGCTGTAAAGGACCATATAGATCTATATTAAATCAACAATGTATTTAAGCTATTTAATTGGATAAGGATTAATGCTGTATTGGTTAAAATCGCTTCAAAATTTGCCATTATTTGTCGTAAAAAGTAAATGACAAAAAAATGTTATTGTGGGATATCCATGAGAGATAGACATATACCATCGCGGAGTTTTCTGTAGACCTTTTCAATGTGTACAAATAATTAGTACATTATTTTGATAAATCTCGTAGGGTTCAGCCTGCGTTTGCAATGTAAGCGGAAAAAAATATGATAATTAACGACATCACATTAGAAACCTCAAAAATAACAGTATTTCTCCACTATTTAATGGATGTTATTATACATATAAACCTTCCTCTTGAATCACTCTATCTATTGAAAAAAACCGCATCAAAATCCGGTGCGTAGTTTTAAAGATTTAAGCATACAAAGGGACATAGGGACAGAGAAAGCGACTTTGTTTTATACTATGTAGTGATAAAGTTCATGATACAAAGTAACAAAAACTTGACGTTATGGCAAGAAGATTCAATCAATCAATCCTTATTTAAAAAGCTGTTGATTTAACATGTCAGTAAAAAACAGTATAATGTGAACTAACAGAACACACTATAATAGTTTAAAAAGCCAGTTAGCTTTCCTAGTATATTTTAAAGGAAGCACAATAAAACGATACCAATTTTTTCTAGAACTGCCTTATTGGTAGCTTCTTGAAATCCTGAGGTCACTTGTTAAATAAATAAATGCTTTATTAACGGTCAAACCATTTAAAAATTTACAACACTTTACAACTACAAACAAGTTTCCAAATAGATAAAAAAAACAATAGTAAACAATAAACAAATAAATCCAAAGCATCCGGTAAAACTACAGTAAGCTCACATTTAAGACTACATAAAGAACAATGAGCAGTAAAAAATTTGGACTATAGATTACGCTTTAAAAAATTTTTAAAACTATTTAAGGACATGTTAAAAATATCCAAATCAACGTGATCACGGGATAATTCATTAGCTAAAGTGCACATTCTATTTAGTGGTGCATAGGTGGAATAGTTGGTTTTATGAACATCCACAGAGAACACTTCAACCCATCGACTACTTCTCTGAGGCACATTGAAACCAATACGCATTAGTAGTTCTGGAGAATTTATTATACTATTAACGATTTTAAATAGATAAAGTAAGTCAATGTATTCCCTGCGATGTTCAAGAGGCTTCAAATTTAATTGGAGCAGTAAATCAGGGTAGTTGATATTCTCTTTAGGAACGCCTAGTTTATACGCTACAAATCTTAAAAAGCGCTTCTGCACTCTTTCTAGCTCCAATTTGTGTACATTGTAGAAAGGTGACCATATTGGTGAGGCATACTCTAATATAGAACGCACAACACTGCAATAAACATTTTTAAGACAAATAATATCATTGAAGTCAGACAAATTTCGTGTAACAAACCCCACTAATTTCATTCCCTTATTAGTGATATTATGTATATGCTCTTTAAAAGTTAACTGACTGTCCAATATTACACCAACATCAGATATAGAATCGGTCAATTCCACAGACACACCGTTAATCTTATAATTGTACTCAATTAAAGTCTTCTTTCTACAGAACCGCACTGTCTTGCACTTTCCAATGTTAAGGTACAATCTATTAGTAGTACACCATACGCTAAATGCATCCAAATCAGACTGTAAATCAATGCAATCTTGCAAAGATCTAATGCACTTAAAAAATTTTAAATCATCAGCGAAAAGCAGTGCCGTTCCATGCGAAAAAGACTTGACGACATCATTCAAAAACAAGTTGAACAGAAGAGGGGCCAAATGCGCACCCTGAGGAACCCCAGATTGTACCCTAATTTCACGCGACAAGTAGTTCTTATATCGTACAATTTGTATTCTCCCCGTAAGATAGCTTCGCATCCACGAAAGGAGCGGATCTTGAATACCAATAGATTTAAGTTTAGTTAAAAGACAAGTATGATTCACTGTGTCAAACGCCTTGGAAAAATCAGTATATATAGCATCAACCTGGCAACGATCCTCCAAAGCACATAGCAAAAAGTCAACATAAATCAAAAGATTTGTAACTGTGGACTTCCCCTTACAGAAACCATGTTGTTCTGGAACTATATAATTGCCAAAAACAGTTGTTAATTCATCAGTTAAAAGAGAATCGAATATCGAATATTTTTCAAAGTATGGAACATTTAGAAATTGGCCTATAATTTTCTATATGTGCTCTATTTGAATTCTTATATATAGGGTAAACATAACCCCTCTTCCACTCATCAGGAAAAATCCCACTTTGAAGGGACAAATTATATATATAATATAGTACTATATAAAATTTTTATAAAAAAATTGAACCGACTTCTAAAAGTGCGCTAAAAAGTGAAAAATAACCATAAATTTTTATATGAAATTGAACTTTTTGAAATCGGCGCCAAACTAATACTTGACAAAATGTGATTTGCATAAACAGATTTAAAATACTTTTTTTGTAATTGCTTTCTTACTATAATTTGTATATATTAGTAGTTATTTATTTCATTTACAAATAATTTCATATAAAAATTTATGGTTATTTTTCACTTTTTAGCGCACTTTTAGAAGTCGGTTCAATTTTTTCATAAAAATTTTATTTTTCTATTTTTAGTTTTAGAATTCATTATGATATTCATAAACTATTTGAACTAATAACTAATCGAAATTAGTGTACGTCGCAATGACTCCAAAGTGGCAAAAAAGAACAAATTTTATCCAAAGTTGTAAATCACCCTAAAATGAACCACTAAAAATTCTTTATTCTTAGAGTTTTCCAAATACCAATCAATTTGGGTCAAATGAATATTTAGTCTGTCATAGAAAATCGACTATCTTAAATTTCAAAATAATTTTAGATTGGTAATATAGGCCCCCAACATCTTCCAATATCGATATTTAAAGAAAATAGATTAATTTTTTATCCACCATATTAGATACGCCATATTAAATTTTTTTAAATAATTTTAGATTAGTCATGTGTGACCCCGCAAACTCTCCCGTACCAATTTTGGTTAAAATCGGACAAAATTGATTTTTTTTGTTCGCCATATTAAATCCGCCATATTGAATTTTTTAAAAATAATTTCTGATTCTATATGTGAGGCCCCGAAAACTTCCCCATACCAATTTTGGAGAAAATCGGACAAAAATGATTTTTTTCGTCCTCCATATTGGATCCGCTATATTGAATTTTTTAAAAATTACTTTAGATTCGTCATATGCGACTTCGAAAACTCCCCCGTACCAATTTTGGAGAAAATCGGACAAAATTGATTTTTTCGTCCGCCATATTGAATTTTTTTAAAATAATATTAGTTTCGTTATGTGGCACCTCGAAAACTCCCCCATACCAATTTTGGAGAAAATCGGACTGAATTAAATTTTTTTGTCCGCCATATTGGATCCGCCATTTTGAATTTTTTAAAAATAATTTAAGATTCGTTGGGTACAACCCCGAAAATTCCTCAATACCAATTTTGGAGAAAATCGGACAAAATTAATTTTTTTGGCCGCCATATTGTAAGCGCCATCTTGGATTTTACTGCACCAATTTCATCTAAAAAAATATGGGACCACCGCAGCAACTTCCTTTATATAACATAAAAAATTTCATTCAAATCGGTGCAGCCGTTCCGGAGGAATCGGTGTACATACATAAAAAAAATACATAGTCGACGAATTGAGAACCTCCTTCTTTTAGAAGTCGGTTAAAAAGTATTTAGGCTTTCTCTTCAAGGCAAAAAGTCCATGCACATCAATTAAGATATTAGACTGGTATCATGAGTATTAGAGGGAATGGTAACAAATATTGCACCTTCTAAGATAGTTATAGAAGGAAATGTCAGAAGACGATTTTCCAGAAAAAAACCCTTGACAACTGTCTATAGGAACCAACCAAAAGATAAGTCTAAGCAAACGTTTCTGTAACACAAACACCCTCTCCCAATCAGTAGACTGACACCAAAATAGAATCAGGTATTTTAAGTGGGGATATTCAAGCACATAATATGCATTGATGATGAGTTGTTTTTTGTTGAAAATAGCTTTGGGATTTCATATAGCAGAGTATGCCTAGTTCAGTCTACCGACAACATATTATTATATAGGGCTTAACCAACATAGTTTATCATTCAGAATACAATCCACGACCCTTAATGAAGGGCATTTAGAGATTATCTTTCCAGTAAAAGTTAAATTATGATCATAAATTTCTGTCTTTTCATGGACAATGAAGTAGGCAGTCTTGGATGAATTTGTAATTCATCAGTGCTTGAAGCTTGCACTATCACACTGATATCATCAGAAAATAGGACTAATTGAGATTTATTATACCCTATGGTGAGCTGATACTTAGTAATGAATAAGCATCATATAGCAGTTATTATTAATAATTATTCAGACATAACAAATTATGAATTATAAATATGAAAAATTGATGGATCACTTTTGCACCAGGCTAAAACAATGGCCTGTAATCATTTCATCATACTATTTACAAGATTCTAACAGTAGTCTGGTGAAATTTTTTCCCATTCCTCTTAGACTCAGTCCTATAATATGTTTAACGGACATGGTGGAGAATCATAGTTATTTAGTAAAGCATGTTTTACTTGTAACCACAAATTTTCGATTGGATATAGGTCAGGACTTTGTGCCAGCCACTGTACTACCTGAAAGTCCTGAGAATTAAGCCAGTTCTTTATTATTTTGGCTGTGTGCTTTGGATTATTATCCTGCTGAAGATAACTTCATTTATCGAATAAGGCATATTATTCACATCTTCAATCAAATTGTATTTTAAAACATCTAGACATATTTCTTTATTCATATGTCCAACTATTCTGTGAATAGCACCCAGCCCATAAGCCGTCATGTATCCACAAAACTTAACATTCAAGTCAAACAAGTTTCATACAGATTTTAAAGCACAGGGAAGGTAATATTAAGCTTCGAGGATGTATGACAGCTTGGTCAGGATTCTAGTCATAGAATAGTCGGAAATATAAATAAAGAAATGTATGAAGTTATTTTAAAATACAATTTAATTGAAACTATGGATAATATGCCTCATCCAGAATGTAGAGCTCTGCGGAACCCTAAGGGAAGTCTCTTTGTAGAGGAAGAAGTACTTTTGATCTTGACCATCATCTTACGTCCCATCAGATTAGGCCTCCCATTCATTGTACTATCCTCGAAATCCCATTGCTTCCAACTTAGCAAGCATGATATCCAAAGACACAGTCAAAGGTATAAGTAAACTCAAAGTATAGACCCAGCACCAATCCTGGCCTATCCAACTTTATACACCATAAAATCTTTTGTGCTAAGAGACTTTAGATTGATTTCTTAAAAATATTGATTGTTCAAGCTTCCCTCATTTTCTTTGGTAAGTTATTGTACTGGTGTATTATGGAGATCTTTCATAATGAGCTGTGCAATGAACTGGTGCAACCAATCCGTCTCTACTTCTTGTCGGGTATTTTTATACATATAGAGTACATTTCAGAAAGTAGATTGGGTCTTTTTTAGCCTTTTTTGCAATGCAAATACGTTTACCCCTTTTCTCCATAGTTGAATGTTGTAGCAGAAATGTGGGTATATAAATGCTTAATAGGAAGTCATTAAATATGAAATTCCATTTGATTCTTTTAGTTTTAAGGAAGCTTGCTTAATAATGTCTAATTGAGGCTGCCATGAGAACTTTGAATCTAAATATGATCTCAGCAATTTTACGGCATGTGTGGCGTTATCTATAGTTATTTTTGTATTACCTTTGTGAAAGCAAACCATTTCTGTTTTATCAGAATTCGATATGAATAAATTTTAAGTAAAAAGGTTAAATTTCAAGCAAATCTATATTTATGATATTCTTAATGAATGTTTTAATATTTATGTACCTAAAGCAATTGCTAAAAATAAGAAGTTTCCTCATTGGTTTAGCCCTGAATTAAAGGCACTGATCTTAGAAAAGAAGAAGGCACACAGAAATTTTAAAATGTCTAATTCTGCTGAAAACTATATGGTGTTCTCTGATTTGAGAAGATCATGTAAGCAGTTATATGAAAGTACCTACCATGCTTATATTTCGAATATGGAGGGGACTATGTGCTCCGATAATAGTGCATTTTGGGATTATGTGAATGCAAAAAATGGAAGAGGTCGTTTCCCCAGCTCAATGTCCTATGGTGATTCTTGGGCTAATAATCAATCAGACATAGTGGAGCTCTTCAGGTTATTTTTTTCATCTGTATATTCTAGTAACTCCGGCGGCCTCCCATCTCATAACTGTGCAGGATCAACTGATCTTGGTTCTCTGCATGTGACACCTTTGGATGTATTTAATGCAATCTCACATCTAGAAAGTAGGTTGGGAGTGGGGCCGGATGGTATTTCACCTCATTTTATCAAAGGTTGCCAGTGTATTCTTTCCACAATATTATCAGAAATATTTAATGTATCTCTGTCCACTGGTGTGTTTCCTGATGTTTGGAAGGTTACTTATATTACCCCTATCTACAAGTGTGGTGATAGGACGAATGTTGAGAATTATAGAGGTATCTCAAAATTCTCTATATTTAGCAAATTGTTTGAACAGATAGTCCATCAAAAAATATATCCCCTATTTATAAGTATTTTTTCTACTGCCCAACATGGCTTTGTCCGTGGTCGCTCTGCAGTCACTAATCTTTTGGCTTATGAGCAGGTCTTGTTGGAGGCGTTGGGGAGGCGTTGTCAGGTGGATGCTATCTACACTGACTTCGCCAAGGCCTTTGACAAGGTAGATCATCAGCTTCTCTTGATGAAGCTAAGTAGTATGGGTATCCACGGAGTTTTTCTTAAGTGGTTTGAAAGTTATCTTTCCAATCGAACACAAAGGGTGAGGATTGATGGCGTTGAATCTGCTGATATACCTGTCACTTCTGGAGTCCCACAGGGTGCACATTTGGCACCCCTTCTTTTTAATTGTTTCGTGCATGACATAGAGGATTCTATAATCTCAAGCAGATGTCTTTTATATGCTGACGACTTAAAGATATTTAAGGTTGTTGGAGAGATAGAGGACTGTGTGGCCTTGCAGGGTGACCTGGATAGTTTTACTAAGTGGTGTGACCGCAATTTCATGCAACTTAATTTAACAAAATGTTCTGCCATTACTTTCTCAAAGAAAAAAGATAGTATAGTTTACAATAACACATTGCACAATACAATGCTGACTCGCTCAGATCATATAAAGGATCTTGGGGTGATATTTGATGAGGGTCTTTCTTTTGACCTGCACGTTAATAGTATTTCGAGCCGTGGTTTGAGGCTTGTTGGCTTTATTAAACGCACATTAGCTGATTTCAGCAGTGTGCAGTGTTTTAAATCTGTATACTGCTCAATGGTTCGATCTGTCTTGGAGTATGCATCTCCAGTCTGGGCACCAAACTATGAAATATACAGAAATAAAATTGAGAAGGTACAGGTCCGTTTCTTGAAATTTGTTGCTTTTAAGCAAGATGTGCCATTCAGTGTAATACGGGATTATATGAGCTTGTTATCATTATATAATAGACGCATCTATCTTGACCTAATATTATTTTATAAGATCATAAACTCTATGATTGATGCTCCTGAATTGTTGGGGGCTGTTGGATTCGCTGTACCTCAGAGGGTGCTTCGGGCCCATAGTCTCTTTAATGAACCATACCATAGGACAAACTATGCGTTTAACACCCCAATGTCCAGAATGAGTAGGGAAATGAATTCACTGCCTAGGAATGTTGACCCATTTATACTCTCTCTGAACTCATTTAAGAGTTGTATTAAAGAATTTTTAAATAATTGAATTTTATACATAATAGACTGTAGTGACAGTATTATTGTTTTAGTTAATTGTTATTCTTTTATTACTGATGTGACTTGTGATATTTTGTGATTGTTTCGTTTAGATTTTTTATTCTTATTTGATGTATTGTATATAAAATGGAATTTGTATGATTTATTGCCGTTAATAAACCATTATCATTATAAATTCTTTCTAGGTTTACAAATAGAGTAGTTACGTTATGGTATAGACCTCCAGAATTGCTTCTTGGAGAACGGAACTATGGGCCCCCAGTTGATCTGTGGGGCGCAGGCTGCATCATGGCTGAAATGTGGACAAGGAGTCCCATTATGCAAGTAAGAATAACAATAAGTTTTTATTTTTAACTTTTTATCAAAACGATTTGGCTTGGCTTTGCTTTATCTCTATCTTTTACCTAGCTGAGTATGTATGTAGTCATTTGTGTAAAAGAGTTGCCCTTATTGGCCAGTTTAAATGATAAATATGATACTAAAAAGGATCAAAACATGTTTTTTATTACTTAAGCCATATTATTCAGTATTTTTAATACCTGTTTTGAATTTTTTTTTAGGGAAATAGTGACCAGCAACAATTGACGTTAATATCTCAACTCTGTGGATCAATTAATCCACAAAGTTGGCCTGGAGTGGAGAATTTAGAGCTTTATAACAAGATGGAGTTACCCCAAGAACAAAAGAGGAAGGTAAGAAGTGTTTAATATTTGAGTAATTATTTTAAAAAAATACTCTTAAAATTCCTTATGAACCAATTTTTACAATGAGTATGTACATCGGGAGCGGTAGCACCGATTTGAATAAAATTTTTGCAGTATGTTCAGGAAGTTGCTGCATTGGTCCCATGTTATTTCGGCCTAAATTGGTTCAGTAAAATCCAAGATGGCGCTGATAATATGATAGACAAAAAAAAATAATTTTGTCTGATTTGCTCCAAAATTGGTATGGGGATCCTACATCACGAATCTAAAATTATTTTTAAAAAATTTAATATGGCGGATTAAAAATTCTCACTCTCTCTATAAATCTTTCGATTTTGTCCAAAATTGGTATAGGAGAGTTTGTGAGGGTGTAGGTTAGGAATTTAATTTTTTTTTTTAAATTCAGTATGACGGACTAAAAATTTAACATCTCTCCTGGTATACCTTACGCTCATGTCATCGATATTTGATTCCTGTTATTCTCTTTTAAAAAAATCATTCAATCCTATATTTGAGACACGACTTTTGAAAAAGAATAAAAATTGCTGAATTAATAATAATAATAATAATATCCTTTATTTGCCAACAAAATTATGATCACATAACAAAGCAACGTCAGAGAAAGAAATGTTTAACATTAAGAATTGTAAATATGTCGATCTAACTACAGTTAATATAAAAACTAATCGACATTTCGATAGGAACCTTACACAAAGGAAAACAAAAGGAGAAAAAGATAATTTAAAAAAGTAGTAATAAGAAAGTCAGTTTAAACTGAACAAAGTTTTACAGTTTTCAAAATAAGATATTCTAATTTAAAAGGAATAAAATTTTTACACACAAAACAAATGCTTGACAAAAACCCACTAAACAAAAAATATTAAATTAAAAATATTGACATTACAAAAACTATTCATTAAAATTGAAAGAGTAAAAGCACCTATCAGAAAACCATTCATTTACGCGTCTCTTAAAGCAATTAATCGACTCGGTAAGCCAGATTTCTCTTGGTAACATCCTTACAGCTTTAATCGCCATATAGTATGGTCCTCTCTCATAGAAGGTGGAGTTATGGAAAGGTACCCTTAGGTCATTCGCCCCTCTGGTAGTCATAATCATGTTTCCCCCATAGAACTGTCTATTCAGCGGACAAGCATGACTAAAGATCTAAAGTATAATGAGGGAACAGTAAGCAACTTAAACTGAGTAAAAAATGGTCGACATGAAGCTCTTGGATGTAGGGGGAAGATGCATCTTATTATGCGTTTTTGAATTTTAAATATATTAATAGCCTTTCTTGATGATCTCCAAAAGGAAATACCATAAGAGACAAGAAATTGTATTTGCCCAAGGTAGAAAAGCCTAACAGTCTCGGCAGTGATCACGTCACAAAGCCTTCGGACTACACCACACAAACTGCTAAGCCTAGCCCCAAGAGCTGAGATATGATGTTCCCAGTTGAAAGAGGGGTCCAAATGAACACCCAAGAACTTAACCTGTTCCAAAGTAGGTATAGATCTACCCCCAAGCCATACAAGCAGTGACTCAGACCTTATTGCATGTTTTGAGAAAAGAATGAGGCCGGTTTTATCTACGTTTAGAGTGAGGCCGTTATCAGAACACCACTGCTGCATTTTCAATGCAGAGTTTGTGCACTTTTGGGACAGTCTTGCCATAGAAGTGTCCGCCAGAATCACTGATGTGTCATCAGCAAACTGGCAAACGCTATCCGCGGCCAATCCATCCCCCAGATTGTTTACATATATTAAGAATAATATGGGTCCCAAAATGGAGAACTGAGGTACCCCCTGCAACAATTTAGTTCTATCTGAAAAGTAATGATGATTATTTTTAGCAAAGCAGACTGTTTGCTGCCTATCTGATAAGTAGGATTGCGGCAAACTGGCAGCAACACCTCTGACCCCATACGCACCAAGCTTTGTCAAAAGCAAGTTATGATCCACAGTGTCAAAGGCCTTAGACAAATCAAAATATAGGCCTGCCACTTTATCATTTGTGTCAATTCTTTCATTTATATAAGAAATTGCGTTAAATATTGCCATTTCAGTAGATTTGTTAGGTCTAAAGCCGAACTGATTTTTACTCAGGATATTGAGTCTATTTAGATGTTCAAGTATTCTAGTATATATAACTTTTTCAAAGACCTTTGACACTGCTGGAAGCAGGGAGATTGGTCTGTAATTTTTGATGCACTGGCGATCCCCTTTTTTAAATATAGGAATCACTTTGGCCGTCTTGAGATTAGTAGGAAAGATCTGTGTGGCAAAACTTTCATTAACAATATTTGCTAAGGGATTACTTATGCAGTGTGCGACAAATTTTAAAACATATACGGGCACGTCGTCCAGTCCCGCTGAAAATTTATTAGGTAAACTCATAAGTGTTCGAAAAATTTCATTGGAATTAACTGGTGATAAGAATATTGTAGGATAATTAACTTCAGTTTGAAACGTAAGGTTAAGATTTGGATTATTGTGTACATTGAACTGTCTGCTAAATAGTTCAGCAATATCTTTTGGGTCACTATGAATATGATCATCTATTTTTAGGGTTATGTCGTAATTCTTTTTAATCTCATTGCATTCGGTTTTAAGAATATTCTAGGCAGTTTTAATTTTATTTTTGGAATTAATAATCCTCCTATCATTTAAATTTTTATGATAATCAGATAGGTATTTCCGATAAATCTTTCTTTCTGACCTATATGTTCTATACACAGCTTGACTTTTTGTTTGCTTGTACCACACATACAGGTCTTTGATGTAGTTTGAATAGTTACGGATTTCGGTATTTACCCAGCTTGCTTTATGATATTTGATTCTACTTGTACTGGTTGGGAAAGAAAGGTCAAAATAATAGAATATTCGAAAAAATGTGTCATATTTTTCGTCAGCACCGTATGCTTGATCTACCTCATTCCAAGGCTCATTTATAAGGTAGTCCTTAAAACGTAATAAATTATGGTTATTGAAAAATCTTTTTTTTGTATAAGTCTGCTGATACTCCCTATTTACCTTTATTTGCAAAACTTGGCCCCAGTGGTCAGAAATATTGCTGATAAGTATCTCTGAATCAATATTATCATTCTGTATGTTGCTAAAAATGTTGTCTAGTTGAGAGCCGGACTGATCCCGGGCTACCCTGGTAATCCCCATAATATGAGGTTTTAAACCATAACTGTCCAGTAACTGCAACTGTACTGTCTTCAGGGTCATGGAAATGAAAGTTGAAATCCCCACCCACTATAAAAGTTTTGGTTGGGCAGTATAAATCATCTAATAATTCAATAAGATTATCAAAAAAAACCTCGACATTACCTGATGGCGATCGATAGATACATATGAAAATAAAAATCTTATTATTAATATTACATTTAGTTAAACAATATTCAAAGTGCTTCTCAGCTGCCTCGGGTAGCTGAGCATTATCAAAAAGTGTTGCCTGTAGGTTTTCCTTTAGGAAAATTGCTGTTCCTCCTCCTTTGTGTTGGTGTCTTCCAAAGTAACTTATTAATTTATATCCATTCAAGTTGAACCTGACTATACCATCATCCTTTAGCCAGTGTTCAGTTATAAATAAAATGTCGGGATATATATCTGTTAAAATAACTTGAAATTCTAAGAATTTGGAATTTAGGCTTTGTATGTTAATGTGGAACAGTCTCATAATATTCTTTTCATCATTCTTGGATTTTTTGCCATTGGATACTCTCAAGGGTTTGTGTTTATGTATGGCTGCTTCATGTCTAAAAAATTTCTTCCATAAGAGAAGTTGAACCTTTGAATTGATCAACAAGATGCGATGTTACCACGATGAACAAGTGCCGTATTTAAAACTTTTGAAAAGTATTTTAGATTTTAAGAAATAGGAAAATACAGGGTAAAAGTTCAAAAGAAACATTAAGAGGGACACTACCATGAACGGATTAAAAAAGGTCTTGTTCTCAATTTTTTTTGGTAACAAAACTGTTTAGGATTTGTACCAAAGATATTTTATTAAGCATACATTGAACTTATACTATAAAAAAATTTAAATTTATTACATTATAATTGAGGCTCTAACGTTGTTTGAAGGTTGTAAATAATATTGAAGATTGACTAAAATGTGGTTGTCGGACTTGCATTGTCTTGTTTATTTTTACGACGTTTCGATTAGGTTATATCTCGAATCATTATCAAGTACAAACTGAATGTTTATCTTAAGGCTAGGAGCTTATATAGAGCCATTGAAGCGCAAAGTTTCATTTCACTGTACACACCTCAATGATTTGATGTTACGAAGTAGTGGTTGCCAAAGATTAGGTATCTCAACACTAGGTTTACTGAAGATTTCATTATTATTTTTTATTATAAGCTGCTTCTATAAATTTTCTTTTTTTCATGTTTGATTCCATATATATTGCCGCGGCTTTATACCATTTTATATGGTGTTGTTTATCCTAGACGTGTTCTGCAATACCTGATCTCAACGTTTTCCCTTTTTGTGTATGAGTTTTATGTTGCTTAATTGTAACTTCTGTAGTCGGTTTCTCCAATATACATTTCACCACACTCACCTGGAACTCTATAAACACACTTTTTTATCAGTAGTTTTTGGTTTTGTTTTTGTTAAATAAGCTCTAAGTATATTTCCTGTTTTAAAGACTGTTTTCATATTATAACTGATGGCAATTTGTCATATTTTCTCCGAGTAATCCTTAATGTACGGAGTTGTGAAGAAGGAATATATATAAATCCTTTATTTAGTCATAGACTAATATATAATTACACACAAATCTTAACAACTAAATTCATATTTTAAAATTAAAAACAACAATCAAACATCGTCAAGCTTTGCAGAACAATGACATACTAAACTAAACTGACAAAAATTTAAAAAAAAAAAAACAAAATTCATGTCCCTCAAGGACAGATCCTATTAAAAAAATACTGCTTGAGACACCGCTTAAACTTATTTAGAGATTTTAAACGTTTAATATTTGTGGGCAATTGATTAAAACTGTAGATCTTTAAAAAATACAGAGGTTTGTGTTTGTCTTTTTAATACTGGAAGAATATAAAAGTCATCCTTTGAACTAGTGTCATATGCATGTATATTTCTACTATAATTAATATGATTCTGTAAATATGTAGGAGAACTACCCGATCTGATTTTAAAAATAAACATCAGTGTTTGATGGTGAAAGAAGTCCTCCACCGACAACCATTGCATTTCTCTCAACATGTAGTTAATTGATGTTCTTCTTGTACCTGAGACTCTCATGGCTCTATTTTGCAATTTTTGAAATCTTGCCTTTTCATTTTGATTAAGAAGGAACAAAATTGTGGAGCAATAAACAAAGTGCGGCAATACCAGAGTGTTAAACAGGATTGTTTTAGTGCACCTTGTCAAAAAATTAGAACATCTTTGAATACAGTTAATTTTATAAGAGATTATTTTTATTAAGTTATTTGCATGTTCTTTAAATTTAAGTTGTCTATCTATGATTACTCCTAAATATTTAAACTTTTTCACCATTTCAATTGTTTAATTGCCTACTTTAATAATAGGATCTCCACGAGAAAAGTTCTGTAATCATTCTCATCGCAGATTATCATAAATTTGGTTTTTTCCACATTTATTTTTACTTGCTTACAAGAACACCACCAATATAAATTTTGTAATATAGAGTTAAGTGTGTCAACCAATTGAATACGATCAGAACATGCAAAATATAAAAGAACAACATCTGCAAAATCTGCAACAATCATCAGATGTATTCATTATATCGTCAATATATATAAAAAATAATAATGGATCTAGCACACTACCCTGTGGAACACCCATGCTGCTCTCAATCTCGTCAGATACAACGTCATTCAATTTCAATCTATGTTTTCTTTTAATTAAGTAATTATTCATAAATTTCAACACTTCACCCCTTATACCGACGCTTTCTAATTTTTTAAGTAGTCTTTCCCTATCTAAAGTCTCAAAGGCCCTCCTCAAATCCATGAATACAGCACCCGTAATAAGATTTTGATCGAAACTGTGTTTCCAGTCATAAAGTACATAGTGCACTGCAGTTTCACAGCTATGCTTACCCCGAAAACCAGATTGCATACTATTTATTATTTTTTTGGCTTCTATGAATTCTAACAGTTGTTTCATCACTACTGATAACGATTAAAGATACAACCTAATCGAAACGTCATTCAAATAAACAAAAATAAAGACGATGCAAGTTCGACAACTACATTTTAGTCGACCTACAAATAAATTATGTATAGTCACTTCAATTTTTTTTTTTATTATCTCTAGGTCAAAGAGCGTCTCAAGCCGTACATGAAGGACCCGTACGCAATTGACCTACTAGACAAACTTCTGGTACTGGATCCCTCAAAACGCGCTGACGCTGACACAGCTTTAAACCACGAGTTTTTCTGGACTGACCCGATGCCGTGCGAACTAGGCAAGATGTTGGCCAATCACACGCAGAGTATGTTCGAGTTTCTGGCTCCAGCGAGGAGAGCAACGCAGATTAGCCGACATCATTCCATGCCCAGACCTACGACTTCTGCTGTCCAAGATAATGGCTATCAGGATAGGGTTTTTTAGGGAAAAAGACAAGTTTAGAAATATTTTTTTTTGTATAGGCTGAGGAACAGCATGAATAAAATTATATTTATATTATAGAATGGAATTTTTAGGTTTCGGAGGGTCAGTGAAACCTATGGTTGTGGAGGTATAACGTAAAGGGTAGCAAATGCTAAAGACTTTACACAAGACATTATAATTGTGAAATTTAAAAGACATTTCTTGGAATTTGAAAAAGCTTCCATTTTGCCTCTGTTATTATCAAAAAATGTTATTATCAGAAAGAACGAGTAATGTCTCATTTATTTTGTTTAGTTTTAAAAGAAAAATTGTACATTTTGTATTATTTCAAATGGAAAGGCTGGTTCAGTTCTTATTGTTCATACATTGTACCACTGGTGTGAGTATAAGAAAATGTTATTTTTATTTGGATTATTTCAAACTGTATCTTTTGCTATGGGGAACTATATACCTTTGTAACTTTTGGATAATTATTAATTTAAGTATTAATAAACCTTGATTTATATAAGCAATAAATTATCTAACGCATGGGCACACTCAGCAGAAGCGACCATACAGGGTGCGCCAAACTTGATAAAGTGTTAGAACTATTTAAAAAACCACTTGAGATTTTTTTTGTAAAATTTTGGTTGTGGTCGTAACAGATAGTAATCGGATTTCTTAAAATATTTTTAAAGGTGTGACGTTGCCAGATCTATTATTAGCTGATATTAAAGTCCAAATTTTTAAATAGGACACTCTTCATATTATTGTATTTTTATATTCTTTGGAAGATGTTGTGCATATTTTCTATGACATATTGTATATCTGTGTCTAACCATTTTTGAGATATTAATTATTTTTGCTAACAACAGTAACCGATTTCCTTGATGGATTACCTCTGGAATCAGAACCCAGGAGTTGACCGCCTAGGTTACCAGATCTTATCACTTTAGATTTTTATTTTTGGGGCCAGAGGGTGGATCCAGGAAGGGGGGGGAATCCTTCCCCAAAGAGCTTCGATTTTCAAAAATAGACTCTCCTGCCTGATGCATTGGGAACGTGGATCTGGCTGAACCCTAGTTATGGGATTTTGGTTTGCTTAGGCTTATGGCACATTAAATTAATTATGACGCTTGTCATACTGTACTGTCTTGTCATATACAAGCCCAAGCAACCAAAATTCCATAACTGGGGTTCAGCCTGATCCACGTTCCCAATGCATCGGGCAGGCGAGTCTATTTTTTCAAAATCAAAGCTCTTGGGGTGCTGTCGCCCCCCATTTTGAATCCTCCTCCTAGAATGGGGGTTATTTTGACCTTTTCTTCACACTTGTGATATCCACCCCACCCCCCCAAAAAAAAAAAAAGGAGTAAGGCTGAATTCGCTCCTGTTTGGACAGAATAAAAGAACTTGTTTACCAAACTCCAATCAATACTGAAAAAGAGCTACAAAATCGGGTAAGAGAAACACTTCAATTTTTAGACATCAGGGAGATGCAAGCAGCAAAAACCAATGATGTTATGACATCAATACTCGAATGTTCGAGAATTAATGGAAGAAATTTTAAACAGTTTATCTACTTATTCATTTTAATGTCTTTTCTTCCTATTTTATTTTTAAATGTTCTTAATATGGTATTTGCACTTTTTACTTAAAATGTGTTATAATTTCAAAAGCATTGGAAATAGGTATAGAAAAATATGGTATATACTTTGATTATTGAATCGTTACTGTTAAAATAATTCGGGGTGTTTCATTTAAAAACATCGATTTTTTTAAACAAATTTGACCTACCTTTTTACCCACCCTATATAATTTTATTTCAGTATTAAGCGATATAAATAACGCATTTATCTCTGAGAAATTCTTGCAAAAATTTCAAATTTCTAGTAATAGTGTTGAGAAAGATATAAATTTTATAATCAAATCGTTTTTACGCCCGAAATTTACAAAATAATTAAAATCTTAAAATTGGTTGGAGATAGATATAAGATGTATCATAAAAAATATGCTCACACAATATAAAAATATCACAATATGCAGTGTGTCCTATTTAAAATTTGAATTTTGATATCAGCTAACGATAGATCTGGCAACGTCACATCTTCAAAAATATCTTGCAGAGTCAGATTATTCTATGCTACGACCACAACCAAATTTTTAGAAAGATAGAGTGGTTTTCATACGGCTGCGAGTTTGGCTCACCTTGTATACGTGGTGTCTAGAAACAACAACAGGAAAATCTCTATAGCTTTGTAGTATCAGGCTATTTAGTTTCTTTTTAATTCACATTTAATTTATTTCTAGATGGATCAAGTTGCTATTTGGTATGAAGATTGAGGATCATGAAAAGTCAATCGTTCACAGATAAAGCTGTTTCTTTTTGCCATCAGGGAACAATTTACCTAAAAATCAAATGATTTACCTCATTACATTGTTATTTTGACAGATATATCAAGGTGAAGACATCAAGCAAATAATCGGCATTAAAATATTTAATATACAAAAAAAAAATAGATGTATCAATGTGAAGCAAGAATACATTACTTAATGCTCTTTGAAATGAAATCTTTATTTTGAGCATATCTGGCAAAACATTAAAATTATGAAAAAAAATAAGCTTGGAAGATTTTAATTAAAGAGTCCCCTAGTGGCAAATTGGGGAAACAATTTTACATGTCAATAAAACATGCTATATATCAACTTGATCCATTCGGAAATAAATTAAATAGGAATTAAAAACAAAACACATTATTTATATTTCAAAAACCATAAAGATTTTGACATTTTCTTAAATGGCTTCCTGCCTTCATTTTATCTTTTCGAATTCCCTCTTTAAGTTTCCCGATGTTGTTTGTGGAGGACATCCTGTATAATAAAAACAAATTATCATATATTTATTAGGTTTGGTTAATCAATTTTAGTGAAATTTTTACATGCTTACTTTTATAAAGTTGTGTAAAATAAAAAATTTAGGTAGCCTTTTAATACCTATTATTATTGTTTCGACATTAAATGTATTATTTTATTATATCTGTGTTTTATTACCATAACACTTCCTCATTTTTTCAAAAATAAAATCGGCGCAAGTTTTACTTTTATCAAGAAAATAAGATAAATCATGTTCTAAATCATAGGGTAAAGAACTTTGCGAATATTAACAAAATTTCTTCAACATACTGCTGAACTAACTAATTTATCCATTTACATTATATCACTATGATATTTATTTATTATACAGGGTTAATTCACCCAATACGGCACGGAATATTGCCGCCAAAATACGTGATTTTCAAAAAGTTTTACTTTTGAGATATATATACAGGGTGTCCCAAAAGCTCTGAAAGTATCAAAGTTGGGTTTTTTTAAATCAAACCCTCTGTATATTATTGCATTTTTGGATTTTCCGATCAAAATAAGTGCCTATTTTAATAAGGTTTCTAGTACTTAAACCTTAAGGGTTTTTAAATAATTTGAATTTTGACAAAATCGAACCTAATTTTCATGTTTCAAATACTTACGAAGTATTTCAGTTATGAAATTGAAATTTACAGTGAAGTGTTACAATAAATCATATTTTATATCCCAATTATAATAAACTTGCTTATTACACAGGGTCTCCAAAAATGAAAACTAATCAAATAAGAACTTTAAGTGGCTATAATTTGATTAATTTAAATAGAACGCTATACTTCTTACCAGAAAATGTACCTTTTAATTACCTATCGAATGGTATAAGGGTGTTCTATAGCTAAGTCTTCGCATTTTCACAGAATACGACATATAATCGTTTTCTGCACCATTTTGTTTTTTGAATAGATGTTCTAATATATCTAGTAGCCTATGGCATTTACAAACGTCAGATAATTCATTTAATCTGTCGTGAAACAAATTTGGAATCAAGAAATCATTCCTGATGAATGGAAAGAAGGGGCAATAATTCCACTGCACAAGAAAGAGTACCAAATGCAATGTAAAAATTACCGAGGTATTGCTTTACTAAGCCACGCCTATAAATTATTCTCCAGCATTCTCCTTTTTTCGTCTCTCTCCGTATACCGAGGAGATTATCGGAGACTACCAATGTGGCTTTCGAAGCGGAAAATCAACAGTTGACCAGCTTTTCACTATCCGATAGATGCTGAAGAAATGTTGGGAGTTTAACAAGAACTTACATACCCTGTTCATAGATTTCGAGCAAGCATATGACAGTGTTATTAGAATAAGGTTGTGGGAAGCTATGGAGGAATTTGGAATACCGCACAAGCTGATTAGACTGTGTAGAGCGTGCCTGGAGGGGGCAAAAAGCTGTGTCAAAATTGAAGGAGAGTGTAGCCAAACATTTTCTATCAACAGAGGATTAAAACAGGGAGATGCTTTGTCGCCAGTACTGTTTAACCTTGCACTGGAGAAAGCCGTAAGAACAGTATCAGTTGACGCGGAGGTTTTGGGGCCAACTGGCCCTAAACTTATTTTGGCCTACGCGGATGATATAGGCGCGATAGGAGAAAGCATAGTCAGTGTGAATGAAAACTTGATAAAGATAGAAAAAGAAGCTCAGATAATAGGGCTCCGAATCAATGAAGGAAAGACCAAATACATGCATGTCTCCCGCAACCCCGCCCGAGACAGAATCAGGCAGAACGTCACCATGGATGACTATAATTTTGAGCATGTGCGAGTTTTCAAGTACCTGGGCGCAGTGATAACGGCAAACAATAATATGCAGGAAAAGTGAACATATCGAACTGGGTAATTTTCTGTTAAATCCTAAATTATAAAAAGTTAGCAGTAATACGAATTTTGCAAACTTAAAATTGATATGTAATTTGATTTTTTAAGAAAGAATTAAAACTGGTGTTAAATAGGTAATATGTAAGATAATTTTGAAATTTACGAGATCTTATAATGTTTTTTTATACTTAATTTTTTTTTAATACTAAAGCGCGTAATACGCCTACGCTCAAATTTTTCTTGTCGTGTGCACTCACCCTCAGAATTATATAGCGCTTTCGCGACCTTGTGAACCAACCTAAAAAACCCACACTATTATTGGTCACGCTAAAATTTGCCTTCGAATGACGTCAGAGCTTTTGACACCACTAGAGTTGGAGGGGGGTCGTAGTTACAAAATTGTAAAGTAGGGTTATATTTATGGGATGGTTATTGTTGGGAATTTCCTAATGTTATGAAAGTTTGCGCCCTAATTTTAGTGAGTCAGTGTTAATTTTATTTTAATGTGGTTCGCCTTAAATTCTTCTTAGTTTAACAAGTGCTCAGTTTCTTTAAAATGCAGAATAATCACCATTCAGGTCACCCCAATTCTGTGGCCATGAACATGAGGGAAAAGGAAAAATACATCGAGAATTTTAATTTTCCCTTTTGTGAAGAGGCTTCAAAATACCAAAAAGTCGCCAAAATCGGCCAAGGAACCTTTGGTGAAGTTTTTAAAGCCAGAGATATAAGCAACCCTAAAAAATTTGTAGCCATGAAGAAGGTTCTAATGGACAATGAGAAGGAGGGTTTTCCAATCACGGCCCTAAGGGAAATTCGCATTTTACAACTTTTAAAGCATGATAATGTAGTGAATTTAATAGAAATCTGTAGGACAAAAGCTTCTGCTACCAACAGATATCGATCAACATTCTATTTAGTGTTTGATTTTTGTGAACATGATCTCGCGGGACTTCTTTCCAATGTTAACGTTAAATTTAGTTTAGGTGAAATTAAAAAAGTGCTCCAACAGTTACTAAACGGACTGTATTACATCCATTACAATAAAATTTTACATAGGGACATGAAGGCTGCTAATGTATTGATAACGAAAAATGGTGTGCTGAAATTAGCTGATTTTGGATTGGCCAGAGCCTTCAGTACTAATAAGAATGGACTGCCAAATAGGTGAGTCAATATTGTTAGGTACTGGAGGAAAAGGGTTGCTATTTTTGAAAAAATGTAAGTACTTGCAGCATGTTTTGAGTCTCCCAACTATGAAAACTCTAGAATTATAATTAGGCATGTCCATGAATTCCACCTGTAATGATCTAGGCTTTCCTAATTTAAATGTTTAAACAAAGAGAGAACATATTAAATTGTGGATCTAATAGTGATAGGAAGAACATGCTTTTATAGTTCAATAAATTAAGGTTTTATGTAAAAAATAGGAAACTGCTGAATGTTATTCAGTTAGTTAGACAGAGAGGATAAAGTATAAGAAAAAGAGTAGGAACTTTTGGAACAATACACAATGTTGTCATTAATAGTTTATAATAATAATAATAAATAAATTTTATTAGACACAGTAGCCCAAAAAGGCTAATGGCCTTTTACATTTCTAAATATACTTACGATATAAAGAACTAAATATAATATCACAGGGGAAACAATATTAGAAACATCTCACGATAGGAACAGTTGCAAATATTTATCCCATTACAAAGTTTAAGAGACTATATGACATGTTTAAAAACAAATATGTAAATAACTAAATAACAAAAATAAAACAATCAATTTTGTAGCCCTAAAAGGGATTCATATAGAGAAGTAGGATATTTGCGTTTAGGAAGAATATTTGAGTTTTTATAAGAATGAGTGGATTAATAGTGTTAAAGTTCTGTGATCAAGAATAGGTACGGTTTGAGTTTGTTGATATAGGAGAGCATTGGAAAGATTGTGAAGGGGATTTGATAGGTGTTTCTTTCTTTTTATGGTTCTCAGACTGCTTTTTTCTCCAATTTGAACGTTACTGAGGGCTGATTTTTGTGTGTTGCATAGGAGTACATGACCATATTCAAGTATCGGTCTACAAATCATAGCATATATTTTGGTTCCTGTAGGGATCTTGGGGTTCTCTTTGATAACAAACTTACTTTTGTTCAGCATGTTGGAATGGGTTCATTAATAGCCCAGAACTTACTGAATTGTTTCAAGTATATGTTCCTCCTAGACAAATGAGAGAATGTAAAGTATTCCAGTTGAGGCAACATCGAACAACGTATGGAGAAAATTCGCCAGTCAACAGTATTATAAAAAATGGAAGTTTGTTTTAAAAAAACTTTACAATTGATTGTCTGAATTTGTATATTTGTGATAAATCTAGATGTAACTTCTCTAAATTGTGTTTGGTTAATTATTTGTTTATTATTTGATTTTTCTTGTAATCTACATTTTAATTATAGACTGTGTTTATTGTTATTTAGTACTTTTGTGCAAATGGACCTGTCCTGTGGATGGATAAATAAATAAATAAAGAGTATAGATTCCTTAGTTCTTGTAGGTCATTGATGGAAAATGTTTTACCCTGGAAATACCTTCTTCTTGACATGAGGCACCAGAAATTTTGTAACAAAGAATGAGAAGGTTAGATTTTTATGGATTGGGCATAGTGCGCTATTTCTGCATCCATAAGTAGTGGCATTACAGAGAGTTTGAATATAGTTTTCTCGAGATGTGTGTCACGTCATGAGATATAATTAGTCGTATTTGTTGATGATACCAATGTGGTGGTGGGGACTTCAAGCTTTAAAGAACTAGAAATTGTGACTGGGAGGATATTATCTGTTTTTGAGATATGATGCAGAAGAAATCAGCGTGCAATAAATGCATCCAAGACTGCCTTCATCATTTTCCATAAAAGGAGGAAACAATGTATCTCTTAATGAAAGGAAGGTCTCTTAAGGTTCTTGGGTTGTTTTTTGGATGATAAACTGCGTTGGATAAGTTATGTATAACATGTTATAGGTAAGCTGAACTCAGCTTACTTTGCTATACAAAATCTCAAAGCTATTTTCAATAAAAAACAACTTATCATCATATATTATACACTTGCATGTACCCACCTAAAATTCTTGGGTCTATTTTGATGCCAGTCTACTGATTGCGGGAGAGTGGTTGTATTACAGAAACGTGTGCTTAGGCTTATTTTTCGGTTGGGTCCTGCAGACAGTTGTGGACTTTTTTCATCCTTCAAGAGAGGGCCTAAATACTTGTATAATGCTGTTTTTTATAAATTACCCGAGAATCTCAAGAAGCTACCGATAAAGCAGTTTATGAAACAACTAGTTTCATTTCTTTATGCTATGGCATTTTCATTCTGTTATTACATATTTGGAAAGCTTGCTGCTCTTTTGAACTATCATATTGTATTCTGTTACTTACTTTATATTGAATTGTTTTTTTATTGACATGTTAAATGTGATATAATATTGGCTTTTTTAATAAAAATTGATTGATTTTTATTAGATTTTAGTTGTCGTAAGAAGTTTTTTGACTAAGAATTGCGCCCCAGGCTAGTGTTTTTACTCCTTTCATTCTTTCCTACCCATATGTCATTAAATGGTGAAGCTATATGACATATTTTTGATACAATAATTCTGATTTTTTTTTAACTTGAATACCTTTTTCCATTCCTTTTAATGATCGATGATTGTTTAGTTTATTTATTAATAATAAATATAAGTAGTTTCTGTCACAGCACCTGGTTTTAGATTAGATTAGATTTATTTATTCATCCCTATAGATCATATACATAACAATAGACAATTCAAAACTTAAAAAAAAAGATTACCATTACAAATCTAACATATAGATATTGTTATGTGAAGCAAAACAATCCACGATACAAAGTAACAAAAACTTGACATTATGATAGGAAGATTCAATTAATCAGTTTTTATTTAAAAAGCCAATATTACATTGATTTAACATGTCAGTAAAAAACAGTATAATGTGAACTAACAGAACTCACTATAATAGTTTAAAAAGGTAGTTAGCTTTCCGAATATATTCTAATGGAATCAAATGTCTAAATATAAAGAAACGAGACCAATTTCTTATTGGTAGGAAATCCTTCAGGTAACTTATTAAATATAGTACTACAAAAGTATTTAGGCCTTCTCTTGAAGAGTAAAACTCGATGTGCATCAATTAAGATATTAGACTTGTGTGGTATTATTTTCATGAGTATTAGAGGGATTGGTAATGGGATTTCTTCTAACAAATATTGCAGCTTCTAATATAGCTATAGAAGGAAATGTCAGAAGACGATTTCCAGAAAAAGAAACCATGACAACTGTCTATAGGAACCAACCAAAAGATAAGTCTATGCAAACGTCTCACCCAATCAGTAGACTGACACCAAAATAGAACCAGGTATTTTAAGAGGGGATAGTCAAGCGCATAATATGCATTGATAAGTTGTTTTTTGTTGAAAATAGCTTTGAGATTTCTTACAGCAAAGTATACCTAATTCAGTTTACCAACAACATATTTTGCACAGTTTTTTCAAACTGTTTTTAAGTGGATAACAGCTGCTCAAATGCTATTGAGCATTGGAGTACTTAGAAGTTTTCTAAAATAACAGAACTTACTGTAAAGGACAGTATAAAAAAATTAAATCCCAAAAAGAGTGTTTGAACTGACAATATTCCTCCCTGTATACCCTGCTGGAAGATAACTTCATTTATCGAATGAGGCATATTATCCACAGCTTCAATCAAATTGTGTTTTGAAACATCTAGACACATTAATTTATTCCTATGTCCAACTATTCTATGAATAGCACCCAGCCCGTAAGCCATTATATATCGCCAAAGCTGAATATTCAAGTCAGATTTCATACAGACTGTAAAACACAGGGAAGGTAATATTGAGCTTAAAGAATTTATGACAGTTTGGTCAGATTTAACACAAAAATTATTAAGAAAATTAAGGATATAATAGTTCAGCCCCTAACAATATTGATAAATCAATCTATAGCTTGCAGTACATTTCCTAAAGTTTTCAAAACTGCAAAGGTGGTACCCCTCTTCAAGAATAAGGGCTCCATTGAGGACTGCAACAATTATCGCCCCATATCTTTATTACCAATCTTGTCAAAAGTTTATGAACGAATTTTGAAAAATCAGGCTAATGATCACTTTGAGTCAAACAAATTGTTTGCCTTGAACCAGTTTGGATTCCGAAAGAACAGGACCACAACTTTGGCTATCGATCACTTCACTAGTAATGTTTTACAGGGCTTTGAAAAGTATCTTGACACTCTTGCATCCTTTTTAGACCTCACAAAGGCATTCGATTGCGTTCCACATAGCATTCTTCTAAAAAAACTACCATTCTACAATTTTCAGGCTGATGCCATTCAACTACTTAATTCATATCTATCGGATCGTGATCAGTATGTTCACTTTGGTCAGTGTAATTCTAAAAAACAATCTCTAAGGTATGGTGTACCTCCAGGGTCGGATTAGGTCCCATCTTATTCCTCATCTATATAAATGACCTGGCATACTGTAAGGGCAAGGGAGTCAATACTGTTTTGTTTGCTGACGACACAACGTTTTATATAAGTTATCACCCTTCAGAGATTGACAATCTTGATTACAAAACTTCAGAAAGACAACTATTTCAATGGTTTCGAGCCAATCGCCTATCCTTGAACAACTCCAAATCACAAAGTATTAACTTTACTCTAAGGAATAACAGTGAAATTGTACAGTCATTTCTACCTCAATGTGCAATGGAGGTCAAATTTCTGTGAGTACACCTAGATGCAGGATTAACCTGGGAACAACACCTTGTTAATCTCTCAAAAAAACTATCCCAACAACTGTTCCTGTTCAGGAGTCTTGTATGGGTAACTTCCAAAGAAACTCTTCTGACAGCATATCACAGTAACTTTCATTCTCTTTTGGCTTATGCTATTCTTTCCTGGGGTCATTCTTGTCATACTGATAAGGCGTTTGGACAACAAAGAAAATGCATTTGTATTATCTCTGGGCTTGGTTATAGAGAAGACTGTCGAAATTCGTTTAAGAATTTAAAAATTTTAACTTTACCTTGTGTGTACATTATGCAGTGCTTGTTGTACGTTAAACAAAATCTTGATCTATACTGATCACACGAAGATATTCACAAGTATCCAACAAGAAACAACAACAATCTTGTACCAGACTTTGGCCGGCTTGAGAGATCCAGAAATGGTTCAAGATATTTGGCAATAAAGTTTTACAACTGCATGCCAGCTAGAATTAAAGCTCTTAACTTATATCAGTACAAAACACAAATCAAGAGCTACCTTGTGCTGAACGCGTTTTTTTCATTCGAGGAGTATTTCGAATCTAATTTTAATCTATAGTATTGTCTTTGTCTGTTGTCAGCTTCTCTTAGCTTTTTTTTACCAAAACTTTCTTCTTAAGGAAGAATCCATGTTGTGTAATGTTTTATTTGTATTAATGATAATAATTAATTGACAAAATTTTAATATTTTATTTATTTGACTTGTAAAAGTACTATTTGTATATTATTACTAATAAATTATCTTATATTATCTTATCAAAGCCCTAGTCACAGTATAGTCGGAAATATGAATAAAGAAATGTATGTAGACATTTTAAAATACAATTTGATTCAAACTGTGGATAATATACCTCATCCAGAATGCAGAGCCCTGCGGAACCCTAAGAGACGTCCCCTTGTAGAGGAAGAAGTATTGTTGATCTTGACCATCATCTTATGTCCCGTCAGATGAGGCCTCCCATTCATTGTATGATCCTCAAAATCCCATTGCTTCCAACTTAGCGAGCATGATATCCAAAAGCCACAGTCAAAGGCACAAGTGAGGTCAAAGTATAGACCCAGCACCAATCCTGGCCTATCCAACTTTTGATACACTATAAAATCTTTTGTGCCAAGAAGCTTAACATTGATTTCTTTAAAATTTTGATAGTTCAAGCTTCCCTCATTTTCTTTGGAAATTTATTTTACTGGTGTATTATGGAAATCTTTCATAGTGGGCTGTGCAATAAACTTGTACAACTAATCCGTCTCTACCTCTTGTCGACTATTTTTATACATATAAAGTACATTTCAGTGAGTAGATTGTAGTCAGAGAGAGGATTTTGAGCATTCTAAAAATATTTCTGCACGTTTCCTAAGGTTTTTTATCAAATAAGAGTCATATTATCTTTCTTGCAATCCAGATTCTCCGTTTACGTTTACCGCTTTTCTCCAGAGTTAAATGGTGTAGCAGAAATGTGGGTATACAAGTGCTTTGTAGGATGTCATTAAATATGAAATTCCATTTGATCATTTTAGTTTTAAAAGAGCAAAATATGGCTTTCTTAATGACTTACATATAAGATCTAATTGTGGCTCCCATGAAAACTTTGAATCTAAATATGATTTTAGCAATTTTACGGCATGTGTGGCGTTATCTATAGTTATATTTGTATTACCTTTGTGAAAGCAAACCATTTCTGTTTTATCAGGATTCAATATGAATAAATTTTAAGTAAAAAGGTTAAATTTCAAGCAAATCTATATTTATAAATTCTTTCTAGGTTTACAAATAGAGTAGTTACGTTATGGTATAGACCTCCAGAACTGCTTCTTGGAGAACGGAACTATGGGCCCCCAGTTGATCTGTGGGGCGCAGGCTGCATCATGGCTGAAATGTGGACAAGGAGTCCCATTATGCAAGTAAGAATAACAATAAGTTTTTATTTTTAATTTTTTATCAAAACGATTTGGCTTGGCTTTGCTTCATTTCTATCTTTTGCCTAGCTGAGTATGTATGTAGTCATTTGTGTAAAAGAGTTGTCCTTATTGGCCAGTTTAAATGATAAATATGACACTAAAAAGGATCAAAACATGTTTTTTATTACTTAAGCCATATTATTCAGTATTTTTAATACCTGTATTGAATTTTTTTTAGGGAAATAGTGAGCAACAACAATTGACGTTAATATCTCAACTCTGTGGGTCAATTAATCCACAAAGTTGGCCTGGAGTGGAGAATTTAGAACTTTATAAAAAGATGGAGTTACCCCAAGAACAAAAGAGGAAGGTAAGAAGTGTTTAATATTTGAGTATTTATTTTAAAAAAATGCTCTTTTAAAATTCCTTATGAACCGATTTTTACAATGAGTATGTATATCGGGAACGGTAGCACCGATTTGAATAAAATTTTTGCAGTATGTTCAGGAAGTTGCTGCATTGGTCCCATGTTATTTCGGTCCAAATTGGTTCAGTAAAATCCAAGATGGCGCTGATAATATGATGGACAAAAAATAATAATTTTGTCTGATTTGCTCCAAAATTGGTATGGGGATCCTACATCACGAATCTAAAATTATTTTTAAAAAATTGAATATGGCGGATTAGAAATTCTCACTCTTTCTATAAATCTCTCGATTTTGTCCGAAATTGGTATAGGAGGGTTTCTGAGGGTATAGGTTAGGAATTTAAAAATTATTTTAAAAAAATTCAATATGGCGGACTAAAAATTTATCATCTCTCTTAGTATACCTTACGCTGATGTCATCGATATTTGATTCCTGTTATTCTCTTTTAAAAAAATCATTCAATCCTTTATTTGAGACACGACTCTTGAAAAATAATAAAAATTGCTGAATTGATCATCAACAAGATGCGATGTTACCACGATGAACAGGTGCCGTATTTAAAACTTTTAAAAGTATTTTAGGAGATTTTAAGAAATAGGTGGGAAAATACAAGGTGAAATTTCAAAAGACTCATTAAGAGGAACGCTACCATGAACGGATTAAAAAAGGTCTTGTTCTCATTTATTTTTTTTGGTAACGAAACTGTTTGTTTAGGATTTGTGCAAAAGATATGTCATTAAGTATATATTAAACTTATACTATAAAAAAATTTAAATTTATTACATTACAATTGAGGATCTAACATTTGTTTAAAGGTTGTAGACAATGTTGAAGATTGACTAAAATGTGATTGTCGGACTTGCATTGTCTTGTTTATTTTTACGACGTTTCGATTAGGTTATATCGAATCAATATCAAGTATAAACTGAATGTTTTGTCTTAAGGCTAGGAGCTTATATAGGGACTGTGTTCATTGAAACGTCAAGTTTCAGACACCATTTAAACTTATTTAGGGATTTTAAACATTTAATATTTGTGGACAATTGATTAAAACTGTTTAGACCCTTAAAGAATACAGAGGTTTGTATTTGTCTTTTTAATACTGGATGAATATAAAAGTCTTTCGATCTAGTGTCATATGTATGTATATTTCTATTATAATCAATATGATTTTGTAAGTATGTAGGAGAACTATCCGATCTGATTTTAAAAATAAAGATCAACGTTTGATAGTGAAAGAAGTCCTCCACCGACAACCATTGCATTTCTCTCAACATGTATTTAATTGATGTTCTTCTTGTACCTGAGAGTATAACTCTCACGGCTCTATTTTGCAATTTTTGAAATCTTGCCTTTTCATTTTGATTAAGAAGGAACAAAATTGTGGAGCAATAAACAAAGTGCGGCAATACCAGAGTGTTAAACAGGATTGTTTTAGTGCACCTTGTCAAAAAATTAGAACACCTTTGAATATAGCTAATTTTATAAGAGATTATTTTTATTAAGTTATTCGCATGTTCTTTAAATTTAAGTTGTCTATCAATGAGTACTCCTAAATATTTAAACTTTTCCACCATTTCAATTGTTTCATTGCCTACTTTAATAATAGGATCTAGAAATAATTATGGCCCTAGCACACTACCCTGTGGAACACCCATGCTGCTCTCAATCTCGTCAGATACAACGTCATTCAATTTTAATCTCTGTTTTCTTTTAATTAAGTAATTATTCATAAATTTCAACACTTCACCCCTTATACCGACGCTTTCTAATTTTTTAAGTAGTCTTTCCCTATTCAAAATCTCAAAGGCCCTCCTCAAATCCAAGAATACAGCACTCGTAATAAGATTTTGATCGAAACTGTGTTTCCAGTCATTAAGTACATACTGCACTGCAGTTTCACAGCTATGCTTACCCCGAAAACCAGATTGCATACTATTTATAATTTTTTTGACTTCTATGAATTCTAACAGTTGTTTCATCACTACTTTTTCCATTATTTTTTCAACACAACTAAGGATGTTAACAGGTCGCAAATCAACAGCCATGTGAGAATTATTTACTTTAGGAACCGGAACAATAGTCGATATTTTTAATTCAACGAGAATTTTACATGCTAAGTATACAGGATGACAACACATTCTGGACAATATCTTAACCATAGTTCTAATCATTCTGTTGTAACAAAACGGGAAATTATAGGCGACCTCTATAATCGCGCTATATCTTTATGCAATAATGCCGATTCATCGGAAAAAGAGATAGCTAACATTAAATCAGATTTACAACAGAACAGTTATCCTTTAAAATTAATTGACGATGTTATAAATAACCTTAGAACAACGATCACTGGACAACAAGAAACACATTCCTTCTTCACAATTTCATACATTAAGGGAACATCGGAGAAAATAAGACGAATTGCCATTAGTTATAATATAAAAACAGCCTTTAAGACAGGAAATACACTTAGAGCTCATTTAACAAAACAAAACCAAAAACTACCGGTAAGAAAGAATGAATTTACAAAGTTCCATGTGAGTGTGGTGAAATGTATATTAGAGAAACCAAACGACCATTAGGAGTTAGAATTAAGGAACATAAAACTTCTATACAAAAAAAGGAAACGTCGACATCAGATATTGCAGAACACGCCTGGGATAAACAACACCATATAAAATGGTCTGAAGCCGCAGCAATATATGGAAAAGAAAATTTATAGAAACAGCTTACATTAAAAATAATAATGGAATCTTCGTAAACCCAGTGTTAAGATACCTAATCTTTGGCAACCGCTACTTTGTAACATCAAATCATTGAGGTGTGTACAGTGAAGCGAAACTTTGCGCTTCGTTGAATACAATCCCTATATAAACTCGTAGCTTTAAAACAAAACTTTCAATTTATACTTAATAACGATTAGAGATACAACCTAATCGAAACGTCGTAAAAATAAACAAAAATAAATACAATGCAAGTCCAACAACCACACTTTAGTCAGTTCAGACTGTATAATCTCTATATGGATCTCTTATTTGAGAATAGTTGGTCCGAGAAGAAAAAAAGCTTTTTTAAATCTATATTAACGTCGTTTTCGTTATACGTAGCCATTTTTTCCAAATCTATTTTTTTAAACAAAACGGCGGGTGTTCAACGTAGAAAATTTTATATTTGTAAGATTTTTACCTGTATTCGGAGGCTCAAAAAATGCTAATTTTTGAACTTAGAAATCGGACAGTTATTGAAAGTTCAAATACACATAATAATATCAGAAAATGTATTAAAAAAAATAAAATCTTTTCGACGTATTATAGTAATTATTCCCTTTAACATTCGTGTTCTAGGACTATAGGTAAATGAATAACTTTTGTGGCTGTGTAAATATTTGAAAATTTTTGTAAAATACCCAAATAAGTTAGAACTAAGGAATTTTGTATTTATTAGTTTAAATAAACTGGCCAAAAAGAATTTTAAACATGCCAGTATTATAATATCCTTTATTTTATTTTCTTCAAAATAAGTTTAGATAGATTAAATTGGTCCTTCCGAAAAACAAATTAAGGGTATATTTATTGCTTTCATATTGTTAACCCACCCAAGATAGAGATGTGGTGGAAGCCAGATTCAAAAGTATATTCTGAAAGCATCTAAGTATTTATGTTTTTCTTCAGGTATAATAGCAAACTAATTAGTTTGATCTTTGCCATTAAGTTTTATTGATGTATTGTACCCTAACTTATTATAGTACTTTCCCGTCGCCTTCAATTGAAATAAATAGGCAGGGTGAGATTGGGTAAATGAGCTGAATTTGTAAAAGAATAAGTTTAATGTCACTTCGTTGTTTCTGTGAGAGTATAAACGCATAATATTCATTAGTTCTTAAAAAAATGTTTAAGATGCTGAACTGCCAGTTGTGATATCAAAAAATATCTTTGTATTACTTTACAAAGTCAATTAAACAAAGTCTCAACGCATTTCAAAAAGAAAGGTTATCAATTCATCGGGTATTTGCTAGGAATAAAAATAGATCATTTTAAGTTGAATCTCATTTTTAAGATATACACTTACGCTAACGGTTCTTTAGTGCTTCCATTCTCTGTAAACGCCTTCGTCCTAGTCGATATATATATATATATATATATATATATATATATATATATATATATATATATATATATATACCTTTCTTTTTGAAGTTAGTTTAAAAAGGAAACTTTGTTTAATTGATTTTGTAAAATAATACAAAGATATTACAACTGGCAGTTCAGCATCTTAAACATTTTTTGAGAACTAATGAATATTATGCGTTTATAGTCTCATAGAAACAACGAAGTGACATTAAACTTACTCTTTTACAAATTCAGCTTATTTACCCAATTTCACCCTGCCTAATTATTTCAACTGAAGGCGACGGGAAGGTACTATAATAAGTAGGGTACAATAGATCAATAAAACTTAATGACAAAGATCGAACTAACTAATTTTCTATTATACCTGAAGAAAAACATAAATACTTAGATGCTTTCGGAATATACTTTTGAATCTGGCTTTGACCACATAACCTTCTCTATCTTGGGTGTGTTAACAATAGGAAAGCAATAAATATAGCCTTAATTTGTATTTCGAAAGGGCCAATTTAATCTACCTAAACTTATTTTGAAGAAAATAAAATAAAGGATATTATAATACTGGCATGTTTAAAATTTGGCCAGTTTATTTAAACTAATAAATACAAAACTCCTTAGTTCTAACTTATTTGGGTATTTTACAAAAATTTTCAAATATTTACCCAGCCACAAAAGTTATTCCTTTACCTATAGTCCTAAAATACGAATGTTAAAGGGACTCATCACTATAATAGGTCGAAAAAAAAATAATTTTTTTATTACATTTTCTGATATTATTATGTGTATTTGAACTTTCAATCGCCTTTTTTTCGAAACGACTTTTGTCGACTTGACTGGAAATACATAAATCTAGCTATAACTGTCAGATTTTTAAGTTTAAAAAAACGGAAATTTTCGTAATTGCGGTAGCTAAGGTTGTATGTAGCCTTTTTTATTTCGAAAATTTTTTGAGCCTCCGAATAAAGGTAAAAATCTTACAAATATAAAATTTTGTACTTTGAACACCCACCGTTGTGTTTAAAAAAAATGGATTTGAAAAACTGCTACGTGTAACGAAAACTACGTTAATATAGATTCAAAAAAGCATTTTTTCTTCTCGGACCAACTATTCTCAAATACGAGATCCGGTTATTGGGCAACTACTATTGTACAGAGTCTCAACTGACTAAAATGTGTATTTTTGTTTATTTTTACGACATTTCGATTAGGTTCTGTCTCCAATCGTTATCAAGTATAAACTGAATGTTTTGTATTAAGGCTACGAGTTTATATAGGGACTGTCCATTGAAGTGTAAAGTTTCGCTTCACTGTACACATCTCAATGATTTGATGTTAAAAAGTAGTGGTTGCCAAAGATCAGGTATTTCAACACTGGGTTTAATAAAGATTCCATTATTATTTTTAACGTAAGCTGCTTCTATAAATTTTTATTTTTTCATGTTCGGTTCCATATATATTGCCGCGGTTTCAGACCATTTTATCTGGTGTTGTTTATTCCAGGCGTGTTCTGCAATACCTCATCTCGACGTTTCCCGTTTTTGTGTATGAGTTTTGTGTTCCTTAATTCTAACTTCTAGTGGTCGCTTGGTTTCTCTAATATACATTTCACCACACTCACATGGAACTTTGTAAACACATCTTTTCTTATCGGTACTTTTGGGTTTTGTTTTTGTTCAATGAACTCTAAGTGTATTTCCTGATTTAAAGACTGTTTTTTATATTATAACTGCTGGCAATTCATCTTATTTTCTCCGAGGTTCCCTGATTGAAAGGAATTGTGAAAAAGGAATGTGTTTCTTGCTGCCCAATGGTCGTTTTTCGAAAATTATTTATAACATCGTCAATTAATTTTAAAGGATAACCATTCTGTTGTAAGTCAGATTTAATGTTTGCCACCTCTTTTTCCCTTACATCGGCATTATTTCATATAGATATAGCGCGTTTATAGAGGTTGCGTATAATTCCCCGTTTTGCTACAACAGATGATGAATGGTTAAGATATTGTCCAGTATGTATATATATATATATATATATATATATATATATATATATATATATATATATATATATATATATATATATATATATATACATTAGCAATTCTTTGGACATAATAACAGTACTGTTTTTAAATTTTAAACTCATTTGTGTCCACATTTTTTTTTCATAACAGCTTCACAAAGCTTCGACAAATCCACTAATTTTTCTAATGTTATCTTGGTTATTTTCTGCCACTCGTCTTTCAGTTTTCTCCACAAGTCTTCCTGAAATGTAGGACAACATTTTCGTCCCTGCCTATTAAGCTAATCCCACAATAGGGTCCAAGTCCGGTGACTGCGGAGGCCATATCATTTTTAACACCTGTTGTGGTCCTTTTTCTTTAAAAAAAAACTCTTGCACAGCTCTGAAGTATCTTTAGGATCATTATCTTGTTAAAATATAAATCCCAGACCAATTAAATGTGTCCCAGAAGGCACTGCACTTTTTTTTAATATGTTTTTGTAGCCTTTATTTTAAATTCCTTCTATTCGCACAAGATCCCCGACGATGGAACAACCAAAACATCACAGATCCTCCACTGTGTTGAACACCATTTCGTTCGATTGCGGCCAGACGAAATCTCTTCATTTGGATCCAAAAATTTCAAATTTTGATTCGTCAGTTCAGAGGCCCTTTCCTCAATATGCATCTGCAGAAGGCGCTAAATGGTCTGAGTTACTGACGCGCCTTTAACCTTTAAACTAACTAACTAACTCAATATGCAGTTCACCAATTCTTGTGTTCTGTAGCCCAATTAAGTCTCTTCTCTTCTTTTTATTAATTGACCTGTGTTAAGACATCTCGTTTTGACTGTGGATACACTGACAAGTTTATCACGGCCCACATTCAACTGTGCTATTTCTGGTCTATCACGTTTGCTTTGAACCACTATGGTTAAATCTCCACTAGAAAGTGTTGGTTTTGGTATATATATATATATATATATATATATATATATATATATATATATATATATATATATATATAATCAGTCTCTCCTCTGGCATTCGCTGTACGTGTCCATACCGTCTTAACTACTGGGTTCCAATTTCGTCTACGATTGAATGGTGCACGTTCATAATTTGCCTGATTCTGTCATTGGTGATTCTTTCCCACCTGGATCTTCTGGCTGAGCATCTCCAGAAGTCCATCTCTGTAGCTTCTAATTTCTTTTTAGTTCGCTCTTTCAGAGTCCATACTTTGCAGCTATAAGTAGTTATACTTTTGACAATCTTGTTGTATATTCGGTGTTTATTTGTGTTGGAAATTGTTTGGTCCCACAGTACACTGTTGAGTAGTGTGAAGGCTCTTCTTCCTTGATTGTTTCTGTCTTCTATTCCCCTGTCCATACCTCCGTTTTTTGTGACAGTTAGTCCTAGATATTTGTACTTGTCACAGTGTCTAATTACTTTATTGTCTTCCAGTATCAGGTCTCTCTGTTCGCCACCAATACACATATATTCCGTTTTTCCTATGTTTTTGTCCAATACCCCGTATTCTTCCATTAATTTCTTCATCATATATTTCATATCTTCGTAATCTTGCGCTATAATCACTTGATCATCTGCAAAAGACAGTGTATATATGGTATTGTGGTTAATTGGTATGCCCATATTTTTGCATTTTCTTTTCCAGTTCTTTAGCGTCTGTTCGAGGTATATCTTAAATAACGTAGGGGATAGACAACATCCCTGTTTGAGACCCTTTGTGACGTTAAAATCCTCTGAGGTTCTGCTTTCAATTTTGATCTTAGCTGTCGTGTACATGTTTTTCATCGCTTTAATTAGGTTGACATTCAGGTTTGTGTTTTTAACGCTTCCCATAGTTTATTTTGAGGGACACTATCATATGTGCGACGCAAAAACGTGATCAATCGTTGACCTTCCTGTCCTGATTCCCGCCTGCTCTTTAGCTTCCATGTCGCTATATTCTCTTTCTATTCGTTTTTTTTCAGTAAGGTACCATATATTCTGCTAACTGTACTTGTAATAACAGTGCCCCTGTAATTATTACAATCCTCTCGACTTCCCTTTTTGTATATGGTTGCTATTAGGGCCTCCTTCCATTCCTCTGGAATATCGCCTCCGTTGATGCAGTTTTGGAAAAGTTTTGTTAACTTTTCCGCATTCTTTGTCAGAACCATATTTTAATAGTTCAGCCGGTATATTTCCTGCTCTTGGCGATTTATTATTTTGTAACTGTTGAAAATTCAGTTCTCTAAATGGATGTACGTTTGAGTCGCTCCAATAGTGGGAATTGTATCGATTAAACAATCCATTTTTTGGGAATTTGACTTCGTCCGACCAAAATATTATTATCCAAAAAACCAGCATTTTCTCGTCACCAAAGTAAAATAAATTAACAGAACTCTACTCTTCGTGGAAAGTCAGTGCCTTTTAAATGTTGTACTATGGAATATACATAGGGATCAAAATTGTGTTTTCAAATAATCCTTAAAATTGATGTTTGAGATAATCTAGACTCTAATGCTACTTGCCTTGTAGATATTGTCGGATATGCAGCGAAATATCCTAAAATTGTAGTTGCAATACTTTCATTATTAACAACTGGTTCTATTCTTTTTACTTTTATGGATCCAAAATTCTTGAAGTTTTCTATAATCCTTTTAACAATTGGTAGTGTTGGTTTCTGCGGCTATCGGATCGCCAATGTATCGCATGTTCTTGAAATAACTCTTATCACATTCTCCATAAATAATAAATAAGTTTAAATAATCTTCGTGCGTGTAATTTAACCGCCCCGGCATGATTATTATTAATGAATGTCAAATGGCAAGAAATAGTGACAGTTCTGTAGGGTTCGATTGTTTTGTTTTTGCCACTCTTCGCCGTCATGGCCAATTAATAACAAAACTTAAAAGCCGTATAGCATTTTTACAATAGAACTGAACTACATTTTAGTCAACTTAAGAGTTATTATCACATACAAATAATTTTTTTTTTCATTACTTCCAGGTCAAAGAGCGCCTCAAGCCATACATGAAGGACCCGTACGCAATTGACCTACTAGACAAACTGCTGGTACTGGATCCCTCAAAACGCGCTGACGCTGACACAGCTTTAAATCACGACTTTTTCTGGACTGACCCGATGCCGTGCGAACTGGGCAAGATGTTGGCCAATCACACGCAAAGTATGTTCGAGTTTCTGGCTCCAGCGAGGAGAGCAACGCAGATTAGCCGACATCATTCCATGCCCAGACCTACGACTTCTGCTGTCCAAGATAGTGGCTATCAGGATAGGGTTTTTTAGGGAAAAATACAAGTTTAGAAATATGTTTTTTTGTATAGGCTGAGGAACAGCATGAATAAAATTAAATTTATATTGTAGAATGGAATTTTTAGGTTTGGGGGGGTCAATGGGACCTATGGTTGTGGAGGTATAACGTGAAAGGTAACAAATGCTAAAAACTTTACACAAGACAATATAATTGTGAAATTTAAAAGACATTTCTTGGAATTTGAAAAAGCTTTCATTTTGCTTTTGTAATGATCAAAAAATTAACTTAGAACGAGTAATGTATCATTTATTTTGCTTAGTTTTAAAAGAAAAATTGTACATTTTGTATTATTTCAAATGGAAAGGCTGGTCGAGTTCTTATTGTTCATACATTGTACCACTGGTATGAGTATCAGAAAATGTTAATTTTATTTGGATTATTTCGAACTGTATCTTTTGCTGTGGGGAACTATATACCTTTGTAACTTTTGGATAATCTTTAATTTAAGTATTAATAAACCTTGATTTATATAAGCAATAAATTATCTAACGCATGGGCACACTCAGCAGAAGCGACTATACAGGGTGCGCCAAACTTGATAAAATGTTAGAACTATTTAAAAAACCACTTGAGATTTTTTTGTAAAATTTTGGTTGTGGTCGTAACAGATAGTAATCGGATTTCTTAAAATATTTTTAAAGGTGTGACGTTGCCAGATCTATTATTAGCTGATATTAAAGTCCAAATTTTAAATAGGAGGACACTCTTCATATTATTGTATTTTTATATTCTTTGGAAGATCCTGTGCATATTTTCTATGACATATTGTATATCTATGTCTTACCATTTTTAAGATATTAATTATTTCCTTGATGAATTACCTCTGGAATCAATGCTCAGTTGCTGGTATCAATTCATTGATTAGAACCCAGGAGTATACCTCCTAAGTTACCAGATCTTATCACTCTTGATTTTTATCTTTTGGGCCAGGGGTGGATCGAAGGGGGGGGGGGGGGCGAAAACCCCCCAAACAGCATCAAATTTGAAAAATAGACTCTCCTGTCTGATGCATTGGGAACGTGGATCTGGCTGAACCCTAGTTATGGGATTTTGGTTTGCTTAGGCTTAGGGCACATTAAATTAATTATGTCGCTTGTCATACTGTACTGTCTTGTCATATACAAGCCTAAACAACCAAAATTCCATGACTGGGGTTCAGCCAGATCCACGTTCCCAATGCATCAGGCAGGCGAGTCTATTTTTTCAAAATCAAAGCTCTTGGGGAGCAGTCGCCCCCCATTTTGATTCCTCCTCCTAGGATGGGGGTTATTTTAACCTTTTCTTCACTCTTGTGATATCCACCCCCCCCCCAAAAAAAAAAAAAAAAAAAAAAGAGTAAGGCTGAATCCGCTCCTGTTTGGACAGAATAAAAGAACTTGTTTACCAAACTCCAATCAATACTGAAAAAGAGCTACAAAATCGGGTAAGAGAAACACTTCAATTTTTAGACATCAGGGAGATGCAAGCAGCAAAAACCAATGATGTTATGACATCAATACTCGAATGTTTCCAGAATTAATGGAAGAAATTTTAAACAGTTTATCTACTTATTCATTTTAATGTCTTTTCTTCCTATTTTATTTTTAAATGTTCTTAATATATTATTTTAGATGGTATTTGCACTTTTTACTTAAAATGTGTTATAATTTCAAAAGCATTGGAAATAGGTATAGAAAAATATGCTATATACTTCGATTATTGAATCATTACTGTTAAAAAATTCGGGGTGTTCCATTTAAAAACATAGATTTTTTTAAACAAATTTGACCTACCTTTTTACCTAACCTATATAATTTTAATATATATAATAAAATCTTAAAATTGGTAGGCGATAGGTATAAAATGTATTATAGAAAATATGCTCACACAATATAAAAGTATCATAATATGCAGTGTGTCCTATTTAAAATTTGAATTTTGATATCAGTTAACTGTAGATCTGGCAACGTCACATCTTCGAAAATATCTTATGAAGTCAGATTACTCTATGCTACGACCACAACCAAATTTTTAGAAAAAGAGAGTGGTTTTCATACAAATGCGAGTTTGGCTCACCCTGTATATGTGGTGTTTAGAAACAACAACAGGAAAATCTCTAAAGCTTTCTAGTAACAGGCTATTAAGTTTCTTTTTAATTCACATTTAATTTATTTCTAGATGGATCAAGTTGCTATTTGGTATGAAGATTGAGGATAATGAACAGTCGATCGTTCACAGATAAAGCTGTTCCTTTTGTGCCATCAGGGAACAATTTACCTAAAAATCAAATGATTTATCTCATCACATTGTTATTTTGACAGATATATCAAGGTGAAGACATCAAGCAAATAATCGGCATTAAAATATTTAATATACAAAAAAAAAATAAATGTATTAATGTGAAGCAAGAATACATTACTTAATGCTCTTTGAAATGAAATCTTTATTTTGAGCATATCTGGCAAAACATTAAAATTACGAAAGAAATAAACTTGGAAGATTTTAAGTAAAGAGTCCTCCGGTGACAAATTGGGGAAACAGTTTTACATGTCAATAAGACATGCTATATATCAACTTGATCCATTCAGAAATAAATTAAATAGGAATTAAAAATAAAACACATTACTTGTATCTCAATAACCATAAAGATTTTGACATTTTCTTAAATGGCTTCCTGCCTTCATTTTATCTTTTAGAATTCCTTATTTAATTTTCCCGATGTTTGTGGAGGACATCCTGTATAATAAAAACAAATTATCGTATATTTATTAGTTTTGGTTAATCAATTTTAGTGAAATTTTTACATGCTTACTTTTATAAAGTTGTGTAAAATAAAAAATTTAGGTAGACTTTTAATACCTATTATTATTGTTTCGACATTAAATGTATTATTTTATTATATCTGTGTTTTATTACCATAACACTTCCTCATTTTTTGAAAAATACAATCGGCGCAAGTTTTACTTTTATTAAGAAAATAAGATAAATTATGTTCTTTATTATAAGGGAAAGAACTTTGCGAATATTAACACAATTTTTTTAACATACTGCCGAGCTAACTAATTTATCCATTTACATTATATCCCTATGATATTTATTTATTATACAGGGTTAATTCACCCAATACGGCACGGAATATTGCCCCAAAATACGTGACTTCAAAAAGTTTTACTTTTGGGACGTATATACAGGGTGTCCCAAAAGCTCTGAAAGTATCAAAGTTGTGTTTTTTTAAATCGAACCCCCTGTATATTATTGCATTTTTGGATTTTCCGATCAAAATAAGTGCCTATTTTAATAAGGTTTCTAGTACTTAAACCTTAAGGGTTTTTAAATAATTTGAATTTTGACAAAATCTAACCTAATTTTCATGTTTCAAATACTTAAGAAGTATTTCAGTTATGAACTCGAAATTTACAGTGAAGTGTAACAATAAATCATATTTTATATCCCAATTATAATAAACTTGCTATATTATACAGGGTGTCCAAAAATTAAAACTAATCAAATAAGAACTTTCAGTGGCTATAACTTGATTAATTTAAATAGAACGCTATACTTCTTAACTTACCAGAAAATGTACCTTTTAAATACCTATCGAATGGTATAAGGGTGTTCTATAGCTAAGTCTTCGCGTTTTCACAGAATATGGCATATAATCGTTTTCTGCACCATTTTATGTTTTTTGAATAGATGTTCTAATATAACTTGTTGCCCCTGGCATTTACAAACGTCAGATAATTCATTCAAACTGTCGTGAAACAAATTTGGAATCAAGAAATCATTCCTGATGAATGGAAAGAAGGGGCAATAATTCCACTCCACAAAAACGGGAACCATATGCAATGTAAAAATTACCGAGGTATTGCTCTACTAAGCCACGCCTATAAATTATTCTCCAGCATTCTCCTTCAACGTCTCTCTCCGTATACCGAGGAGATTATCGGAGACTACCAATGTGGCTTTCGAAGCGGAAAATCAACAGTTGACCAGCTTTTCACTATCCGACAGATGCTGGAGAAATGTTGGGAGTTTAACAAAAACTTACATACCCTGTTCATAGATTTCGAGCAAGCATATGACAGTGTTATTAGGATAAGGTTGTGGGAAGCTATGGAGGAATTTGTAAACCCGCACAAGCTGATTAGACTGCGTAGAGCGTACCTGGAAGGGGCAAAAAGCTGTGTCAAAATTGAAGGAGAGTGTAGCCAAACATTTTCTATCAACAGAGGATTAAAACAGGGAGATGCTTTGTCGTCAGTACTGTTTAACCTTGCACTGGAGAAAGCCGTAAGAACAATATCAGTTGACGCGGAGGTTTTTGGGCCAAGTGGCCCTAAACTTATTTTGGCCTACGCGGATGATATGGGCGCGATAGGAGAAAGCATAGTCAGTGTGAAGGAAAACTTCATAAAGATAGAAAAAGAAGCTCAGAGAATATGCCTCCGAATAAATGAAGGAAAGACCAAATACGTGCATGTCTCCCGCAACCCCGCCCGAGACAGAATCAGGCAGAACGTCACCATGGATGACTATAATTTTGAGCATGTGCGAGTTTTCAATTGGCTTCTCGAATTTATGCTCAAAGGTTTCCTGGAAGAAACCATCCTAAACCAGCCGTTTTTGTGAGACTATTAAACCAGTTTCGGGAAAGTGGAAGTGTCAGTTATAAAAACCTGTTATAAGAAAAACCTGTCACTGAGGATGAAGAAAATGTTTTTACTGTACTTGGTTCAGTGATCGAAAATCCCAATTTTAGTCAGAATCATATATCTGAAAATACTAACATTAGCCAAGCAACTGTTTCAAGGACTTTTAATAAATACAGATTTCATCCTTATAAAATCCAGCTTTGTCAAAAGCTTCACGGAAGTGATTCCCTGGTAACACAATCTGCTCGTCAGATAATGCTGCAGAAATGATATACTATCTTGACAGCATATTTACAGCAGAAATTCGTAAGACACTGCAATCTGTGAATAATTCCAAACGATCTACAGTAGAATTACATACGTTTCTTCCGATTTGTTTTCTAAAAAAGTAGAGCAGATTCATAAGTAAAATATTTGCAAAATATCAGTAAGATGCTGTACGTCAAAGACAGGGTATTTCAAGCCATATGATGAGTGCGTCAGTTTTGCGTAATTAGTTCGGAAGATTCTACTCGTATAATTTAGCGTTTTTATGTGCATGAAATTAATTAAGATTTGTCACAGGCATTTTTAAGTCTCTGCAGGTCAGATGAGGAGTATTAATTCATGTTAGATATATATGGCCGAAATAAGTCAGATTTGGGTAAGTTCCTGCTTTAGGTAAATCTCATTTCAAGAGCAGATTAGATGATCAGATTTACAGCAGAAGCAAGACACGTTCTGTTGTACAGAAACGATCCGTTACTGCATTTTATATTCGTTCTGCAGAAATAAATACAACCCGTATTAAGTTTCTACTTTAAATAAATTCCGTTTTCTTCAGTAACCAAGGAGCAGTATAGAACCTACTGATTCACATTGTAGAATGGAAACAGATGAATTAAATAACGCTCAGCTTCACCACAACGATCTTGTCATTCATAAATTCGTGACTGATAATAATGCCGATGTTGTAGACGATACAATTACTGAAAATAATGTCAATAATGCTGAAAATATTGAGTCGTTCATGGATATTGATGTAGATGTGCATTCGCTTGAAAATTTCCGCAACCTATTCGCTCAGTGTTGCGTGGATTTGAATATAAGTCATGTGCAAATAAACGGCATTTTGCAAATTCTACTTACGCATCGATGTTTTCGACATTTACCAAAAGACAGTCGAACTCTTCTTAAAACTGGTCGAAAGAGTCCTGGTCTTTTACCAATAGGCAATGGAGTCTATTGACATATTGGGTTCAAAAATTGTTTACAAAAACATCTACCATTATACGATGAAACAATTATTCCAGAAGTTCTGAAAATCGAACTGAACACTGATGGTCTATCATTATCACGCACTAATCCAAATCAATTCTGGTTATTACAATTTAGAATCAAAAATATAGCTGGTTTTAAACCTTTGATAATCGGAATATATAAAGGACTTCAACATCCATCAGATATTCATTTATTTATGGAAAATCTAATTCATGAAGTTAAGGAAATAGAAAGACTTGGTGGGGTCGAAATCAAAAATAAATTTCGACTCATAAGATTTGAAACATTTGTCGGTGATGCTCCAGCCAGGTCTTTAATATTGAACCATACCAACCATTGCTCTACAGAGCCATGCTCTAAGTGTAATATTACTGGGTTTAAATTCGAAAACCGAACCATGGTATATTTAAGAACAGGGCACAATAAACGTAAAGATGATGAATATGCAAAAGGTATTTATTAGGACCACATAAAAGGATCTACCCCGTTGGTGGAACTTCATATTTCCCTTGTAACGGGCGTTCTATTCGAAATAATGCACCTGGTCTACCTTGGAGTGGGTGTAAGGATATTGGATGGTTTCTTCAAAGGCAAATTCAAGCAAAGCGCCAAGCTGAACGCTGCTTCAATAAATGAAATATCTTCGAGGTATGAACAGTTGAGACAATGTTGTCCAAGTGAATTCGCTCGTTGTTCACGTCCACTTATTGATTATGCTAAATTTAAAGCCAGCGAAATGCGCCATTTAACCTTATATGCTATTCCTATCGTTACTTACGGGATATTCTCTCAAGAATATTTTTTTCATTTGATATTACCAACTATAGCGATGCGAATTGTTACTATGAAAAATCGAACCGAAAGGCTTTTGCAGTAGCAAGTAGTCAGAATCAAGTAACAAAATGAGCATATGTTCCATAAACACCAGAATTACGTATTATTAAATTATCTCATATATATATATATATATATATATATATATATATATATATATATATATATATATATATATATATATATATATATATATATATGATATGGAACATATGCTCAGTTTGCTACTTAATTCTGACGGCAGTCGGCACGAAATTTATGTATATGTAGAACAGCAAGTATTTCGGTAAATCTAATTTAATTCTAACTGAAATCGCTTTTTAACAATTTATTACTTAAATCTGCCGGCAGTCTGCGCTCATACCGCGTACTGTTACCCTTGTAAACAAGAATCAGCATTTCGACAGATCTGACTCGATTCTGACGTACAATCAAATGATATCAATTTCTTACTCGAATCTGATGGCAATCTGCGCTTATAACGTGTTATTATCTTTTTAAAGAAGAGCAAGCATTTCGGCAAATTTGACTCGGTTCTGAAGAACCAACGACTTTTATCGATTTCTTACTCAAATTTGACGCCAGTCGACGCTCATATCCTTATGAAGAAAATCTATTATTGCGGTAAAACTGACTTGATTCTGCCGTATAACTGCTGTATATAAATTTCTTACTTCGTTCTGATGGCAGTCTGGATTCCTCCTGTTCAAATTATTTTCTTTTTAAAGGGTATATACTTTCTCAAAACTCACTCAAAACTGCTATCACGTCATATCCATCAGTGTTTTATGTAAGTAAATATATAAAAGTCGGAAACAGAAGAGATATGGTTCGGATTAAGCGTTTATACTCTATATGAGATGCAGATTTGCGTCAGAATTGCGAACTGTTTGCTACCAGGGAAAGACATTAGAAAGTCGCCGAACAATGGCATGTTTATTATTCGTGCATAAAATTATTAATAGTAATATTGACGACCCTGATTTGCTAGCTTTGATAAATTTTCATGTACCGGCTTACCCAACAAGATATCCTGTGGTTTTGTATGTGGATGGAGCACGTACTAACTATTATTTAAATTCTCCTATTATAAATATGTGTAAATTGTATAATGAAATAAGGCAACAATGTGATATATTCAGTATAAGTCTCAATAGTTTTAAAAATTTGCTCAAAGAAATATTGTAATTATTCTTTATTTTTCCTGTAATTTATAGTTGTTATTTATTTATTTGTTTATAAACCCTACAGATTTACATCCAATTACAGAGTAGGACAAGAGACTTAGTCTAAACAAATCAATATTAATAATAATAAGAATATAAACATTGCTAAACACTAACATTCTATTGTATCACTTACATTATATCATACAGCAATGCTCTAAGCCTATTTGATATGCTGATATCACAAAAATCAAATCTTGATCGTATTTGATTATATAACCTACACATTACTATAACAGGTGAATTATTGTAATAGTTAGTACGAGTATTATCAATATAAAAAACAAGTGGATTTCTGGTTCTATATGGCGGAGCATAAAAGTAATTAAGGCTAATAAGTCAGGAGCATTTATCATACCGTTCAACAATTTATATAAAAAATAGATAGATGATACCTTCCTTCTACTTTCAAGTGTTTTAATGTTATGATTATTCATAATATCTATTTTTGGTATATGCATTTGATATATGCCCGTTTCTTTGTAATAGATATATCTTAAGAACTTATTCTGTATTTTTTCTATTTCGTAAATATGATTCTCATAACATGGACTCCATATTATTGAACAATATTCCAAAATACTCCTCACATAGGCCACATACAACAACTTAATACACTTAACATTAAACTCTTTACAATTTCTAACTATATATCCATACATCTTAGAGGCCTTACCAGTTATATCACATATATGATCTTTAAATGTCAGTCGAGTGTCAAAGGTGACTCCAAGATCCCGCATTTCGTCAACTCTAGTCAATGCCCTCCCATTCATTTCATAAACATGATTTAAATAAAAAAATTTCCTACTAAAACTAAGGACAAAACACTTGTCAATATTAAAATGCAAATTATGTTTGATTGACCATTGATACAGTATGTCCAAATTGTGTTGAAGGACCTGACAGTCATTGTAATTATTAATTTTTATATATAATTTAGGATCATCAGCAAACAATAGTACTTTAGATGCGTTAATTTCATCAACCAGATTATTTATAAACAACAGGAAGAGCAATGGACCTAGGTTAGAGCCCTGCGGTATATCTGATGTAGCAAAGAAATAATCAGAATAATAGCCTTTAATAGTCACCCTTTGTGGTCTGTTTTGCAAATAAGATTTCAAGAAATGTACAAGGTTGTCATGAAAGCCAAATTCCCTATGTAATTTCTGTATAAGAATGTTATGCGATACCCTGTCAAAGGCCTTGGCAAAATCTGTATGAACAACGTCAACTTGGTTCTTTTTATCAAGGTTTTCGGCTATATATTGGGTTAGTTCACATAAATTAGTGGCCGTAGATTTTTTACTTAAAAACCCATGTTGTCGATTTGATATTTTATTTTCAACAAAATTATATACAAATTTGTATAAAACAGATTCAAATATCTTTGCCGGACATGACAATAGGGATATAGGTCTATAATTCTTTACATCACTGTTATCGCCTTTCTTGAAAACTGGGCAAATTTTAGCCTCCTTCCAAATTTGGGGAAATGTATTGGTTTTCAGAGAAAGGTTAAACAATATTCTAAGAGGTTCAGCCAGAAAGCCGATCATTCCTTTAAACACAAATGCAGGTATATTGTCTGGACCAACTGCTCTATTAACTTTAAGGCCCTTGACAGCATCACACACATCCTCATAGGTGACTTGATCAATACACAAAGAATCAAAGACTCGAAATTCATCCATAACAAGGTCATCGAGATATCCAGAGTCATCAACAAAAACAGAGCTGAAATATGAGGCAAATGCATTTGATATCGATTTCCCATGGATATAATCAACATCATTTAGACGCACCTTGTTTGGAACACCAACAACACCTCTATTACCATTAATATATCGCCAAAATGACCCTGAATCCTCGCAGATGTCTGACTGGATTTTATTTATATAGTTTTCATAGGCATTTCTTATGTCTCTTTTTATTTTAGCTCTTAATTGTATAAATTTATTGTATAATTCTACATCCCCAGTTCTTTTACTGTTAATTCTCAATTTATCTTTAGTTTTTATGTCTTTGATAATATTTTTTGTGAAGTATATAGGGTATGTTTTTGTGCAAGGTTTATTTTTAGGAACACAAATTTCAAATATTGCAAATACTTTGTCATAGAAACGTTTTACAGCCATATTGACATCTTTGAAAGATTTCAGGTCATTCCACTCTGTATGCTGAAATAACTGATACATAGCCTCAAAATTAGCCTTCCTGAAGTTGAATCTGAGAACAGTATTATTATTAGGTAAAATTCGCGTTTTAGGAGTTTTAAGTACTATTTCTATGGTTAAAGGGGGGTGATGTGGGTCAACTTCAACAAAACTGAACGTACTTTCACAAACTTTACATCTAGTATTAGTAACTGTAACATCAAGTATATGGTTATTTTTGTTTAGTACTCGATTTAATTGTTGGCAGTTAAAAAACTCAACAAGATTAATGAATGTATCTATTTGTTGGTCCCTAAAATTAGTTGTGTAATAATCATTTAAATGACTAATATTAAAATCTCCAACAACAACAATTTTTGACTGGTAAATACATTCTAGGCTTTCTATGTAAGAGAATAAGTCTTCTCCTTCTTTTAGAGGGCAGCTAGGTGAAATATAAACTACTAATATATACATAAAATTAACATTATCTGTAAAAATTTTGACCGCCAAAAAATCTATAGATGATATACTATAATCTAATTTTAATAAACTGCATTTGTATATTTTCTTAACTGCCAACAATACTCCACCGCCACGCATATTATCTTCCCTATTTCGACCTCTAAAAACCGTAAAAGACTCTGGAAATAATTCACTATTATTTACACTATTGTTTAACCATGTCTCACTTAAGTCACTCAAGTTATGTACTTGTATTAAGTGATTTTGTAAACCTTCCTACTCTATAACTGGGCATATGTCTGTAGAGTTTGTAAATAAATAAATAAATAAATAAAATAACTCCAAAAAAACCCTCTGTTAAAACATGTTTTAAGCTCTTTATTTAATTATCAGACTCCTAATTAGTTCATAACAATTCATTTTGGACAAAATCTTGTCGACGTTTTATAAATGTAAATAACAAAAGTGAAAGTAAGTTACATATAATAAACCTTTATTATAAATAAAATAAATTACCCAATTTATAAATTATGTTCCTTATATTTAATTTCATTACCAAATTTTAAATGCTTTAACACTAATGAATTTTAGAATGACAAATTTTTAAGTGTAAATATTAATTTCTTAGCCTGATTAACAGTATTCCTTACATTAGTATTTATTAGAAGTGGTAGTTTTTCTTTAGATCAAAAAAGCAGTCATTTTTAGCTATAAATTACATTACAAAATTGATAAAAATCATGATAAAATTATTACCTTTACCTATCTACTACTGAGTTCATTTGATAACCAATCTAGACCCTCAAATAATCCTTCGCCTGTTATAGCACTGGCGGCTTGAATGCACCATTTTCGATTTTTAATATTATTCAGTTTTAGTTTATCAACAAGTTCAGTAGTAGACATTACATTGGGTAAATCTTGTTTATTAGCAATTACTAATAATACCGGATTCGTTAACATTTCGTTATTCAACAAATTGTGAAGTTGTTGTTCAGCTTCTATTATCTCTGTTCTATCATTCGAGTCTACGACAAAAATAATACCATCAGTGTCGGCGAAGTAAAGTCTCCATACTTTTGTATGTCCCGGTATATCCCATACATTAAAGGAAATATTTTTATGTTCTACAACTTCTAAATTCATGCCTATGGTTGGTATAGTTTGAATAACTTGGTCAAGTTTAATTTTGTACAGAATTGTAGTTTTTCCTGCACCATAAAGCCCTAACATAAGGATTTTCATAGGTTTTTTGCCAAATAATCTTGAAAATATTGATGAAATTGAAACCATTAAACCCATTGCGATTATACACTATTATACTATACACCATAACAAGTATCTAAATAATTTTATTATCTTGACGCAACAATCTTAACATTTTATTTGACAATTTGTTATCATCTATTAATAATAATTTTGATAAGACAGGTTTAAAAAAACTCCAGAATAATTGGTAAAAGTGATTCAACTATTTGAAATATGTGGCATTTTTTATATAAAATGAAATAATTACCAGTTAAAAAAAATCAATTTTTACTTATAAAAGCTAAAATATAGCATTAGCATCTTTGATATTTAAAATGATATATCACTATGGTTTTTTCAGGATAATCAAAGTAAATATTTACAAAAAATCGTGGCTAAAACATAAATCACCACTTTAGTATTTTAAGTCATTCATTTATTTCAAAGGCCTATATTAGTTCATAATAATTAATTTAGACAAAATGTCGACACTTTCTAAATATATATAACAAGAGTAGAAATTAAATTAATATTATAAAACAAGTAAGCAGTGTTGGAAATGTTATATCTATCTACTAGCTAGTTCATTTGACAACCAGTCTAGTCCCTCATACAACCCAGTTCCTTGAGTAGCACATGTAGCTTGAATAAACTATTTTCGATTTTTCATTGTATTCAATTTAAGTTTATCGGTAAGTTCAGCAGTAGACATTGAGTTGGGTAAGTCCTGTTTATTGGCAAACACTTCTTCTTTAGGTGCCGTCTTCGTTCCAAAGGTTGGCGATCATCAGAGCTATACGTATTTTCGAGACTACTGACCTAAACAGCTGGTTATTGCTGCAATTATACCATTCTCTTAGATTTTTTAACCAAGAGTTTCGTCTTCTTCCTACAGATCTCTTTCCCATAATTTTTCCCTGCATAATAGTTCTCAGTAGTTGATATCTTTCTCCTCTCGTAACGTGTCCCAGGTATTGTAATTTTCGTTTTTTAATTGTAAGTATGACCTCCTTTTCTTTATTCATTCTCCTCAGTACTTCAGCGTTTGTGATTTTCTCCATCCATGATATTCTTAACATTCTGCGGTACATCCACAATTCAAAGGCTTCCAACTTGTTAATATCGATCTTTTTAAGCGTCCATGCCTCCATTCCATAAAACAAAACTGACAGTACGTAACATCTTGCCAGACGAACCTTTAATTCAAGATTCAGGTCTCTGCCACAGAACACTCTCTTCATTTTCGTGAATACGGCTCTTGCTTTCTCTATCCGGATTTTGATTTCTTCAGAGCTATCGTTGTTTTCATTGATGACGGTGCCTAAATAGTTGTATTTTCTGACGTGTTCTATATTTTGACCCTGTATGCGTATATCTGGGACATTTTGGGTTGATTTGGATATTAACATGCATTTTGTTTTTCTTATGTTTAGTGACAGTCCATATTCTTCACTGACTTGCTACTCTATTGACTAAGGTCTGGAGATCCTCGAGTGTTTCTGCGATAAGTACTGTGTCATCGGCGTATCTGAGGTTGTTTATTAAAATTCCATTTATTTTAATACCAACGAATTGGTCAATAAGTGCTCTATTCATTATGTCCTCAGAGTAAAGATTGAACAAGGTCGGTGAAAGTATACACCCTTGTCTCACTCCTCTTTTTATTTCGACTTCTTCAGTCGTCTCATGCTCCACTCGCACTACTGCTTTCTGATTGTAATAAATATTCGATATAATTCTGATGTCTCTTTTATCGAGGTTCTTTTCCGTCAATAGACTGATAAGGTGATCATGTCTCACTTTGTCAAAGGCCTTATTGTAGTCTATGAAGCACATATATACATCCTGATTTATATCAAGGCATCTTTGAGACATGACATTCAGTGCAAATAACGCTTCTCTCGTTCCGAGTCCATTTCGAAATCCAAATTGGGTATCGCTAATATCTATTTCCACTTTTTTATGTATTCTAGTGTGTATAACTTTTAGAAATGTTTTCAGTATGTGATTCATCAGGCTTATTGTGCAATAGTCGGTGCATTGTTTTGCTTTTCCTTTTTTTGAAATAGTTACAAATGTGGATAAAAGCCATTCCTGTGGTATTATTCCTGTTTTGTAGATATGATTAAAAAGCTCCACCAATGCATAAATCGACTCTTTCTCTATGAGCTTGAGGACTTCCATCGGTAGTTCGTCTGGACCCGGAGCCTTTCCATCCCTCATTCTTCTTAGCGCATACATTACTTCCTCTTTGGTTATATCTGGGCCTTCATCCTCTTGTATGCTGTTTAGATTAGGTTCATGTCTTTCATCTGTAAAAAGTTCATTAACATAGTTCTTCCATACCTCCAATTTTTCTTCCAGTTCTGTTATTATTGTTCCGTTTGTGTTATATAATGTGTTGGGTTGTTTGCGTTTTTGTGTGCCCGCAAGTTCTTTCACTTTTTTATGTATATTAAAAATGTCATGTTTCATCTGTAGATGCTCTATTTCCTCACATTTTTTTATAGAAATTTTCTTTGGCTATTCTGATTTCAGTTTTGATGACTTTTTGTATTTGTTTATAGCTTTGTTCACACTTGCAAACACTAATAATACTGAATTTCTTAATTCATCTTCTTCCAGCATATTGTGCAGTTCCTGTTCAGACTCGGCAGCTCGTTCTCTACCATTTGAGTCAATTACAAAAATAATACCATCTGTGTTAGTAAAGTAATGCCTTCAGAGCTTTCTGATCCTGGTCTGACCACCCACATCCCATACAGTGAAAGAGATATTTTTATATTCTACGGTTGCTACATTGAAGCCTATGGTGGGTATTGTTGTGACAATCTCTCCGAGTTTTAATTTGTGGAGGATTGTCTTTTACCATCGTCTAATCTGACCATGAGTATTATCATGGGCCGTTTACTAAACAATCTCGTGAACACGGAAGAAATAGTTAAACCCATCATGTCGGCACCTTTGCAGATGGGTTGATCGATACACGTTGACACTAGAACGTCTCTAAAAAAACAGTGATCTTTTCTCGATGTGGCATTAGGGGGTTAAGAGTTCGTGGTTGACTTGTCATCCCTACACACTCCCATGTGGTGTTTCAAGATTGTGCACAGTTTCCCTAACTCGTGAAAAACATAAATTTGGCAACCTTGCGGGGCGGTATATTACAAATTACTTTTTAAACTAATGTGATTAAAATACTCATTTATTTTGGCTGAAGAAATTATAACTTAAAAATTTTACGTGTTAACAAGTTTTTATCATTGTTTTCGCATTTAGAGATCAAAAATTAACCAAACTGCCTGTTACATTACAGTCGAAAATTGGCTGTAAAGTCGTGTAACAAACCCTAAATATATTTTTAAACTGTTTCCTACCTAAAAAAACACTATAACCTATTAATTTAATACAATTTTCACAATATAGTTTTGCATAATTTCTGATTGTTTTTGATGACTAATACAATACTTCCCCCAAATGAATGCACCATAGTTCAGTAAAGATTCAACAAATGCTCTGTAAATCACTGTTAGATTATTTTTTGGCAGAATTTCTCTCAACATTTTAGAAATTAAACATCTTATCTTTTTATCAAGGTAGAGCAAATATTGATCCCAATTGAGATGTTTATCAATCACCACAACTAGGTGGCACTTTTTTGAAGAGGTTCACCTACACTTTCCAAGACAGATCGGATCTGATTGTTTCAGTTAGAGAAAAAGTAATATAATGTGTCTTTTTAATGTTTAAACCTAGTTTAACAGTTTTTAAAAGGTGTTTTATCATTTTAAAGCATGGATTTAGTTTTTCTCTAACCTCTTCCCAAGTTCTAGTAAAAAACATCTCAACAAAATATAATGACACTATCTTTTTGAAAGCAAGACTGCACGCACATATAGGTGGTATTTAAATTAGAAAGAACAGATCCAATTTCGGTTCCCTACCATGTACTATGCTTCTCTATTGTAGTTTTGCCAATAGTCTTCTCATTCTTGATTTAATGGGGACAATCTCTAAATATTATATTACAAAATCATTAAAAATGACAGTAAAACTAAAAACTATTATCTACTAATCAGTTCTTTTGTCAACCAATCTAGACCCTCAAATAATCCCTTTCCTGTTATAGCACTGGTAGCTTGAATAATCCATTTTCGATTTTTAATGTTATTCAGTTTGAGTTCATCTGCAATTTCACTAACGGACATTACATTAGATAAATCTTGTTTGTTAGCAATTACTAACAATACTGAATTTTTTAACATTTCTTCATCCAACAACCTGTGAAGCTGATAACCCGCCTCGACTAACTCTGCTCTATCGTTCGAGTCTATAACAAAAATAATACCATCAGTGGGACCACAAAAGTACAATTTCCACACTCTTGTATTCCCAGGTATATCCCATATATTAAAAGAGATATTTTTATATTCTACAATTTCGAAAATCAAGCCTGTAGATGGTATTGCTTCTATAACCTCATCGAGCTTAAATTTGTACAGAATTGTTGTTTTTCCTGCACCATGAAGACCGAGCAAAAGGATTTTCATAGGTTTTTTGCCACATAATCTTGAAATTGAAAGCACTGAACCCATTGGGCTTATATTTATTGTGTGTATTCACTATGATACAAAATATTAATTATAAAATGTTTCTTTCTTTCTACAAAGTACACAGTAAAATATATGATATTTTTTTTATATTTGCATAATAATCTTGACTTTTTATCTGTCATTATTTGTTATCATATCATCGGGTAATAATTTTGATAAAGCAAGTTTCAAGCTATACAACTGGAACATGCGAACTTTTTTGAACATGATTGTTACATAAGGCAAGTAAAAAAATTTCCCATAATTACTTAAATTCAGGCTCAATAGTAATTCTTTTTTAAACAGACGCATAACACCCAAGCAGGAATTTATAGAATAAATATATGTTTATCGACGTCTTAGTTGGAAATTAAAAATTGTATCAAAAGTTTCAAAACTTAACTCTCTTGATTTGGATTTCAAAACAAGAAGGTACAAAAAGGGACACTATACCTATTAGCAAGTGCAAAGCAAGAAATAATAGATGACGCTTTGGGATTATCAAAAAATTTCCCATAGGTCGCGATAAAATTAAAATGACCCAAGAAATAAACTGTAACATCTGATCTAAAACTTGATGTCTGCATAAGCCCGATGTTTGCAATAAAAATTGCTGCGTTTTGTAAATCTGAAATAGCTTTAAAAAACTGTCCAGAATAATTTATAGGAAGTATATTTAGCTTACTTTCTTGCTCTGCATAGTCTAGCTTACTACTACTAGCTTATCAATATTTTATAAAATTCTGTGGGATTTACTTTGTTAAATTTATGTACCCATTTATCAAATACAAAGTAAATTTTAATGAATAAAAACTAAAATATATCCAGTAACTTAGATATTAAAAATTATACGTTTCTAATTATTGTTGTTTCAGAATAATCAAAATAACTTCAAAAAACCCTCTGTTAAAACATCAATCAATATTTTACCGTTTTAAGCCCTTTATTTAATTATCAGACTCCTAATTAGTTCATAATGATTCATTTTGGACAAAATCTTCTCGGCATTTTATAAATTTAAATAACAATAATGACAGTAAATTACATATTATAAACCTTTATTTTAAAATAAATTACCCAATTTATAGATTATGTTCCTTATATTTAATTTCATTTCCAAGTTTTAAATGCTTTACATTAATGAATTGTAGAAGAATATTAATTTCATAACTTAGTCATAATTAACAGTATTTCTTACATTAATATTTATTAAAAGTGGTAGTCTTTCTTTAGATCAAAAAATCAGTCATTTTTACTTACAAATTATATTACAAAATTGCTAAAAATCATGGTAAAATTATTACCTATACTTATCTACTACAGAGTTCATTTGATAACCAATCTAGACCTTCCAATAATCCCTCCGCTTTTCTGGTGGCTTGAATACACCATTTTCGATTTTTAATAGTATTCAGTTTTAATTTATCTGCAAGTTCAGTAGTAGACATTACATTGGATAAATCTTGTTTGTTAGCAATTACTAATAATACCAGATTTGTTAACATTTCATCATTCAACAAATTGTGAAGCTGTTGTTTAGCCTCCGATATCTTTGTTCTATTATTCGAGTCTACGACAAAAATAATACCATCAATGTCGGCGAAGTAAAGTTTCCATACTTTTGTATGTCCTGCTATATCCCACACAGTAAAGGAAATGTTTTTATGTTCCACAACTTCTAAATTCAAGCCTATGTTTGGTATAGTTTCATTAACTGGGTCATGTTTAATTTCATCCAGAATTGTAGTTTTTCCTGCACCCTAAGGCCCTAACATAAGGATTTTCATAGGTTTTTTGCCAAATAATCTTGAAAATGTTGATGAAATTAAAACCCATTGTTATTATACACTATTATACTCTACACCATAATATGTATCTAAATGTCTGCCCCAAGATGTGGCATACTTTTATTATCTTGGCATAACTTAACTTTTTATTTCACAATTTATTATCATCTATTAATAATAATTTTAATGACAGGTTTAAAAAAAACTCCAGAATAATTGGTAAAAGTGATTCAACTATTTTAAATATGTTGCATTTATTATATAAAATTAAATAATTACCAGTTAAAAAAATCAATTTTTACTTATAAAAACTAAAATATAACATCAGCAGCTTTGATGTTTAAAATGATATAATCACCATGTTTTTTTTCAGGATAATCAACATAAATATTTACAAAGATTCTTAGCTAAGACATAAATCACCATTTTAGTGTTTTAAGTCCTTTATTTAATTATTTCAAAAGCCTATATTAGTTCATAATAATTAATTTGGACAAAATGTTGACACTGTATAAATATATATAACACAAGTAGAAATTAAATTAATGTTATAAAACAAGTAAACATAGTGTTGGAAATGTTACATCTATCTGCTAGCTAGTTCATTTGACAACCAGTCTAGTCCCTCATACAACCCAGTTCCTTGAGTAGCACAAGTAGCTTGAATAAACCATTTTCGATTTTTCATTGTATTCAATTTAAGTTTATCGGTAAGTTCAGCAGTAGACATTGAGTTGGGTAAGTCCTGTTTGTTGGCAAACACTAATAGTACTGAATTTCTTAATTCATCTTCTTCCAGCATATTGTGCAGTTCCTGTTCAGCCTCGGCAGCTCGTTCTCTATCATTTGAGTCGATTACAAAAATAATACCATCTGTGTTAGTAAAGTAATGCCTCCAGAGTTTTCTGATCCTGGTCTGACCACCCACGTCCCATACAGTGAAAGAGATATTTTTATATTCTACGGTTTCTACATTGAAGCCTATGGTGGGTATTGTTGTGACAATCTCTCCGAGTTTTAATTTGTAAAGGATTGTTGTTTTACCAGCGGCATCTAATCCGACCATGAGTATCCTCATGGGGCGTTTACTAAACAATCTTGTGAACACCGAAGAAATAGTTAAACCCATTATGTCGGCACCTTTTCAGATGGGCTGATACACGTTAACACTAGAACGTCTTTAAAAAAACACTGATCTTTACTTGATGTGGCACTGGTTAAGTATGAACCATTTGCACAATATTTCTTAATTCATTGTAGGGAATCACAACCTTTAGTGGGGTATTTGTATTACGACACAAAAGAATTAGTAAAAAGAAACGTATTTTTCTTTAACGTTAAAAATGAAAATGTGGCAAAACCTTTTATCTTATTGACAGGAATGTCAAAGCAAATAACACTCTGGCGTCATCAAAAAATGCGGTTTAGTCTCTTCTAATCCTAAATACCTAAAAACTTTTACAATCTTTAAATAATCACGCACATCTTATAAATATATATTTCTATAAGAAATCCCTGTTAAATAATATTTAAAAAGCTCTATTTCATTTAATTTTGAAATGGATGTTTAATTTATTTACCATTGTGCTAAAATTTTGTTACATTTTTTCCTAAATAGTGCAGTTTTCAACAATTCAGTGGTAAAATTTGAATATCTTTGCTTGTAGCAAACTTCGAGCATGCAACTACTAGAGGCAACATATAATATACAGCGCACGACACACAGTAAAGAGAGAGAGGGAGCAAATATGTGGTCATACTATTTCTCGCTACCATAATTTCGAGACGCTTGCCCACCAATCGCGGTTCTGAGCGAGGTAGATAGCAGAACTCCGTATTCGCCCTCTCTCTCTCTTTCTTTAACGTGTAACTCATGCAGAGCATTGCAAGCTGCCTCCAGTAATGTATTCTCGAAGGTAGCAAACAAAAAATACATTTTGTGTTTTCTGTATGGTGGAAAAAAACTATAAATATTGTAAATACCAATAGCTCCTTCTAACAGAACTTTTGCATATTATTTTAAAATTATTCAACAAAACTTTAATAGGTCATTATAAAAATGATTTGATCAAAAATCATAATAATAACGGCACCCACGAAGTTAATGCTTTAGCACAATATATCAATTTTGTTCCTTCATATCCCCTCTTCGACCATATACCATGAGAGAGAGAACCACGCCCACTTTCCATCAAGATGATCGTTCTCTCAAGAACGAGAATAGGTATCTATGTTTAGTTCATGGAGTGAATAGTCTGTTAGTTTAACAAGAGATACAAGCACTGTCTGACTATACTGGAGCCACGTCCATAAATAAATGTTATTTTGTGGTTAGGTTTTATATTATTGTAAAAAAAACTTGTGAAAAGCCATAAAATATGATCAAGAGCGAGGAACCACCACATAAAAAACTAAAAATAAGCAATATTGAAGGTAATGTAAGACATATAACTTCTTAAAATTGTGTATTTAACGAGATTTTAATTTCATTTAGATCCGCCAAAAGTTGAGGTCAAAATAGAGCCCCAGTCTTCATATATTCAACAAAGTAAGTATTTTATTTTGTAAATCTACAAAACTCTATATTTAATAAATAATTTTAGGTTCTAAGACTCCAAGGCTATGCCCTTACTTGGACACAATCAACAGGCAATATTTGGACTTTGATTTTGAAAAACTGTGCTCAGTTTCCCTAACTAGAATAAATGTATACTGCTGTCTAGTTTGCGGAAAATATTTTCAAGGCAGGGGTACTAATACACATGCTTACACTCATTCAGTAGCCGAAGGACATCATGTCTACTTAAATTTACACACACTGAAATTTTATTGTTTGCCAGACAACTATGAAATTATTGGTAAGTCTTTTTTCGTTTAATTTGGATAATTTTATTTTGTTGTAACCATTGTTTTATATGTATATTCATTTTATAATTAGGTTACTTTATATTACTTATATTTTATTTTTATCAATTATCTTTTATTACCATGACTCACAAGCTAAACTGAACCCTTATAGATCCTTAATTTTCAAATGTTCTTGTCATAACCATAATAGATGTTAATAAAACGGCGACGGTAGACAGACCTTTTATGTTTTGTATTAGACCATACTTTTATTATTTATTTGTTTAGAAACCTTTTAAAAGAGAGTTGGTAAATCCCAGGTAAAGATATTTTGCTTGTAAGACAATCATAAAAGCCAAATTGTATTCCATGAGGTTGTTTAGACTTTATAATTATAGTGTTGATTTTCGATTGGTTCTGTAAACTTTGGAAATGTGTTATGATTTTCAGGGACAGCCCATTTGTAAAAGTTGCCACCCTAAATTATTATTATGGTTTATTAACGGCAATAAATCATACAAATTCCATTTTATATAATAAGTCAAATAAACTCTTAGATAGGATAGAATAAAAAATCATAGAGTTAGTTACCTCATAATCATAGAACACATATGTTGTGCCTGTCAAGTTTGTTTTAGAAATTATAAAGAATCATAATTTTATTCCTTAGTTTTTCTTTTAATTTTAATTTGCGGCTTTAATCACAACACCTGTGATTAGAAAACGCAACAATTTTCAATTAAAATTTGTCGCACACTGCATAAGTAATCCCTTGGCAAATATTGTTAATGAAAGTTTTGCCACACAAATCTTTCCCACTAATCTCAAGATAGCCAAAGTGATTCCTATATTTAAAAAAGGGGATCGCCAGTGCATCAAAAATTACATACCAATCTCCCTGCTTCCAGCAGTGTCAAAGGTCTTTGAAAAAGTTATATATACTAGAATATTTGAACATCTGAACAGACTCAATATCCTGAGTAAAAAATCAGTTCGGCTTTAAACCTAACAAATCTACTGAAATAGCGATATTCAACACAATTTCCTATATAAATGAAAGAATTGACACAAATGATAAAGTGGCAGGCCTATATTTTGATTTGTCTAAGGCCTTTGACACTGTGGATCATAGCTTGCTTTTGACAAAGCTTGGTGCATAAGGGGTCAGAGGTGTTGCTGCAATCCTACTTATCGGATAGGCAGCAAACAGTCTGCTTTGCTAAAAATAATCATCATTACTTTTCAGATAGAACTAAATTGTTGCAGGGGGTACCTCAGGGCTCCATTCTGGGACCCATATTATTCTTAATATATGTAAACAATCTAGGGGATGGATTGGCCGCGGATAGAGTTTGTCAGTTTGCTGATGACACATCAGTGATTCTGGCGGACACTTCTATGGCGGGACTGTCTCGAAAGTGCACAAACTCTGCATTGAAAATGCAGCAGTGATGTTCTGATAACGGCCTTACTCTAAACGCAGATACAACCGGCCTCATTCTTTTTTCAAAGCATGCAACAAGGTCTGAGTCACTGCTTGTGCGGCTTGGGGGTAGATCTATACCTACTTTGGAACAGGTCAAGTTCTTGGGTGTTCATTTGGACCCCTCTTTAAACTGGGAACATCATATCTCAGCTCTTGGGGCTAGGCTTAGCAGTTTGTGTGGTGTAGTCCGAAGGCTTCGTGACGTCCTCACTGCAGAGACTGTTAGGCTTTTCTACCTTGGGCAAATACAATCTCTTGTCTCTTATGGTATTTCCTTTTGGGGATCATCAAGAAAGGCTATTAATATATTTAAAATTCAAAAACGCATAATAAGATGCATCTTCCACCTACATCCAAGAGCTTCATGTCGATCATTTTTTGCTCAGTTTAAGTTGCTTACTGTTCCCTCATTATACTTTAGATCTTTAGTCATGTTTGTCAGAAGGAATACGGAATTATTTCCGCTAAATAGACAGCTTTATGGGGGAAACATGGTTATGACTACCAGAGGAGCGAATGACCTGAGGGTACCTTTACATAACTCTACCTTCTATAAGAGACGACCATACTATATGGCGATTAAAGCCGTAAGGATGTTACCAAGAGAAATCTGGCTTACCGAGTCGATTAATTGCTTTAAGAGACGCGTAAATGAATGGCTGTCTGATAGGTGCTTTTACTCTTTCAATTTTAATGAATAGTTTTTGTAATGTCAATATTTTTAACTTAATATTTTTTGTTTAGTGGCTTTTTTTTCTTATGCATTTGTTTTGTGTGTAAAAATTTTATTCCTTTTAAATTGGAATATCTTATTTTGCAAACTGTAAAACTTTGTTCAGTTTAAACTGACTCTCTTATTACTACTTTTAAAATTATCTTGTATCTGTCTTTTTCTCCTTTTGTTTTCCTTTGTGTAAAGTTCCTATCGAAATGTCGATTAATTTTTATATTAATTGTAGTTAGATCGATATATTTACAATTCTTAATGTTAAACATTTCTCTCTCTGACGTTGCTTTGTTATGTGATCATAATTTTGTTGGCAAATAAAGGATATTATTATTATTATTAATAATACTCATATCTGTTATAGATTCATCTTTGGATGATATAAAATATGTCCTGAATCCAACTTTTACTGAGGATCATATTAAGAATCTTGACAACAGTACGAAACTTTCAAGAGCAATAGATGGTTCACTTTATGTCCCTGGCATTGTAGGACTGAACAATATTAAGGCTAATGATTATTGTAATGTTGTTCTGCAGGTACTTGTTTGTTTTTTTTTACTGAAAACATATTAATTAAATATACTTTAAAGAAATACATTTAAAATAAAATATAGAATTATTTTTTCTTAAATTTTAGGCCTTATCTCATGTAACTCCTCTTCGAAATTACTTTCTACGTGAAGAAAATTATGCTAAAGTTAAAAGACCACCAGGAGACTCATCGTACCTTTTGGTACAGCGTTTTGGTGAACTAATGAGAAAACTGTGGAATCCTAGAAACTTTAAAGCACATGTATCACCCCACGAAATGCTTCAAGCTGTAGTGTTGTGGAGTAAAAAAACATTTCAATTCACTCAACAAGGTGATCCCATTGATTTTCTTTCATGGTTTTTGAATGCTTTGCATAAAGCATTAAATGGTACCAAGAAAAGAGATAGTTCTATTATTTACAAGTCTTTTTTGGGAAATATGAAAATTTACACGAGAAAAATTCCACCTATTGATTTAGATGATAAACAGAAAAAGTCTCTGTTGTTGACGTATGAATATCAGGAAACCGTTACCGAGTCTACATTTTTGTATTTAACTTGTGATTTACCTCCTCCCCCTCTATTTATTGATGAGTTTAAAGAGAATATTATTCCTCAAGTAAGTTCGATGACAAAAAAAAGGGATTTACTAGTTTTTCACTTTTCTGTTTCTTTTTTAGGTTAATCTTTATCAGCTTTTGGCAAAATTCAATGGTCAAACGGAAAAAGAGTACAAAACTTATAAAGAAAACTTCATGAAAAGATTTGAAATAACTAGGCTTCCACCATACTTGATCCTTTACATCAAGAGATTTACAAAAAATACATTTTTTGTTGAAAAGAACCCAACTATAGTTAATTTTCCTGTCAAGTAAGTAAAATCTGCTGTATTTATATTTTTGGAGATTTGTTTGTAGTGGTGTCCCATTTTTTTTTTTGAAGCCGTTAGTTCAAATATACAGGGTGTGGCATTTATCTTGAGACAATGGAATATCTCGGTGGAATCACATTTTTTCGAAACATGTTTTATACAAAAATTATAGGGTGGCTGGGGGGCTAATTATTAATGGTCTTAAAAATGACCGTGACCTTGCCCTTTAAGGGCATTTTATAGTCAACTTTAGAATTTTAAACGGGACCCCCCAATTTCGGCTCCGGAAATGAAAAGAGCAAATTTTGATAAACCCAAAATTAGGGCAAGAAAAATCAAAATATTTCGATAAAGAGAATTACGAGAATGTGATAGTGAAATCTCAAAATTTATGTTATCGGGTAAGAGTTCAAATGGCAAGTGCTCAAATAACTGATACGTTGCGAACAAATCGTAACTATTGTCGCTTTCAGAAGCATGGTGCTTTCATACTCCCCCTCAGATAGGGAAAACTTGAAGGTCAAGGCCAAGATTATTTTTAAGGTCACTACCACTTGGCCCCAACAACTTTTGTATGAAACATAAGTTTTGTAACGTGTGGAAGAAGAAGTTTATTGTATATTTTAGTTTTTAAAGTAAAATTATTTTATTAAATGTTTATAAAGAAAATCTATGCTGTTGTATTTTCCCTTTATAAGCAACAGATGGCCATTCAAAATAACAAGAACAAATCTTGGATTTAGTGCTACAAAGACTAAATTTGAGTCCAGTGGTTTATTTAATTATTTATTTATTATTTATTTATTTATTCACTGTATCAACAACTTTTACAAAGCCAATTACAGATACAACTAAACTTAATATACTAAGACTACAATCTAAATTAGAACCTATATAAAAAGGCACTACAATTGCCTACATAACTCATTTCTCACTTCCCTTCTAAACCTGTTACAACTTAGGTTAAAAATATCAATGGCACCACAATACTTATTAAAATATGAACATAATCTTATTAATGGGGAATTTTTATACAGGTTCGTCCTAGGGGCATTAATATAAAATAAATTTCTGGATCTGGTGTTAACTCGGCCTATTTTAAATGGAAGCTGTTCTAAAAACTCTTTATCATTAATTGTGTTCCCAATCAATTTAAACAAAAACACAACACCCGCTTCAATACGCATGTGCTTCAAACTGGGAAAGTTGAATAAAGAACACAAAAGCTTCTGATCAGTTCCTCTTTAAGGTTATACCGAGAATACCTTGTAACGCAAAAACTTTAAAAATCTCTGCTGAACCACCTCTAAGCTGTAAATTTTATTTTCATACTGTGGATCCCAAATTACACAAGCATATTGAAGCTTAGCAAGCACCAATGACTTATACAAGACAATCATTGTATTGATATTATTGAAATATTTACAGTTCCTTGCAGTTACATTATCAATGTGCCTACCAAAACTCAACTTCGTATCTAAATAAACACCAAGATCCCTATGTAAATCAGTTCTTTTTATCGGCGTGTTATTTATACAATAATTAAAATGAATTATTTGCTTTCTACATGTAAAAGACTTTACTACACATTTATTTATATTTACATTTAAATCATGTTCCTTGCACCATCTCACAACCGCATTAAAATCCTCTTGCAGATCCCTCGCATCTAACTCATCTCTAATAGCACGAAAAATTTTATATTCATCCGCAAAGATAAGGCCTTTGGCGAATTTTACATTCACACCTATGTTATTGATAACCAGTAAAAACAGAAGTGGCCCAAGATTTGAACCCTGAGGCACTCCTGAGGTGGGTACATAGCTTTGAGACTTATACCCCTTAAGTTCAACAAATAAAGTTCTATCATGCAAATAAGATATCAGCAATGAAACAATGTTTTGATCTACAGAAAAATCTTGGAGGGCAAGTACTATTTCACCAAAGTTCACTCTATCAAATGCCTTCTCCAAATCATTAAAAATTACATCAACCTGACATCCTTCCTGAATTGATTCCTGAACAAACTGAACAAAGTTTACTAAATTTGTAACGGTTGATCGATGTGGCAAGAAACCATGTTGTTGGTCTGAGATTCTATGTCTACAATCATTATATACTCTATTACAAAGAATTAATTCCAAAATTTTGGAGTAGGCTGAGACAATACTAATAGATCTGTAATTAGAAATTTCATTTCTATCACCACTTTTGAATATAGGGATAACTTTGCTTTCTGTCCATTTTGAGAGATAAATACATTGTTTCAAAGAAAGGTTATGGAAAAGTGTATTAGGAGAATAATACACAATTATATAGGGGAATCAGGGCATATCCCCATAGGTATTATTAAGTGAACGCAGAAAAAAAACTCAAATTGGAATTAAATTAAATTAAGGAATCATTTAGCTAAAATGACAAATAATCCTAGTTCTCTGTTTTAGACCTACATATGAAACATAATTTTAATTTACAATAACTACTGCTTTTGCTAAGAATTCATAAAATAAATAAGTTAGAAAAGTTTATATTAAAAATCAATATTTTTTATTTAACATGTACTGTAAGTAATCAGTCATCTAATATTGCAAAAAGTAATAAATGAGTACTTCTGATGTGAATTTATTACCACTTAAAAATATCAATGAACTTTTGTAAATTACGTAAAAAGACATCCTTTATTAATTTTTTTACATTCGATTTGCAAACTGAACATGATAATTTGATCTTGCCCTTAAGGTTATGGACATATCTGATGATGAAATTACTGTGAAATTGATCGGTCTTTCCATTTCCGGAGGTCAAATTGGGGGTTTCCTTTTCAAATTTTGAAATTGAGGTTCGAGTGACTTTGAAGAGGAAGGCCGAAGTTAGTTTCAAGGTTACTGCCACTTAGCTTGCGTGCCACCTAATACAGCGATCTTTTTGTCTTGACCTTGAAATGCCCTTTGATATTTGGCCTTCGCCTTAAGGTCGAGATCATATCGGATGGTAAAATTTTCAGCCCTTTTCATTCCTGGGGTCGAAATTGATAATAATAAACAATCTTTATTTTAAAGTATACTCACATACAATAAAATAGCGTCATACAAAAAAATACATTAGTAGCTACATTACATTCTGCTTAATGTCATACGTTGATTTAAATTTAAATAATATTCATTTATGATAGACGTGTTTAAAATCGCTCCGTTATTTTAGTGTTTTTTTGGCAGTGTGAAAGCTAATTAAATGTTAAAATTTTCGTTATGGACTTAAATAGTGATGGTAATGAAGAGCGTGATAAGAAATTGGAAAAGAAATTGATTACATCTATTAAAAAACGTAGTTTGTCTGTGGGTACAATGAATTTTAGCCCAGCAGATATAAACAAAATTATTGGTATCGACAATATCACAAAACCCATGCCAGTAAAAAATTATTTAAAGACACCGGAACAAAAAAAGGTACAAGATAATGTAAACATTCTCAGTGATAAAGAAAATCCTGGCGCATCTCAGGAGAGTTTTAGCACGCATGACGGTAATTTAACATCGGACCAAATTTTTAAACCAAAGAAATTCTTTTTGCGTACTCCACCTCAAAGTTCTACAATTTACAACAAACAGCAGGATAAAGCCAGTGATGAAAATGTTGCATCTGGAGATGAATTTACTAATTCCCAAAAACGACCTAGATCCGAATCAAGTCCAACAACAGTAGAAGAACGAAGTAAAATGAAAAAGATGAATCCTGAATCTAGACAGAATGCTGGGACAGACACCAAGTCAACTGAAGTTTGCACCACAAACTCTACAGAAGCTATTTTAAATGAAATACTTGATGCCTTACAGAGAATTCATAAAAATATTGAGCTAATGCCACAAAAAGAAGCCCAAAATAGCAGTTCTGATTTGTTTACAGTACATAAGCATATAACAAACTTGGCATTTAGAATAGGTCAAACGGAAAAAAATAATTTAGAACTTATAAATAGAATAAAAGAATTATCGACAGATAAAAGTTCGTCTCCGCATAGTAATCTGGATATACCTCAAGCTCCTACTAGTCCTGTGAGTCAAAAACCCTCGTTTAGGGATATACTGAAATATACACCAGCAAGTAATAACCCTACATCAAATGCGCATATATCCGAATGGGAAACTCCGCCGCCGCAAAACAAAAAACATGAAACAATAGTTAGACTTAAAGGAAACAGTGACTCTCGAAAGGTTATGCAAGAATTAAAGCATAATCTTAAAGTTACGAATATGGAGGGAAACTTCAAAAGAGTCAAACCATTAAAAAGCGGGAGTGTCGTGATTGAATGCCGTGATGCATCTCAACAACATAAGTTGAAGGAAACACTTGAAAAAACTAATGATAATGTTGAAGTAAAAAATATTTTTAATTTAGATCCAATGATAATGTTAACAGGAATTTTTAAAGGATACACTTCTGAGACATTTATCAAAGAATTTGTTGCTGAAAACCCAGATATACAAACTTTTGGTCAAGATGTGGAACGTCAATTTAAATATATTACAAAGAGAAATTGCAGAAACAATACTAAAGAAAATTGGATATTTCAGGTACCTCCGGATTTATTTAAGTGGCTTATTAGAAACAACAATTTAGTGTTTGACCTTTGTCCGGCGTATGTACAAGAATATACCAATGTAGCGATTTGTTTCAAATGTTGTTTATTTGGTCACGTTGCCAAATACTGTACGGCAAATATGTGTTGTCATAAATGTGGAGGTATGCATGAGGGTACTCAATGTAATGCAAATACCTTTGACTGTCCTAACTGCAAGAGATCTAAATTACCACAAGGAAATCACTCAGCTAGAAATACATCTTGCCCGGTATATGTACAAAGAATTCATAGACTTCAACAGCAAACTAATTATTCATCCACAGATACTTTTTTACCAGTAACGTAACCAATTTTGAAAACCAAAATGGTGTTAGTGATAAACATCATACCGAAGATATGACATTCAGCATTGCTTATCAGAATGTGCGGGGCCTTAATAGTAAAATAGCAGTGTTTTACAATTCAGTTTTTTTAACAGAAAATGAATATGATGCAATAGCTTTAAGTGAGACATGGTTAAACAATAGTGTAAATAATAGTGAATTATTTCCAGAGTCTTTTACGGTTTTTAGAGGTCGAAATAGGGAAGATAATATGCGTGGCGGTGGAGTATTGTTGGCAGTTAAGAAAATATACAAATGCAGTTTATTAAAATTAGATTATAGTATATCATCTATAGATTTTTTGGCGGTCAAAATTTTCACAGATAATGTTAATTTTATGTATATATTAGTAGTTTATATTTCACCTAGCTGCCCTCTAAAAGAAAGAGAAGACTTATTCTCTTACATAGAAAGCCTAGAATGTATTTACCAGTCAAAAATTGTTGTTGTTGGAGATTTTAATATTAGTCATTTAAATGATTATTACACAACTAATTTTAGGGACCAACAAATAGATACATTCATTAATCTTGTTGAGTTTTTTGACTGCCAACAATTAAATCGAGTACTAAACAAAAATAACCATATACTTGATGTTACAGTTACTAATACTAGATGTAAAGTTTGTGAAAGTACGTTCAGTTTTGTTGAAGTTGACCCACATCACCCCCCTTTAACCATAGAAATAGTACTTAAAACTCCTAAAACGCGAATTTTACCTAATAATAATACTGTTCTCAGATTCAACTTCAGGAAGGCTAATTTTGAGGCTATGTATCAGTTATTTCAGCATACAGAGTGGAATGACCTGAAATCTTTCAAAGATGTCAATATGGCTGTAAAACGTTTCTATGACAAAGTATTTGCAATATTTGAAATTTGTGTTCCTAAAAATAAACCTTGCACAAAAATATACCCTATATACTTCACAAAAAATATTATCAAAGACATAAAAACTAAAGATAAATTGAGAATTAACAGTAAAAGAACTGGGGATGTAGAATTATACAATAAATTTATACAATTAAGAGCTAAAATAAAAAGAGACATAAGAAATGCCTATGAAAACTATATAAATAAAATCCAGTCAGACATCTGCGAGGATTCAGGGTCATTTTGGCGATATATTAATGGTAATAGAGGTGTTGTTGGTGTTCCAAACAAGGTGCGTCTAAATGATGTTGAGTATATCCATGGGAAATCGATATCAAATGCATTTGCCTCATATTTCAGCTCTGTTTTTGTTGATGACTCTGGATATCTCGATGACCTTGTTATGGATGAATTTCGAGTCTTTGATTCTTTGTGTATTGATCAAGTCACCTATGAGGATGTGTGTGATGCTGTCAAGGGCCTTAAAGTTAATAGAGCAGTTGGTCCAGACAATATACCTGCATTTGTGTTTAAAGGAATGATCGGCTTTCTGGCTGAACCTCTTAGAATATTGTTTAACCTTTCTCTGAAAACCAATACATTTCCCCAAATTTGGAAGGAGGCTAAAATTTGCCCAGTTTTCAAGAAAGGCGATAACAGTGATGTAAAAAATTATAGACCTATATCCCTATTGTCATGTCCGGCAAAGATATTTGAATCTGTTTTATACAAATTTGTATATAATTTTGTTGAAAATAAAATATCAAATCGACAACATGGGTTTTTAAGTAAAAAATCTACGGCCACTAATTTATGTGAACTAACCCAATATATAGCCGAAAACCTTGATAAAAAGAACCAAGTTGACGTTGTTTATACAGATTTTGCCAAGGCCTTTGACAGGGTATCGCATAACATTCTTATACAGAAATTACATGGGGAATTTGGCTTTCATGACAACCTTGTACATTTCTTAAAATCTTATTTGCAAAACAGACCACAAAGGGTGACTATTAAAGGCTATTATTCTGATTATTTCTTTGCTACATCAGGTATACCGCAGGGCTCTAACCTAGGTCCATTGCTCTTTCTGTTGTTTATAAATAATCTGGTTGATGAAATTAACGCATCTAAAGTACTATTGTTTGCTGATGATCTTAAATTATATATAAAAATTAATAATTACAATGACTGTCAGGTCCTTCAACAAAATTTGGACATACTGTATCAATGGTCAATCAAACATAATTTGCATTTTAATATTGACAAGTGTTTTGTCCTTAGTTTTAGTAGGAAAAAATTTTATTTAAATCATGTTTATGAAATGAATGGGAGGGCATTGACTAGAGTTGACGAAATGCGGGATCTTGGAGTCACCTTTGACACTCGACTGACATTTAAAGATCATATATGTGATATAACTGGTAGGGCCTCTAAGATGTATGGGTATATAGTTAGAAATTGTAAAGAGTTTAATGTTAAGTGTATTAAGTTGTTGTATGTGGCCTATGTGAGGAGTATTTTGGAATATTGTTCAATAATATGGAGTCCATGTTATGAGAATCATATTTACGAAATAGAAAAAATACAGAATAAGTTCTTAAGATATATCTATTACAAAGAAACGGGCATATATCAAATGCATATACCAAAAATAGATATTATGAATAATCATAACATTAAAACACTTGAAAGTAGAAGGAAGGTATCATCTATCTATTTTTTATATAAATTGTTGAACGGTATGATAAATGCTCCTGACTTATTAGCCTTAATTAACTTTTATGCTCCACCATATAGAACCAGAAATCCACTTGTTTTTTATATTGATAATACTCGTACTAACTATTACAATAATTCACCTGTTATGGTAATGTGTAGGTTATATAATCAAATACGATCAAGATTTGATTTTTGTGATATCAGAATATCAAATAGGGTTAGAGCATTGCTGTTAGGGATGGGTAAATTTCACTCTCGGTATAGTTTTGAAATTTCAAGTTGAAATTTTCATGAAATTTATGAAATTTATTTGAAATTTATGAAATTTTTGAAATTTATGGAATTTGGAAATTTTCACTGAAATATTTGTAACTTTCAATGAAACATTGAAACTTGTACAAATTTCCCTGAAATGTATTAATATTTCCTGAGTTAATTTGGTCACAAATACGATGTTTTTCTTTTTTGTAATTACCCTACATGAAATAAATAAAGCCAATATTTTTTTACTTTTTATTTAAAAAGTAATAGACCACAGAAACAAAACTTAACATAAGTAGGTATATGTACTGTAAATTGGCTTTATTAAATGAAGCCGAATGGAACAAAAATATAGATAGGAAAATCCAACATTTATTAATGCAGATAGGTATAGAGTGTGTCTGAAATTGGCCACGTCACGACCCACACCCAGAAACTATAAAAGTTAGGAAGATCGTTAAATGGGGAAAGTCTTAGGCAGTTACGTTAGTGATTTAACAGCACTTGGGGATTGATTGCAGGCTGTTATGGTTTTTGAAATATTTCCAAAAAAGCAAAACATTGCATTTTCGAAAAACCACAGTAACTTTTTTATTTTTGGATATTTCTAAATTTTGTAAAGACATTACTAGAGCACCTTTTTATGTAGAATACAACTGTCAACTCAAATTTTCAGTTCAAAGTTTCGGTTGCGTGGAACTGGAGACATCATTGTTTTTTTAAATACGGACTTAAATTTTTTTATTTTGGATTTGAAGATCTTTTGATCTCCCAAATTTAATGATGTATCACACTTATCTCTTAAAAGATTATTTTAGGTACTTTCCATAAGAGCCTGTGTGTTAGAGAGTAACTCTTAGTCTGTCTCTATCTCTAAGTCTTTAGCACAGAGGCTCTTATGGAAAATATCAATAATAATCATTCCATATACAAGTGTGATACATCATTTACTTTGGGGGATCAAGAGCTCTAAAAATACGAAATAAAAGTCCAGGTCCGTATTAAAAAAATACAAAGTTGATGATGTCTCCACGCAACCGAAACGTCGAAATAAAAAATCTGAGTTGGCAGCTGTATTCTACGTAAAAAGGTACTCTAATAATGTATTTACCAAATTTAAAAATATCCAAAAATAAAAAAGTTACAGTGGTTTTTTTCGAAAATGCAACTTTTTGTTTTTTTGGAAATATCTCAAAAACTAAAATAGTTACAATTAATCTGCGAGGGCTAATAAATCATTAACATAATTGCCTAAAACTTTTCCCATTTAACCGTCTTCCTAACTTTTATAGTTTCTGAGATACCAATACCGTCGTGGCGTGGCCAATTTCGAACACACTGTATAAAAGGGAATAATGTAATAGTGAACTTCTAGTATTTTTCTTTATTATCATCAGTATCGTCATTTTCGCTCACATCAGTCATATTCACATCGAGATCATCTGATGACGAATCATGCAGAGAATAACTCTCTTCCTCAGAGTCTGCAGAGGGCGAAGAAGAGACATAATTTTTTTCACTTTCATCTTCCAAATTCTGACTACTTTTAATTTTTTTATACTGGGTTATTTTCAGCTGCTTACTTATTTTTCTTTTGTTTATTAATTCATTCTCCTGGACTTGGGAGACAGGAGCATCCGTAAAAGCCACGACATTGGGTGTTTCTAAAAGAAAAATTATTCTAATTTAAAAAAGCATACGAAATAAATCTAGGAAAGAGAGAAGAAAAAAATAAGTTGTTTTTTTTTCATCAAGGAACTTGAAAAAAGTTAGTATTAAAAACAGAAAACACACCTACCTAATTTTGAGTTATTTTCCTCATTCTGATTACCAATTCTTTTGAGAAGTCGATAATTGTGTGAAATGAAACTTAATTTAACAGTTCGAGCAGTTGTCAATCTGTTTCTTATCTTTCTGTGTATTCTACCAAAAGTACTGAAACTTCTTTCAGTGGATGCCGAGGATGTGGGCATGGAAAGAACTCTGACTGCAACTTCTGCCAGCTGTTTACTATTAATACTTCCAACCCCTTTCCACCAACTAATAGGCTCTAGATGATTGACAGTCTTCCAAATGATTTCTTTCATCCATGCACCATCTCTATTCCGGTAATTAGTCAAATTCGATAAGATAGTAACAGAATCGATGTCATTCTCGTTCATATCCTTAGATATGTTATCTACAAAATCCATGGCAGATAGAATTTGTTCCGAATTAAGACTAACACCTTGGTCTTTAGGATCGAAAATAACTGCTGCGTAATGAATTGGCTGAAGAGCATAGTCTTTACGAAAACAAAATTTTTCCATCACAGTACGCTCTTCCTGTGTGGTGGTGATAGGACTTAAAGGAATCCTCTGAACAAGATTAGACTCTATGTCAGTAAAAGCATATACGACTTTTTGTATAACTGGTTCATCCGACTCTAATGTAAATATCCACTTGACAATAGGACGGATCAGTTCTGCAAGATTTACTACTTGCACCAAAAAAATTTCATTGTCAAGTATTTTTGATCTATTCTCTTTCGTAAATAGATCACATGTTGACTCATCCACAGCTAATTTTTGGAGTGTAGATTTAGCTTTTATAAAACCATCCAATGCTTTGAGGTTACTTCCCCATCTTGTGCTTACAGGAAGTGATAACGATATCTGAGCATTTTTTTCCTTGTTGAAAGCTGCAGTCAAGATGTGAGATTTCTTGACATGTTTAACAATGTCCACAACTTTTTTTATAATTTTGTCAATCGAATCGATTTTTAAAATATCCTGAACTAAGAGATTGAGAGTATGTGAAAGACATCCCAAAGGTATGATATGTTTGTACTTCTCTTTTAAAAGCATTGCTGCTTTTCGTTCGTTAGCAGCATTGTCTGTCATGACAACCAAAAACTTATCAGCACCATATTCTTCTAAAATATTTGCCATTTGTTCAGACAAGTATTCTGAGGTGTGCCTCTGCGTTTCACTGGCAATACTTCTTATGAAGTGTGGTTGCGGATTCATAATAGTAAAATTTATTATAGCTTCATTCCTGGAAATGAAAATGCAGACATATTTTACTTTTAGGTTGCACACTCTAAGCAAACTACCACCACATACCACATGTCACAATATGTGAAGTGAGACGTGACATATCGTGGACGTGGAAGTAAAAAAAGAGTGTTATTTTTTCGTTTTTTTTTATAACTTACCGCATGTTGCTCCATGAATCTGTAGCCAAAGCCAAGTTTTTCGACTCCGTGATTGAAAAATTCACTTCAGCAGAGATTCTATTATATTCCTGATCTAATAAAGGCCCTGAAAGTGTTTTCCTGGTAGGGCATTTCCAGGATGGCCTAATAGTTTTAAAAAATTCGATCCAAGCTGACTGATCTGTTAAACTTAGCGGAACTTCACTAGTATAAACTGCTCTAGCAAAAAGAACATCCAGTTTAGCCTACAATCAAACAACACCAATGAACTAATGCATTTTAAATAAAATTAACTACTATTCTCACTATTAATTTGATACTAAAATCAACTTACTTGTTCATTAGGTAACATTGTGTCAGTGTATTTCAAAATGCTTGAGCCTGACCTGCTCGACGAAGTGATTTTTGGTGATGCATGGTATTTTCTTAATGAAAGAGAAAGAGATGCACCACTTTGGCCGATTTCACTCGCTTGACTCCCTTCCGAATTTATTTCATTGGTGAAACTTTCCGTACTTTCATTTTCTGAAATTAAATATCCATAATGTTTCGGGTAATAAAGCGAAGTAATATGTAAATTTGTTTTTAATGGAATGAATCACCCTACACTGTACTACAGTACTACTGTACCGGAGAGGGTGGTCAAAATAGGTCCTTTTTATTAGGAAACATCTTGAATTCTTGACCCAATGCCAATAGCCAATAGGTTGGACTGGGACTCGGACTGGGTTAAATGACTTTTTCTGCAGCCGTCCCGAAAATATAAGTTCCGGTATAATTTATTAAACCGAAAGTGCCACTTTACAGAAATCGTACCGAAAGTAACTTTTTTTTTACTTTCGGTTTCGGTACGATTTCTAAACTAACTAACTTAAATATTTTCGGGACGATTTTTTCCACTAACCGCGAAAAGATATCAAAACGCAGTTTGCATCATTTAATTTTTCTCTAAATTCCCGAATAGAAATGACCAATTTTACCCACCCTGTATATACCCATTATTGCCTGTAATATTTAGATAATTAGATATTTTATTACTTACCATTACCGCCACTACTGTTATCGTGGGCATTGGATTTATACTCCACTTTTCTGACTTCGCCAACAGTTTTTGTAAATTTCCCTTTTTGTATTTGTTCTTTAACAAAAGTCGGGGTTTTGAAGCATTTAACTAAGTGTTTTTCTAATCGAGTTGCGTTTTTATAGAAAACAGTGTGACAAAAAACACATTTCACTCTTTTGTCGTCTTCGACTTTAAAATAACTCCAAATACTTCCCTTTGGTTTAACCATATTCCATATTGCATTTATAGATTGTAACGTAACGATGTTAGTTGTAACTTGTAAGCAAACATGAACGAACGTGAAGAAATCTGGAAGAAACCCACGTCGGAGGAGTTGGCGTTGGCGAATGGCGAGGGCGGCTGGCAACTGGCGACTGGCGAGTGACGACACCGACACCATAATAAACGCGGTGCGAATGTGCGCTGGATCGCGACTCGCGACTTGAAAGGACGCGGACTGACTTATTTGGATTGTAGAGGGAGGGTAGCATGAGAAAGTTTCGCGAAATTTATGAAATTTTCAGTGAAATTTATGTAAATTTCTAGAAATATATTACTTGAAAATTTCACTTGAAATTTTGGAAACTTTCATTGAAATTTCAAATTTTAAGGCAAGTGAAATATTACACTTTTAAAAATTTCAAATGTGAAAATTTCATTTGAAATTTTCACACGGCACAACCCTAATTGCTGTATGATATAATGTAAGTGATACAGTAGAATGTTAGTGTTTAGCAATGTTTATATTCTTATTATTATTAATATTGATTTGTTTAGACTAAGTCTCTTGTCCTACTCTGTAATTGGATGTAAATCTGTAGGGTTTGTAAACAAATAAATAAATAAATAAATAAATTTAATGAATATGGTTCTATGCCGACAAGTAGGTCAAATATTGTCTTTTTCAACTTTTTAAAATTTTTTTGTTGCTTAATATAGTTTGGTAAGGAGTTATATATTTTAATACACTGATAATAAGGACTTTTTTCACTCATAACCAGTCTATGTTTAGGATATATGTAATCCATTGTTCGTGTTGGATATATCTTTTGCCCCTCACTATTTACAAATAAGTGCTTATTTTTAATAAAAAACAATATACATTCCTGTATGTAAACTGCATGAACAGTAAGTAGTTTATGTTCCTTAAATTTACCCCGACACGATTCCCGATAACTTAGATTTAATAATATTCTCAGTGCCCTTTTTTGACATATAAAAACACTCGATATGTCTTTACAGTTTCCATACAGGACTATTCCATATCTTAACCGGGCCTCAAAATTTGCGTAATAAAGCGTTTTCTTAATATTTATTCCTACATATCTACTTATAATTCTAAGTGTACAACACACAGCATTTAGCCTACCTGTTAAATATTGAACATGGCATTCCCAATTCATACAACTATCTAGAAACATACCTAAAAACTTTACATTGTTCATAACCTGTACTTCACAACCATTTATAGTTAGTATCTCTGGTTCTATTAATTTGGAACGATTGGTTTTAAAAATTGTGACATTTGTTTTTGAATTATTTAATATAAGTTTGTTTTTTGTAAACCAGTCACCAACCAACATCATAAATTGTTGCATGTCAGGTTCAAGAGAGGCAATGCCCCTGTATGATAACAAAATGTTGGTATCGTCTGCGTAGTTTGTTATTTTACAGTTTTCATTCTTCTCACATAATTCATTTAGATTGTTTACATATAATACGAACAATATAGGTCCAATTACACTTCCTTGCGGTATTCCAACTCTTATATATTTGTTCCCTGAATATACTCTATCAATACCTTTTCCTATCACTACTCTTTGTTGCCTTGACGTCAAATATGATTTGACCCACTTCAGAGCTGTTCCTCGTATACCATATAAATATAGTTTCTGGTATAATATTTTATAGTCTAAAGTGTCATATGCTTTTGATAGGTCGAGAAACAACCCTACAAGGATCTCCTCATTCTCTATTGTTTCAATAATTTTTTTTATGAACTCGAATAATGCAGTTTGCGTTGTTTTGCCTTGAATGTATCCATGTTGAGTTTTATTTAAAAGATTGTTATTGTTCATAAAGCTAATTATTCGGTTACAAACAACACGCTCGAATATCTTGGCAAATGATGGTAATAAGCTTATAGGGCGGTAATTTTCGATGTTTGATTCATCGCCTTTTTTAAAAACTGGAACAATCAATGCCTGTTTTAGTTGATCTGGAAATATTCCGTATTGAATAGAATTATTTATTATGTATACCAGCGGTTTTAGAATGGCACTTATTACAAATTTTATTGTGTTATTAGATATTTCATCGTGTCCACTACTAAATTTGTTCTTAAGTTTTTTAACTATTTTTTGCACTTCTTCACTATCTACTAACTCTAACTCTAATTCAGCTGGATTGTATTTTATATCACAATTAAAGGGTCTATTATGTAATTTTGCTAACAAGTTTGGGGCAATATTTACTAAGTAGTTGTTAAAATTATTAGCTATAACTTCTTTGTTATCATTTATATTTATTTCTTTAACTTTTGATTTTCCCGTTATCTCATTCACTATTGCCCAGGCTGATTTACTTTTGTTGTCTGAAATTCTCAATTTTTCTTCAAAACTTCTTTTTTTATATCGTTTTAATAGGGTATCATACTCTCTTTTTTTTGAGGCATACAAAGTTTTATATCGAACATTTACATTTTTCATTAAAAAAAGAATATCCAAATCCTTTTTACATCTTGCTACCTCTGGGTCATTCCGCGCAATATATTTTGGTTTGTGAACATTTTTATTTGGTACCTTTTGAACTGGAAAATTTTCATAAAATCTATTTAAAAATATTCTTATAAATAAGTTCCACTTAATTGAGAATCCCATTTAAAATTTTGAAGTTGATCTACAAATGACCTTGAAGGCCAGGGTCAACGTCATTTTCAAGGTAACTACTAGTTAACCCCCTGCCACTCTATAATTTTTGTATAAAACATTTTTTCAAAAAAATGTGATCTCACCGAGATATTCCGTTGTCTCAAGATAATTACCGCACCCTGTATATTTAGGGTATAATAATACCATTCGTTTCAGTTTCTAACATTTTTTTTATATCCTTTGTACAATTCAATATTTTTAATATAAACAGCAAGAAATACAGACTAGACATATTGTACTACACCAGCCAAGTTTTTGCCAGAAGCCAGTATATATTGAGAGTCTTTATATACTGACCTAAGGCATTATTATCACCCCCCATTTCATTTCCATATGTTTACTTGTTCAAATATATTTGTAAGATGGTGAAATTTAAAAGTCTAGATTACAGTATTTAGCAAGAAACAATAATTACTGGTAAAAATCTGTACTAAATTTATTTCACTAGAATTGGTAGGACTTGCGTGGTCTTTATTTTTATATATTTACAAGACATTTCGATCAGATTGTATCTCCAATCGTTATCAAGTATAAACTGAATAATATTTTTCTTAATCTTTTAGAAACGTAGACTTTGGTGAATTCCTCTCCCCTGAAGTGAAGGCACAACATAAAAATACCATTTATGATCTGGTAGCTAACATCGTTCACGACGGCGAACCAGGCAGAGGCACCTATAGAGTCCATATCCTACAAAAATCGACGGGCCAATGGTATGAAATGCAAGATTTACATGTAACAGATATTTTGCCGCAAATGATCACCTTAACAGAAGCTTATATACAAATTTATGAACTTCGAAAATAAGGCAAATTTATTTTTTTACCTGTGTATATTACGTAAATATATTTTTAAGACAAACAGAAAGTTGTAGTTTATACTGATTAGGAAAAACTTTGACCAGCATTTCGGAGATCAAATGAAAATAAGCTTTCTATAGTCAGAGTAGTACAGAATAAATGACATAAAACATTAGTGATAGGCCTGACTGGTTATGGTTTATACAACTTTTATCATGTTGATATAAACTTTAGGACCGGACTTTAAATTTCCTTCACCATTTTATATAAAATTATTCCCTTTAAAGACATTAAAAAACACTTTTTTGCATGTATTTACTCATAAATTATTAACAAATTCAAGACACTACAATCAACTAATTTCAGCGACTTCAGGCTAATGCGGCACACAACAATAATTTACTGATCTCAAACATATCACATGATCAATGTAATTTTTACGTCATTTATCTGTCATCGACAAATTCTCTTGCACAGATCTAGGAAAATTCAACAAATATATATATATATATATATATATATATATATATATATATATATATATATATATATATATATATATATATATATTTATAAATAAATACTACTCTTTCCTTGAAGTCAAATCAGTGACGGATCCAGCCTCTCTCTTTGGAGACAGCGATGATGATATTACAAGAGTACAGTATGGCAAGCGAAAACAACATGTCAACAGGGGTGGGGGGAGGCACCAGCGACATTCACATTCCTAATGCAGCAGGCTGGGGCGAGTCTATTTTTCTGAATTTGAAGCTTTGGGGGGGGGGGGTAATCGCAAATTAAAGCAACTTGTTGATGGAGGGGAGATGCCAGCAACATTCACATTCCTAGTATAAGAAGTAGGGTCGAGTCTATTTTTCTGAATTCGAGACTATGGGGAGAGGGAATGCCAGCAGCGTTCACATTCCTAGTGTAAGAGGGAGGGTCGACTCGATTATTCTGAATTCAAAGCTACTGAGGTGGCCCCATTTGATCCATGCCTGAGTCAAATATTAATCTTATTAAAAGAGGTTTAAAATATATATTAAAGAATACTACTTCAAAGATAATGGGTTTATTTTTTAGTAGATTATAAAACCCCTGCTTGTAAATAATAAAATAATCATTATTTTATGGTATTTTTTAAACCAGAAATAACATTTATTGTAAAGCCAAACGTAAAATAAAACTTCCACACTTCGTATTCACTAATTATTGGAAATTTAATTCTTTTTTCATTCAATATTGATTCAATTTTTTTTTAGTTATGAAAATACGTTTTCCAAAGACAAGACAAATAAATGTTTGGTTAGTAAGATGCGATTCTGTGTAGTTTTATGTGAACCACACTGTATACTTATCGAAATATGAGTAATCTTATTTTCACTTTAAAATTGCTGATAAAATAATCGTCATAGGCTATTTGGCTATGTTGTCACCCTAATACATTTCAGCGTAAAAAGGCGTACTTTATTTATTTTCCGAATAAAATGTTTATATTCCGTAAACAGCGTAAAATGAATAAAGATTCTTTTATGTTTGATCACGTGATGAAAAACGTTCCGCGAGTGATTGCAACTCTGACGACGTCACATATAAGTAAACAAACAAGATGTCGGTTTACTGATACGCGATTATAACAATTCTTATTGTTATCGAGCGATTTTAGAGTTAACTACTGGTACATTTCTTGTGAATCTTTTAAGGTTTATTAGTTTTTCCAGTTACTTTGTTATAAGTATCAAAATGACGATAAATCTTCCCGTAGTAGAAGCAGTTATGATTGGCCTTTCTTTAAAAATAATCCTGATTTTTATGCTACAAAACTTAAAAATGAGAAAAAGGCAATGTAAGTATTCCTTGTATAAAAAGTATAAAATCAGGATATATTATAGATTTTGACGACAATAAGTTTGGACATGATTATAACAAATTTCTTTCTTTTTTTTTTACGTATGCGAGGGTTTAGCCTTTCTTTCTAATTGATAAAAGAATAATAGCGATTTTAAGTTTAGATGGGAAACATTGATTAAAATTTGTAACAGCTCTGCAGTAAAATATTGCTATAATATAAAAACAGATATACTCACATTAAAGTATTCTGCACACATGAAAACTATAGAATTACCTCCTGTGTATCTGGGGTCTCTATATAGACATAAAAGTACGTATATAGACTGCGGATTCTATAAAAGTATGTTGGTTCACGCTTAGAAAGAGACAGAGCATTTTCGATGAGTAGTACACAATAGCAGTACTTTTCTTTCTATGGGCGGAGCTAAGCATGATATCCAAAACATCATTGGAGACCCCTCTCACCTGACCGCTATTAGAAAGAGGGGTACCATTCATCGAAAACACTTTCTCTTTCTAAGCGTTAGCCAACGTTCTTCTATAGGATCCGCAATCTATATACCGACTTTTATGTCTATGGGTCTCTATGAGTTCTAACCAATATTCACGCCTTTTAGGATCTATTGTAATAGAAACAAAAATCTTTTCTGGGTACTTATGGACGTCGGTGTGTACTATGCACCATTTATAACTGCAAACAAATAAAAATCTCAAGAAATCTAACAAATTATCGTTTAGTATTGCTTGTTTACTATGATGTGACATCATACGTGTCGTATGACCAGCGCCATTATTCAAATTACGTTTCGTCGCTTTGTTTATTATTAAAACTTAATTGATCTTTACCGAAAATACAACAAATCTCCAGGAAATATTTATGGAGCGTGCATTAAATGTAATAAAAAATAATATGAATTAAGGCCTGTATTTAGAACAAGAAGTGGATTCTTCCATAATACTGGTAGATTTAAACAGCAACACATTTGTTTGAAGGCTACAGTCGGTGGGGGATAGGAGCTCAATTTCATTGCTTGTCGTTACTCTTTTCACTGTTTTTAGTGTTAGAAATTACTATAAATGCGAAGTTTCCAATTAATATCAACAAAAACACGATTATTATTAGAGATTGAAAATGTCAGTGATAATAATTTCGGCAACCACAAATTAATATTTTCATGTACCTACTTCTAGAATTGACGTACCAATTATCATATTATTTTCGTTTAAATAATGCAATTAGAAAATATAAAATATATGTGTTGATTACATAAGAAAATTGTCAAGAAAAATTAGTGTAAAACTTTACATAATGAAAAAAAAATGTATACCATCTAAATTAAATGTTCAAACTAGGCCCTGTTAACAATCTGACATCATTTCTGTACTAACTTTTTATACAAACCCACAAGAATCCTATATGTTATAACATCACCTTTTTTCCAACAAGATGGAGCTTCGCCCCACTAGGCTAGCCCTGCTTATTTGGATAAGGTTTTTCCAAATCTATGGATAGGCAGAAGAGGGATAATTGAGTAGCCACCCAGATCACCAGATTTGAGATTTCTTGTGGGGTACTTAAAAACGTAAAGTATACTTAATCCACCGTGACAAAGCCTTAAAACTTCGAATGCACCAAGAAGTACGAAAAATATTGGCAGATATCATCGACAATGTTCAACAAGAATTTATTCATTGTCAGATTGTTAATAGGGCTCAGTTTGAACATTAAATTTAGTTTTCTCAACAATTTCCTTATGTACCAACATCGATACTTACTTTGTTTTGTGTAAAAAAATGTTCACTTTCTGATTCTGAAATAAAAAATGTAGTTTACTATAGAAAAAAAAATATCGATGGCGTCATAATTCCTTGAGTTACCCTGTATATTCCGGTATCACGCAAAAAAACCCTAAATTTAAAATAAAATTGGATGGGTCCGAGCGTTTTTCCATACAAGTACCCATTTAGTTTGTATTGAATTTATTACGCTACTTTACGAAAACACTGGATATACAGGGTGTCCCTCGACAGACTGCCGTGATAGATTTTCTCGGAAATAGACTTTGGAAAATTTTTAATATTTGGCAGTTTACCAAAGTCGATGGGAGCATTTCGGCTAAAATATTTTCAAGATGGTGGCGCTTACAGGGTGATCAAAAACTGATATTAAATATTAACTTGAAAAAATCGTTAATATTGATTTTTTTTAAACATAAACCCCCAATTATTATAATGTTATCTTATTTAGCATTAAAAATAAAGGTGATTTTCAATAAGGTTACCTATTCAAAACTTTTGTAGTTTTTGAAATGTTGGTAATTTAACGTCATGACGGCGACAAATATATCCTCTTTGACGGCGATACGCGATGAAAGAAGACCATAGAGCACTACAAAAATGTTACTATTTTTTGCCAATTGACAATTGTTATAAAAATCATTTCAAGACGATTAAATTATACGCACAAAGATTATTAAAATTTGTTTATTATCTTGGAGAATGTACTAAAGTTTTATCAAGAACATGTCATACATTTGGCGATAGATATCCAGATAAACAGAAACCGTCACGGAAGTATTAAACGAAAATTGTAACACTTCAAAAATTTTAGCACCATTAAGGCAAAAATGCATAAAAGGAAACTTATTCTCAATGATGAAAATGTCGAAATTGCAATTCTGGGATATTTTGTCGCATATCCTATGACATCGTTAAGATAAGTGACTCTACAAACAGGACTTTCAAAGAGTTCAATAAATACATATAATTCTGTTGAAACACATCTTCCATCTTTCTTTAATATATTTGGTGCAACACCCAAGAGGTACTGATTTGCTGAAAAGAGTGCAATTTTGCGAATTTATATTAACGATGATACAAGATGACTCTCGATTTTTGGACAACTTGTTTTGGACCGATAAAGTAGAATTTGCGAAAAAAACGCCTTTTTAACAGACACAATTCCTATTTTTGGAGTGATTCAAATCCTTATGGAGTAAAATTATTAGTAATACAGACCAAATTATGTCCCCATTTTAAATTATGTATTAATTTTTATGGGAGGAAAAGAATTAGACAATAAACATTTAAGCAATTTACCTCTGGCGGAACACAGCAAATATTTTATCAACAAGATGGCGTGCCACCACATCGAACCGTTTCAGTTACCAACTTCTTACAAGCAACATTTTACAAGTGGATTGTCAATAATGGACCTTTTCTGTGGCCTCCACGTTTTTTTGATTCTACTATCTTAGATTATTTTAAATGGGGAACGATAAAAGACATCGTTTATTGTAATCCAGTGATAACGATGGAGGACCACAGCAAGGGTAAGGGACGCGTTCGAAAGTTTATCATCAGATCCAATTAGAGCGGTCATCCATAACGCTTAGTGCGCGGAGATGGGAAAAATATGTAAGTTCAGGGTCGAATATTTGAAGATTTATTAAAAAGGGTTGTTTTCTTGTGTAGGCAAGTCGTTTAGCATTTTTATAATTTAAAAATGTTAAATTGCCAAGATTTCAAATGCTGCAAATTTTTGGAATAGACAATCCTACACAAGGTCTGCCTTATTTTTAATGCTAAATAAGATAACATCAAAATAGGGGAATACATTAAAAAAAACTTACTTTTAAAGATTTTTTCAAATTAATATTTAATGTTACTTTTTAATCACCCTTTATTTATTTATTATCAAAATATCAACACAGTCCACTAAAGTAGATCTCCTTCTAGAAGAAAACCAATCCCAATTAAATAATAAAGGCTTTCACATAGGATAAATTGATAGTTAAGTTTAGGCCTGCAAACGCCATTTTTGACATAAAATTTAAAATATGTCAAAGAAGGACTTAGGTATAGGACATTATAATGTCTATAATTTTGAATAGAATCTAAAAATGAAATACCATATAGGGTGTTCCATTTAACATAAGCAGAAGGCATCAACTTCCTGTACAATCGGAAGTGCCATTATCTTGAAAACGTTTTAGCCAAATTGCCTCCATAGACTTAAGTAAACTGCCAAATTTTAAACATTTTCCGAGAAATCTATGGTGGCAGTTCACTGTGGGACACCCTGTATATATAAACCTTCTCATTTATGCCAAGAAACATGGGTAACAATATGGTTGTGATCGATTGAGTAGTTTTTATGTTTATCCTGGACAAACAAAAATCTCCTTCTTCTTAATATAATAATGTAGATAAGCTCTTTAGAAAAGACCAAAAGAATAAAACACACGTTAAAAAAACACTTTTTTATTACAAATTTTGGAACAATGCAAATCTGTACAAGTAACTATAAATTATTTTAAGTTAATAGGCTCCTATCTATAAAATTACATCCTACACAACCCTATTTTGGAATGAAGTACCCAAAATGCTTTAATATCATAACTTTTTAATATTATCTTGCACATAAAAAAATATTATATTTTTACCGATTAAATGCTGTTAAATCAAACTGCAGGCAAGTTTAGGGTAACTTAACATCATGTTATTGTAAACTAAAAGATGGGTATAGCTAATTCTCAAGGACGTTTATTGTTTACATATCACGGGGACAAACAAACTTAGTTTATTATTAAATATCACACGAATTAGTGAGAACCAATTTTAAATTTTCATTTCAATTAAGAGATTGCAAAAAACTGAAACTGAGTGCCCCGAGAGAATATAAACTGCGGTTATTTCTTAATCTATAACCAATTAGACAAAATAAGCAAGACGAAGACGGTACAATGACCAAAAATACATCATTTTATTAAAATAGTTTAACGAAATGACATTGTTAAAATAAACTCCTAAAGAATACCGTAAAATACAAATTTATTTCAGCTGCAAACTTGGATCAGTTTAACTGACAAAAAACCGCTGGGCAAGTTGAAATTTGACCAGGGACACTACATAAATCAAAAAGCTAATTTTACAAGGACATAAAAGTTTTATCACTCCACAGTATGTTAAACTGATCCAAGCAAATTATAAATATTAAAATTAGTAACTTGCTAGCATATAATCTACAGTAATCACTGAAAGTTGTTGCCTATTTTAAAGTAAGTTGATCAAAAAATATTTAACAGTTTTTAAATGAGTAAGTAATCTGAAAAGTTCAATAAAAAATATACAAAATTAAATAAAAACGGGTTTTTCTTCCTTTAATGCGCAGCATATTATGAGCGACCTATCTTATCTCAAAAACTATGAAAGGTAGAAAAAAAATGTCATCCACAGAAGATTTATGTTCTTACCTGATTAAGAAGCCTAACGGAGAAGGATTAAGAACTTAGTCTTATGTATAGATATGTGGATAAATTTCGTATGTTGTAAATTATCAAACTGATTACCAACACAAGATAAAGTATAAAAAAAATTTGATTATTATTCGGAATACTGGAAAATCCGATTTTTTCGCTTGCTTTTTGTGTACCCTCTATTTTTGGGTCGTAGAAAACAAATCTGAACTTTCTTTTTGGCGATCATAAATAGTTTTCTCCCAAAAAATTTTTTTTTCATTTCACATATTTTGTCCGATCGACGTCTTCAAATTTCACCACTTTTATTAAGATACATAAACACGACACAGTTCCTAACATAAATAAACTGCGGAAAAATGAATTTTCCATAAAAACTAAGAAAAACGGCCAGCTTGTCAACTAACTCTTATTTTGACATTTGCGAAAGCCCAGAACAAGAAACATATGTTGCGAAATACGGTGTTGCCATGTTGACGTGGTTTTTAAATTTCATTTGGATGGAAAACTTCACGGTTAAGTTGTATCTGTATTAATTCCAATATTGTAGCATGAAATGTGTTAAATAATAAAGCTGATATCAGAAAAATACTGACAGAATATTTCTTAAGTTTTAATCAAACCTTTATTTAGAAGGGTGATATCCTAAACACAAAGACATGTACTATGTATTTTTTAAGTAATTTGGTCTAGTTTCAGTTTCAGTAAAACAATAATAAGTATGAGCTGGGTTATTTTTCGAATGCTAGTAACCTCACTTGAACATAAATCTGGGGTGTGGTTAGACCAGGTAAATAAAACAGCTTCGAGGATCAATTTCCTGTATTTGTCGACGTTTCTACGTGTACGAGATCATCCTCAGTGCTTTAAAATAAATATTTTTTTTATAAGGAATCCTTTCTAGTAATATTCGAATTATACATTATATAAACATAAGATTCAAATTATAAAATACAATTTAGTGATATATCATTTTATTTGCTCTTCTTAATATTTTTTCGTAAACTATAATTACACAACATATAAAGATAATTCTTATAAATACATGGAAAAATAATAATGCTGAAACAAATATCAATTTTATTTACATACATCTACAAAAGCAGTGCATATATATATATATATATATATATATATATATATATATATATATATATATATATATATATATATATATATACTCTTACATACAGCGAGGTCCCTTTCGTACAGACCACCAAAGCATTTCTAGAACACACTATGCAGGATAATTGTATTTTATTTTTACAAATAGGGAAAATAACATCATTATTATTGTTCTATGTATTTATAAGGTTATCTTAATATATTGTGTAATAAAGTTTAAGAAAAATGTCAAGAAGAGCAAAAAAAAATTATCACTAAATTGTGTTTTATAAATTGAATTTTAGGATTATAATGTACAATTGAAATATCACTACAAAAGATTCCTTATAGAATAAATATATATTTTAGAGTCCTGGGGATGATCTCATAGAGGTTGAAACGTCGACAAACACAGAAAATTGATTCTCCAAATGGTTTCATTGACCTGGTCCAACCAAATCAAAGATTTGCGAGCTAGGTTAGTTTTAGGATTATACAGAATATATAAATGGTTCGTAGAAAGTAAAACAGAAATAATAACATATCAAAAAAAACTTATTAGTTGCAGGCGTCACTTTTTCGTGTAAATTCATTTTAATTGAAGAGCATATTAACACATCTTGAGATTTTATCTTAAACAGTTCTTTTTATATTTCACAAATATGTGGGTCAAACGTTGAACCTCACAGCACCAACTGCCCAAATTCGGCGTAGAATATTTCATTAAACCCAGGGAACGTGATGAACTAATTACCGGCACAAAGCAATTATTTGCATCTCGATAATCATAGACTCTGGTGATTTACAAAAAAACTCCCAGCAACATGAAGATGCGTGTTGACCAAATATAAAATTTATCGTTGACGAACCTTGAACCAAATCCTTTGGTCGCCAAACGGCCAATAAGCTGATAAAATAGTGTTTTGAAAGAATGATTGACTGAGGAACTTGTTGAAAAGCATGTATGTATACATACATATTTATGTATCCAGGCCTTTTTTAATACAAGTATTTTAGATGAAAAATTGACAAAACTATAAGACCATGACATACACACGAAGGAACAGACCTTAATAACAAGATTTCTAAATTTATATCTCGCTTTCTACAAGCCATTTCTACATAAATAAGTTACACACTGTATAAACTTGAACTAAACTGGCTCATACTTGTTTGAGGGAGGATAGATTTGTTCTATATACTTAAAAAATACATGGTATACGTCTGTGTGTCTAAGAAATTTGACTTACATCGAACAAATTTTCAAATATTTTCACTAATTTTAACCTGTCGTACCATTCTATGACGTCCCGATATTTTATTTCCGTTAATCTCTTTTCAAAAATCAGCCTGTCTATTATGTAATATTCAATTTTAAAAGAAAGAGTACAGCGAGTTATTGAAATTTTATGGCCGTTGAAAATCTGGCAACAATGCGTGAATTTGCCCGCCACGTTCAAAGTTCATTGAGTTTTTCTTCGTTTTAATTTTTAGTGTTTTTTGCAATATTTTAATAAGATGTTATTATATACAACTTTTTCCAAAATGTGCTATATTTCAAAATATGCAAATTTATTTTAATGAAAGTAGATATAGTGTGAAAGTGAATTGTGTTTGTGAAGAAACTGTGTACGCACCTAAAAAAAAAAAAAAAAAATTGTGTTCTATGACACCAAAATAGAGCACATGGGCAAAAAATTCGGTGTTTCCAGTATTCCGAATAATTGCAAAATTTTAAAAACCAATAAGTTGGCCATAAAACACTATTTAAATCTTTTTAGAGTGATTTTCTCTTGTATACTTTTTAAGCAACTTTTTCAGATTATCCTTCTTTACAGAAATTAAAGAAATGGGAAGACTGAATCCTATTTAAAAGGAAAATAAACATATTGAGATTAAGTATTTTTTTAATCAATGTTTCAAAGTAACCGATTAATTTTATTCATTGGTATTCAAATTTCCGAACAATTTGAATAATATCATCGCGTTTCCCTTTTCTTTCCTTCAAAACTTCAAACACACAAATTAAAAAAATAAATATTACTGTCACTTTTATATAACACTTAAAAATGTGGTGTATTGATATTTATTTCTAATTATAAACCTTACTTACATATATCACATGTCTAGTCTTTTAGCCTTACGTTTTCTTGGTTTCCCGCTTGGTTCTGGACCTTCCTCTGCCTGACTACCTTCAGATTCCGTCGATGCCTGGTCGCCTTCCGAGTTGGGCTCTTGATCTTGATCAACCAGATCATCTTTGATGTCTTCATCATTCTAAAATTATAATGGAACAAACATTAATTATGATTAATCTTGATAAGGTGGATCATCAGCTTCTCTTGATAAAGCTAAGTAGTAAGGGTATCCACGGAGTTTTTCTTAAGTGGATTGAAAGTTATCTCTCCAATCGAACACAAAGAGTGAAGATTGATGGCGTTGAATCTGCTGACATAGCTGTCACTTCTGGAGTCCCACAGGGTGCACATTGGGCATCCCTTCTTTTTAATTGTTTCGTGAATGACATAGAGGATTCTATAATCTCAAGTAGATGTCTTTTATATGCTGACGACTTAAAGACATTTAAGGCTGTTGGCGAGATAGGGGACTGCGTGGCCTTGCAGGGTGACCTGGATAGTTTTACTAAGTGGTATGACCGCAATTTCATGCAACTTAATTTAACAAAATGTTCTGCCATTACTTTCTCAATGAAAAAAGATAGTATAGTTTATAATTATACATTGCACAATACAATGCTGACTCGCTCAGATCAAATGAAGGCTCTTGGAGTGATATTTGATGAGAGTCTTTCGTTTGACCTGCACGTTGATAGTATTTCGAGCCGTGGTTTGACGCTTGTTGGTTTTATTAAACGCACACTAGCTGATTTCAGCAGTGTGCAGTGTTTTAAATCTGTATACTGCTCAATGGTTCGATCAGTCTTGGAGTATGCATCTCCAGTTTGGACACCAAACTATGAAATATACAAAAATAAAATCGAGAAGGTACAGGTCCGTTTCTTGAAATTTGTTGCTTTTAAGCAAGATGTGCCATTCAGTGTAATACGGGATTATATGAGCTTGTTATCATTATATAATAGACGCATCTATCTTGACCTAATCTTATTTTATAAGATCATAAACTCTATGGTTGATGCTCCTGAATTGTGGGGGATTGTTGGATTCTCTGTACCTCAGAGGGTGCTTCGGGTCCATAGTCTTTTTAATGAACCATACCATAGGACAAACTATGCGTTTAACACCCCAATGTCCAGAATGAGTAGGGAAATGAATTCACTGCCTAGGAATGTTGACCCATTTATACTCTCTCTGGACTCATTTAAGGGTTGTATTAACGATTTTTTAATTAATTGAATTTTATACATAATAGACTGTAGTGACAGTATTATTGTTTTAGTTAATTGTTATTCTTTTAGTACTGATGTGACTTGTGATATTTTGTGATTGTTTCTTTTCAGATTTTTTTATTCTTATTTGACGTATTATATAAAATGGAATTTGTATGATTTATTGCCGTTAATAAACCATTATTAAATATTGTTTGACGCAGAGTATAATCCACTAAATGAATTTTAACCATGGGAACAGAGAAACAGTATATTTTATATTACCACCCAAAGACCCACAAAAAAAAATAAATCAATTATCAAATTTAACCATTTTTATTACTTTTTCTGGAACCATAAACTGAAACATATTATGGGGGTTCGTAAGCTGTGTACTTTATAAAAATATTTAAATTAATCCTACCTTGAACAGGTAATTAAATCCGAAAGGATGTGCCAAGGGTAATCTTAATATGTGCTACCGGCGAACACTGATAGAATATGTTTAAATTGAACAATCTTCCCATTACTAGGAAACACAAGAATAATTAAATAAAATCGCTATAATGCAATATATTCGTTGGATTACATGTACAAAGAATTCATTTAATGACTGTTTTTTTTTTTTCGATTCCTGTTATAAATTCTTCTTTTGATTATAGGAAGACGTAGAATAGTTTATTTCACTTTCGTATAAAAAATAATTTTAAGCTTAAACCAAATCAGGAATTAAATACCCGACATAGAATGGCTGCTGCCCTCTAGGAAAGAAAGATCAAAACATTAGGGAATGGAATCACCACAGGTACTGTGGGGAGTCTGCAGGAGAAAAATTGATTATGCTTTTAAGAAGTAAATGGCGTTAGTTACGGTTTGAAACTCATTAGAGGCACTACATTTTCAAAGCTATTAGAGAATGTTACGTTTTTCGCGTATAACAGGTTTTGTTTTTGATTTGTCCTTTATCTCTAGGAAAGTTTAGGGGAAAATACTGTTAAAGTTAAATCTGCCCATTCCAACATAAACTTTAACAAAGAAATCAATTTTTTATGAGGGCATAAAAGTTTTTAACCATCTGCTGGGGAGGAACATCATTAAAGTATCTTAAGGAGGTTCTTGGTTGGCAAAGCTTATTATTCACTACTCAACTACTATAATGATACATTTTAGTTAAATAATATGTTCAGTTTATTAAGTTTTCTATATTCTATACTCTATAATATGTATGAATTGTTTTATTTTTTTATTATTTTATGTAGGACTTTCATTACTTTTATTGAACTGTTTTTAATCTTATCTTTTTCTTGATTAATTATTCAAAATTGGGTTTTATTTTATGATTTGCCAGAAAACAAGAACAAAGATTTTTGATAAGTAAATTGGAAAATTAACATAAAAAATATTTAACCTTACCAATTCATCACCACTGTCTTTGTCCTCCTTGTTATCATCAGGTTTTTTCCCAGAATGAGCAGATTTTTGTGGGAAAAGGAGATCAATTGCACATACTAAGACCTGAAAACAAATTACACTTTACAGGGAGAGCAACAGTTTAACAACAAAAATTTTCAAAGGTTTGCTGATCTAATTACACACAATCTTAGGCCAAACTTTTAAAAGTACTTACCAGTCCCAAACAGGCACCCATGATTATGGTAGCAATGGCAAAAATAAAGTATGAAGCAATGGTTGGAAGGCCATACTCATTGGTGAATTTATTATGAATTTGCTAAAAAAGATATTTAATACAATAGTTGAATTTTCAATGAAATAAAATATATACACTTACTCGTAAAGTTTGTGATAACTTGAAAAATGAAGCAATTACGCTCATCTGCAATGAATCCGGAGCTTTCCAGCTTGAAATTGGTTCCACAGTTTCCCATTTGAGATCTTCGATAAAGAGGCTGAACGAATCAGTATCTCTAGAGCCTTTATATTGTCTAAACTGTCCGTCAAGAACACTAAAACAAACAGAATTAGTTTTTGAGGTTAAGTCTTCACACTTTATGTAAAACTTACTGGAATATAGTTGGTAAAGCTGTCACCATGAATCGTCCACTAAGCCCTGGAGATGTGGTGACATCTACAGCACCTACTTTGATTCCGAGAGCAGGACCGGATCTGGCAAATTCTTTCCATCGAGGTTCTAAAGCTTTACATGCAGGGCACCAAGGGGCATAACTGTGTAAAAGTTATTTTCATTAAAACAAGGGTGTAGCCATATAATAATAAGATATAACTATTTTATGAGTATTTCGAGGAAAAATGTTAACTTCGTTTATATAGGATGTCCAAAAATTCGGTTTGTACACTTTGAAGGGGAACGTTTTACTGGGAATTTCAAATAGGAACGTGAATTTAAAAATTCTGTTTAGTAGTTTAAGTAAGTAAATTGTAATTTATTTGTCTTTCATTTATTTATGTTTTAAGGCATTTAATAATATTTTAAATTTTACCTTAGATTCAAATTTTGAATTTAAGGGGAACAAAAGTTTGATCTTATGGATATGTTACCAATATTTTACTTTTCCAAAAGATAAGAACTTTTAATTTCAATGGCAATAGGTCATGATCATAATTATTTTATACCAGGTGAGTAAGTCTGTTCAGAGTATCTTTCTGGAAATAGTTTTATACAAGATGAGCAAAATATTATTGATGGTGTGCTTCCTTCAAATAAACTGCTTGAAAAAGGCTTTGAAGCATTGTTTAATGGAAACATCTTGGAACAACTAAACTTGGGCCTCGTAACATACACTGGCTCTACAAAAAACTCCTGATTTAGATGTTCATTAACCGACATTAATAATATTGTTTTACTATTGACATCTGTTATAATTTAAAATAGAAATAATGACATATAACATGAAATGTTTCAATATTATTAAGAAATTACATCAATATTATTGTTATGTATTTCCTTTGGATACAAATAAAACATTAACCTTTTGTTTGAACATGTTATTAATTGAAAATACATTTATATTTAATTAACTACTTATTATTTTAAAGAAATAAAACAAAAATTCTTTCGTTTAGTCCATGTAGTAAGGAAATTTGTGTCATGAAAATCCCCTGTCAAAGTAGTGAAAAACTGATTTTTTGATTACCATTTCAAAAATTGAACTCTAGGAAAGTTTAGTTACATAAATAAAAAATTTAAGCTAGTGTAAAAATTAAAAATTGATAATAAATCTTTATGTATCTATTTAGATTAAAAATGATTATATTTATGTTAGAATTCCACTCTTAAATTTACAAACTTTTTTATATTTAAAGTGTCTTAATAAATATTGTTTTGTTTAGATAGGTTAGCTTCTAAATACAGACTGCATTAACACTTTCTTTATCCACTTTGGAGTTGAATTATTTTTTAAATAAAAATTATGATTTAGTACATGATATTATTTACTTCCTTTAAATTAAAGCTATGTTATTTTGAAGGAAATGTCAACATAACACAATTATTATTATGAATGTTGTTAACTGTATATAAATATCTAACCTATCAGATTCCCAAAAGTATGAAAAGAAAATAATTTTACCAAACACCTAATTAAAACCATTTTTAAATTTATTTATTTATTTACAAACTCTAGAGACATATGTCCAATTACAGAGTAGGAAGGTTTTACAAAATCACTTAATACAAGTACATAACAACAACAAATAAAGAAAAATTACAATATTTCTTTAGCAAATTTTTAAAACTATTGAGGCCTATACTGAATATATCACATTGTTGCCTTATTTCATTATACAATTTACACATATTTATAATAGGAGAATTTAAATAATAGTTAGTACCTGCTCCATCCACATACAAACCACAGGATGTCTTGTTGGGTAAGCCGGTACATGAAAATTTATCAAAGCTAGCAAATCAGGGTCGTCTTAAAGTTGTATGTTTTCATAATATCGAATTTTGGAATGTGTAGCTGATATGTGCCAGTTTGCTTGTAATACATGTATCTTAATAGTTTATTTTGAACTTTTTCTATGTCGTGTTTATGATTAGAGCAATAGAGGTTCCATATATTAGAACAATATTCTAGGGTAGTTCTAACATAGGAAACATAAAGCGTTGAAATACATTTTAAATTATTAAAGTTCTTGCATTTTCTTATTATAAATCCATACATTTTATATGCGTTGTTAACAATTTCACTGATATGCGTTTTAAAATCAAGTTATGAGTCAAAAACAACACCAAGATCCCGCATTTCACCAACTCGAGACAGAAGTTCTCCATTAATTCTATAATCATAATCAATTTTACTTTTTTTTCTTGTGAAGCTGATTACACTCTGTTACTTTGTAATAGATTATATGGACATTTCAAGCCCTTACATCAAACAGTGTACATAGTTGTTAATTTATGATATAAAATTTTTAAAAACCAAGGCCTTAATTCTTTTCTTTAATAGCTTCAAAGGAATTGCTTTGAAGAGAAAAATTATAATTACACTTAATTTTCTCGGTCTTTTCTATAGAATATTCTTAATTAACCTGTCACATAAAACAAGGAAGAGAGATTTATTATTTTAGATATATTGTAAAAAGAGCTAGTTATTGTCTAAACCTTTTAGAAGAATAGATTTAACATTTATACAGGACACATTCACGTCAATATAAAAAACTAGCAGGGAATTCAATACTACCATATAATTGCACGTAATGGCGACCGGAGAGGGGAGGCAAATTTATTTACGATGAGCACTCCAGTTATATATGTCAAGTTCGTGACGCATAAGCTCTGATTTATTTCTGTTTAAACTAAATATCAAAGTGGGCTTATGAAGATCATAAATTTGAAGCAAAAAGCATCAAGTAACTTGTAGTTAATGTCAAAATAATAAAGAATCATAATATATATTAAAATATTAAATAAATTAAAATAAGATATTAAATAAAAACCCAGATTCGAGATCCACCTTTAAATGGCCATAACTTCCTTATGACGCATTTGTAGACCTAAGATGGTATGAAATTTTTTCATGTTTCCATATGTAGAATTTCCTTTCAAAATATACGAACGGAATTTCAAGACATCCTGTATATGAAAAAGATCAGACATTCTTGTAAATTTTTGAAGGTTAAATTGAAGGATCTTAAAAGGTTTTTGTAGATGATTTATTGTATTATCACAAGATTAGACATTTTTTATTAGTCATACAAAAATGCATGTTCTGTAGCGTAAACATATACAAAAACAAGTCTAAAAATAAAAATATGTGTGGGAATGACCGACTTGGATGTTAACACCCTTGCACGAATAATAATTAAGAAAAACTTACAACTCCACCATCCATTCTCCTTTGAGTATTTGTGTCCAGTTCTCCTCGTCCAATTCGATAACTTTTTGTCCGTTTGCACTGGAAAATGCACCGAAAACCAGCAAAATTACTACAAAGATCACTTTGCACGCCATTTTTACTGGGAAAGTTTAACCGGCGTTGTCGTGGAAACGCGATGAAATGGTCGTTATTTAATTAGAAAAGTAAATGAAATGAAAAAAGCTCTATTCGAAAAACATAACTGAGAGAAATTGTTTGAGATAAGGCTAGCAATTTTGTGTACCAAAGGAAAACCAATTTTCTTCTCTGAAAAAAACTAAGAAAGGTCAAAAACTCAATATTTCTTGACGTAAAACGTAATGGGGGATTTTGTTAATCAAAACTTCCTTCCGATACACTTTTACAAATACAAATAATATAAATTCAAAAGCGTCTATGTCGAAATTATTTTTTTATGATTCCTACATATACAGCTATCCTGCAAAAATATGTATTTATAGATAAATATGCAGTAAAACTACCGTGTTGGTGTCGCAAAGGTTTACTTTCATGCCATACAACCATTGAAAAAATAATGGTAAGTAGGACGCTAGCAAGTTGAAGGGGGTAGAACGGGACTAACATAGTTCAATTATTAGTCCTAACTTTTGCGTTCACGTTCGTATTTAGGGAGAGTAAAAATAACACGTTTGGTTTTTCCAGACGTTTATATTTGAAATATTATACATCTTAAGATCCCTATCCTTTCCTCCTTTATCCAGAGAAATAAATCTGAACGCAACCCTAAAAGTCCCATTAAAAAAAACTGGGATTACCGCAATGAGAAAATATACCGTTTTTATTGCTTTTTAACGTTATAAACAAATAGCGTTTCATCAATTATAACGTACCCGCCACTGTGTTTGAAGAAATGTGGAAGTTTCTTACAGGCTCTCACCTATAGTCCAGTCATCTTAGTCAAAAAAAGAGGTCAGCCTCGGAATCTAACGGAAGAAGCTGAATTTTTGCACAAACCTTTATTTTGGTATTATAAATAATGTCCCAAAAGTCACAACTCATCACGTGTAAGGGCGCTTAGATATTTAAGGTCAAAGGTCGCAAAAATCAGTTTTTCAGGAATATCTGGTCTTCTCTGCCTCCAATCGTATTTGTGTTTATTATAAAACTTGTAGAGGACTAAATTCTTCACAAATTTTGTCTCAGACCTTTTTTCGTACCATGAACCATTCTTGAGATAGAGGGCGCTGAATATGGAGCGCTCAGTCATACGTACCTTAGTGCACGGTCAACCGTGAATCTCAATCGATTATGAGGTTCTTTTACTTAATTATTCATTAAATATTACTTAACTAACTATTTAATATTTTATATTTATAAACATATTTATAAATCAAATTGTCATTTAATAATACTTACCTTTTGCATACAAATACGATATAGGGCGCAGGAAATAAAAAATAATTTTTCATGGTCCAGGTTCTACTGTTAAGATTACATACCTGGGAATACGCACCCCACTACTCGAACTTTTCTATTTTTAGCAACTTGGGACAGATGTTTCTTTGATAAAGGAGACCTGTTTTATTTTCAACGGAATACTACCTGCTATCCACTACTACCTACTAACCAAGTTCATTCGTTAGTTTTAAAGTTTATCGTGACAACGACGGACCTATAATATTTAGAGTTACCATGGCTAATTTGTGTTTTATATGTGATAATTTACTTTCTAAGGGTAATCCTATGACTGTTGTACGCGGTATAAAGACTTTAAAAGAGGCAAGTATTGAGAGAAATGATGAGAAAATAAACTATTTGAATACTTTGACTTCTGTGACCGTTCATAGTGAGTGTCGAACGCTAGTAAAAATTCAATTCCAGCAGCGAAACGACGCCTTGAAGAGACTGAGCCTTTAACGTCATCAAGTGTACCGCGGTAAAAAAGAAGTGATGTATTTAATTTCAATACACTGTGCGTATTTTCTGACGAAGCAGCAGATGAAGCAGCAGATGAAACAGCAGAGGCTAGAAAATCTGCGAAGTACAGGTGCATTATTAGTAAAGTAAGTACTCTCGAGTTTAAAGACAAAATTATCAAAAAAGTTGAGGAACAAAGCGATATTTTAGGACAATTAGTAAAAGATCGTGTTTCTTACGAGCATGACTTGATTGCCGCCGAAGCAAAATATCACAAGGTTTGCTACAGTAATTTTTTAAAGCCAGTAGCATCTCCATTTAGAAAGACTTACCAAGCCGACGTTACTGAAGCTACGAAAGAAATTTTCAAGAAAATAGAAGAACATGAAGATTCGCAATTTACGATGACTGAACTTAAAAAGGTCCCCACAGAGTATGTACCCGATGATAAGACAATCATCACAAAGTTCCAACAAAAATATCTAACTGATATAATAATTACGACGAAAGTAGGATCGTTTACAATATCTTTTCGCAATGCACAGGCTAATTTATTATCCAAAGCTTGGAATGAGAATAAAAAAAAGTACTCCACAAGAAGAACGGTTACGAGTAGTAGAAGCTCCTGCGGCGATTATTAGAGAAGATACCTGTAGTTGAAACAAAAAACGCTGAAATACCGGAAACATTATTACATTTCTTACAAGAAGTAATAATGAAAAACAGAAAATGAAAAATTGATCATTTAAAAACGAAATGCACCTCTATAAGCCACGCAATAATGGCTTATAGAGAAGAAGAAGATGAAGATTAATAACAATAAAATGTGTATAAATAAAAAAACATTAAAAGCAAATATACTTTTTTCTTCCTACTACAAATCCAATTATCCTTAATTAGAATAAGATTAAATTATACGATATATTAGATTGATAATAAGCTCTAAATATATTTATGATGATTTACTGTATTATGTCATTATATGTCTTCAGCGCCCTCTATCTCAAGAATGGTTCATGATACGAAAAAAGGTCTGAGACAAAATTTGTAGATAATTTAGTCCTCTACAAGTTTTATAATAAACACAAATACGATTGGAGGCAGAGAAAACGAGATATTCCCGAAAAACTGATTTTTGCGACCTTTGACCTTGAATATCTAAGCGCCCTTACACGTGATCAATTGTGACTTTTGGGACATTGTTTATAATACCAAAATAAAGGTTTGTGCAAAAATTCCGCTTGTTCCGTTAGATTCCGAGGTGAAATCCTAAGATGACTGGACTACTAACCTTTTTTGTTCCAGGGCTGTTACTTAGTGCACATAATCCATTATAGCTTTCGCTGATCGTTGCATTTATACTTTAGATATATTTTAATATATCTATTACCTATAATTAATAAATGAAAATAAATATATAATAAAATATGTTTAAAGTATTAATGCAACGATCAACAAACGTTATAATGGATTATGTACACTGAGTGCCTATAAGTAAACTTCCACTTCCCTTTGTACAGGGCGGAGTGTATGTTATAACTGATGAAATGCTATTTGTTTATAGCGTTAAAGAGCAATAAAAACATTAACTTTTCGCAATGAGATTAATTCCAGATTGTAATTCTTGAGTTAAAGTATTAATTGTAGGGTGCATAATTTAAAAACATTTATTTAATCAATTTAATTCATTTTAATTCAATTAAGAATGTTCGTGGCCTGAGATGTAAACTTAATGAGCTGGAGGTGAGTGTTGCGAGTAGTGAATATGATGTAATAATTTTAACAGAAACTAACTTATCTACTTACATACCTGACTCCGAACTGGGGTTGTTTGGTTTTACTACTTTCAGTAAGGACCGTTCTCACCTGAAAAGTACTAAAAAATCATTTGGAGGTATCTTTATAGCGACCAGAGACGCCATGCCGTGTAAGCAAATTATGTACTCTGAGAATCATGAGCAGGTCTTTATCGTACTTGGCGCATTCACAATTACTAATTTTTGGCGGTATATATCTACCTCCGAACTCGCCACTTCTCAGAACTATTTAGCCTTCAATGAAGGCTTGGACTCTATCACAAGCCATTATTCTGATGCCGAATTTTGCATGGTTGGGGATTTTAATTTACCAAAGGCAGCCTGGACCAATAAAGATATTTGCGCAGTAGCCGTCCCTCAGGATGATACTTACGTCTCCCCTCAGAATGGGGAAGTTATCGCTGCGCTATCTGACTTTTGCGCCTTCTCTAACTTATTCTAGTCCAACTTTATAGTTAATATTAACAATGTTATTTTAGATTTAGTTATGAGTCACGTGAGGCTCGCTGTGGACTCTGTTCCACCGCTAGTTCGCGTGGACGACAATCACCCGCCTTTAATATTGTCTCTTCCGTGTTCTCGTTCTCATGACACCAGCACTCATGCACAGAATTTTTACTTCGACTTTAAACACGCCAATAATATTTTGTTAAATGACTAATTGTATTCTGTAGCCTGGGAGACCCTTTTTTCTTCTGTGGGTAGTGTTGATGATCTGCTAAATATTTTTTACAATGAATTATATTCTGCCAAGGAGGCATTTGTGCCTGTAAAGAGTTTCTGCAAGAAAGTTTCCTAGATGGTCTTCCAACGAGCTCGTTCAGTTAACTATACAAAAAAAAATGTCATAAACAGTTTATGTCGAGTGGTTCTCGGAACGACTATGAAATGTTTACAGGCTTGCGTGTAAGAGACTGTCACGCCTTTGTTATGATAATTATATTCATGACACGGAATCTGGTATCGGCCGGAGTCTGAAGCCATTCTGGAACTTTGTGAATGACAAACTTCACTCGAACGTATGCCATCTGAATTGTTTTTGGAGGACGAGAGCGCGGCCATGGGTCTTGGGGTTGTTAAACTTTTGCTAAATATTTCAGCAAAGTGTACACTGATGTAACAGTGAAGTGCCCGGTGGGTGTCTCAGCCGATATAAATATCTTCAACTTCGCCATATCTATTTCTGACATTTACGCAGAGCTGAATGGTCTTCACCCCTATATAAGGGTCCTGGCCCTGATGGAGTTCATCCAATGCTACTGAAAAACTGCTCGTTCGTTCTGGCTCGCCCACTTTATCACATTTTCAATGAATCCCTTCGGCGGGGTATTTTTCCTCAATTTTGGAAAACTAGTTTTGTGGTTCCTATTCACAAGGCCGGCAGTTGGGCTGACATTCGGAACTATAGACCTATCAGCATAATTAATACTATTCCTAAAATCTTCGATAAGCTGGTTAATGCCTTTCTCACCTCTACTTTTAAGTCTGCCGACATTGAGGAACAGTTTGGTTTTTATGCTGACAGGAACACTGAGGTGAATCTGGTCTCTTATGTGGGCGATTTGTCTGAGGCCTTGAAGGACGGATCTGAGGTCCACTCGGTGTGTACTGACTTCTCAAAGACCTTTGATAGGGTGCCTCATGGGATTCTCCTGGATAAGCTTCAGGGGCTGCGTATCTCATGTCCACTGTTTGGTTGGATTAAGACCTATCTGAGTGATCGTCGTCAGGTAGTGCGGGTGAATGATTTTGTGTCATCAGAGATAACAGTTTCTTCAGGGGTCCCTCAGGGATCCCACATTGGACCATTATTGTTCAACTTATTCATTAATGATGTATCAATCTGCTTTAGGTCAAGCAAGTTCTTACTCTTTGCGGATGACATGAAGATGTATAAGGTCATCGACAGTTACAGTGACTGCTTGGAGCTACAGGGGGACCTTGATAGATTTGTTTCCTGGGGCGAAGTGAATGGGATGAATATTCCTAAGTGTAAATTCATTAAGTTTTCTAAATCGCGTTATCCACTGGACTTTCACTATCACTTAGATGGTAGGCCGCTGACCTCCCTTGATTCTGTGCGGGACCTGGGAGTCCTTTTTGATTCCACCCTTTCATCACATTGATTAGTTAGTAAGTCCTTCAGGATGTTAGGTTTTATTAAACGTCATGCTAAGGAGCCTTCCACTGTGAAATCTCTTAAAATACTCTATTGCTCGTTGGTTCGAACACACTTTGAGTACACTTCTTGTGTTTGGAACCTCCACTATGAATCACATGTGTATGGGCTTGAACAAGTACAGAGAAGATTTTTCAGATATATTAACATGAAATTCTATGGAGGTGCTGATCTTGATTATGCTGCTTTGTGCTCCGAGTAGAATTTGCTCCCCCTTGCTGATAGAAGAAATGGTAGAGACTTACAACTTCTCTTTAAAAAAGAATGTTGGTCTGAGGGTTCCTCCCAGAGCCCCTATCCTCGAGAGTGTGATGTGATGGGAATGGCGATGTGAACTTTTTGACAGTAAAAGTCGTATTCTTGAAAAGCTAATGTTGCCAGATACGAACGTGCTAAAACCATAGATAAAATATTTATAGATCCGCAAAGCTTAATCCCAAAAACGGCAAATTTACGACAATAAAATGTAAACATCCTAGACCAGATGTCGGCATGCGCACTACAAATTGATCAGGTGACCATCGACAGGACCGAACTTCGAAAATCTATTTAGTTAGTTCAATTAGTCATAAATGGTGTCTAAATGAAGCAAGTTATCAAAGTTGCAATCTTTAGTAAAGAAGTCGGTCTCATGTAACTTTCTTGTTCTGGGAGTTATATCATATGGGCACAAATAATATCTGAAGCAGAAGGGAATAATCCGATCAGTGTACCGATGGGAGTTAGTTTAGTAATTTCTTATACTGTGAAAGTAAAATTGTGAAAAAAATGTATCTTACTATTTCTCTAATCTATTGTTTCCGTCTGTGTGCGTTAACTTTCTTGTTGTGGGGTGGGAGTGAATAATTCACATTTTTAAAGTTCGGCAATTTTTTCTCTAATTATGAAAAAATAATTACCATCTTTTCCTTGTCTTTTTTTTTTAATTTTTTAAGAAAATATTGATACGAAATGGGTTTTTTAACGGGTATGCAGGATTTGAAAATAATTTTATATAAGTAATGGTGAACGGAGCATATATTTTCTTATCGCATTAATTTTTTCGACAAAATGATAAAAATGTTATTTCAAATAAAATAAGTGAACAAGGTCATTGCTGGGGGTGAATAAAAAAAATATACCAACAAAAGAAATTCACATTTGCCTAACTTATTTCGTAATATTTTGCTTCTGTTAACATATTAATGAATTTTTTATTTGACGATTTGAAAGTGAGAATTTCCATGACAACATGATTCATGACAATTTCATAAAATGAGTACGGACATAACTAATCTGAATTTACTTCCAAAACCAGTATTAATAATGAACGACGCTTTTTAACGTCATGTCCACAATCTTCAAACATACAAAATTATAAATCAGATTGGCTGCAGAATAAAAAAAAAACATTTGAGCTGGTTGGAAACATCGGTTAAATATAAGGTAGATGAAGTTATGCAAGAATATGGACATTGTGCAAATTAGTTACTGGAAAAAATTCGTTGGCAATTTGGAAAAATAATTCAAACAGAGCTTAGAAATTATAGAGCCAATAGCCGATTATGGCTACAATATAAACCTTGTACTCAAGTATTTTATGTATATAACCAAATAATAATACATTATAATTATTGTAAGTTATATATGTATGTTTTAAAATATTCCAACTTCATTATGAGGAAGTATGTTTTTATTCATAATTATACTTACTTGCATTGCCAAATAAATATATTTTGAAATGAATCGTTAGTTTTTATTTATGTAAGTAATGTAATAGATGGAGAAATTATACCATTTCTTGACATGTTGATGAATGTACTTTTTTCATATGATAGAATAAACTATTCTATGGTTTGGTGCGAATTTTGATTTTTTTTTTAAGAATTGATTGTTTAAAAATTCAGATTATCTGTTGGTAATCATTTGGAAAGTGCCAGAAATATATCATACTACATGTTTTGGAAATTTAATGTTATACGAAAACAACGTAAATCCAAAAACGTTGTAAAGCAACATTATTTTTTACCCTATAGAGAAAAAGGAAAATAAATCAAATAAAATATGTACACATTCCATTATATTAAATAAAAACACAATAACAAATAAAATAAATCACTTAAAACGCTATAAATCCGTTTAAATCGCATGTAACTTGCAAAGCAAAAATAAACACAAAAATGGCGTTAAGCCGATACTGTGCTGTTTACGGATAGCACTACGAAACAACCGATCGATAACAGGAAGTCGCTTATGCGCATGCCCTCATCTGGCCAGCATCCAAAAATATGACTGCCGCCCGATGTGCAGAAACGCATTTTTTCGCCCATGGTTTGCCATTTTTTGGCTTTAGCAGCCGACAAGAGTAGGGATCCATAGTAGAGATCAGTGGCTAAAACCCGAGAATTTCAAAAAATAAAATGGATGACAGATTGAACTGACCTGTCAGACCGAAAATGTCCGTAGTCTATTTTGTTGCCATTTTAGGCAAAAAGTAGTTTTGATACTTTAAATCAATCGTCAAAAGTAAAAAAAAAGTGCTGTGAAATTGTGAAGTTATTGATTGCCATTACAATATTTGCACTTTGCCTGGATTAAATTTATCTTAAATTGACACTCTAGAACTGTTAAGCAAAAAAAAAAAATATATATATATATATATATATATATATATATATATATATATATATATATATATATATATATATATATATTATAAAGATTTGTAGAGACTTGAAGATCAAATGTACCATAAATAAGGTTTTTATGCTGAAGGACCTCATTCGTTGGTCTGTAGGGTTCTTATTTATATGTCTCGATAAATTATGATCATAATATTTATTTAATTGTAGTGTCGTATAGTGTTTAACATAGTCTAATTAAGTTAAGTGCTGTAGTTAACATAATTTAAATATAAAATTTGTTACTTATTTAAATAAAAGTTTCAGATTACAAATTGTGATTTCTCAAATTTATTATAAGTTGTGTCGTGAAAAGAATTATATTAGATTTAACTGTTTAAAACTAAGATACTCGGCTGTTATGGATACAAGTATTTATGTTAAATCCATAAGCAGAACTGGCCCTAGAAAAACATTTTTAAATAGCACGCTCATACAATTGAGTTATGAACAGAATCTCCTGTAATAATTTCATATGTATGTAATCTCAAATTTGCTTAATATTTGCGAGACATATTCAACTTTCTAAGGATATATTATTAAAAAATTTGAAAATATTGAAAATATCGGGATACAACCTAATAAACGTTTTAACTGTTTATTCAGAAAATAAAACGTCTTAAAAAAACGGTTCGTCAACATATTATTTTTTTTAATGCGAGTTATTTTGAAGAACCAAAAATAAAATAAAAATTTTTAATTCTATTTTATTTTTTGAAATCCGTGCGTTAAATATGTCATTTAGCGGCTGACATTTCATTTGCGCATGTTTCACCGTTCACTTACCTTCCACCGGGCGAACGAGGATATGAGTGATGAACATTTCAAGAATACGCGTTCGCCACCTTTTCACCGTTCACTTCACGTTCCCCAGTTCGAGGATAGGGCCCCAGGAGTACTCGTACTTCCCATATATTTCACCAGCCTTTTCACAGAACAAATTATGCAAGTCATTCTTTTATACCAAGGGTGGCTGGATATGCTAATAGGCTGGGTGACTTGAATTTCTTTGGTACGTCCTTGAATCATGTTAAACGTGTTGGAACTGATTGTCGATTGACGTTTTATGTTTTTGTTGTTAGAGATTGACAGGTGTACACTCTTTTGTTATACTATTATTGATATCACACTGACATGTTTCATTCTAGCTCTATAATTAATTATTATAAAATAGACAGTGTTGTCCGTCGATAAATAAATAAATTACGTTTATTCAGCGTAGTCTCTTGCGCCGGGGACGATGGGTAATTTTTCAGAGTCATGTTCCATATTTGTTCAAAGCAAATATATTTACTTCTTCTTCTTTAGGTGCCGTCTTCGTTCCGAAGGTTGGCGATCATCAGAGCTATACGTATTTTCGAGACTGCTGACCTAAACAGCTGGTTATTGCTGCAAATATACCATTCTCTTGGATTTTTCAACCAAGAGTTTCGTCTTCTTCCTACAGATCTCTTTCCCATTATTTTTCCCTGCATAATAGTTCTCAGTAGTTGATATCTTTCTCCTCTCGTAACGTGTCCCAGGTATTGTAATTTGTAATATATTTACAGAGCCGGTGTTTTACCTCATAATCCATAGTTCTAATCCAGTTACGCTCAAATGGAGACATAACACTGTCCGAGCAGACGGGAAAGCAATCAATGTTATGTTGGCGTGCATTCCTTCGAATATCGAGATTGAAGCGATAAAGTTGTTTAAAACCTTTATATTAACACAATAAGGTGGTGTAACAATATACCGTTACCACAAATTACTTCACCTTTATAACGTCAATACGATAGGTGGGTTAAATCACAAAATTGGAAATGTTGCAAATGAATATAAATTTATTAAAATCTTAGTGCATTTTTAATTACAGTGCGTTATACTTACATTTTATAAACAAATATGAACTTAAGTAATATTATTCAGAAAATATGAACAGAGTCAAGAAGGTTAGTTATAATAAATGAAAATTAAATAAGTTGTAATTAAGCAAGAATCCGGATAAGGAAAGTATACATAAGAATTTCAAGTTTTATGATGTTTTAGTTTTTCAATATTTTTGCTATTACTAAGATAAAACATTCATTATCATTCATAAAATATTAATAAACCGGTCGTTGACTAAAATGTGGTTGGCGGACTTGCATTCTCTTTATTTTTACGAAGTTTCTATTAGGTTGCATCTCAAATCGTTATCAAGTATAAACTGAATGTTTTGTCTTAAGACTACGAGCTTATATAGGGACTGTGTCCACTGAAGCGCAAAGTTTCGCTTCACTGTATACACCTCAATGATTCGATGTTACAAAGTAGTGGTTGCCAAAAATTAGGTATCTCAACACTCGGTTTACTGAAGATTCCATTATTGTTTTTAAGTTAAGCTACTTCTATAAATTTTCTTTTTTTCATGTTGGGTTCCATATATATTGCCGCACCTCAGACCATTTTATATGGTGCTGTTTATCCCATGCGTGTTCTGCAATACCTGATCTCGACGTTTCCCCTTTTTAACCGACTTCTAAAAGAAGGAGGTTCTCAATTCGTCGACTATGTATTTTTTTTTTATGTATGTACACCGATTATTCCGCAACGGCTACACCGATTTGAACGAAATTTTTTACGTCATGTAAAGGAAGTTGCTGCGGTGGTCCTATATTTTTTTAGATGAAATTGGTACAGTAAAATCCAAGATGGCGCTTACAATATGGCGGCCAAAAAAATTAATTTTGTCCGATTTTCTCCAAAATTGGTATGGAGGAATTTTCGGGGTTGTACCCAACGAATCTGAAATTATTTAAAAAAAATTCAAAATGGCGGATCCAATATGGCGGACAAAAAAATTAAATTTAGTCCGATTTTCTCCGAAATTGGTATGGGGGAGTTTTCGAGGTTGCACATAACGAATCTGATATTATTTTTAAAAAATTCAATATGGCGGATCCAATATGGGGGACGAAAAAATCAATTGTGTCCGATTTTTATCAAAATTGGTAAGGGGGAGTTTACGGAGTCGCGTATGACGAATCTAAAATAATTTTTCAAAAATTCAATATGGCGGATCCAATATGGCGGACGAAAAAAAATCAATTTTGTCCGATTTTCTCCAAAATTGGTACTGGCGAATTTTCGGAGTCGCATATGACGAATATAAAATAATTTTTAAAAAATTCAATATGGCGGATCCAATATGGCCGACAAAAAATTAATTTTATCCGATTTTCTCCAAAATTGGTACAGGGAAGTTTTCGGGGTCGCATATGACGAATCTAAAATAATTTTTAAAAAATTCAATTTGGCGGATTCAATATGGCCGACAAAAAATCGTCTTTGACCGATTTTCTCGAAAATTGGTACAGGGAAATTTTCGGAGACACATATGACGAATATAAAATAATTTTTAAAAAATTCAATATGGCGGATCCAATATGGCGGACGAAAAAAATCAATTTTATCGTATTTTCTCCAAAATTGGTATGGGGAAGTTTCGGGGCCTCACATAAAGAATCTGAAAGTATTTTAAAAAAACTCAATATGGCGGATTCAATATGGCGGACAAAAAAAATCGATTTTGTCCAATTTTCACCAAAATTGGTACGGGAGAGTTTTCAGGGTCACACATGACGAATCTAGAATTATTTTTAAAAATTCAATATGGCGTATTCAATATGGTAAATAAAATATTAATTTATTTTCTTTAAATATCGATATTGGAAGGTTTTGGGGCCTATATTACCAATCTAAAATTAATTTGAAATTTAAGATAGTGGATTTTCTATGACAGACTAAATATTCGTTTGGTTGATTGGTATCTGGAAAACTCTAGGAATCAAAGAATTTTTAGTGGTTCATTTTATGGTGATTTACAACTTTGGATAAAATGGGTACTTTTTTGCCAGTTTGGAGTCATTGCGAGGTACACTAATCTCGATTAGTACTTAGTTCAAATAATTTATGAATATCATAATGAATTCTAAAACTAAAAATAGGAAAATAAAATTTTTATAAAAAAATTGAACCGACTTCTAAAAGTGCGCTAAAAAGTGAAAAATAACCATAAATTTTTATATGAAATTGAACTTTTTGATGTCGGCGCCAAATTATTTGTACACGAAATAAATAACTACTAATATATACAAATTATGGTAAGAAAGCAATTACAAATCAAGTATTTTTAATCTGTTTATGCAAATCACACATTGTCAGGTATTAGTTTGGCGCCGACTTCAAAAAGTTCAATTTCATATAAAAATTTATGGTTATTTTTCACTTTTTAGCGCACTTTTAGAAGTCGGTTCAATTTTTTTATAAAAATTTTATTCTGTCTGAGTTTTATGTTCCTTAATTCTAACTTCTAGTGGTCGTTTGGTTTCTCCAATATACATTTCACCACACTCACATGGAACTTTGTAAACACATTTTTTCTTATCGCTACTTTTTGGTTTTGTTTTTGTTAAATGAGCTCTAAGTGTATTTCCTGATTTAAAGGCTGTTTTTATATTATAACTACTGGAAATTCGTCTTATTTTCTCCGAAGTTCCCTTAATGTATGGAATTGTGAAGAAGGAATGTGTTTCTTGCTGTCCAGTGTTCGTTGTTCTAAAGTTATTTATAACATCGTCAATTAGTTTCAAAGGATAACCATTCTGTTGTAAATCGGATGACCTAGATGTCATGGTGAATCGCTCAAACCAAACTATTAAAACTTCAGTATACAGAAAGCCAACACATACTGGGCAATATCTTAATCATAGTTCCAATCATTCTGTTGTAACAAAACGGGGAATTAGACGCAATCTCTATAATCGTGCTCTATCTATATGCAAGAATCAGGTATTGCAGAACACGCCTGGGATAAACAACACCATATAAAATGGTCTGAGGCTGCGGCAATATATATATGGAACCCAACATGAAAAAAAGAAAATTTATAGAAGCAGCTTACATTAAAAACAATAATGGAATCTTCAGTAAACCGAGTGTTGAGATACCTAATCTTTGGCAACCACTACTTTGTAACATCAAATCATTGAGGTGTGAACAGTGAAGTGAAACTTTACGCTTCAGTGGACACAGTCCCTATATAAGCTCGTAGTCTTAAGAGAAAACATTCAGTTTATACTTGATAACGATTAGAGATACAACCTAATCGAAACGTCGTAAAAATAAATAAAAATAAAGACAATGCAAGTCCGACAACCACATTTTAGTCAATCTTCAACATTGTCTACAACCTTCAAACAAACCCCTGAAAAATGTCAAAAACCAGCCCCAAATATATCGCTCCTATCACAAAATATACATGAAAAATTCAGTTTTTAACCTTAATATAAACCCATAGACGTAAGAAATATTAATATTACTTAATATAGACTGTGGATCCTATAGAAGAAGGTTGGCTTACGCTTAAAAAGAGATAGAGAGTTTTCGAGAAGCAGGACCTCTCTAACTGATCGATCAGGTGATAGGGATATCCAATGACGTTTGGAGTGAATATCGTTCACGGCTCCGCCATTAGAAAGAGAGGTCCTGCTCCTCGAAAACGCTCTATTTCTTTTTAAGCGTGAGTCAACTTTTTCTATAAGATCCGCAGTCTATATTAAAGTAATATTAATTTCTCTTACGTCTATGTATAAACCACAGTATATCACACTGTTGGCCAACTTATTTTTTAACGAATTTTTAATAGCTTACAAAAACGGGAAATCTTTGATCTTTGTTTATATAATAAAATTTGACAGACATCATTTTCCAACTATCTGGATTCTGCTTAATAGTTATTTAAATAGAGTATAAAAAGTAAGAAAAAAGATTCTACTCTACACCACTACTTTGATGAAACCCAATCACCATGAATTGTACCCATCTATTGTGTTTTTTGGTTCTAAAAACAAAATATACATATATTAACATAAATTAACTAACGTAGCAACTACGGAGGTCTCTAAAAGCTCTGTACAAAACGCTAGCGCAAATTCTTGATGCTGAAACAGCCGATTTATCTTAGTCCAAAAATAAATAGTTTCCAAAATACAGGGTATCAAAGTTATAATTTTTTAAACTTTTTTGTAAATATTTATCTTGTTAATTCGTTGATTTGCACTAAATTTGGTACTTTGGAGTTTTTTTAAGATGAGAAATCAAGATCTGATTAGTTTCGATGTACATTGCAGAGGGCACCACCAGTAGCATTTCGCCTACATCTAAAGCTTCATAACTTTTTTGTGCCTTGACATATTAAATTTCTAATTAACATTTAGAAACATTAAATCTGAGTTTGTTTACATAAGATCATTCAACAATTCTCTTTAAATCTTCCTGAAGTTGTATACAATCGTTTACGTTCCTTACCACGGAATATAGTTTTAGGTCATCAGCAAACAGAAGAGCATTATTGTTATTAATTATTTTTGATAAACTATCAATAAAAATAATAAATAGGAGCGGACCGAGGTTGGAGCCCTGCGGTATCCCAGAGGTAGCCATAAAGGATTCTGAAGTATAACCTCTTATTACTACTGTCTGCTTTCTACGATGCAAGTATGATTGAAAGAATTTAATTAATTCACGGTAAAGACCAAATTCATTATATAATTTTTCCAATAGTAATGCATGCGAGACCGTATCAAAAGCCTTTGCAAAATCTGTATATATTACATCGACTTGTGCCTTATTTTCCAAATGTTCTGCTATATATTGAGTTATGTTACATACATTACTGACAGTTGACCTATTTTTCATAAACCCATGCTGAAATACTGAAATCTTTTGTGAAACAGAATTATAAAAGTATTTATAAATAATTGATTCGAAAATTTTTGCAAAAGTCGATAATATCGCTACAGGTCTGTAATTTTGTGTGTCTGTTTTGTCACCTTTTTTAAAAATGGGACATATTTTAACTTCCTTCCATATTCGTGGAAACGAACTTGTACGTAATGAAAGATTATATAACAATGTGAGAGGATATATTAAAAAATCAATCATACCTTTTACAATGTATGAAGGAATATTATCTGGCCCTACAGACCTGTTAACTTTAAGGCTTCTGACAGCCTCATACACATCACTACTGCCTGCAAAGTAAGGGATATTACTTCGGACGTAAGATAATTTTCAGAAAAACAAGTATTTAATATATTTACATTATCATATACAGAACTAAAATATGTTGCAAATGCATATGAGATAGACTGACCACTGGTACATTCTACTTGATCTAAATACATTTTATTTGGTATGACAACATTACCTTTTTTGTTTTTTATGTACTGCCAGAACGCTTTTGAGTCCCTACTAATATCTTGTTGGACTTTTCTAAGGTACGGAATGTAAGATATTTTAATATCGCGTTTTAATTTTGCTAAAGTTTGATAAACTCTCTTTTCACTTCAATTATTTCAGGTTTTTTGCTTCTAATTCTTAATTTATTTTTCTTCTTAATGTTATTTATGATATCTTTCGTGAATCAAATAGGATATTCCTTTTTTTCTTTTACTCTTTGGAACACAAATATTGAATATTTGAGATATTTTGTTGTAAAAATATTCTAGTGCAATATTAATGTAATTAAAAGATTTTAACTCGTTCCAGCATATATTTTGAAACAGCCTATACATTAAATTAAAGTTTGCCTTTCTAAAATTATAATTATTAATTTTGTTAACTGACAAAGTTTTCTGTTTGTATGCTTTCAATTGTGCTTCAACGACAAGAGATTGATGATGTGGATACTCGTCCACAAAGCTTATTGTGTTTTTAGTTACTTTACACTGCAGACGTGAAACCACAAGATCTAAAATATGTCGATTAATTTTGTTTCTATTTGTTGACCGTGTAGTTATTAATTAGTTTTTACTTTTTTGGGTTTCGGTCATATTATTACTTTATAAAAAAATTAACACATGTTTTTTTCTGACGTTTCGGTTTATTTTATTGATTAAACCATCTTCAGAGAATTACTGTAAATATGAAAAGGAATATGTAAATTTATGCTATATAAACTGAAAATTTTACTTTCTTACCTAATGTTAACAGGTGGTTCACTTGAATAACTTACATTTAACTATTTTATTAATTTAATACAATATAATTAAACACTTCTTATTTAATATAAATATAAATATAGAAAACTATTATTTTTTGAATGCATTTTTTTTCACATCTGGTTTGTTTTGCTTTTGACAGAGTACTACCAAAGGGTTTGAAAGTTTCTGGACCATCTGCAATTTTATTGCCCTATTAGATTCGTATATACATTACTCAGGTCATTTGTGTCCGTTCTGAAATTCATTGTACCGGGTGTTCTTTTAATATGGATCATTTCTTTAATTGTTCTTTTTTTGTAATTAATTTCTTTGTCTAAAATCTCTACGTTGTTAAAATCGATGTTGTGCATGTTATCAATTGCATGTTTGGCTAAGGCGGTTTTATTATCGTTATTGTGATGTCTAATGCTGTATTTGTGATTTTGTATTCTATTTTTTAAATATTGCTTGGTTTGACCGACATATGTTTGGTTGCAATCTAAGCAATTGATCTTGTAAATGACATTTGTTTGTTCGTCTTTAGGGATATCAGTTTTAAGTTTTGTGTAAAGGTTTTTGAAATTATTCGAAGGTTTTTCAGCTATTTGGATATCATATGGTTTTAGCACTTTTTTAATGGGATTAGTAATTTCTGGTATATACGGCAATGATATGTATTTTTGGGTTGGTGGAACATTGCTTTTTGTTGGTTGATTGTTGTTATATAGTTTATCTACTCGGCTTTTTATTATGGGTTCAACAAATTTCTTTGGGTAATTGTTTTTCGCTAAACTGTCTTTAACTTTTTTTAAATTAAGACCGCAAAATTTAAAAAAAGTTAAAGACACTTTAGCGAAAAACAATTACCCAAAGAAATTTGTTGAACCCATAATAAAAAGCCGAGTAGATAAACTATATAACAACAATCAACCAACAAAAAGCAATGTTCCACCAACCCAAAAATACATATCATTACCGTATATACCAGAAATTACTAATCCCATTAAAAAAGTGCTAAAACCATATGATATCCAAATAGCTGAAAAACCTTCGAATAATTTCAAAAACCTTTACACAAAACTTAAAACTGATATCCCTAAAGACTAACAAACAAATGTCATTTACAAGATCAATTGCTTAGATTGCAACCAAACATATGTCGGTCAAACCAAGCAGTATTTAAAAAATAGAATACAAAATCACAAATACAGCATTAGACATCACAATAACGATAATAAAACCGCCTTAGCCAAACATGCAATTGATAACATGCACAACATCGATTTTAACAACGTAGAGATTTTAGACAAAGAAATTAATTACAAAAAAAGAACAATTAAAGAAATGATCCATATTAAAAGAACACCCGGTATAATGAATTTCAGAACGGACACAAATGACCTAAGTAATGTATATACGAATCTAATAGGGCAATAAAATTGCAGATGGTCCAGAAACTTTCAAACCCTTTGGCAGTACTCTGTCAAAAGCAAAACAAACCAGATGTGAAAAAAAATGCATTCAAAAAATAATAGTTTTCTATATTTATATTTATATTAAATAAGAAGTGTTTAATTATATTGTATTAAATTAATAAAATAGTTAAATGTAAGTTATTCAAGTGAACCACCTGTTAACATTAGGTAAGAAAGTAAAATTTTCAGTTTATATAGCATAAATTTACATATTCCTTTTCATATTTACAGTAATTCTCTGAAGATGGTTAAATCAATAAAATAAACCGAAACGTCAGAAAAAAACGTGTTAATTTTTTTATAAAGTAATAATATGACCGAAACCCAAAAAAGTAAAAACTAATGTCGATTAATATTCAAAATTTGATTGTATTGCTTACTATCAAAAAAACTCAAAAGATTCAAAAAAAGGTCCACTTGGGCATCCCTATAATTGTTGTCGAGGTAATATTCACTTAGGTGTGTTATATTGAAATCTCCTATTATAATATAATTACTCTCATACAGAAAATCGAGACATTCTAAGTATGCAAAAAAATTTTCTCTAGTCAGTATTGTGCAACTAGGACTAATTTATACTACTAATATGTACATGAAACTAATTTTGTTAGCATATATCTTAACTATTATAAAGTCTATATCTAGGTCGTTAAAACTGACATCAATTACAGTACTTTTATATAGATTTTTTACTGCTAATAAGACACCGTCACCACGAGCATGATCCGGTCTGCTTTGTTTTCGATATACTAAAAATTTGCTTGGAAATATTTCAGCATTAAATACTCCAGCTGATAGCCATGTTTCCGTTAATGCGAATGCATCATACTCATGCTGTGTGAGACATACTGTATTGTAAAAACTGTTTGTTTTAGTATTTAACCCTCCTACGTTTTGATAGTTTATACAAAATGCATTACTAGTAACTGACTGACTTGAACAGGCACTTATATTGTACATTTTTGAAATGACCAAAGTATTTAAAAAATCAGTTTTCAGCTCTGTAAAATGACACCTGTCAAAAATTAGGCTACAAGTCCGTGCCCGACTTCTCTGATGATCTAAAACATCTACTGTAGTATGGTTTAACGAGTCTTTATGGCCTCTATAAAATATTAAAATTAAATTATACAAGTCGGTTCAAAACTTAAAGCCGACAAGGGTATCTCTTTAGAGCTCTGTATCTCTGTTAAGTGGCAATTTAGGAATATTTTTTCTATGCCAAAGTAGGGTTATTTTAACCTCCCCTGTATTCTCCCGAGAAATTAGGAGGTATTTACCGGAGACCCTGTATATATCCTACCAGGAACGAGAGTGATTTCGCGATTTCAAAACAATAGCATTATACGAGAAGTCGCCCTATTACGCATGTCTAGGACGTCTAGTTATAATTGTTGTTGTGTACTTTATGTAATTCCCATTTTATTGTCCAATGTTAGTCTTAATTTTAATCCTTGTAAATCTGAATTACTGTAATTATTTTTTACTTTATTATATAGTTTAATTTTAATCTGCTTCTGACTTATGTAATGTCATGTGAATGAATTATATACATTGAGAAATAAATTGATCGTCCAAAAAAACCTTAAAAGTACCAAAATCAGTGCAAAATTATAACTTTGATACCCTGTATTTCAGAGACTCAACTTTTGGACTCGCATTTTAGCCTCCGCAATTTGCGCTACCATTTTGTACAGACGTTTTAGAGACACCCTATATATTTATTGTTCTTGTTTATTGTAAAAATTCGTCTGTTGGAAAAAAAATAAATAAAAAAATAGTATGTAACCATAAGTAATGTAAGTATTATATTTTAATAAATTACGTAACTTTTATACATTTTCAAATACATGTGTTATTTATATTTCTTCTATTCTAAAAATATTTTTTTCATTTACTTGAATCCAATGAAAATTAATAGATGAAGAGCTTGATAATTAATTAATTGAGAAAAAAGAAAGGTGTAAGTTAGTTTTCTCGTGTCACAGTTCGTTTCTGCAAAGATCTAAAGAGGGGACTTATAACGCAACGATACAAATGTAAACAGTGGAGAAACAACAATTCTTAAAGTTTTATTCCTCTGCATTCTCAAAGGAGAACTTAAAACACGACTATACTCTGTTCAAGAACTAGAGAGAGTAATAAAACTGTCTCCGAAACCTCCGACGTACCTGGTCCAGTGCCGCAGGTAACTAAGGGCTGCCATAAATCTAATTATATTTAAATATTATAAGCTTTTATAAATTTACTGCAGCAATAAAATTGCCCACAGTCCAGTTTAATTTCTGTCAGTGAGCAGGGTACACCTTCCAGTGTGTCTTTGGTCATTTATCTTGTTTGCGTTTGTTTTTATATATTATTTGAGATTAACGAGATATCCAAAAGATATCGCTTTCAGCTCTATATTATTCCAAAATCGTTAAAATCAGGGCACTTTCCCTCGAAGAAGAGCTTATTACAATGAATGTTTACGATACCAATATCTAGATAATAATGTTAAAAGCTCCGTTGAGACGTGTTCCCTAATGGCAGGGTTAGAAAATCTACTGTTTACTGAATGCTGAAGGAGAAAAAGACGAGTTGTATTGTGTGCTCCCAAGCCACATTTGGTCATAGGAAGACTAAAAACCCCGTTGGAAGAAGAGATAAAAACTGCAATAAAAAGAGTTATATACACAGATCAGGATTTACCTGAAATTAAAAGAACTTGGCTCTGGAAATTGTTCAGAGAACTTAATTAAGCAACATCGCGAAGATGGAACAGATATTTATTACTTAGACGAAACATGGTTGAATGAAAGACATACTGTACCGAAAGTATGGCAAGATAAAAATGTTCAGAGCTACTGACAAGCCTCATTGGAGGGTTGGTTTACAGGACTAAAACAATCTACAGGAAAGGTCCGCATGCTCATAATTACACACATCGGTAGTTCCAAAGGTTTTGTTAAAGGGGATTTAATAACTTTTCTATCTAACAGGACCGGTAGTTATCACAAAAATATGAACAGGCGCGTCTTCATGGAGTATTTTCAACAAATGTTGGATCATATACCAAAGGGATAGATCATTAATAGTTATGGATAACGCCCCCTACTGCTTGCGTAAAAGTGAAAGACTGCAAACAAATGCATCGAAAAAAAACTGAGCTGCTTTCCAAAAATTTAGGTTATTTAGTTGCAACTGACATGGTCAAAAGAGAGTTTTTAGATATAGCAAATATACATAAAGATAAGTACAATAAATATACCACTGTGAGCTGAACCCAATTAGGCTGATATGAGCTCAAGTAAAAGTTCAAATTGCTAGAAATAAAACAAGTTACAAAATTAGTGATTTAACTGAACTTTTGAAAGATTTTTTGAATAAAGTTACTGCGCAAATTGGAAAAAATGTGTTGACCATGTAAACTCGATCACATGATCGATGAGATAGCGGGACAAATTATAGCTTCACTGACTACGAATTAAATACGTAATATTTACCAGTGTAAACACAATTATTAATGTTGATAACGATTTATATATTTTTATTTTAGTGTATTTCACTCTTTAATTTTATATATATATATATATATATATATATATATATATATATATATATATATATATAAACATTTAATTTTCTAAAATTTTTTCTTAAACCATCTTTCTATATAAATGTATGGTAACTTCTTTGGATTAGGTTTCAAAAATTAATACTACTATTCTGTGCTTGACGTTTCGCCCAACGTAGTGGGCTTTTTCAAAAGTATAATCTTAAATAAAAAATAAAAACAAAATACAACTAACATGGTCACAAACGCACACTCACAAGACTTAGAATTAAACACTTAATTGGTACAATATTAATTAAAAATAATATTTTTAATTAATATTGTATCAATTAAGTGTTTAATTCTAAGTCTTGTGAGTGTGCGTTTGTGACCATGTTAGTTGTATTTTGTTTTTATTTTTTATTTTAGATTATACTTTTGAAAAAGCCCACTACGTTGGGCGAAACATCAAGCACAGAATAGTAGTATTAATTTTTGAAACCTAATCCAAAGAAGTTACCATACATTTATATATATATATATATATATATATATATATATATATATATATATATATATATATATATATATATATATATATAATTTATTTATGTATCTTAAACCTTTTGTTAAATATTTTTTTAGTTTAGTTAGGTTCTTCCATTAGAGAAACAAAGGACGTCAATTTTTCTGACGTTTCGCTCTACATAGTGAGCTTCTTCAAAGAGCTGGATATCACAATAATTACACGTTACATTTATATTTTTAATTTAATTAAAATTAATAAAAACAAAACAGATTTTACAACAGTCTTAAAGTTTAAAATTTAAAACAATACAACAGGTTAAAATAGTTAAAATTATAAAATAGTACATACCTTGAAAGTAGTTTCGTGTGTATGTTAAAAATAAATTTAATTATATTTAGTATGCAACTGATATGGATAGATTTATTTTTATAAAAAAGCAAAAAATAGGAAAAAAGATTATTATTTATTTTTTAATAACGTTCTTTCATTTGCATGAGTGTATATGAAATCGTCCCAAGCATCATTACATTATTTCTCATATTTATTATAGAGTCGCTTCAAGTATGTTATATTAAAATATCAAATTATAGTATATCTGACTTAAGTTTTTGACATCTTGCTTGTCATTTACAGGACTCTTTTAAAGCTTCTCTTAAAATCCCTGAGTGTTTGGTGGTCTTAAAAATGCATAGTGAATTTTTAAATTAACAAGAAAATTTCTATTTTAACATCAGTGGATGTACACCCTTAAATTAAATTGTTGGCGTTATAACTGTTGATCTGTGAATTTTTTACAGATACCTAAAACTCTTTTAAAGCTTCTCTTAAAATCCCTGAGTGTTTGGTGGTCTTAAAAATGCATAGTGAATTTTTAAATTAACAAGAAAATTTCTATTTTAACATCAGTGGATGTACACCCTTAAATTAAATTGTTAGCGTTATAATTGTTGATCTGTGAATTTTTTACAGATACCTAAAACTCTTTTAAAGCTTCTCTTAAAATCCCTGAGTGCTTGGTGGTCTTAAAAATGCATAGTGAATTTTTAAATTAACAAGAAAATTTCTATTTTTAACATCAGTGGATGTACACCCTTAAATTAAATTGTTACCGTTATAATTGTTGATCTCTGAATTTTTTACAGATACCTGAAACTCTTTTAAAGCTTCTCTTAAAATCCCTGAGTGTTTGGTGGTCTTAAAAATGCATAGTGAATTTTTAAATTAACAAGAAAATTTCTATTTTAACATCAGTGGATGTACACCCTTAAATTAAATTGTTAGCGTTATAATTGTTGATCTGTGAATTTTTTACAGATACCTAAAACTCTTTTAAAGCTTCTCTTAAAATCCCTGAGTGTTCGGTGGTCTTAAAAATGCATAGTGAATTTTTAAATTAACAAGAAAATTTCTATTTTTAACATCAGTAGATGTACACCCTTAAATTAAATTGTTAGCGTTATAATTGTTGATCTAAGAATTTTTTACAGATATCTAAAACTCTTTTAAAGCTTCTCTTAAAATCCCTGAGTGCTTGGTGGTCTTAAAAATGCATAGTGAATTTTTAAATTAACAAGAAAATTTCTATTTTAACATCAGTGGATGTACACCCTTAAATTAAATTGTTAGCGTTATAATTGTTGATCTATGAATTTTTTACAGATACCTAAAACTCTTTTAAAGCTTCTCTTAAAATCCCTGAGTGCTTGGTGGTCTTAAAAATGCATAGTGAATTTTTAAATTAACTAGAAAATTTCTATTTTTAACATCAGTGGATGTACACCCTTAAATTAAATTGTTAGCGTTATAATTGTTGATCTATGAATTTTTTACAGATACCTAAAACTCTTTTAAAGCTTCTCTTAAAATCCCTCAGTGCTTGGTGGTCTTAAAAATGCATAGTGAATTTTTAAATTAACAAGAAAATTTCTATTTAACATCAGTGGATGTACACCCTTAAATTAAATTGTTAGCGTTATAATTGTTGATCTGTGAATTTTTTACAGATACCTAAAACTCTTTTAAAGCTTCTCTTAAAATCCCTGAGTGTTTGGTGGTCTTAAAAATGCATAGTGAATTTTTAAATTAACAAGAAAATTTCTATTTTAACATCAGTGGATGTACACCCTTAAATTAAATTGTTAGCGTTATAACTGTTGATCTGTGAATTTTTTACAGATACCTAAAACTCTTTTAAAGCTTCTCTTAAAATCCCTGAGTGTTCGGTGGTCTTAAAAATGCATAGTGAATTTTTAAATTAACAAGAAAATTTCTATTTTTAACATCAGTAGATGTACACCCTTAAATTAAATTGTTAGCGTTATAATTGTTGATCTAAGAATTTTTTACAGATATCTAAAACTCTTTTAAAGCTTCTCTTAAAATCCCTGAGTGCTTGGTGGTCTTAAAAATGCATAGTGAATTTTTAAATTAACAAGAAAATTTCTATTTTAACATCAGTGGATGTACACCCTTAAATTAAATTGTTAGCGTTATAATTGTTGATCTATGAATTTTTTACAGATATCTAAAACTCTTTTAAAGCTTCTCTTAAAATCCCTGAGTGCTTGGTGGTCTTAAAAATGCATAGTGAATTTTTAAATTAACAAGAAAATTTCTATTTAACATCAGTGGATGTACACCCTTAAATTAAATTGTTAGCGTTATAATTGTTGATCTGTGAATTTTTTACAGATACCTAAAACTCTTTTAAAGCTTCTCTTAAAATCCCTGAGTGCTTGGTGGTCTTAAAAATGCATAGTGAATTTTTAAATTAACAAGAAAATTTCTATTTAACATCAGTGGATGTACACCCTTAAATTAAATTGTTAGCGTTATAATTGTTGATCTATGAATTTTTTACAGATACCTAAAACTCTTTTAAAGCTTCTCTTAAAATCCCTGAGTGTTTGGTGGTCTTGAAAATGCATAGTGAATTTTTAAATTAACAAGAAAATTTCTATTTTAACATCAGTGGATGTACACCCTTAAATTAAATTGTTAGCGTTATAATTGTTGATCTGTGAATTTTTTACAGATACCTAAAACTCTTTTAAAGCTTCTCTTAAAATCCCTGAGTGTTCGGTGGTCTTAAAAATGCATAGTGAATTTTTAAATTAACAAGAAAATTTCTATTTTTAACATCAGTAGATGTACACCCTTAAATTAAATTGTTAGCGTTATAATTGTTGATCTAAGAATTTTTTACAGATATCTAAAACTCTTTTAAAGCTTCTCTTAAAATCCCTGAGTGCTTGGTGGTCTTAAAAATGCATAGTGAATTTTTAAATTAACAAGAAAATTTCTATTTTAACATCAGTGGATGTACACCCTTAAATTAAATTGTTAGCGTTATAATTGTTGATCTATGAATTTTTTACAGATATCTAAAACTCTTTTAAAGCTTCTCTTAAAATCCCTGAGTGCTTGGTGGTCTTAAAAATGCATAGTGAATTTTTAAATTAACTAGAAAATTTCTATTTTTAACATCAGTGGATGTACACCCTTAAATTAAATTGTTAGCGTTATAATTGTTGATCTATGAATTTTTTACAGATACCTAAAACTCTTTTAAAGCTTCTCTTAAAATCCCTGAGTGCTTGGTGGTCTTAAAAATGCATAGTGAATTTTTAAATTAACAAGAAAATTTCTATTTAACATCAGTGGATGTACACCCTTAAATTAAATTGTTAGCGTTATAATTGTTGATCTGTGAATTTTTTACAGATACCTAAAACTCTTTTAAAGCTTCTCTTAAAATCCCTGAGTGCTTGGTGGTCTTAAAAATGCATAGTGAATTTTTAAATTAACAAGAAAATTTCTATTTAACATCAGTGGATGTACACCCTTAAATTAAATTGTTAGCGTTATAATTGTTGATCTATGAATTTTTTACAGATACCTAAAACTCTTTTAAAGCTTCTCTTAAAATCCCTGAGTGCTTGGTGGTCTTAAAAATGCATAGTGAATTTTTAAATTAACAAGAAAATTTCTATTTAACATCAGTGGATGTACACCCTTAAATTAAATTGTTAGCGTTATAATTGTTGATCTATGAATTTTTTACAGATATCTAAAACTCTTTTAAAGCTTCTCTTAAAATCCCTCAGTGCTTGGTGGTCTTAAAAATGCATAGTGAATTTTTAAATTAACAAGAAAATTTCTATTTAACATCAGTGGATGTACACCCTTAAATTAAATTGTTAGCGTTATAATTGTTGATCTATGAATTTTTTACAGATACCTAAAACTCTTTTAAAGCTTCTCTTAAAATCCCTGAGTGCTTGGTGGTCTTAAAAATGCATAGTGAATTTTTAAATTAACAAGAAAATTTCTATTTAACATCAGTGGATGTACACCCTTAAATTAAATTGTTAGCGTTATAATTGTTGATCTGTGAATTTTTTACAGATACCTAAAACTCTTTTAAAGCTTCTCTTAAAATCCCTGAGTGCTTGGTGGTCTTAAAAATGCATAGTGAATTTTTAAATTAACAAGAAAATTTCTATTTAACATCAGTGGATGTACACCCTTAAATTAAATTGTTAGCGTTATAATTGTTGATCTGTGAATTTTTTACAGATACCTAAAACTCTTTTAAAGCTTCTCTTAAAATCCCTGAGTGCTTGGTGGTCTTAAAAATGCATAGTGAATTTTTAAATTAACAAGAAAATTTCTATTTAACATCAGTGGATGTACACCCTTAAATTAAATTGTTAGCGTTATAATTGTTGATCTATGAATTTTTTACAGATACCTAAAACTCTTTTAAAGCTTCTCTTAAAATCCCTGAGTGTTTGGTGGTCTTAAAAATGCATAGTGAATTTTTAAATTAACAAGAAAATTTCTATTTTAACATCAGTGGATGTACACCCTTAAATTAAATTGTTAGCGTTATAATTGTTGATCTGTGAATTTTTTACAGATACCTAAAACTCTTTTAAAGCTTCTCTTAAAATCCCTGAGTGTTCGGTGGTCTTAAAAATGCATAGTGAATTTTTAAATTAACAAGAAAATTTCTATTTTTAACATCAGTAGATGTACACCCTTAAATTAAATTGTTAGCGTTATAATTGTTGATCTAAGAATTTTTTACAGATATCTAAAACTCTTTTAAAGCTTCTCTTAAAATCCCTGAGTGCTTGGTGGTCTTAAAAATGCATAGTGAATTTTTAAATTAACAAGAAAATTTCTATTTTAACATCAGTGGATGTACACCCTTAAATTAAATTGTTAGCGTTATAATTGTTGATCTATGAATTTTTTACAGATATCTAAAACTCTTTTAAAGCTTCTCTTAAAATCCCTGAGTGCTTGGTGGTCTTAAAAATGCATAGTGAATTTTTAAATTAACTAGAAAATTTCTATTTTTAACATCAGTGGATGTACACCCTTAAATTAAATTGTTAGCGTTATAATTGTTGATCTATGAATTTTTTACAGATACCTAAAACTCTTTTAAAGCTTCTCTTAAAATCCCTGAGTGCTTGGTGGTCTTAAAAATGCATAGTGAATTTTTAAATTAACAAGAAAATTTCTATTTAACATCAGTGGATGTACACCCTTAAATTAAATTGTTAGCGTTATAATTGTTGATCTGTGAATTTTTTACAGATACCTAAAACTCTTTTAAAGCTTCTCTTAAAATCCCTGAGTGCTTGGTGGTCTTAAAAATGCATAGTGAATTTTTAAATTAACAAGAAAATTTCTATTTAACATCAGTGGATGTACACCCTTAAATTAAATTGTTAGCGTTATAATTGTTGATCTATGAATTTTTTACAGATACCTAAAACTCTTTTAAAGCTTCTCTTAAAATCCCTGAGTGCTTGGTGGTCTTAAAAATGCATAGTGAATTTTTAAATTAACAAGAAAATTTCTATTTAACATCAGTGGATGTACACCCTTAAATTAAATTGTTAGCGTTATAATTGTTGATCTATGAATTTTTTACAGATATCTAAAACTCTTTTAAAGCTTCTCTTAAAATCCCTCAGTGCTTGGTGGTCTTAAAAATGCATAGTGAATTTTTAAATTAACAAGAAAATTTCTATTTAACATCAGTGGATGTACACCCTTAAATTAAATTGTTAGCGTTATAATTGTTGATCTATGAATTTTTTACAGATACCTAAAACTCTTTTAAAGCTTCTCTTAAAATCCCTGAGTGCTTGGTGGTCTTAAAAATGCATAGTGAATTTTTAAATTAACAAGAAAATTTCTATTTAACATCAGTGGATGTACACCCTTAAATTAAATTGTTAGCGTTATAATTGTTGATCTGTGAATTTTTTACAGATACCTAAAACTCTTTTAAAGCTTCTCTTAAAATCCCTGAGTGCTTGGTGGTCTTAAAAATGCATAGTGAATTTTTAAATTAACAAGAAAATTTCTATTTAACATCAGTGGATGTACACCCTTAAATTAAATTGTTAGCGTTATAATTGTTGATCTATGAATTTTTTACAGATACCTAAAACTCTTTTAAAGCTTCTCTTAAAATCCCTGAGTGCTTGGTGGTCTTAAAAATGCATAGTGAATTTTTAAATTAACAAGAAAATTTCTATTTAACATCAGTGGATGTACACCCTTAAATTAAATTGTTAGCGTTATAATTGTTGATCTATGAATTTTTTACAGATATCTAAAACTCTTTTAAAGCTTCTCTTAAAATCCCTCAGTGCTTGGTGGTCTTAAAAATGTATAGTGAATTTTTAAATTAACAAGAAAATTTCTATTTTAACATCAGTAGATGTACACCCTTAAATTAAATTGTTAGCGTAATAATTGTTGATCTGTGAATTTTTTACAGATACCTAAAACTCTTTTAAAGCTTCTCTTAAAATCCCTGAGTGTTTGGTGGTCTTAAAAATGCATAGTGAATTTTTAAATTAACAAGAAAATTTCTATTTTAACATCAGTGGATGTACACCCTTAAATTAAATTGTTAGCGTTATAATTGTTGATCTGTGATTTTTTTACAGATACCTAAAACTCTTTTAAAGCTTCTCTTAAAATCCCTGAGTGTTTGGTGGTCTTAAAAATGCATAGTGAATATTTAAATTAACAAGAAAATTTCTATTTTTAACATCAGTGGATGTACACCCTTAAATTAAATTGTTAACGTTATAATTGTTGATCTGTGAATTTTTTACAGATACCTAAAACTCTTTTAAAGCTTCTCTTAAAATCCCTGAGTGTTTGGTGGTCTTAAAAATGCATAGTGAATTTTTAAATTAACAAGAAAATTTCTATTTAACATCAGTGGATGTACACCCTTAAATTAAATTGTTAGCGTTATAATTGTTGATCTGTGAATTTTTTACAGATACCTAAAACTCTTTTAAAGCTTCTCTTAAAATCCCTGAGTGCTTGGTGGTCTTAAAAATGCATAGTGAATTTTTAAATTAACAAGAAAATTTCTATTTTTAACATCAATGGATGTACACCCTTAAATTAAATTGTTAGCGTTATAATTGTTGATCTGTGAATTTTTTACAGATACCTAAAACTCTTTTAAAGCTTGTCTTAAAATCCTTGAGTGCTTGGTGGTCTTAAAAATGCACAGTGAATTTTTAAATTAACAAGAAAATTTCTATTTTTAACATCAGTGGATGTACACCCTTAAATTAAATTGTTAGCGTTATAATTGTTGATCTGTGAATTTTTTACAGATACCTAAAACTCTTTTAAAGCTTCTCTTAAAATCCCTGAGTGTTTGGTGGTCTTAAAAATGTATAGTGAATTTTTAAATTAACAAGAAAATTTCTATTTTAACATCAGTGGATGTACACCCTTAAATTAAATTGTTAGCGTAATAATTGTTGATCTGTGAATTTTTTACAGATACCTAAAACTCTTTTAAAGCTTCTCTTAAAATCCCTGAGTGTTTGGTGGTCTTAAAAATGCATAGTGAATTTTTAAATTAACAAGAAAATTTCTATTTTAACATCAGTGGATGTACTCCCTTAAATTAAATTGGTAGCGTAATAATTGTTGATCTGTGAATTTTTTACAGATACCTAAAACTCTTTTAAAGCTTCTCTTAAAATCCCTGAGTGTTTGGTGGTCTTAAGAATGCACAGTGAATTTTTAAATTAACAAGAAAATTTCTATTTTAACATCAGTGGATGTACACCCTTAAATTAAATTGTTAGCGTTATAATTGTTGATCTGTGAATTTTTTACAGATACCTAAAACTCTTTGAAAGCTTCTCTTAAAATCCTTGAGTGCTGGGTGCCCTTAAAAATGCATAGTTAATTTTTAAATTACCAAGAATATTCCTTTTTTTAACGTCAGTGGAAGTACACCCTTAAATTAAATTGTTAGCGTTATAATTGTTAATCTATGAATTTTTTACAGATACCTAAAACTCTTTTAAAGCTTCTCTTAAAATCCCTGAGTGCTGGGTGCCCTTAAAAATGCATAGTTAATTTTTAAATTACCAAGAATATTCGTTTTTTTAACGTCAGTGGAAGTACACCCTTAAATTAAATTGTTAGCGTTATAATTGTTGATCTATGAATTGTTTACAAATACCTAAAAGTCTTTTAAAGCTTTTGAGACTAATTTGTGATAATTTCTGTCAGTGTTATTAAAATTTTAATAAGGCTTTTATAAAATCTATTTTATTGTATCAATTTTAATTAAATTAAAAATATAAATGTGTATTACTGTGATATATGTTTATTATAAAAAAAAATTTTTGTAGATTTAAAATAAATATACCAGCTCTTTGAAGAAGCTCACTATGTAGAGCGAAACGTCAGAAAAATTGATGTCCTTTGTTTCTCTAATGGAAAAACCTATACCCAAGAATATATATATATATATATATATATATATATATATATATATATATATATATATATAAATATATATATATATATATATATATATATATATATATATATATATATATATATATATAATTATTTGAAAGGTTTTCTTGGGTTTTCAGTCTTTTTTTTTAAATTAAAATACAACAAAGTTTTCTTAGTTTAGAACATATATTCACATGTCAATGTAACGTTTCGACTGGAACTTCCCTAGCCTTTTTCAAACAATTGTACATTCAAATACTGCAAAAATATTACGTTTGAATACCCAGCTATTATAGATATTAATTAAAAATTAATCCTACCTTAATTTGAACTCTCACAACATCAAAATAATAAAACAAAACGGAGACAGAACAAACACTTTAAAGTTGTAAATTATACCGACTTTGTATGTCGGAAGATTAACTTTTTTTCAATAGTGTTTTTACTTTCCTGTATTAATAGATAAGGATAATGTACTTTAAGGTGACAAAAGGGTGACTTGTTTGCTAAAACATGTGGATAGTTTCTATTTAAATAAATTAATATATATGTTACTTAATTGTCTCGTGTCAGTTTTTTGTTTACAGCGTTTTTATTTTTTTAGATTTCTATCATTTCATAGAATTCTTGTTTTTTATTATGATTTTCGGTTTTTCAAATTTTGTTTTTTTCAAAGTTAAATTTATGAGTAGTTTCCTTCATGTGGTTAGTTAGGGTTGTTTTATTTTTTTGGCAAATTTATGTCCATTGACTCTATTTTTTATATATTGGCTTGTTTGCCCTATATACACCGAATCACAGTTGTTGCATGGAATTTCATATACGACATTACTCTTTTTCTCATTTGGAATTTTTGTTTTTAATTTGGAAAAATTATTTTTCAAGAAGTTATGAGCCTTGTGACATATAGTAATATTTTCCTTTTAAAATATGTTTTGTGTGTTATGCGAAAGCTTTGGGATGTATAGAAGCGTCAGATATTTTTGCGTAATATTTTTTTTTATGAAATTACTACCTTTATTATAAAATCTGTTTACTTTCTTTTTAAATATTGACCCAATTAGGTTGTTTGGATAATTGTTTTTTAATAGTGCTTCCTTTGCTTTTTTAATGGCATTTGATCTAAATTCAGGATCGGTTAGTTCAATTACACGATCGGCAAGACTAAGTATTACAGTTTTTTTTTGGGATAATGGATGCATTGAGTCATAATGTAGATAGCTTGAAAACCCAGTTTCGTTTGTGTACCATTCCGTTCTAATTTTGTTTTTAGTATTGTGCAAAGTGAGATCTAAAAAGTTAATTTTATTATGTTGTTCTATTTCGATGATGAATTGTAGTCTGTTATTGTAGCTATTAAATAGATTAAGTATGTTTTTGTATTCGGTTTTAGGCACTGCAGTTATGCAGTCGTCGACATATCCATAAAAGAATGGAATAGAACAGTTTAATTGATTTATAACTGTTTCTTCGAGGTCTTTCATCACTATTTGTGCGATAACACTTGAAATGGCAGCACCCATTGCGCATCTCTCAATTTGTCTATAAAAAGTTTTGTCATATACAAAATTTATTGAACCTAAGGTTAAAGTAATGGCTTCCAAAAACTCATCCAATGGTACATTGGAGAATTTTTTAATTTCATACCACTTTTTTTGAAATAATTTGTTTTGCCAACTCTACAGGAATATTATGTATAAAGAGACACTACATCAAGTAAAATTAGTATATAGTTGTTAGGTAAATTTATATTCTTCATTTAGTTTTTAAAATCCCACGAATCTTTTATATAATATTGGTTTTTATTGATTATGTTTTTTAAGATGTTTTTTAGGAATTTAGATAGGTTTTCAAAGGGTGACTGTATGCATGATACAATAAGACGTAGTGGTATGCCATTTTTGTGACGTTTGAGTAAGCCATTGATTCTGGGTGCCAAAGAGTTATGAATTTTAAGTTCTTTAGCAGTTATTGGAGAGATGAAAGTTTTATTTTCCCATCGACTGATTATTTCATTATTTTTTCTCAAATTAACTTTTTAGACCTCACTTTGCACAATATTTATTTATTTATTTATTATTTCAACGGTTCCACCATTTGTACATATACAATCAAATAAATTATTTAATATTAAACATTGGCTTAATGCTACTATAACAAAATCAGACTTCTTAGCTTATTTCTAAATACATTAAATGTCGTGACAAAATAATCATGATCAGGGAAACTGTTAACAGCAGTAACCACTCTACTCATTGGCATATTCTGACCGTGTAGGGTGTTATAGAACCCAGAGGACAGAAGTGGACACCTCCTGAGATTCCTAGGTGGAATCTTAAAATTAAAACCAGCCAATATATCAGGGGGACATTATTAAATTATTTATTACCTTATAGAAAAAAAGAAGTTCAAAATATCGTCTGCGATCCTCCAGTTTGGTCAAACCATAACACTCCCTTACCTCATCAACGCCAAGCTGCAACCCTCTCTATGCCAATCTATACCCTAGATATTTTAAAAATTTTACCTGAACAGCCTCCAAACGTTATTTATGTATATCAAAGTATGGGCTCCAAATCAAACTGCAGTATTCTATTATTGACCTTACGTAACACACAAATAATGAAGAGACACCAATAGATTATTAAAATCCTTGGACATTCTTACCACCATACCCAACATACAGTTGCCCCTATTAATGATTGCATCATAATGATCAACATAACGAAGTCTACTATCTAGAAATAATCCCAAATCTTTAACTACATTCACCCTCTGCAATATTAAAAATAAAATTAGAACGGAATGGTACATAAAGGAAACATGGTTTTCATTATGACTCGATGCAACCATTATCCCAAAAAAAAGCTGTGATACTTAGTCTTGCCGATCGTACAATTAAACTAACCGATAGTGAATTTAGATCAAATACCATTAAAAAAGCAAAGGAAGCATTACTAAAAAACAATTATCCAAACAACCTCATTGAGTCAATATTTAAAAAGAGAATAAACAGATTTTATAATAAAGGTGGTAATTTCATAAAAAGAAACAAAAATAATACCCAAAAATATCTGACTCTTCCATACATCCCAAAGCTTTCATAAACATACAATACATATTTAAAAAGGAATAGATTCGTATTTGTCACAAGGCTCATAACTTATTGAAAAATAATTTTTCCAAATTAAAAACAAAAATTCCAAAGACAAAAAGAGTAATGTCGCATATGAAATTCCATGCAATATCTCTAATTCGGCAAACAACCCAATATATAAAAAATAGTCAGTGGAAATAAATTTGACAAAAAAAAATCCCACACAGCACTAGACGTCTTATAGACGTCATGTTTATATCCAGATTATGTCTGAACGTCTTAAGACATAAATAAGACGTCTTATAGACGTTGTTTTAAGAACGTCCATAAGACGTCTATATACGAGGTCTTTAAGATATCTTTTAAAAGTCTACATACTAAATTTTATATGAAAATAAATACAGTTGTGAATAATTTAGTTGATAAAAACTACAAAGCATTTCCTTCCCTATGGATTTTGTCGCAGTTGGGTAATAAGTTTGCAACGCCGCACAGAGCTCACCTGAATACAAGTTGAGGTTAAAATTTTTGATTGAACGACAAATTTTTAGTAGCCTCACTACGACCTTGGTTAATAGAACTTTTGCATGATCTTTTTTATCAATACTTTGGTGCTTTTTGTCACAGACTGTTTGATGTACCGATAACAATGACATACATAAATATGGTGCCAGCGAAACCATAACTTTAAAAAATCCGCCTTTTGTTTCTGTCAACTGTCATTTTTCAGTTTTGCATTTGTGTTTCGTCATGTCGTCATTCATCTTTAATGTTGTTGGGGTGTCGACTGTGAAAATTTAGCTCTTGAAAGAATTTTATTAAAATAATTGATTTACCTATGTACCTCCGAAAATCTTTTTATTCGTGTTTATGTAATACTTAAGGTAAGATCGAGAATCATATGTACTTAGGAAAAACAGTAACGTTATTTATAGGTTGTGTTACAGGAAATTCCCGAATGCTTTACCGCTTATATTTTTGTAGTAACTCTATGTTATTAAAATTATGAAATGAAATCTTCAAAAATGTTATCTGTGCAAAAAAGGCTTGCACAGCTCATCCAGATCCGGTCCTAAATATTACAAGAAATATTACTAATGAAGTGGAAGGCGAAATGTTTTTTCATGGAGTGCTCCACTAATGAAACCTGTAGGATTTATTTTGTTCCTGATGATTGGTTTATATTTAAAGAACATAGAAAATAGAGTTTTGTTAATTACAAGAAGTAATTTTGCTTAAGGTTTTAGCAATTTTAAAACTGGGAGTAGGGAGCATTTATGACTTTGTAAAGCGAGCTTGTAAAATTACCATTTACAATTGATTACTACGAAAAAGAAAGAGAAAGTTCTACGATTCCAACTTGGCGAGACTTATTATGAGTAAGTTCTGTCTTTCATTATACATATTAATCTTGAAATAGCGTAAGTCAAGCAAGTAGAGGACAATTATAAAAATTCGCAAAAATATCAAAAAATTTACTCCCACAAATGATAAACTTTATCCTATAAAATTAAAATCTGTTTGTTATTAGGATCTACAGAGACAACAGGACTGGCAAAAAGTCGGAAGAATGAGGAAATTTCAATCCAAACATGGCTGAAAAGGGCATCAGACCAGATTTGTTATTCGACTAAATAAAAATTCTTGTTTTTAAAACTATTTAAAGATTTGTGTACTTTTTATGTCAATAAACTTTTTTTTGTTGATAGTCTACCTTTTAGAGTTATTATATCGAAAGGATAAACTAGGGCTTAAATTTGATAGGTTCACTTATAGTTCGAACAGTAGTAGTTCTGAAAATATTTGCTCTTCTACCTCACTTCTTAAATTTCAAATTAGAAAAAGTTTACATTATGCTTAAGTTATGTATTTTTTTGTATAAAGAAATTATGTTGAGCATATTTTTTAAAGCAAATTATTCATGCGGAACTTGTAGTTATTTAAAATGGTAGTGTATATTTTGCTCTTGATTTTTTCTTAATTAAAGTTATTTCTTGGACTTTTAAATAATCACGGTTTGACTTTGTAAACAAGACAAACAAAAAAATTAAAGGGACCCTTTTTAATGTACATAATTTTAATGGTGGAATATGTTGGGAAGGGACGTCCATAAGACGTTGTAAGCAAATGTCTTAAAGACGTTACCTTTTGTAACATAAGACGTCTTATGGACGTCACTCGACTTTAATGGACATCCATAAGACGTCCTGAATGTTGAGATCAAACGTTTTATGGACGTCTTTAAAACGTATTTGTGCTGTTTGGGATTAAACAGTCTTAACTAACCACACGCCGGAAACTAATCATAATTTTAACTTTGAAAAAAACAAAATTTTAAAAACCAAAAATCATAATAAAAAACGATAATTCTATGAGATACAAACAATAGAAACGCTGTAAACTCAAAAACTGACACGAGACAATTAAGTAAAATATATAATAATTTATTTAAATAGAAACTATCCATATGTTTTAGCAAACAGCCATCGTTTTCACCTTTAAGTATATTATCCTTATCTATTAATACAGAAAAGTAAAAACACTATTGAAAAAAGTTAACCTTCCAGCTCAGTATACTTTACGATTTTAAAGTGTTTGTTCTGTCTCCGTTTTGTTTTATTATTTTGATGTTGTGAGAGTTCAAATTCAGGTAGGATTAATTTTTAACAACTCAGTTCTATTTTGAGTTTATTACAGAAATAATATTCTATGCCATAAATACTTAGTGATAAAATAAACCTCCTTCCGACGCCTATGACAATAATTAAAATCCCTTTTAACACTTCATACTTCCAAATATCTATTGTTATCTGAACCAAATAGCCCACTATTAGAGACCGATATTTTTGATTATAAAATTTCTAACCCATTCCTATGAAAAATATACAGATTTTGCCAAAGACTTCGGACTAAAAAACACAGGTAATTTGCGAAGAAAAAAAAAGGGTCAAAAATGATTTATTACTCTCTCTAATTCTTGAATAGACTGTAGACTATACTAAGCAAGAGTTAAAATATTGCATGCTAGTTAATTCAATATGCTCTTTACATGTGTCAGTCTACAAATTTAGCCTCAAATTAAAAACGGATAACCTGCAAATAATTTTTGAGAAACACAAAAAAGCAAATTTAATAAAATAATACATAAATATCAGCAATGCAGCTTTAGCTAAATTAATAATAAAGCGAAAATTAGGAACATACTTACATCAAACAAGCTGCCTTATCGTATTCATGCAAAAGACAAACATAAACAGAAAAAAAAATACAAAAATAAACATATAAAACAATGCAGCAGTAATAAATAAAACAATACATGTAAAAACAGTACAAAAATTATTACAAAAAAAAAATAATAAGCATCCAACAGGCGGCAACAAAAACGCATTTACACCACTCGTACCTCAGATGGGTTGAACTCTTTGCTGTCTCTGATTTTGAAAAATCTTTGTGGTCCCAGAATTTTCAGACCTCTGAAATGAAAAAAAAAAGGAAATATAAAGCTGTTGGAGATATAAGAACTGTTTAAACGTACATAGATCAATAGATGGATAAATATTTTTATTCTAAAACAAACAAATACAAAAACGTAATTATGTTTAAAACACAACAAAAGAAGCCATCAACCGTCTTTTCTAGCGTAGAAAATGGTTGGCAGGCACTTTGTTTTTCATATACGCGAACAAAAATAAATTATTGGGTGTCAAATCAGGATTGTACGGCGGATGATCCATCAATTCCACGTTTTGGGAGCTCAAAAAGTCATTTGTTTGAGCCGATGTGTGAGAGCTCGCGTTGTCATAGTTGAAAATGATCCGTCGTTTCCAGTTTCTTTTCCTCAATTCACAGAAAACTTACTGCAAACAAATGATCGTGGACCATTCAGATTGACATGGCTAGTTTTTCTGAAAAAAAAAAAAACAGACGCTTGCTTCGAAGTGCTGCTTTACGCGCGAGTAACTTATTGGTTTTGGCTCATCATGAAAACCCATACGGTTGACTGCTGTTTACTTTCGAGTTCACACCAAGGAAGAGGAGATATGGAAAGCTACAAAAATGCCAAAAAAATTATCCTAACATGCATAAACTAAGTACTATAAATTGACCTCAAGTGGCTACGTGGAGTAAGCGCAGAAAGAAAGGGTCTAGCGGATTAAGAGGGTCGAAACTACCTCCTCTGTAAAAAAAAAAATAAAAAAAACACCCTGTTGTTCTACATCAAAAAGTACCCACACAAAAAATTTTTAGCCATTTTTATCGTCACATAACCTCAAAAAAATAAAACGTTTTTTATCGGTTTTTGACGATATCTTCAGTTCTAATCATCGTAGAAACTTCTTTTTTTTTTTCATTTTGTAGTTTTTTTTATTGCCTACAAGATATTTTTTACAAAAATTTTTGGCGCCAAATTTAAATTTTTATGGGTGTTCGAAAATTTTTAAATTCAATAAAATAAAAACTAGGACAATAACAGGGCCTAAGAAAAAAATATGTAATTTTTTTAGACGCCAAACTATGCCCATGAATTTTTTCAGATTCTTAAAAGTGGTGAAACATAGTCAATATCGCAAACAACGGTATTTAGTAGCATTTTTATTGAGTTTTAAAGTATATATATATATATATATATATATATATATATATATATATATATATATATATATATATATATATATATATATATATATATATATATATATATATATATATACCGGGTGTCAACGAATCTATTAGACAAGTCATAATTTCTAGAGTATTAAGCGTATCAAAATGAGAATTGGTATAGGTAAATGGTATGTGAAGGGGAGAGTTTTCGCATATTTTCCACTTTCTGACCACTTCCGGTTTCACCGGAAATGGCTCCGGTTTTGAATTTTTAAACGGAACACCCTGTATATTTTAACATTTTTGGATTTCTGAGACAATTCTAGATCAGAATGTGGCATTTTAAAAACTTTTTACGTCTACTTCATTTTTTTAGAGCCACTTTTAAAATTGCATCTAGGTGGCCATGATCGGACGCAAACTAATCTAAGGGCCTTAGGTGATGTCAAAAAAATACAATCGCAAAGTTTTAGTTACTAGTATGAAAGACAGGAATAAGACCAGCTGACAAAATTACGTTTTCATTTCTAACTATTAATTTTCAAATGGCGATCCCTTTTTGACAACTACTTTTCGAAAAAAGCATTCTTTGACGAATCTAACGGTACTAATTTATTTGCGATTGGATTAGACATAAGAACAGAAATTAAATATTATTAAGCAAAATACTGGATAATTTATTTACTTATGACAAGTGCGCCATGGACAGCCATGATGCATAATAATTTGCATCTGTTTTTATCAAGTCTTCTTTGGAAAACAAAGCACTCACTTAAGTAGATAATGACAGTGACATACGCTCTAAGAACAGACGTAAAAGGTTCTTAATTTGCGTTAAGTTTAGTTTAACTTTTCGTTAAAATAATGTATACTCAAAATGAAAAAGTGGATATGTTATTAATATTTGGAGAGTGTCATAGAAATTCAAGGAATGCTGCCGAGTTGTATGCTCATAGATATCCGAATCGGCAACATCCAGCCCATCAGTATTTTCCGTATGTCGAGACTCTTTTTAGGCAAATAGGAAATCAAGAGGCGGAACAGAGGTTTATCATAAATGAAGAGACTGAGATTAACGTATTTGCTATGGTTGAGGTTGATAAAAAGTTTCGTTAAGAAAAATTAGTCAAGAACTGCAGATAAGTTACGAATCAGCAAGAAAAATATTGAAAAAGCATGGATATCGAGCATTTAAATATCAGTTACATCAACATTTGTATACTGAGGATGGCGATAGACGGGTAGTGTTTTATGATTGGCTGCTTCAAAATCATAGAGTTAACCCAAATTTTATCGATTTTATTCTATTTTCCGACGAATCCCGATTTACAAATAATGGTATGTTCAATAAGCAAAATACTCGGTACTGGGCCCAACAAAATCAACATGAAATGAGAAAGGGCAATTTTCAAGAAAGATTTGGCGTCAGTGTCTGGGCTGGTATCGTTGGAAACAGAATAATTGGGCCAATATTGTTTCAAGGTCAGTTAACAGGGGTTAGATACTTAGGTTTTCTTCAAAATGAAATCGAAAATCATCTCAATGATATACCTTTAGCAGTTTTACGGCGAATTTACTTTCAACAAGATGGAGCACCGCCTCACAATACTAGAGAAGTTCTTAATTATTTAATAGAGCATTTTAATAATCGAATTATTGCAACCAATGGTCCGGTACGGTGGCCAGTCCGCTCACCGGATTTTACTGTGCTCGATTTCTTTGTCTGGGGATATGTTAAAGAAAGGGTTTACTATGGAGCAGCCCCAGCTACTCTTGAAATATTAGAAGAAAGAATTTTACGGGCATTTAGAAGTATAACGCCCCAAATGCTACAAAACGTATTGAGAGAAACAATTGAACGAGCTGAAATGTGTCGTAAAAAAAAAAGGAATGCACTTTGAACATTTACTACACTAAACTTTTTAACAAATTCAGCTACTGTACTTTCAAATATTTTAAGTGCGTCGTCTAAGTTATTAGTTTATTTTGTTAGTTTTTTGTTAATTTTGTTAAATTTTTAATCCAATTCCTGTCTTTCATACTAGTCACTAAAACTTTGCGATTGTATTTTTTTGACATCACCTAAGGCCGTTAGATTAGTTTGCGTCCGATCATGGCCACCTAGATGCAATATTAAAAGTGGCTCTAAAAAAATGAAGTAGACGTAAAAAGTTTTTAAAATGTCACATTTTGATCTAGAATTGTCTCAGAAATCCAAAGATGTTAAAATATACAGGGTGTTCTATTTAAGAATTCAAAACCGGAGCCATTTCCGGTGAAACCGGAAGTGACCGGAAAGTGAAAAATATGCGAAAACTCTCCTCTTCACATAACATTTACCTGTACCAATTCTCATTTTGATACACATAATACTCTAGAAATTGACACCCGGTATATATATATATATATATATATATATATATATATATATATATATATATATATATATATATAATATATATATATAATATAATATAATATAATAAGGGGTGGTGATACTAGATCATCGATGCCTAAACCTCCATTGCCCTTTACATCCCACCATAGCTGCAGGTTATTCGAGGCCGATCGCCTTTGCGAATCCAAGCAGTCTTGTTAGTTGAACTTGCCTAACTACTTCCGGTACAAAATTGTATCTCCGAAATATCTCTGTCTCAGTCAGAGTTGAGTGCTGGGCACTCTCTGAGGACATGGTCAACAGTTTCATCCTCCTCCAAACACCATCTGCACGTCGGGTCGTCTTTGACATCGATTCTATGAAGATGGCCCCTGAGGTGACAATGTCCTGTCAACAATCCCACCACAATTCGCAGCTCTTTCCTTCCTAAGGAGAGAAGCTCCTTAGTAGGCCGTGCACTAGGCCCAGTTATATGTTCCTTAGCGCACCTCATTCGAGGAGCTCCTCTCCATGATTCAATAAATTTGCTTTCCAGCAGCGATTTTAATTCTCGTTTGCCAATAGCAATTGGGACAGGTAGTATTGGTTGGGATCCATACTGTTCAGTTGCCGAACCCAACTTTGCCAGACGGTCTGCTTCCTCATTACCGTGTATGCTCGAGTGACTCGGGACCCATACGGGTCTGCCGTTCCTTGTCGTACCATTTAGTACGTCCTTGCACTCAGACACCGGACTTCAGTGTCAATATCGCTGCCTTACTATCTGAGCATATATTTATTACCCTATTCCTGTTTATATCCCTCTCACAGAGATGGGCACACTATAGAATAGCATAAATTTCCGCTGTAAAGATTGTCGCACATTGTCCTTGAGGGCAATACTCTTTGACTCCTATGCTCCTGCCGAATACTGCGACTCCGACTTTCATCTTGTCGAGATCCATCAGTATACTACCAGGATCCATTTTTCGGAATATTTTGTTCTCTCTCCCAATCCTCTCTACTTGGCAGAAATATCTCCAGTGAGAGGTTTGGTTTTAAAAGCGGCGTCATGTAATCTGTCCGCATGGGGAGTGATGGATAACTCCCCACTGCGCTTTCCTAGACACCAGAGTCGCCGCTCATTCCATTTCCAAGATGTCCTAGGCAACTGAGACGATCAACAGTCTTCAAGGTCTCGTTCTCTATGTATAAGTGAAGAGGAGGTAGGTTCACCAGGACTTCAAGAGCCCTGGTGGGAGCAGTCCTTATCGCACTCAATATTCCCACACAAGCCATTCTCTGAACTTTGTCAAGTTGAAGAATGTGTTTGCGCTGTTGTACTACGCCACCATATAATATCGGCGTACGTTATCATGGGGCGGATCACCATAGTGTATATCCAAAATTGCACTTTAGGTGTGAGTCCCCATGTATACCCAAAGGCTCGTTTACAAGCCCAGAAAGCGCATATGGCTTTCTTGGTTCCAGCCTCAATATAATCATTCCAGCTCAGTCGTGAGTCCAGAATTATTCCCAGGTATTCAACTGTACCCTTAAATTAAAGAGTCCTTCCCACCAATGTAATTGTGGGAAGTCTCCCAATTTTCCTCTTTTTTGTAAAGAGTACCACCTCGGCCTTGTCCGGGTTTATTCCGAGCCCCTCCCCGCGGCACCATCGTTCCGCGATCCGGAGGGCCCGCATCATTGGCCCCTCCAGGTTCCGGATATCGCGACCAGGGCACAAAATGACCAGGTCCTCGGCATAGGCCTGTGTATACAAACCGTCATCATTCAATTCACTCAACAGGCTGTCCACCACAAGGCTTCACAGCAAAGGCGATAGCACTCCTCCCTGTGGACAGCCCCTACTTGACAGTACTTTAACAGTTATATTGTTAAGCTCAGCATATATTATTCTCTGAGTTAACATTGCTCTGATCCATGCGACTACTGTCGGTTCAGAGCCTCGTCGTTGTAGAGCATTGCATATTGAATCGTGACATGTGTTGTCGAATGCCTCTTCAATATCGATAATGGTACCTAAGGCGACTCTTGTGACTAGTCAGCGTAGCGCCCCATCTGTGGATTTTCCTGCCTGATAGTCAAATTGCAAAGGATGTAAGGGAATTTGTACCATTATTCCTTCTTTAATGTGTCCATCCACCAACCTTTCCAGTGTCTTTAATAAGAAACTGGTCAGGCTGATAGGGCGGAAAGACTTAGGATTTGTGTATCTGTTCTTCCTGCGTTGGGAACAAAGACTACTTCTGTTTCCCTCCACGCCATCCGTATGTATCCCAAGCTCAAACATGAGCGGAATAGTTTCACCAATATCAGAGGAATTTTGCAGTAAAGCTGGAAATATACCCTCATTACCAGCTGACTTGAAAGGGGCAAAAGTTTCCATCGACCATTTTACCCTTTAATATGTCACTATTGTTTTAACTAACTTATAGTCATGATGTGTTAAGGGGAGTCTTCGTTCTTTATATTCGCCCTCATATCGATTTGAACCTGGAAAGTGCATTCTTGCTAGCTCCCCTAGGGTCTCCTCTTCTGTCGTGGTTTGATCTTTAGGAAGAGCCAGTGCTCCAATCTATATATATATATATATATATATATATATATATATATATATATATATATATATATATATATATATATATATATATATATATATATATAAGGCTGCATCGAAATTTTAAATGGAAAGATATAGTTTAAAAAGTTTAAAAATATTTTTATTATTTTTGATGGCAGACCTTTTTCCTGTCAATGGGATATGAATTATTCTTTTGGCTACAATTCCGAAACAAATAATTAATTTTTTTACTTTTTCTCTCGCAAATTTATTTCACTTTCCGAATATGATAAAAAAAAACTATGTCTTTCCATGTAAAATTTCGGAGTGAAATTTAAAAAAAGAGAAGGGTTCCAAATAACGCCGTCTAACGAGGGCCGCGAAAATCATTCATATATAGCTATTATTTCGTTTTAATTTTCAAACCTTCCTTTCATAAACGAGATGAAGTTTATCAAATTCGGTTCAGCTAAACCACACTTATGGTAACTTTTATCAGTAGACTTTCCCACTCCTCTCCTGTCCTAAATTTATATCTAACAGCAAAAAGTGTTAAACCAAAAAGATGCGGAATTGTAGTAAAATTATCAATGTAATATTTTTTTGATAGCTTATATAGGGATATTTTCCAGAAAAATGTCTTTTTTTACATAACCCCCTAGCGACTTTAGTAACACAAAAAATTTTCTTTAACAGTTATTATCTAACAGACCAAAAATAAACCAAATTAGACAACTTTCACTTACATTTTAAAAATAACGGGGCAGTATACACATATATAAGCCAAGGGAATCACTGGGAATATCCCCATCCATGCTTCATTAACTTTATTAGCAATGGCTACCGCGTTAAGTTGTCCACATCTCTCCGACGTCATTCTCTTGTCTGTAGGTTGAACAGGTACATTATATTTCTTCAAAAAATAGAACAAAAAAGGATGATTTAGACGTTTTGAAAAACATACAGGGCTTGACAGATCTTTAGAAATGGTCAATTATTATAAATTGTTAAATATGTGTGTTTGGGTTTTTATATACAGGTGTGATCCAAATGTATTTATTGTTTACTGTCGTGCTTGAAATAAAAAGTTTAAAACAGTCGTGGAAAATCTGTCAGATATCCCTGTAAGTCGCCTTATTCAGATTAGATTATATATATGCTGTCTAATTTCCCAGCTTAGTATAAAATAATTACCTGTCCATCTTTCTCAGTAAACGCTTCAGACAAGAAGTTGGAAAATGTAGGTCCCGGGCATAACAATGTAACGTGAATATTCTGAGTTGCCTTTTCGATTCTGAGACCGTTAAAATATCCCTAAAACAAACACAAATATGTAGAAATTTCAAAAAGAAAAAGGTGGGAGATAATGGGCACATGTTTATAGTATCTCTATCTTTACTGTTTTTTAAAGTAAATTCAGGAAAATTGCTTTCTCAAGCCTCGAAAATACTGTAAAACTAAGCGAAATGTCGTTAAAACTCTTCCTTCTCGATATCGATATGTTGGATGCCTGGCAACAACTTGTGTATTTACTGGAAGTATTTACATAATCATAATATTTATTTTTCAACAGCGGCGTGTGTTTTTGTTTTATTACTAAAAGTCATTTCATTTGCCGCTATGACTACAAACAAAATTAGTTTTTTAAAGAATTCTTTTAGAGTGCTCTATTCGAAAGAAAATCTTAAAAGTAAAAGTATCAGGATCACCATTACCTATATGTAAGGAAATTGTTGTTTTACATGTTTTATAATGATGCTATATTTTGCACCATGTATTGGCACTACCTATCTAAACAATCACGAGCCGCCACTGCTCAAGTCAATAGCTCCTCTGAGTGTCCACATTAAACACAACTTTTGAATCGATTTATAATAGTTGTTATGATAGATAGATAGATGAGTCTTTATTTATTCCAATAAGTATTACTTACAAAAAACCCATACGGGCATGGAACAATGTCAAAAAATATCATTACTATAATAAACATCATAATAAAAATTATAGTTCATTCTCAGCTGTAGACAAAAAAAGAAAAAAAATGAAAAAGAAAAAACCTCAACAACAATTATACAGTTTTAAATACCTTTCTCGAATAATTCTATCAAGTTAATGTAAGAAAAACAAAACAATTAAAACGTAAGATAAAGGGCAATATTATAAATGAGACAAAAATTAAATAACAAGGAAACTTACATTTAAAATTTAATAATACAGCCAATATCAAAAATTCTAATTCGAGACAATGCTGTCTTTATCACACTCATAAAAAACTTTTATTATAGAAAACTCGACATTTTTCTACAAATAATTAAAGTTATATTTATCACAAAGCAAATTTGTTTTATTTCTAGTAATGTAGTTATGTTTAATAGATGCACCCTCAAAAAGATCCCTGTTATCAATAATAAACATCACCGAATCCAAAATGTACATATACTATAACCGTCAAAATATTGTTACTAATAAACATATTCCTACAACTGTCTTGTTGTTTCATTGCAAAAATATATCGTAAACATCTTTTTTGCAGAATCAAAATTCTATTAATATCACAGGAAATACCCCAAAATATCAAACCATATCTGAGTCTGGACTATACAAATGCATGGTAAGCTGACAGAGCTGCATCAAATCCAACTCTCTCCGAAACAATTCTTAAGGCGAAACAATACTGAGATATTTTAGTGGCAACTCTCTCGATGTGCGCCCCCCAGTCCAACCTTATATCGACGTTTAGTCCCAAAACAATAGCGCTTTCAACTGATGTTATTGTTGTATCCTCAAACGTTACTGTAAATTGATTATTCAATCTGTTACCAAACATAATGCACTGTGTCTTGGAAACATTTAGCGACAGGCTGTTGGACCGAAAGTACCCATCGAAAATGTCCATCACAGATTGAACCTTTATCGATAGCAACTCCGCCATGCTTTCACTGAATATAAGCGATGTATTATCATTTGTATAAAGAATATACAAAAGAGGTCCAAGTATTGATCATTGAGGGACGCCCCTCTTCATTTTAATTCTCTGAGACACTATAGCCCTACCATGGAGATCAGACTCCACCACACACTGAGTCCTGTCCGTCAAATACGATCTTATTAATTGCAGCGCATTACCCCTTATGCCATACATTTCTAGTTTTAACAATAATGTTTTATGATCCACAGCATCAAAGGCTTTAGAGAGATCCAGGCACATGGCCAATGTTTGCTCTTTTTTTATTTAGTGAATCTAAAATTTGTATAAGTGTTTGGTACAAAGCTCTTACTGTGGATTTCCCTTTTCTAAAGCCATTTTGTTTATCTGATATGAATAAATAAATATACTGTTTTTATTAAAATATGTTAATTGGGATGCTTTGTCCTATAATGAAAAACAAAATCATTTGGAATATGGGAAAAATTCTTACATGAATAGCGTGTTTAGTTCCAGCGTAAGTGCCCGAAAAAGGTACTCCAATAACTCCTGCCAAGCTTGAAACTACGGCAATGTGCCCCTGTCCTTTTTTATTAAAATGTTCCAATGCCACTCTGGAAAGATTTATGACAGAGAAGACGTTCAGTTCGAACATTTGTCTGTCGACGGCCAGATCAGTATGGTCCCATAAGGCTCTCTGAGATCTACCTAAATTTAATAAAAAATTATTAGATAAAAATGTAAAAAATGATATACAAAAACGATAAATTATACTACAAATTACAGATAAATCAATATATGTGGAAGCAGGCGCGTATCCACAGGGGTAAGGGGGGAGGGTGATCGCCCCCCCCCCTCCCCCAAGAGCTTTGACTTCAGGAAAATAGACCCGATTTTACCTCTTACACTATAGTTTATTCAAGAACTAGAGATAGTAATAAATCGTTTTTACCCTTTTTTTTCTTCGCAAACTACCTGTGTTCTTTAGTACGGTGTCTTTGGCAAAATCTGTTAGACACATATATTTTTCATAGGAATGGGTTAGAAATTTTATAATCAAAAATGCCAGTATATAATAATGGACTATTTGGGTTGGATAACAATAGATATTTGGAAGTGTGAAGTGTTAAAAAGGATTTTAATCATTGTCATAGACGTCGGAAGGAGGTTTATTTTATCACTAAGTATTTATGGTATAGAATATTATTTCAGTAATAAACTTAAAATAAAAAGTTTTTATAATATTATTTTATTTCTTATGATCGCTTAATAATTCACATACATTAGAAAAATAGATAATTTTGACAGATTTAACACACATCACAACTGTATTTTTATTATTTTTAATTTTGGTATTGAAACCGATTTAGGCCATTCAGACTAAAAAGTAGCCTTATTCTCTTAAAATATTCTAAGTTATAATTTAAATACTTACACAATACCCATTGTCAAAAAGATAAAAAGTTAAACATATATAAAAAAATTAATTCGTCCGTATAATATTAAAATACTTTTGGGGCTATCGGTTATTATTAATTAAAATCATTTTTAGGATATTTGACGTTTCATTTTATTTATTTCTTAAACCATCTGCAAAATTACAATTAAACACTAAAAATGGATTCAAACGTAATTAATTTTCATATGTTACAGTTAAAATTAGACCTTCTTATTTTTATTTCTATTGCACTGACATCTTAATTTAATTTACTTTATTATATGGAAATCCGATAGCCCCAAAAAAATAAAATTAACATGTTAATTCTACACGCTTAAGAAAAAGACACAAATACAATAATAAAAAAATAACGGATAATTGGAATTAAATATATATAAAATTAAAGAGTGGAACACACTAAAATAAAAATATGTAAAAAAAATTAAAAATATATAAACAACATTAAACAATAAAATACAACAAAAACAAAAATTTAAATAATAAATTGTGTTTACACTGGTAAACATTACGTATCTAATCTGTAATCAAAGTCACTAAAGCTATTTACGCTTAAATTAATTATAATTGGTTCCTCTATCTCACCGATCATGAGATCGAGTTTCCACATTTTCTTTTATTCTTCTATTATATGGATTTTTCCCAATTTTCTGCAGTAACTTTATTAAAAAAAATCTTTCAAAATTTCAGTTAAATTACTAATTTTGTAAGTTGTGTTATTTCTAGCAACTCTACCTTTTACTTGAGAGAGATATTTCCTTCTCCAACGGACTTTTTCCAGACGAACTATAAGAATTGATTTCCTATCTGGTTTTTCAAGCAAAAATTAAGTTCTCTGAGCAATTTCCAGAGCTCAGTTCTTTGAGTTTCAGGTAAATCCCGAACTTCTGGTTCAATGATAATTTAAAAGAGATGCGTAATAGACTTCAGTTTATGATAGCATTAAATAAAAGAGATTCTATTACCATGCCAACGAGTACCATAATTGAATATAGAAAAAATTACAGAAAATCAATTAGGCTTGCAAAAATTAAAGCTAATGACGAATTTATAAAAAAATCCAGTAACCCTCAACAAGCTATGTGGAAACTTATTAATAATAAAAGGAACAAACTCTGACTATAATTCAAAACCAAATGCAAATGATTTTAATAACCACTTTTGTTCAATTGCTGAATGTGTGATGAATAAACTTGAAAGTTCTCAACAGCCTTTTGAAGATTTCCTGAAATCTATGCCACTGAAAAACTTCCTGTCCTTTAAATTTCAGTTAGTTAGTTTTAGTGATGTCGACAAGGCTATTTCAGAAATAAAAAATAGTAACAGCAAAGATATTGACGGAATTAACACAAAAATTATTAAAAAAATTAAGGATATAATAGTTCAGCCCCTAACAATATTGATAAATCAATCTATAGCTTGCAGTACATTTCCTAAAGTTTTCAAAACTGCAAAGGTGGTACCCCTCTTCAAGAATAAGGGCTCCATTGATGACTGCAACAATTATCGCCCCATATCTTTATTACCAATCTTGTCAAAAGTTTATGAACGAATTTTGAAAAATCAGGCTAATGATCACTTTGAGTCAAACAAATTGTTTGCCTTGAACCAGTTTGGATTCCGAAAGAACAAGACCACAACTTTAGCTATTGATCACTTCACTAGTAATGTTTTACAGGGCTTTGAAAAGTATCTCGACACTCTTGCATCCTTTTTAGACCTCACAAAGGTATTCGATTGCATTACACATAGCATTCTTCTAAATAAACTACCATTCTACAATTTTCAGGCTGATGCCATTCAACTACTTAATTCATATCTATCGGATAGTGATCAGTATGTTCACTTTGGGCAGTGTAATTCTAAAAAACAATCCCTAAGGTATGGTGTACCTCAAGGGTCGGTATTAGGTCCCATCTTATTCCTCATCTATATAAATGATCTGGCATACTGTAAGGGCAAGAGAGTCAATACTGTTTTGTTTGCTGACGACACAACGTTTTATATAAGTTATCACCCTTCAGAGATTGACAGTCTTGATTACAAAACTTCAGAAAGAGAACTATTTCAATGGTTTCGAGCCAATCGCCTATCCTTGAACAACTCCAAATCACAAAGTATTAACTTTACTCTAAGGAATAACAGTGAAATTGTACAGTCCTTTCTACCTCAATGTGCAATGGAGGTCAAATTTCTGGGAGTACACTTAGATGCAGGATTAACCTGGGAACAACACCTTGTTAATCTCTCAAAAAAACTATCCCAACAACTGTTCCTGTTCAGGAGTCTTGTACGGGTAACTTCCAAAGAAACCCTTCTGACAGCATATCACAGTAACTTTCATTCTCTTTTGGCTTATGCTATATAGACTACAAAAAACGGACTCGAGCTTTGCCAACCATTGCTTAGAACACAACCACAGTTTTCCTAATTTAAGTAACACTGACATATCACATTATTCAACAAAGGGCTAAAAATTAAATATTCTTGAATTTTTAGAAATATATAAACATAGTAAAAATAAAAATGTAAATTTGCTTGATGACCAAAGGGAACTTAGGTTTTTCCCCTTTATTTGTTGTTGCCAAATAATAATTAGTTCCCAAAATTTAGTACCCCCCTTTGTAATAATGTAATTTCTCAGGTAGTTTTTATTTATTGTTAAATTTTCTCATGTTTCTGTATTGAATACTTAGTCTACCTTTGTAATTCAGTTTGAAAATGACTTTGCGAGTTGAAATTGCAGTCACTGTTTTCTAAATAAATTTAGTGGTATAAAACATAGTACTTCTTTTTTAAACATTTTCCGAAGATGATTAACTACCACATAGTAACGGCTACCAGCATCAATTTTTTAAATAAATATTTGTATACCTAGGTGTTTATTATCTAATTAACAGAATTGTTAATTGTAATATAAAGAAAATGTATTTTTGTTGTAATATATTTCTATATTAATTTTTACCAGTATCTTTTTAACGTCTTAAATTTTATATAAAATGGGGAAGTAAATTTAAAGTCCTGTCCCTATATCAGTGTCATACCAACTGATAAGAGTTATATCAACTAAAACAATTCAGGCCTCTCACTAATGTGATTTGTCATTTCTAAGTTTACTCAGTACTTTAACTATATAGGATTACTACCCAAAATGGTAACAACTTACCAGCATTATTAATTAATATATCAACAGTCCCAAAGTGTCTCACTGCATGTTGGAAATGCATTTTGTGTGAGGAAATATCCAGTACATCCATGGGAATTACCAGTACATCTTTGTCTTCTAGCTGACCATTTGATAATGCTAAAAAACAGCAGTGAAAAAAAAAATCTAATATTTTAGTGCAAAAGCCCATTTGTATGTAAAAGGACGATATCTTCATTTTTACAAGAGCAAAATATATTACTTGAATTTTAAAACATAATATTTTATACAAAGTGTAACTAAGATTTTATAAAAAATATGTATTTAGTTTATAAGCTTTTTTGAGCTACCCTGTATCTCTGAACACAATTTTAAGGTTTATGCTTATCCAGCATCTTCATAATTCAAATACTTTTTAAATAAATGGTCTTACATATGCATCGTTGTTTAACTCTTTGAAGTTCAAGATTCCTTCGAGCTGTTAGAACCAGCTTTACACCAGCTTGTGCAAAGGCATAAGCAGTACCTTCTCCTATGCCACTAGAAGCTCCAGTTATAAAAACCACTTTCCCCTTTAATCTACCTAAAAGATAAACCAAAAATGTTAATATGTTTACTTCTAAAACATGACTTGATAAAAAATATGGTAATTTTCTTATATAACTCTATACTCGATGCAAAAAATAATTTTTCCTGCAGGCTTTGACTTGATGAGTTTCCAGTTTATGGACTTTTTACGCTGAATAATAAAATTTGAATGATATTTTAGTAAACTTTTACATAATAGATTTAAAATAATTTGGTGGATTTTTGGCCCACTTTTAAGATTTTATAAAGAGCTAAATACATGAATAAAACTAGTATGTTTTCGATTTCCTGGTAATAGTATAGAGGTGTTTACCTTTTAAATTTAGATTAAAAATGAAAACTTACGTGGAGACTTTCCAAATTTGTCCAGTAATCCCAAGTGGAGATCACAGTCCAAAAGTGTCACCGCCAAAGTGTAAAAACATCCATAAAGTATAACTCCTATACCGATTATGGCAAAAAACATTTTGGCACTTAAAAAATAAAAGATTTGGCTCGTAAATCTACCAGAAACTCATTAAAATAATAAAAATGTAAAACAACTAGGTCAGCCAAACAACAGTTCCTGGGGCATTTGTATAATCAGACGAACGTGTATAAAAAATTAAATTCCCATGTAAAAGGAGAATATGTAATTATGCACATACGTCGACGTAAACTTAACATGTAGTAGAAAGAAAGGAAAAATTATATCACCGTGTAGCTCGAGGGAAATTATCCTGGATCTTGACCTTTGCCAACTTGAGGTTAATGTTTGTTGACTGATAAAGTTCGTAATTATATAAAAACTACAAAGTAAGTCGACATACAATTACTACCTCCTTAATTGGAAATGTTTTGATAAAGATATATTTAATTGGTTAATAAGTAGTAATTTATTTTTTAAACATGCAACGTAATATTTTATTCATTAAGTGAATGAATGGATCAATCAGTTTGGAGTTGTGCTTTTCTAATTGCGTTAATTAAAGAAAGATGCCATGCTTGCCGGATTAGTCTCTAAAAATAAAACAATTTAATGTTTTCATTAATGAACCGCAATCAGCGTCATCTATTACCGATGCGTGAAGTTACGCTTAACGGCTATATTCTTTTGAGTAATTATCAATTGATCAAAGTGAAAAAAGTGTAACTGATAACTTCATGTTCTTTTGAATATTTATTTACTTGTCATTGAGTCGAAGTGATCATGATTACTTCAAGTGATAGAACTGAAAGTGATAATGACTCAAAAGAATAGCCCTAATAATAGCTACAACAATTTTGTATAATAGACCAGTCAAATTAGGTATACCAGGGACTAATTTTTCAAAAAGTGTAATTAGAAATCTTATTGTGGAAAATTGCTTAATCAAGTGATATACTTATAAAGAAAATCCAATTTTTGAATGAGTTTAATTAACAACAAATAATTAAAGTGGGAAAATCGTTTCGTTTATTCACATTTCGCTTCATACTTTGTTAGAAAAGAAATGTACAAAAAAAGTTCTGAACAAAAGTTGTTCCTTATTAAATTCCTTTAAAATGAGTTGAACTACGTATAAAAATAAATATTAGTCTGGTTACAAATTTAAAAAAAAACATATTAATTGTTAATTTGTTAATAACTAAATTTGATTTGTCAGATCAGTCAGTCTTAATCTTTTATGGTTTGTGAGATAAGTGGACAAATATTTCAAAAAATAATAACTTTCATAATTTTAGTAAAAGTAAAAGAGAAAGTAATATATTTTTTTTGATTATCAGTGCTTCAAAAATTAATTGTTTATGAAATTTGTTTATTTACGAATTAATATTGATCTGAACATAAACCATATCAAAATGCAAGTGTGCATTTGAACGGTTGCATGGTTCTGCACAATTCAGAAATAGTTAAAATTCAACCAAATGAAAGTAAAATAGATTTTTCTTTCAAGTGCGCTTTTAAATTTTACAAAATATTGTAAGCGACATAAGATGAAAAGCTTTAAAAAGATAAAAAAAGAGTAATCGGCTTGTTTTTTTATGGAATTGGTCCTAGATATCATTAAAAATCAATATCTTTTTTGTATTTGTGAAAAAAATGTGCTAAAGCTTTTATTGAAACTTTATATATACATATATATATATATATATATATATATATATATATATATATATATATATATATATATATATATATATATATATATATATATATATATATCTATATATATATAATGTCAAATGCAAACTTCGTTCCATCATATCCCTTCCGTGTTAGAGTTAGTTTGCACAAATTGGATAAATTGCTACAGAACACAATTCATTCTATTCCACCACAATCGAGATGATGGCCTACCTGTACCACCATACCGAGAAGAAAGTCAAAACTTACCCATTACTTTTCACGCAAATACCTGTCAAAGAAACTCTTTCTGTAATTGAAAACAAATACAATCTGCCAAAATATATCGTCGAATTAACTAGACACTGCCTCGTTAAACAAGTCGAGGGATCCCTTATGGGATCGCTGCTATCTCCTGCACTCAATAATTTATTTATGGAATACTTCAAATCAAGGGCTTGAGAGACCGTTAACTGGCAACATGGAGAAGAAAATCTCAAAAATTTCTTAAATCACATAAACAGTAAACATCCAAAAATCAAATTTACTATGGAAACAGAACAGAAAGGAAAACTATCTTTTCTAGATATCCTACTGAAAAGAAAAGAGGATGATTTGCTTTCACATACTGTCTACAGAAAACCCACTCACTCCAACCTCAACGCCGATTCACATCGCCACACCGCTCAATTATTTTCTGTAGTGACATCACTCACGTTTCGATGGCGGTCCCTTACAGATCAAGAAAATTACCACAAAGAAATGAACATACTACAAGACGTCCTAACAAAAAATGGTTCTAAAAAGAATGTATAGACAAGGCTCTCAAACAATAACATTTAAAACAATATCAGAAATTAAAATGATAATTATTTAAAGGATTATTTTTAGTAAATTTTACGTACCTTTAGATTTCGTCAAAACTATCGCTAACATCAACAAACCACCAAGGACTTGCATTTCATATTCGGGGACATGATAAATAAGAAATTATAGGAATTTGTTTTTGCTTTTAAAGTGATATAAACATTTTTGATGTTACTAAGGGAATATCTGCGTCTAAATTATATTGCTGTAAATTTGACTAAGATTTTTTATGTCAGTTCTGTCATTTACTATATGTGTTTCCTTTTTGACGGCTATCATTTCCTTTATTATTAATTTATGATAATTTTTGTCCCTATCGACTATTTTGGCATTTTCAAAGTTAAAAGAGTGTTTTTCATTCTTTTCATGATTTGTCAATGCTGTAGTAGCATTTTTGGTATATTTATGTCCATTTAGTCGATTTTTTAGTAATTGGCTTGTCATTCCTATATATCGTTTCGGGCAGTTTGCACACGGAACTGAATATACAATATTGGAAGTTTTCATAGTTGGTATTTTGCCTTTCAATTTGATAAAGATTGAGTTTAGTTGGTTATAACTCTTGTGGCATGCTACAATATTGTGTTTTTTTTAAATGTATTTTAATTTTTCTGAAAGGTCTGTTGTAAAAGGTAATGCTATTTATTGTTTTTGTATTTCCTGTTGTGAATGATCCTTATTTTTGGTTCTTAGGTTGTTGTAGTGATTGTATATTCTTTTTTTAATAATTTCGTCAATATCTTTAATATTAAAATTGTTCTGTATAAGTGTGTCTTTAACTTTTCTTAGAATCCAGGGTCTGAATGTAGGGAACGTTAATAAAATGGCTATGCCAACCAAGCTCACGATTACACTCGTCCTTTGGTTTTTTGAATGGTTTGAAACGTTGTTCAATATCTTCCGGACCAGGTTGGTTTGATATACCACTGCGTTTAAATTTTATCATTTTGGCGTATTAGAGTCATATCCAGGACATTTATTTTTCCGTTTACTTCCGATTCTGATATAAATTTTAATTTGCTATGGAAATTATTAAATTGTTGTACAACGTTATTTATTTTGTCATGAGGAATTGCCATTAAACAATCGTCAATGAAACGTTTAAAGAAAATCAAGTCTAAATTTAGATTTTGAATGACTCTTTCCTCCAAATATTCCATGACTAGCTGGGCAATCGAAGATGAAATAGGTGTATCCATTGCACAACCATCAACTTGTCAGGTAGGCTATCATCTCGATATATATATATATCTGGGAAACAGAGGAAAAATTGTGGAATTGTTATCTGCAACTTAGAAATAGAGAATAAGTGTCAAAATTTTTTCAAAAAAAGTTTTTCAAGATTTCATTTAATCAAAATAATTACCAAAAATTGTTTTTTTTTCTTTTTAGCATATCATTTATAGTATAACACTTGCCTGAACAATTTTTCACAAAATTTCTAGTCGTTAGATTTTTGTAAGATGAAACTCTAATTTAACTGGTCTACAAGTATTCGGTTACAGTCAGAAAGAAGCAGGAATCTCTAATCATTAGCTATTGCTTGCTGCCCTCTAGTAACAAATAGAAAATTTTCAAGCATCCATTCTGCCTTCTACACGATCTCGTCTCTACTACGAGGCAAATTTTCGCGGGACTACAAATGTTGCATGTGTCATCTTTGTTTAACTCACATTTTCTATCCTTAACGAATTTAGATTTCTGAAAATAACCTCTGTCATGTTTGTAAGCTAACACCTGTCATTTTCGTGATAAATATTTGAAACAGATAAATATTGTAGAATTGCCATCATATGATATCGAAAAAACCTGAACTTTGTAATAATTACAATGGACATTTGAAAGTACTTATTATTCCTTGAGTCACGCGGCGTTCTAAAGTGAATATATAGTTTTTTTCACCTGTTTATAGAGACATTTTCTTCAGTATTTTTTTATACATATTTTATACTCGGTATAATATTTTTTGATATATTTTCTTGTGTTTATTTTATTGTGTGAAATGGCAGTTAATGCGGTACCTCAAAATCTTGTGGACCAGTTAAGGAGTACATTTTTAAAGGAGGTTGCAGAAAAGGGAGCCAACAGTAAGTTATTTTGTTTATTATAAATTTGTATCACACTTCAACAGGTGTTTTTAGATATAGGTAGTTTATGTCTGTATATTAGTATAAAAAATTTCTTTTATAGGAGCCCCCCTTTTCTTATATTTCAGTTATATTCTGTTAAAAAATTAATACTAAGTATATACAAATATAAAATATTTAAAACTGAAAAGTACTACAATAGAAATTTTGATATTATACTCAGACCCAACAGTCAACCAGTCATAAAAGTTTCTGATTCAAATAATCTTATGCATGAAATAAGGCTATAATTTAGTCTTCAGTTATTATTTAATAGATCAGGGATAAAATCATAAAAGTCTATATTGAAAATTGTTAACATTTTTATTTTTGACCAAGTTTAAATCTACTGTTACCTCACTTTACCATGTAAAATTTTCATATATTGCATAAAGCCAGTGTCCCTAAAAGATGTAACTTTTACATATGTTTTTTTTTTGATTATCCAAATTACTGTTTTAGATTAATTGTTATTTATTGATCAAAATAATTCTAAAAATTTTTTCACCTTAAAAATGACCATTGTGTTGTTTATAAATCTTAACAAAAAGAGAGATGCTGTTTTGTTGGTTTAAGCCAGAGCCACGAAACGCAACACACACACACACAATGTGTTCTTTTTACTCCTCTGCTAGTACTTCTTAAACATGAAGAATGTTCATATCTTACATTATTGAGGAGTGTTTTGAATTATTAAAAAACCAAGGATGATAAAATAATGACTTAAAATTAATCAGAGACCAATCAAACTTATAAAATTATAACATAAATTTTTTTATCTTATACATGGTGAGCTAGGCAACTGACTGGAGTTTATAGATTATAGATAAAATTTATCAATAAACATTATTCAGTACAATACATAAACGTGTTTTAATCAGGATTGGATTGATTTAAAATTTAAATTCATTTACAATTCAAATTAATAAATATTTGATTTTAAAAGAGTTTTTCTCTTTTGGTGATTATTTGCAGAATAAGTTTGGTGATATTAATATAAATTAAGAAATAATTAAAGTAAACTAGTATTTATCACGTTGAATAATAGTAAAGGTTTTTATACTTGGGATTAAATACTCAATTTTGTATAAGTGTTGAAAAGTTTAAATTTTTGTATTTATTTTAATCTACACTTTATTGTTTACGTGAGTGTATTTGCAATCTACACTTTATTGTTACCATGTATGTATTTACTATACTGTCTGACTCGTAAAAGTTCATTGTATTTATTTATTTATGAATAAATTAAACTAAAATGATTTAAATTGTGATTAAAATCACAATTGTGATTAAAATCACGATTCAAATCATTATATAAAAAAAATATTTATATTCCAAACAATTTCCAAAAAAAAATCTCAAACTAGTTAACAGCACAATGCAATGCTTAAGACCATAAAAAAATATAAACTTTACCTTAAATTAGCTAAAAAATATAAATATAAAAGACAACTTAAATTATAAAGTTATAATTTGTCATCCTTTGCATTTTCACTGTAAAATTTAAATAGAAATACCAATTTTGCACCTTCTTGAATCCCAAATTTATTTCTTAAATCTGGGTACACAAAACCAAACATACTAAACACATGTTTCATCGACGCTGAAGAAACGGCTGTACACAGGAACAGCTTTATTAAAGGTAACTGTTTTGCAACTTCAAGTTCATCATTTTGTGAGGTCCACCACCGAATCCCATTTATGTTTTTTCTTACTTCCTCCAAGAACATTATTTGCTTAAAGGGACTGGAGTGTGGCTTCAATTTTATTGCTAGCAGTAGCATTCCCGTATCTTCATATAGCGTACCAATAGTTTCTAAAGCCAAATTATTTCTTCTGAAGATAACATATTTTTATTTTTGAGGAACGAATATATAATTTTCCAAATGATACAGTGTTAATGTTTGGTGATATTGACGATGAAATGCTTGATTTTTTTGTAGAGAAAGCTCCAGCTCTTCTTTGAAGATATGATGTATGTGTTTCCATTGCTCTGCAGCATTTGAAATAGTTGCATTTTTTTCTTTGCAAAATCAGTCTCCATTTGTTTTCCCCAAAGACTTTTTATATTATGACCCATTGAGAAACATACATTTTTAAATAGTCATCACTGCTATTCCAACGCACATTGCTTTGATCAACTAATGCTTTGCCCCCTGCTTGGGTAAATTTTGTTTGGGCTGGATAATTTTATGAGAATAATTGGTTATGGTACATTGTCTTTTATTCCTAAGTCCTTCCACGGCAAATTCTAAGGAGGTATAGAGCAATCATAGGTTATAACTGTAGAATTGGTTCTTTTTTCAACACTTCACTGCGTTGTCTTTCACAAAAGATTTTACATAATATTGATATTTTAGTTTACATGAAGAAATTAGATCACTATAAAGCCCTGTTAAATATTCCGAAGTAAGAGGTTTTCCAGAGGTGTCAGTAGTTTAATAGAGAAATGCTCTGTTGTTATAGTTGAACGTGTTACAGGTTTACATTTGACCATCGATCAATTTATATATTTAGGCATTCTCCTGAGAGAGAGGAAAAACATTTTTCTTTTTCTTCTTCACAAATTTCATCCAAAAGAGTAGTTGCCGGAGCAGTATCAAAGGTCTTTGAAAAAGTTATATATACTAGAATATTTGAACATCTAAACAGACTCAGTATCCTGAGTAATAATCAATTCGGCTTTAGACCTAACAAATCCACCGAAATGGCAATATTCAATACAATTTCCTATATAAATGAAAAAATTGACACCAATTATAAAGTTGCAGGCCTTTGACACTGTGGATCATAACTTGCTTTTAACAAAGCTTGGTGCATATGGGGTCAGGGGTGTTGCTGCCAATTTGTTGCAGTCCTACTTATCGCATAGGCAGCGAACGGTCTGCTGTACTAAAAATAATCATCATTACTTTTCAGATAGAACTAAATTGTTGCAGGGAATACCTCAGGGCTCCATTCTGGGACCCATATTATTTTTAATATATGTAAACAATCTGGGAGATGGATTGGCCGCGAATAGCGTTTGCCAGTTTGCTGATAACACATCAGTGATTCTAATGGACACTTCAATGGCGGGACTGTCTCAAAAGTGCACAAACTCTGCATTGAAAATGCAGCAGTGGTGTTCTGATAACAGTTTCACTCTAAACGTGGAAAAAACCGGCTTCATTCTTTTTTCAAAACATGCAATAGAATAGAATAGAATAGTTTATTCAAGTTAGTCACAACAAGTGTATCATATGTCAAAGGTAGTATAAAATAAGTATAATAGAAATATATATAAAAATAAAAATTATTAAACAAAGATATACATTTTAAGATACATTAAAAATACCAATACAGTTTAAAGATTAAAATTACACAAATCACATAGTTAAAGGAAAGCATACAAAATGCAAGTTACAAAATAAAAACATTAATAAAATATACACACTATGGCACAAGGCATCATGGATTGAAAATAGTTTAGACAAAGTGGTAATTCAAAAATTCTTCTGTGCTATAAAAGGCATTTTGAACTAAAATACTCTTTATGGTATCTTCATCGATACATTTAATTTCTTCCGGTAATATATTGAAACATTTTATTGCCCAGTATTCTGCTCCAGTTTGGCACCTCTTTAACCTCCAGTAGGTAGGAACAATGTTTTGTTTGTGTCTAGTCTCATATGTGTGAATGTCATGGTGTGTTTTATAGGTCATAATATTTTTTCTTAAATAACGGAGCTTTTCAAAAAGATACTGTGCTGGAATTGTCAAGATTTAAAGATTTTTAAATGCCTCACGATAGTCATCTCTAAACTCAAGAGCTGTTAAAACTCTCACTGCCTTATGTTGAAGAGCAAAGACTCGTGGAATAGAGAGAAATATGCAGTCCTCAGTGTCTCCCAAGACACATAGCGTCTGTGTCACTACTTGTATGGCTTGGGGATGGATCTATATCTGTTTTGGGACACATTAGGTTCTTGGGTGTCAATTTCGACCCCTCTTTTAGCTGGGAACATCATATCTCAGATCTTGGGGCTATGCTTAGCCGTTTGTGTGGTATAGTCCTAAGGCTTCGTTACGTCATCACAGCAGAGACTGTTAGATTTTCCTACCTTGGACAAATACAATCTCTCGTCTCTTATGGTATTTCCTTTTGGGGATCATTAAGAAAGGCTATTAATATATTTAAAATTCAAAAACGCATAAGATGCATCTTCCACTTGCATCCGAGAGCTTCATGTTGACCATTTTTTACTCAGTTTAACTTGCTTACTGTTCCCTCATTATACTTTAGATCTTTAGTCATGCTTGTCAGAAGGAATACGGAGTTATTTCCGTTAAATAGACAACTTTATGGGGAAAACATGACTATGACTACCGAGGGGCGAATGACCTAAGGGTGCCTTTACATAACTCCACATTCTATGAGAGAGGATCAGACTATATGGCGATTAAAGCCGTAAGAATGTTAACCAAGAGAAATTTGGCTTATCGAGTCGATTAATTGCTTTAAGAGACGCATAAATGAGTGGCTGCCTGATAGGTGCTTTTACTCTTTCAATTTTAATGAATAATTTTTATAATATGAATATTTTTTGTTTAGTTGGTTTTCTCATGCTTTTGTTTTTTGTGTAATAATTTTATTCCCTTTAAAATTGTAATATCTTATTTTACAAACTGTAAAACTTTGTTCAGTTTAAACTGACTCTCTTATTACTACTTTTTTAAATTATCTTGTATCTGTCTTTTTCTCCTTTTGTTTTCCTTTGTGTAAAGTTCCTATCGAAATGTCGATTAATTTTATCTTAATTGTAGTTAGATCAATATATTTATAATTCTTAATGTTAAACATTTCTTTCTCTGACGTGCTTTGTTATGTGATTATAATTTTGTTGCCAAATGAAGGATATTAAAAATAATTATTTAAATAAAAATTACACCAGTCTACTTAACTAGAACACATCCAGTAATATAACAAAATAAGCCCGAAATATTACCCCTTAACAATTTACAGACATACAAGTAAGTCCTGACAATAATTTTTTGGTAGTATGAGCTGGTAACCTGCTAAACACAAGTTCTGACAAAGCCAAAAAAAGGAAAATATGAAAATAATAGAAAACCTACGCAGTTTACTATACAGTTATTTATGCTAAATAAATAATAAGTAAAAAGCAGTTAAGTTTTTAAATACAAAAATATTTTATACACATCTATTGGGCATTGGTTATTTTTGATAATAAATTAAATTTTTACTGAAGGATATCCATAAAATATAAAAATTTAAAATCAAAATCAACCCTACCCTAGTTTCAGTTAGTCTTTTAAAAAGGACATTTAAAATATAGTGAGAAAAAGTCAAATGAAAAAACTAATTGCTAAAAAGAGACGAAGAATCGCCAACCAGCAATTTTTCTGTTTAATTACTTTTAAGTAATAATTTCCGCGATTAAAATTTCAAACAAATAAATAGTCTAATTGGAATCATACGATATTGAAAATACCTTGTCTTTATAATAATTACAATGGACATTTAATAATATTTATTATCTTCATGAAATCACGCGTTTTTCTCAGGTGGATTTGTAATTTCCTTTCAGTTTTGACCTTTAATATCTAGATCGATTGTTTTAAGAATTAAATAACATTATACTATTTTTCTTTGCATAGATTGTACCAGTTTTGCTGTATCTAAAAAATGAAAATTTCGATCCCTAAAATCATTAAAAAGTTTTAAAATTTAAAGGACTTTACAGCATGAGAGTGAATAATAATTGTATATTAACGGATCAAATAAATAAATACAAACACTATTTAAAACAGTCAGAATTAAAAAAAAAACTTACAAATCTAAACATGCATTAAAGTGCTTCAAAGACAAGTATTGACAATTGACAATTTCCATGTCAAAAATGAAAAATACAATCGCTATTTAAAACAGTCAGAAATAAAAAAAAACTACAAATCTAAACATACATCAAAGTGCTTCAAAAGACAAGTATTGACAATTGACAATATTAACTAGTTTTTCAAGAATTGTAAAATTTTTTATTTAAAGACGTTAATTGGTAAATGAAAAATATCAATCTCGATAGGAACTGAGTTCATTTCCCTACACATTCGAAAAATAGGACTGTTAATGTCATAATTCGTTCGGTGATATATCACATCAAACAAATTGTGCGCTCTAAAACTCTTTGAGGAACTGATAATCCAATATTATTGAGTAGTTCAGGAGAATCAATACAAGAGTTAACAGTCTTATAAAGTAGAACGAGGTCAAGATATATGCGTCTCACACACAATGGTAGTAACCTCAAAAGCATCGGAGTATCATCATATACAGACCGCTCCTGCTGCATTCCCTGTTTAAAGGCAATGACACTTAAAAACTTTCTTTGTACTCTTTCTCCTTTTTCTTTGTATGTAAAATAATGAGGTAACCAAACTTGGGACGCATATTCCAAGATTGAACTACAGAGCAGTATATCACTTTAAAACAGTCTACACTATTAAAATCTGTAAGCATTCTCTTCACAAACCCGAGCCACTTCAAACCCCTGTTCACAATATTATCAATATGTGTGTCAAAGCAAAGGGCCCGATCAAATATAACACCCAGATCCTTCACAACATTGAGGTGCATAAAATTTAACTTACACCATTCAGAGAATCGAGCTAGATCCTGTTGAATGCTCTCGCAATCGTTGCTACTTCTGACAACCCGAAATATCTTTAAATCATCTGCATAAAGAAGACATCTACTGAAAGTTATGATGTTCTCAGTATCGTTAATAAAGCAGTTAAAAGGAGCGGAGTGAGGTGAGCACCCTGAGGAACACCAGAGGTAACAAATATATCAGCAAATGCCGAACACATCAGAAATCAGATATATTTACCATGAAATACCCGCTTTTTAAATACGTAAAAATATGCTTTCTAGCCATAGTGGCTGGTTGTATGAAAATAAAAAGGAAGTTGTGAGCACACAGTACCCTATAACTCGTATGTAATACTGGTAGTTACCCGTCGCGACTTTGTGCGCACTCTAGATTACCAGAGATTTTAAGCAAGACAGCAAATAAAATTTTATTGAATCTCATTCTTACGTATCTTTTCGTTCATACGTTCCTGTGAAATATCCTAACCTTAATAGTCTTAGCGCAAATGGATCAAATATAGTTAATTGCCTGAAGCAGTTTATCAATAATGCAAATAATTCAAACCAGGTTTGGATTGATTTTTATTTTAAAAAAAATCAAGGACCATTGATCGTGATTCCTTTTTATTTTATTTTTTTGAGATTTCCACATAAAACTTTATAAGGAGCAAGTTGTGAGGATTTAATCATATTAATAAAAATTATTTGGTTATTGAGTAAATAATTCACTGAATATCATTTTTATATTTTTATTTTTACTATTATGATTTCAAGCCAAACGGCTTTGCGCTCCCTCCAGGGATATTGACTCATACCAGGTATACAAAGATACCAAAAGTATGAAGCTCTGTGGTAACCCTTTCCATGTTATCGGGTCCTAGATGATGTGGTCTGCTGTATTTCCTACGAACTTTCGGACGGTTCGTGCGGTTGCAAGGAGAACTGCTTTCTGAATAGCTTGTACAGACGATAACTAAGGCCCAGTACTTTGATGTTCTGCAGGAGGTTCTTTGGTATCACTCCAGTTGTTGATAAAATTATGGGAATCATTTGGACGCTGTTCATTGCCCATTGTCTTCGGATTTGCACCTCCAGATCTCTGTATTTGGCGATCTTCTCGTAGTATTTTGACCTAGGGTTATTGTTGTTATGTACAGCAATATTGATTAGTGTACTTCGCCTATAAATTTTATCTGTTAGAATGATGTCTGGTCTATTATGAGCAACTGTCTGATCCGTCAGAACCATTCGGTTCCAATATAACTTGAACTGGTTGTTCTCAAGAATAGGCTCCGGATTTTATTTGCAATAAGGCACTTTTCCTACCTGCAATAGGTTCAACTTATCTGCCAACTTTTGGTGGAGTATCTTAGCGGTTGAGTCGTGTCTTTCCTTATATTCGGTTGCGGGAAACACTTGACATCCTCCAATTATGTGCTGGATTGTCTCTGATGTTTGACAGCCCTATTTACATTGAATAAGTTATTAATAGGTTGTACACCGAAGAAATCAAGAAATGGAGAGATTGTGCTTCCCATTGTTCCCCTGGTGCATCCTCTCTGTTGAGTTGCGATGATGCAATTTTGTTCAGTGTTCATAAATGCGTTGGGCCAAGCAGGACGTGATTACCTTATACAGGAAGGTAAGTGATTGGCCTATACTTAGCTGGGTCATCTGTGTTATGTTGGTCCTTTGGAAGAGATACGTAATACGTTCTGTCAGAAACAATGGCATTTTAGCTGAGTTTAGAAAAACATGATTAATAAAATTAGCCAGTTGATGGTGTATAAACCAGAATTCCTTGAGCCAGTAGTTCTGTACCCGGTCGAGACCTGGAGATTACCAATTATGGAATGCCTTGATAATTCCTGAGATTTCCTCAGTGGTAAATGGCTCAAACTGCATCTGGCTGTAGTCTTGGCAGATGTGGTGTTCTTCATTGATCCAGCCCGCTGCGATGTTACAATTGCCGGTTGGGGAAAGTTGGTTTCCCCAGAACTCTTCTACCTGCTCTCTATTGGGATATCTATTATCTGCTATGTTATGTAGAGAGTGTAGCTTACGGTAGAAAGTCTTTTCTGATCGTTGGAACAGCGCATTACCTCGTTTTTGGTTATTGCTGATCTTGTATCTTTTTAGCCGACCTGCAATAGCAGAGAGCTTCTGTTTCGGTATGTCGAGGCATTGTTGAGCCGTACTATTCGCTGGATCTCATTGCGAATGGTACCGGACTCGATTCATTATTTCTTCAACTCGTCTTTGAAGTTTACTCGTTCTCATGCCCCTAATATACTTCGTCAGCTGTCCTATATCTTTTCGAAGATCTGCGATTTTGTTATTTAGACGTCTCTCCCATGGTGGAGTGTTGGGTTCCGTTTTTTCTGATCGGAGCTCTGTTGTAATTTTAGTTATTTTTATTATTTATATATTTACATTACTTTACTTATATTTTACAAGTAGGTATATGTGTATATTTTTATTCTTATTAGGAAAAATCAAGAAATTATTTTTTTTACGGATATCCTTAAGCAAAAATTTAATTTATTATCAATAATATCCAATGCCCAATATTTTTGTAATTGAGAACCTAAAACACTTTTTATTTATTATTTAGCATAAATAACCGTATTGTACACTACATAGGTTTTCTATTGCTTTTCACTTTTTCATTCGACAAATAAAAAATCGAAACATATTTTCCTATTTTTGCTTCGTCAGAACTTGTCTTTAGAGGCTTAGCAACTCTTACTTCCAGAAAATTCTTATCAGGACTCACTTACTTGATCTATAAATTGTTAAGGGGTAATAATTCGTGTTCATTTTATTACATTACTGGTTGTGTTCTGGTTCAGTGAAGTTATGTAGTTAAGAATTATTTTCGTTGAAATGTCTACATATGGCAATTTTATATAAAGAAAAAATAAGTTTCAATAAATATGGAGGGAGGACGAGAGTTATATTTGCAGGAAACAAACTTGTATATATTCTTTCCTTTTCTTTGCTTGAAAGGATAATATAAAGGGTGTTTTTTTATAGAGATAAAACAAAGATGAATTTTTTAAATTGACATGAAATTTACTTTATTCGAAAGATAACCTTCTGGCATTATAATTTAAATATGACTTCTGGCATATGACCGCCACGGCTGGCTCGGACGTAGTCTAATCTGGAGGTCCAATTTTCGATGACTTTTTCCAACATTTGTGGCCGTATATCGGCAATAACGCTGCGAATGTTGTCCTCCAAGTGATCAATCGTTTCGGGCTTATCGGCGTAGACTAGCGACTTCACATATCCCCACAGAAAATAGTCTAGCGGCGTTAAGTCGCACGATCTTGGAGGCCAATTCACGGGTCCGAAACGTGAAACTATGCGGATACCAAACGTTTCCTTCAATAAATCAATTGTGGCACGAGCTGTGTGACATGTTGCGCCGTCTTGTTGAAACCACAGCTCCTGCACATCATGGTTGTTCAATTGATGAACGAAAAAGTCAATAATCATGGCTCTATAGCGGTCACCATTAACTGTAACGTTCTGACCAGCATCGTTTTTAAAGAAGTACGGACCAATGATTTCACCAGCCCATAAAGCACACCAAACAGTCAGTTTTTCTGGATGTAACGGTGTCTCAACATACACTTGAGGATTATCATCACTCCAAATACGGCAGTTTTGTTTATTGACGTGTCCCTTCAAACAAAAGTGAGCTTCATCGCTAAACAAAATTCGCTTATGAAAATCGGAATCAACGGCAATCTTGTTTTGGGCCCATTCACCGAATCTACGCCTTGCTAGGTGATCGTGTGGCTTCAATTCTTGCACGAATTGGATTTTGTAAGCACGCAAACCAAGATCTTTCCGCAAAATCTTCCATAAAGTGAATGGACACATATCCAATTCCTGTGCACGATGGCGGATAGACTGATTCGGGTCTTCCGCTACGCTACGCTCTACAGCAGCAATGACTTCTTCTGTACGCACTGTACGACGTATCTGTGGATGCGTATTATCATTTAGAGTAAACGTGGTGCGAAAACGTTCCATAGTTAATCGAATTAATTGCTCTGATGGACGATTATGTTGACCGTAAAATGGACGTAGTGCGCGATACGTATTTCGAACACAACCATGTTTTTTGAAAATAAATTTGCACAATTTGGAAGCGTTGTTCAGGCGTTAGTCTATTCATGTTGAAATGCCAAACCAAACTAAACATAAATCACTTGACAGCTGACAAAATGGCCGCCAGTTAAAAAAGTGTTGCCAACTTAAAGTTCTATTCCTCTATATAAAGAACTATTTAAATACGGCATATAGATTTCTTTATTTCTTACTGAAATATTGATTTTTTAATAATGCAAAATATTTTTTAGTAGTTATTCTCAATTTTATTTATGTTTATTACCAAATAAGTTCATCAAAACAAAAGTGTTACTTGAAAGTTTACCTTGACAGAAATTCTGACGATATCACTATTTTGATTTTATGATCGAGAGTCGATAAATAACAATAAGCTGTATACCCTTCATTGTAAATACGCATTTTGCGGTGGGAAACAAACAATGAAACCCAATAAAATGGTTTTAATAGATGTACTTTTGAGCGGTAGTATATATAAGTTTACGGCACTATATATTAAAATTTTAATAACAAAAAATTTTGGATAATTGTGTCGATGGGTGTAAATTAAATTACCTGCAAATAGAAAGCTATTGAGATTTTGACACTTTTTAAATGATTCCACCATTATAGATAGATAGATAGATAGATAAGTCTTTATTTACTCCAATAAGTATTACTTACAAAAAAAACCCATAAGGGCATGGAACAATGTCAAAAAAATATCATTACTGTAATAAACATCACAATAAAAATTATAGTGCATTCTTAGGTGTAGATAAAAATATGAAAAAGGAAAAACCTCAACAATAATTATATAGTTTTAAATATCTTTCTTGAATAATTCTATCAAGTTAGTGTAGTAAAAATAAAACAACCAAAACTTAAGATAAAGGGCAATATTATAAATGAGACAAAAATTAAATAACAAGTACACTTACATACATTTAAAATCAATAATACAGCCAATAACCAAAATTCTAATTCTAGACAATACTGCCTTTATCACACTCATAAAACTCTTCCAATGTATAGAAGGTTTTTTTACATAAAAAGATTTTCAGGACACACTTTAATCTATTTCTCGATAGTAAATGTACATTTTCAGGTAAAGAATTAAAAACTTTTATTATAGAAAACTCGACATTTTTCTGCAAAAAACTAAAGTTATATTTATCAGAAAGCAGATTTGTTTTATTTCTAGTAATGTAGTTATGCTTAATAGATACACCCTCAAAAAGATCCCTGTTATCAACAATAAACATCACCGAATCCAAAATGTACATACCTATAACCGTCAAAATATTGTTACTAATAAACACAGTCCTACAACTGTCTTGTTATTTCATTGCAAAAATACATCGTAAACATCTTTTTTGCAGAATCAAAATTCTATTAACATCACAGGAATTGCCCCAAAATAACAAACCATATCTGAGTCTGGACTGTACAAATGCATGGTAAGCTGACAGAGCTGCATCGATTCCAACTCTCTCTGAAATAATTCATAATGCGAAACAATACTGAGATATTCTAGTGGCAACTCTCTCGATGTGCGCCCCCCAGTCCAACCTTCTATCGACGTTTAGTCCAAAAACAACAGCGCTCTCAACTGATGTTATTGTTGTATCCTCAAATGTTACTGTAAATTGATTATTCAATTTGTTACCAAACATAATGCACTGTGTCTTGGAAACATTTAGCGACAGGCTGTTGGACCGAAAGTACCCATCGAGAGTGTCCATCACAGATTGAACCTTCATCGATAGCAACTCCGCCGTGCTTTCACTGAATATAAGCGATGTATCATCATCATATAGTACAGTCTGCTCTCTAGAGATTTCGGGTAAATCATTTGTGTAAAGAATATACAAAAGAGGTCCAAGTATTGATCCTTGAGGGACGCCTCTCTTCATTTTAATCCTCTGAGACACTATAGTCCTACCATGGAGATGAGACTCCACAACACACTGAGTCCAGTCCGTCAAATACGATCTTACCAATTGCAGCGCGTTACCCCTTATACCATACATTTCTAGTTTTAATAATAATGTTTTATGATCTACAGCATCAAAGGCTTTAGAGAGATCTAGGCACATGGCCAATGTTTGCTTTTTTTATTTAGAGAATCTATAATTTGTATAAGTGTTTGGTACAAAGCTCTTACTGTGGATTTCCCTTTTCTAAATCCATTTTGTTTATCTGATATCACAGAGAACTTATCCAGAAATGTTACAATTCTTTGAAATAAAATTTTTTCAAAAATCTTGCTTATATTAGACAATAGCGAGATTGGTCTATAATTCTTTTCTTCAGATTTCTCCCCTTTCTTATAGATTGCTCTAATATGGGCATTTTTCAGCTTACCCGGAAAAATACCTGTAGTAAAACACATATTTACAATAAAAGATAAAGGCTCAGAAATAAAGTCACCTACATCTTTTAAAATAGAAATAGGTATCTGATCATCTCCAACCGACTTATTGTTTTTTAAACCCTTTATAACCTTCAATATCTCATTAGAATCAGTAGGAAACAAATAAATGGAATTTGTTACTCTCCCTTCAATCTGTGAATTATGACATCGAGAGTCAATGGTAGGGCATGAATTTATAAAATAATTATTTAAACTATTGACTATCTGAAAGGGATCACTAAATTTGGAAGAAAAATTTTCAATAACTGTACTGGTTTTATCTTTTCGATCAGTAATTTGTTTAACAACTTGCCAGGTAGCCCTAACTTTATTCTCAAAGGAATTAATATGGTTTCTATTACTTAAATGTTTAGCTTTCACAATAACATTCTTTAATATTTTACAATAAGTATTAAAATATTCAGCTGTGATTTGTCCCCTTGTTTTTTTAAAGTATAAAACACGTTTGCGTCTGCAGGACACTCTAATGCCTGCAGTAATCCAAGAAACCGATCCCGAGGGAGAGTTATACTTCTTAGTGACAAAAATCGCATCCAAATGAACCGAGAAAATACCCAAAAAAATTATCATATGCCAGATTTGCTGAATTTGAACCATATACTGGTGACCAGTCAACATTTTTAAGCTCCTATCTAAAATGTTGCACCTTGTTCTTTGTAAAAATTCTTTTAAATATATAGTTACGATCTTTCTGAATAATGATATTCTCAATACATATAACTTGTGCCTTATGATCCGAAAGTGCAGTCAGTATTAATCACATAGCTTTGGAAACCCCTATCTGAATTATAGAAAATATTATCAATAAGTATTGCGTTACATAGAATCTTCTCTTTAAATTTCATTATCAATCGTCCTCCATATTCTTTTTTATGTATATAGCGATATTAAACAGTAAATGTACATAATAAAGAAAGAAAAATGTTTGCATTGTTCACATCTAATTATGATGTAATAGTTTGATTCTCATCCTCGTTGGTTTTTTTCGGTAATATTACAGAATAGAGAATATACAGATAAACCATTACTTGCTAGAATTTCGGTCATAAATAAGCTAGCATGACTGGCTCTTTTTTTTATTAAACTGGGCAAAGGTAACCTATTTCTTTTTAACTCTGTTAATAAATAGCCTTCGGCGATTTCGGAGACATTGATGAACGAGCAGGAGCGGGTTCGGGGACTATGCAAATTTTTTTTCACCAAGGTACCCTTTTAAAATTTTTTAGTAATAATGTCTGCAGACGTAACGGGGTATATCAGAATAATAAATACACTACGGTTCAAAACTTTGGAAACACTATTTTTAATCGACATTAAAAAATACTCTATTCAATCTATAAATAAACATGTTGTTATTGGAGTTTACTATTTTTACGACGAGAGGAAAGTTAAAACTTATCCTCCCCGCTACAGCGATATGGCAGAGGTTCATGTTTTATCTCTACTAGGCTGATGAGTCTAGTAGAGACGAAACATGTACCTCTGCCGTATCGCTGTAGCGGGGAGGGTAACTTTTGATTTTCTTCATGGTCTCTTCATCTCGATGGTGGTGGAGTAGGATAAATTGTGCGTCTTCCAGCACGGAAAGGATATGATGAAACGAAGTTTGCATTTACTGTTCGCAATCTATATATATATATATATATATATATATATATATATATATATATATATATATATATATATAATTTTTCTTTATATTGTCTTTTCTTGGGTTTAGGTTCTATGTTTAATAAATACACAAAACGATTGACGTTTCGCCCTTTATTCAAGGCATTTTCAAAATTCTCTCCTCCTAAAAATATATAATTAAAATACATCACATAAAAAACATATTTACAATTTCGAAAAACAAACAAGACACTTAAAAACATTATTCAAAACTTTAAAATTTTTTAAAAATATTTAATTTTACCGGTACACAACTTGACATTTTGCTGTTTTGTTACTAAATAAGATTCAAATTTTACATCGTTTACTGAGGATACGTGGAATGCGAATGTGTTTTATTTTTTTAATATTTTTTTATATTTTTACAATGCATAAAAAAACAAATAAGGTATATGTTTGGTTTTATGTTTAAGAGGATATTCAATTTTTGATTCTTATTTGACCGGATCGAATACTTAATATTTTTGTTTAAATTAGGCTTGCGTAAATGTGGCTCAAATTTCCCATATCTGTTCTGTCGTTAACAGTGTTTTTATCTTTTTTAATTTCAATCATTTCCTTTATCTGTAATTTTTGGAAATTCATATCTTTATTATTTATAATGGTACTGTTATAATCAAAAGTGTGTTTTTCGTCCTGTGTGTGTTTGTTTAACGCTGTTGAGGCGTTTTTCGTATATTTATGGCCATTTAATCTGTTCTTCAGTAATTGGCTCGTCATGCCTATATATTTTTTGGGACAATTTGTGCAAGGGATCGAATATATTATATTTGATTTATTCATTAGAGGAGTTTTACTTTTTAAATTTGTGACAATGCATTTAATTTATTATGTGACCTGTGGCATGCGATAATATCATGCTTTTTTAAAATATATTTTATTTTTTCTGACAGTTCACTAGTGTACGGTATATATATATATATATATATATATATATATATATATATATATATATATATATATATATATATATATGTGTGTGTGTGTGTGTGTGTGTGTAATATATTCCGGGATATAGGTTTTCTTATTTGAAAATTAAAATACGACAATTTTTCTGATCTTTCGCTCTACATAGTGAGGTTCTTCAAAGTTATGGTATATTTATCTTTCAACTACAAAATTACAAATTTTTTTTTATAAACATATATCACAATAATTGTTTTACATACCTATTACATTTATATTTTTAAGTTAATATTTAAAGTTAATAAAAATAAACAGATTTTATAACAGTCTTAAAATTAAAACAAAACGATACAAATGTTAAAACAGTAAAAACTATAAAATAGTACATATTCTGAAGGTAGCTTTGTATGTGTGTTAAAAATAAATTCAATTATTACAACTTGGTATGCAATTGATATGGTTAGATTTCTTTTTATAACAGCAAAAAAAGAAGAAAAAGGATTATTTTTTAATAACGTTCTTTGATTTACATGAGTATATGAAATAGTGCCGAGCATCATTACATTATTTCTAATATTTATTATAGAGTAGCTTCAAGTATATCATATTAAAAAATCAAATTATAGTAAATTTGACTTGGGTTTTTGCCATCGTGTTTGTCATTTACAGCATTTTTATCTCTTTTGTCATTTACAGCATTTTTATCTCTTTTTATATGTATAATTTCTTTGATGACCAGTTTGTGGTAATTTCTGCCAGTATCTAAAATGCGGGTGCTTTTAAAATCGAATTCATGCTTAGTTGTTTACTTATGTTCATGTTAGGACAGTCTAGGCATGGAATTGCATATATTCGCTAGATCTTTTTGTGGTGGGAACTTTGCTTTCTAATTTCGTATAAAGTGATCCCAGTAAATTGTTCGCCCTGTGGCATACCGTTATGTTATGCTGACCTAAAATATATTTTATTTTTTCTGATAGTTGGTTTATATACGGTAATGCAATGAAAGTGTTTTGTGTTTTGGTATTGTTAATTTTATTTTTTTTTGTTTGTGTTACAATATAAAAAGGTTCTTTGTTTAATTATTTTTTTATAAGGAGTTTGGGAAAATGGTTCATTAATAGGGTTTATTCTACTTTTTTTTAGTATTTCTGGGTGAAATTCAGTTGCAAATAAAAATAAACAATAATTATTTTCAGGTCAAAGATAGTCTGTACCAATAATTAGACGGTTGTGCTATGGGTTCACCAATGTCCTCAACAATAGCACAAATAGTTATGGAATATGTAGAAGAAGTATTGAAAAAATTGGATTTTAATATAATATTTTTAAAAACGCTATCTGGATGTCTGTTTGGCTGCTGTATTCGAAAACAAACAGATAGCTTATTACAATATTTTAATAATCTCCGCCCAAAACTAAAATTTACATCTGAAATTGAAATGGAACCAAAAATACATTTTTTAGACTTAACTATACACAGAAATAAAACAAATAACAGTCTTCATACAAAATGGTACACAAAAGATACATGGTCAGGCCGGTATTTAAATTTTAACTCTCAACATCCAAATAAACAGAAAAATAGTGTCATAATCGGTTTAGTTCATCTAGCTCTAAAATTAACTTTACCCGAATTCCGCCCAGAAATACTAAAAAAAGTAGAAGAAACCCTAATAATGAACCATTTTCCAAACTCCTTATAAAAAAAAGAACCTTAATACATTATAACACAAACAAAAAAAAAAATAAAATTAACAATACCACAACACAAAACAATTTCATTGCTTTACCGTATATAACCCAACTATCAGAAAAAATAAAATATATTTTAGGTAAACATAACATAACGGTATGTTAAAGGGCGAACAATTTACTGGGATCACTTTATACGAAATTAAAAGTCAAAGTTCCCACTAACGTAATATATGCAATTCCATGCCTAAACTGTCCTAAGAAATACATTGGCATAACGATACAATTTATTGAAAATAGAATTAATGGACACAAGTATAACATGAATTCGATTTTAAAAATACCCACATTTTAGATACAGACAAAAATTATCACAAACTGGTCATCAAAGAAATGATACATATAAAAAGAGATAAAAATGCTGAAATGGCAACCAAAACCTAAGTCAAATATACTATAATTTGATTTTTTAATATGACATACTTGAAGCGACACTATAATAAATATTAGAAATAATGTAATGATGCTTGACACGATTTCGTATAAACTCACGTAAACCAAAGAACATTATTAAAGTAAAATTTTTATAAAAAAATTGAACCGACTTCTAAAAGTGCGCTAAAAAGTGAAAAATAACTAGAAATTTTTATATGAAATTGAAATTTTTGAAATCGGCGCCAAACTAATACCTGATAAAATATGATTTGCATAAACAGATTAAATATACTTTATTTGCAATTGCTTTCTTACCATAATTTGTATATATTAGTAGTTATTTATTTCATTTAGAAATAATTTGCCGCCGACTTCAAAAATTTCAATTTCATATAAAAATTTCTAGTTATTTTTCACTTTTTAGCCCACTTTTAGAAGTCGGTTCAATTTTTTTATAAAAATTTTATTTTTTGATTTTTAGTTTTGAATTCATTATGATATTCATAAATTATTTGAACCAAATACCACTCGATATTAGTGTATCTCGCAATGACTCCAAGGTGACAAAAAAGTACAAATATTTAGTCTGTCATAGTAAATCCACCATCTTAAATTTCCAATTAATTTTAGATTGGTGATATAGGGCCAAAAACCTTCCAATATCGATATTTAAAGAATTTGATCTTCTTACCCCGATATATTTTATATTGCATATTGAACTTGTATACGCCACAAGAACCCAGCAATATCAATTTTAGATAAAACCGGAAAATGTAAAATTTTTATTCCTTCATATTGCATATGTAACTTCATATTCGTAATACACCGCCCCCACCCCCTAATACCAAATCTGAAAAAATGCGAATAAGGTAAAATTTTCAACCTACCATATTGGATCCGCCATATTGAAATTCAAAATAATAAGTTTAACGTCTTAATTTAATCTAACTCTAAATCCTTCAAGGCCCCCTAGTACCAATTTTAGATGAAATCCAGACATTTAAAATTTCTAGACCGTCATGTTGCCTCTGATATATTAGATTTTCTTAAAATAACTTTATATTCCCTATTTACATCCTCAAAAACTATTTAGTTCCACATTTGAACAAAATGGAAAAATTTTTAGTTAGCTATATTTTCATTCGATATATTGAATCCTGAAAAAATTCTATTTAATTCATAATTTACACCCTCAAGAACCCTCTATATCAGATTCGTAATGTGCTATCCCAAAAACTCCACGACATCAATTTTGAAAAAAATCGGACAAAATTAATTTTTTATCCACCATATTGGATACTCCATAATGATTTTTTTAAAAACATTTTGAATTCGTCATGTGCGACCCCGAAAACTCCCCCGTATCAATTTTGGAGAAAATGGGAAAAAATTAATTCTTTTGTCCGCTGTATTGGATCCGCCATATTGAATTTTTCAAAAATATTTTGAATTCGTTATGTGCAACCTCGAAAACTCCCCCATACCAATTTTGGAGAAAATCGGTCAAAATTGTTTTTTTCGTCCGCTATATTGGATCCGCCATATTGAATTTTTCAAAAATAATTTTAGATTCGTCATTTGCGATCTCGAAAACTCTCCCATACCAATTTTGGAGAAAATCGAACAAAATTAAATACTTTTGTCCGCCATATTGGATTCGCCATATTGAATTTTTTAAAAATAATTTTAGATTCGTTATGTGAGACCTCGAAAACTCCCCCATACCAATTTTGGAGAAAATCGGACAAAATTAAATTTTTTGGCCGCCATATTGGATCCGCCATTTTGAATTCTTTAAAAATAATTTCAGATTCGTTGGGTACAACCCCGAAAATTCCTCCATACCAATTTTGGAGAAAATCGGACAAAATTAATTTTTTTGGCGCCATATTGGTTCCGCCATTTTGAATTCTTTAAAAATAATTTCAGATTCGTTGAGTATAACCCCGAAAATTCCTCCATACCAATTTTGGAGAAAATCGGACAAAATTAATTTTTTTGGCCGTCATATTGTATCTTGGATTTTACTGCACCAATTTCATCTAAAAAAATATGGGACCACCACAGCATAACGTAAAAAATTTCATTCAAATCGGTGCAGCCGTTCCGGAGAAATCGGTGTACATACATAAAAAATATATATATATATATATATATATATATATATATATATATATATATATATATATATATATATATATATATATATATATATATATATATATATATATATATATATACGCGACGAATTGAGAACCTCCTTCTTTTAGAAGTCGGTTAAAAAATAATCTTTTTTCCTATTTTCTGCTGTTATGAAAAGTAATCTATCCATATCAATTGCATTCCAAGTTGTAATAATTCAATTTATTTTTAACACCCCTGCAAAGCTACTTTGAGGATATGTACTATTTTATAGTTTTCACTGTTTTAAATTTTCTATCGTTTTGTTTTAATTTTAAGACTATTATAAAATCTGTTTATTTTTTATTAATTTTATATATTAACCTAAAAATATAAATGTAATAGGTATGGAAAACAATTACTGTGATATATGTTTATGTAAAAAAATTTCTAATTTTGTAGATGAAAGATAAATATACCATAACTTCGAGAAGCTCGCTATGTATAGCGAAAGGTCGGAAAAATTGCCCTGTTTTAATTTTCAAATAAGAAAACCTATACCCAAGAAAATATTCCAGTAAAATATTAACAAAAGGTTTAAGATACAAAAATAAATTATATATACGTGTAGTTTATATAGTCGTATATATGTTGTATGCTGGTACGAATTTAATACTGTTAGAAAATTAGTTGGCGGGCAAAGCCGAAACGGGGATACTAGCACATATACATATATATTTATTGGGCACTGTTGCTATTATTTTGACTGCAATTATATATAGCCATCGAATCACTTAATTAATAAAATTAAATTCTTGTATTCCGGAGAAAATAAAAGCTGATACAATCCTAGAAAATGACGGAGTGGAAAAAGCCTGGGAAAAACTGAAAAGAAATATACAAGAGAGCGCCAGGGAGGCGATCGGAACACGAACAGTTAGCACTAACAAGCGAAGCAATACAAAACCATGGTTCACAGAAGAGGTGAAAATACTAGCAAAAGAAAAACGACAAGCATTTACAAAATACCGACAGCACAAAACAACAAACCATTTCGAAGAGTACAAAACGGTGAGAAACAGAATCAACAGTCAAATAGCTCGACTGAAGAAAGAATACTGGGAAAAGTATTCAAAAGACATGGAACACGACCTATATGGAGGACAAAAGAAAATATGAAACTTGCTGAGAAACAGAAAAAAACCAATCAATGAATACATTCAACTAAGTTCAATCGACAGCCAACAAAGGGTCAGCCAGCCATTTTAAGGACTTACTCCAGGCAACAGCTACAGAAAACAACGTAGACGAAAACCAACAAGAAAGCGCAGAACTAACAGATGTTAACATCAGTGAAGCAGAGATGCACCTGACAATTAAGAAATTAAAAAACAGAAAATCACCTGGTACCGATCAAATTACGAATGAGATGCTAAAGTTCGGAGGCCCCAGCCCTGTCACAGAGTTCACTGTTCTATTTCAAAAAATACTCCACACAACGTCAGTACCCAACGAATGGCGGAAAAGCATCACAATTCCGATCCACAAAAGAGGATCAAAGAAACAACCTGAAAACTACAGGGGAATCAGCCCACTGAACAGTTCAGCCAAATTATTAACCAAAATACTGTCACAACGGATCGTAGACAAGTTAGGGGCGTGCGAAGAACAGCAGGGCTTCCGGAATAACCGCTCTACTATCGACGGTATATTTATTATCAGACAGCTGGTTGAAAAATCTATCGAATATGATAAACCGCTGTTCATTTGTTTTGTGGACTTTACACAAGCGTTCGACCGAGTCAAACTGGAACACATAACAGAACTACTGCGAAGAAAACAAGTAGACGAAGCAATCATACGCACAATATACGAACTGAATTCCAAAAACACCATGGTAATTAAAACAAATAACACTCTAACAGAGGAAATCCCACTATCCATAGTAATAAGACAGGGTGATAGCCTAAGTCCAACACTTTTCAATGTAATCATGGACGAAATCATTGATGAGGTAAAAAGCACAAATATTGGATACCCAATGGGACACAACACCGTTCAGATTATATGCTTTGCAGACGATGTTGCCTTGACAGCAGATAGCGAGGACAACTTACAAAGAATGCTTTTCCATCTCAATCGAACAGCCAAACAGTATAATATGAAAATATCTGTGGAGCAATGGTAATAGCAAAAGAACCGGTAAGATGCAAACGAATGGTTGATGACAAACTTATTCAACAGGTTGGGAAGTTTAAATACCTGGGAGTACATATAACAAGTAACAGGGCAGTAACGGAAGAAGTACGCACACAAGCCAACAAAGCGGCCATGATATCAGGCCAACTAAGAGACATAATCTGGAACAATAAACATATGACGGTTGAGAGCAAAGCAAGAATTTAGAAGGTCTGTGTAAGACCGATACTGAGCTACGGCGCAGAAACAAGAAATGAAACAACAAAGACAAAACAAATTATGAGAACCACAGAAATAAAAACGCTGAGAATGATCACGGGAACAAGTTTAAGAGATAGAATAAGAAACGCAAAAATACGCGAGGACAGCGGAGTGGGGGATGTTGTGCAGTGGGTTCGAAACCGTCGTAGGCAGTGGAGAGATCACGTGGAACGAATGGACGATGACAGACCAGCAAAAACCGTGATGAGAGAGAAACCAAACACCAAACGGCCGCCTGGACGGCCCCCCAAAAGATGGAGAGACAGCTGGATTTCGACGTCAAACGAGGATCGATGAGGCATTGTGTAGATAACGGAACTTGGTTCTACCTAGAAGAAGAAGAAGAAGAAGAACTTTTTAAAGGAACGTCGACAGTGTGACTCTGGGATATTTCACAATCGTCGAAGTCTATTAACTCAAAAACCTGAAAGATGACCGAGGAAGCCCGTTTTTGGGTCTGAAAATGAGCATTTGGTATCCTACCTATATAATCCCTGGTCTATATTCTAGAACTTACTAAACTTAGTCAGATGTGTAAGGATGTATTTCCGTAAAAAAAGAATGAACAACAAATTTATCGATAAACCATAGGCGTGCGGAACAAAGATTTAATGGAAAAAATTAATTAAGTCTATTAACTCAAAAACCTGAAAGATGATCGAGGAAGTCCGTTTTTGGGTCTGAAAATGAGCATTTGGTATCCTACCTATATAATCCCTGGTCTATATTGTCGAACTTACTAAACTTAGTCAGAGACGAAAGGGTGTATTTCCGTAAAAAAAAGAATGAACAACAAATTTATTGATAAACCATAGGCGTGCGGAAAAAAGGTTTAATGGAAAAAATTAATTGAAACAATTATAATAGCAGATTTTTTTCTTTTATTATTATACAAGTATATTGATTCAAAAGTATGTAATTTATTTTCTTTATATGTATCATTAGTTATCGCTGTAATAATGAACTCATTAAGAAGGTCTTGGATCCGATCTTTTCCTAAACTGTGGGATAATACGGTAAATGAAAAATGGATAAAAATAATGTTTTGTGACTAAAATATGAAAATATATGAAGGTCATAGACAATGATGTTTCTTGCGAAGTAGTAAATATCTGTTGGACTTCCATTGTCTTTATCACGACGTTTCGGCTAGTAGTTATCTCTAGCCGTTTTCAAGTGAAATGAAATAAAATGAAAATATATATTCTAAAGACAATGCATTCTCTTGAAGGCAAATACAACAGTCAATGTAAATAGTTGCTTACATTCTTTAAGTTTGCCAACTCTGCTGTGTTCATCAAGAATAATTAATATGCATCTGTACCATCACTATGTAAAAGTTAATGTGATAAAAATCACAAGAAAATCTTATATAACACTGTTAAATTGTTAATTTTATTATTCTTTTAGGTGTTCACCCTAAAGACTACAATAGAGTTCAGAATGATGATCATTGGCTTAGACGCTTCCTTGCTCACAACCAAAATGAAATCCCCGCTACGATTAAAATGATGTGGACGTCGTTAACTTGGAGAAAAGATTTTCAAGTCAATGGTAAGTACAAAAAGTACTTTTTCTTGTTTCTGTCTCTTTTTCTGACCAAGGAAGTTGCGAAGGGTGTCACTGAGAATGCGTATAAACAGTTAAAACCATAATATTAAATTTTTACCACATTTATATTAATTTTTCCTTTTTTTTAATTGGTTTTATACGATATTTTACCCGTTTTTTGGTATTCACAAAACATAGTTGCCATAAATGGTAATTTTTCTTTGAGGACGTGGGATACCTCCTGGAATAAAATGAAACACTTTCCAAGAAGTATATTTACATCCCATGTGTTTTCATATACTGAATAGAGAATGCAAACACATTTAATTCGCACCATTCTATACAATTAAAAAAGATATTATGATTTTAATATTACAAACATAAGACTGACAATATCTATGTAAATAAAAAAATAAATTAACAATGTCGTTCTTGACTAAAATGTGGTTATCGGACTTGCATTGTCTTTATTTTTGTTTATTTTTACGACGTTTCGATTAGGTTGTATATCTAATCGTTATTAAGTATAAACTGAATGTTTTGTCTTAAGGCTACGAGCTTATATAGGGACTGTGTCCATTGAAGTGTAAAGTTTCGCTTCACTGTACACACCTCAATGATTTGATGTTACAAAGTAGAGGTTGCCAAAGATTAGGTATCTCAACACCGGGTTTACTGAAGATTCCATTTTATTTTTAACGTAAGCTGTTTCTATAAGTTTTCTTTTTTTCATGTTTGGTTCCATATACATATATATATTGTTGTAATATAGAAGCAAGTCGAACGGGTAACTTTTCGACTTATCCCTGTACACTCCTACATTACAAACAAGTTCGGTTTTCTTTCTTTGTCACATGTATGGGTCGTATGGGTTACAATATTTCTGTCTCTGTTCGTGTCATTGTCTTCATCGGGCTATGGCAGGGAAAACCTAGAAACGACCTGCCGTGTCGCAATCGGGTTAAAGTATTGATCGAATTTCTCTCTAAAAATTTTGGTGTTTCGTCCCGGTACCAACTATAGGACTCATCAGTGGGATTTTAGTTGGTACCTTCCCAGACACCCCGTCCTCGTACCTATTAATATTTGGAACTTCTATTTGAAGTTAAATCTGGCCGGGGAAAGGCGGTAAGATGTTGGATAATACGACACCCCCCCCCTTTAGGCCAGACAACTTCGCAGTTCTTCGAGATATTAACAAGTCCTGATCTTGAATGAATCGGTGAACGTTGGATGCCCAGGAACTACGGGGACTAACACCCCGAAATTCCGTATTAGCCACACATCTTCTCGTGACTTGGGCCTCACCGGACTTAATATGTTTTTCGCTATATGTCAGACCCCTTGGCTGATAGCTCAACTATTTTCTCGCCGGTTATCCCTTTTCGTCACGTATTCAGGTGTGGGTTCTCTGTGCAGGGGTCTTTCCCGCTGCACTTGTCCAACTACAGGGATGCCATGTTGTAATATAGAAGCAAGTCGAACGGGTAACTTTTCGACTTATCCCTGTACACTCCTACATTACAAACAAGTTCGGTTTTCTTTCTTTGTCACATGTATGGGTCGTATGGGTTACAATATTTCTGTCTCTGTTCGTGTCATTGTCTTCATCGGGCTATGGCAGGGAAAACCTAGAAACGACCTGCCGTGTCGCAATCGGGTTAAAGTATTGATCGAATTTCTCTCTAAAAATTTTGGTGTTTCGTCCCGGTACCAACTATAGGACTCATCAGTGGGATTTTAGTTGGTACCTTCCCAGACACCCCGTCCTCGTACCTATTAATATTTGGAACTTCTATTTGAAGTTAAATCTGGCCGGGGAAAGGCGGTAAGATGTTGGATAATACGACAATATATATATATATATATATATATATATATATATATATATATATATATATATATATATATATATTGCCGTAGCGTCAGACCATTTTATATGGTGTTGTTTATCCCAGGCATGTTCTGCAATACCTGATCTCGACGTTTCCCTTTTTTGTATATGAGTTTTATGTTCGTTAATTCTGACTTCTAGTGGTCGCTTGGTTTCTCCAATATACGAGGATGGTTCGATAAGTTCTCGGCCTGAAACAGAGAGGGCGCTAGTAGGATCAAATAACTATAATATTTTGTAAGCATTAACGTTGAGATGACGCCTTGCAAAGTTTCAAATGTTTGCGTTCAGTTGCTTGTTTGTGGCAATCGAGTGAACGCAATCCTGCTGAGTTTCTTGGACGTTTTATAACTCTAGATGAAGCATGGAGTCATCATTTCAAGCCAGAGACAAAGCAGCAGTCTAAACAGTGGGTGAGGGCAGATGAAAGTGCGCCAAAAAAAGCAACAACGGTTCCGTCTGCAGGAAAAGTCAGGGCAACAGTTTTTTGGGATTCACATGGCGTGGTGCTTATAGACTATTTAGAACAAGACAACGCTTCACTACTGGACCGTTTGCAGCATGTGATTAAGGCTAAACGCCCACATCTTGCCAAAAAAAGTGCCCTTTCATCAGGATAACGCACCTGCACACAAATCTATGGTTGTTGCTGCAAAAATCCATGTCCTACGTTTCGAAGTGCTTCCACATGCGCCATATTTGCCGGATCTGGCTCCCAGCGATTACTTTCTCTTCCCAAACTTCAAAAAAATGTCTCGCCGAATGAAATTCCCCTTCAACTAACGAGGTTAGAGCAGCAACAACCGCTTATTTTGCAAGTTGGACAAATCGCATTGTACTACGGGTATTAAAATATTAGAACATTGTTGGTCTAAATGTATTGAAGTACAAGGGGACTATGTTGACAAATAAATAAAAACATTTTCAAAAATCTTTTGTTTTCTTTATCAGGCCGAGAACTTATCGTACCATCCTTGTACAGGGTGAGTCAACGATTGGATGAAGTAAGTTTGTGCCTTTTCGGTGAAATTAACAAAGAAACTATATGTATTGTTTCATACAGTTTATTTTTACGCAGATTTTAAAAATATTTAGGACTCTACAGGGTGAGCCAAAAAACTAGGACAGCATAAAGTTGTATTTTTTTAAATAGAACACCCTATATACGAATCGTATTTTCGATTTAGCTTATAATTTTAAATCTTTTTTATTAAGGGTTTACTATAACAAAACTTTATAGTTTCTGAGATAATTAAGTTTAAAGAAAAAAAGTCACATTTTCAAGCATCAATTCAATCCTAAATAACGTTTTCAATTTTGTGACAAATATATTCAAATTTGGAATTTAGCAAGGCCAAGGACAAGTTAACATAATTTTTACCTAATATTTGCAATAAAAGCTACAGGGTGTTGAACACATCGGCTCAAATTTGAACAAGTTTAAATGAATAAATATCTTTTTTTTTTAAACGGTACACCCTGTATATTTTCATGTTATTTACTAGAGTAATAAAAACCCTAAAAGTTTTGTTCAATATATCCTATACCTATTTATAATAGTTTTTGAGATATTTCAGTTTTTCTTATTTTCCATACTTTTTTACAGAAATGGTCTTCATTATCATAGTAGCCATGTAAAATAATAAAAAGAAACTACAGAAACAAACAGAATGTGGTTAAATATGATGAAATACATTATTCGTTATATTACAACGGCAATAGTTTAATTAAACATAATGTGAAAAAATTAACACAACAATAACGACAAGGCAAATACATATTTACTTTTATACTAAATTGAAACAAAAAAATTACCTATTAAATACTGAGATTAATTATTTCTTTTTAATAAGTGTTCGAATAAACGACCCTCTTGTGCAATGCACAAATTTAGTCTTTTTTGCAGATTTTCTCGGACCCTGGACAAAATTAGTGGCGTTATTGTTCTACAGGTATCCCTAATTCTGTTTCGCATATCTTCCACTGTTGTTGGTGGATTAACATACACTTTATTTTTAATATAACCCCATAGGAAGAAATCTAATGGGGTGATGTCGCAAGACCTTGGTGGCCACTCAATGAAACCCCCACGTTCAATCCATTTTTGCGAATATCGTTGGTCCAAAAACGCACGAACTTCACGATGGTAATGCGGAGGCGCACCATCGTGCTGGAACCACATACTGTCGAGCTCATCCCTATCGAGACCTTGAAGCAGTTGGGGTAGTTCTTCTTGTAGAAAGTTCAGGTAACTATGGCCATTTGGTGGTTCATTAAAAAAGTGGGGTCCAATAATTCGATTATGATGAATACCACACCAAACATTTAATGACCAGTGGTTTTGATGTTGCACCTCTCTAATCCAAAATGGGTTTTCTGTGGCATAATAATGCATGTTGCGTCTATTTACGGCACCGTTACTTCTAAAAGTAGCTTCATCACTAAACATTACCTTGCATAATAAATTTGGATTTAATTGAATCTCCGCATTTATTGTACGACAAAAGTTTACACGACTTTCAAAATCCTGTCCATGCAATTCTTGGTGTAATTCCATGTGATATGGATGATACCTATATTTCTTGGTAGTACGATTAACGGTGGATTGTGATGTTTCACATAATGCTGCTAACTGACGGCTACCAATATAAGGATTTTCCTGAACATTTAACAATACTTGTAGTTCTTTTTCTTCATTAGTTACTGGTTTGTTGACCACTTTACGTTTTGGATAATCAACAGTACCAGAAGAATCAAATCTTTGCATTAAGTTTTGAAAAGTATGGGTATTAGGCTGGCGTCGATCAGGATACTTCATTTTGTAAATTCTTTGAGCAAGAAGGCAATTTTTTTGAGCCTCTCCTATTGTATAAATCATATCTATTAACTCATTCTTTGGAAAATTCATTTTACAATATAAGATGAATGCAAAAAAAACCAAACTACACTACATAAAAACCAAAAGAAGCGATTGCGGTTATAAATTTGACACACAGAAAAATGTTCTTTTACATTGTTTTTGCCATGACTACTATGATAATGAAGACTATTTCTGTGTTTCAATTTAGTATAAAAGTAAATATGTATTTGCCTTGTCGTTATTGTTGTGTTAATTTTTTCACATTATGTTTAATTAAACTATTGCCGTTGTAATATAACGAATAATGTATTTCATCATATTTAACCACATTCTGTTTGTTTCTGTAGTTTCTTTTAATTATTTTACATGGGTACTACTACTATGATAATGAAGACTATTTCTGTAAAAAAGATTGGAAAATAAGAAAAACTGAAATATCTCAAAAACTATTATAAATAGGTATAGGATATATTGAACAAAACTTTTAGGGTTTTTATTACTCTATTAAATAACATGAAAATATACAGGGTGTACCATTTAAAAAAAAAGATATTTATTCATTTAAACTTGTTCAATTTTGAGCCCTGTAGCTTTTATTGCAAATATTAGGTAAAAATTATGTTAACTTGTCCTTGGCCTTGCTAAATTCCAAATTTGAATATATTTGTCACAAAATTGAAAACGTTATTTAGGATTGAATTGATGCTTGAAAATGTGACTTTTTTTCTTTAAACTTAATTATCTCAGAAACTATAAAGTTTTGTTATAGTAAACCCTTAATAAAAAAGATTTAAAATTATAAGCTAAATCGAAAATACGATTCGTATATAGGGTGTTCTATTTAAAAAAATACAACTTTATGCTGTCCTAGTTTGTTGGCTCACCCTGTAGAGTCCTAAATATTTTTAAAATCTGCGTAAAAATAAACTGTATCAAACAATAAATATAGTTTCTTTGTTAATTTCACCCAAAAGGCACAAACCTACTTCATCCAATCGTTGACTCACCCTGTACATGTCACCACATTCACATGGAACCTTGTAAACACACTCTTTCTTACCGGTACATTTTGGTTTTGTTTTTGTTAAATGAGCTCTAAGTGTATTTCCTGATTTAAAGGCTGTTTTTATATTATAACTACTGGCAATTCGTCTTATTTTCTCCGACGTTCCCTTAATGTACAAAATTGTGAAGAAGGAATGTGTTGTGGTTCTAAAGTTATTTATAACATCGTCAATTATAATTATTTTTTTAGTTCGTTTTTTTGTCCAGGAGTATAATTCTTATTTTATTCCAGATATAAGTGAAAACAATATAAAAATGGACATCATTATCAAAGGAGCCTTTTTTCCTCATGGCAAAGACATCGACGGCAAAGTCATTTTAGTTTTTAAAAGTAAACTGCACAGTAAAGGATCCGGAGATTCAGATGAGATAAAACGGTGTATTGTTTATTGGTTTGAAAGAATAGAAAGGTCTGTATCAACTTTTTTATTTTTGTTGTATATGTACGGGGTGTCTCATTTTCGACTTTTTTAGGGGGTATTCGAGTTATTATCAAAGATGGAGTGTTGCGGTTTCCACTTTTTTAACGCATACGGGAAATACGAGATGTGACTAAAAATGATATTTTCAGAATGACCCTGTAGATTAAAAACTAAGAGAGCCATGACAAATTTGACACCGGAATTTTTCGTTTCGTTAAAAATTCGATAAGTTAAAACTGCAACACGCTATCTTTGATAATAACTCCAATATCCCTTAAAAGTATCGAAAATGGAACACCCCGTATTTTTTCCCAGGCTTGCCAAATTTTTGCCTGCGGCGCCGAGGAAATCTCGATTTTTTTTATTAATACAGTATAATTTATATCTGTTTATAAATTTTTATTTATTTATTTTTTAGAATGACGAAGGGTGATATAATAAGTATATTTTTTGATATGGAAGGTTCTGGTCTAACCAACATGGATATGGATCTTACAAAATACCTTATCGGCCTATTCAAAGACTACTACCCCTTTTTTCTAAATTACATTATTATATATGAGATGGCGTGGGTACTTAGCGGTAAGTAATGTTAATATTTTTAGGTAAAAATTCGTAAAGCGTGAAAAGCATGGAAATTATGGTTTTTTGAAAAAATTTAGGTACTTATTTCTTATTTCGAGGTCTTAGAACACGATTCTGGCCTTGATTTTTCACTATTTTTCCTCACTTTTCCGGAAAACTAAAAAAAAGCGTCACTTCACGAAGCACTTTTATTTCAGTTAAAAACCGAATTTACGTATTTATTTTCAATGGAACTAGTTAAAATATATATATATATATATATATATATATATATATATATATATATATATATATATATATATATATATATATATATATATATATATATATATATATATATATATATATATATCAATTGTTTTTGCACAAATTTTAGCAAACCAATTTAGAAAAACTTGTATTTTCAGCGAAAAATCAAAAACACGTCTCGGAAACGTCATCCTAAACTGGCCGCAGAATCACTTAAAAAGGCGCAACGTTGCCAGATGTATTTTTTTTGTTTCCTAATATAAACTATAAGATTTGCCCTTCTCAGTCAACAACATAGTTTAATTTTTTTAATGTTCAAAACAGTTTCTGAGTAAAAATAATCTTAACCTCTCAAAAATTTTGGTTGGTTTTGGTTAGGGTATCTGGGTTCAGGTTTAGCTTGATTTTGGTTAATTTGGAACACAGAAACTAACTTGAACTAATCTAAATTAACCTAGATTTATACTTTCCTGGTATAAACTTTAAAATTCATCCATTACAGTTAAAAATATAGTTTAATGTTTGTAATGTATAAAAAAGGGTAAAATTAACTTTAACAGTCCAAAATTTTTGGTTAGTTCTGGTTAGTACAGGTTTAGCTTGGTTTTTGTCAGTTTAAAAAACTGAAATTAACCTAAACTAACCTAAGAGAAGAAGCTATAGAGGAAAAAATTAACAGCAATATAAAGAAACACAACAAATAATCCGCACAAAAATCAGAAAAGCAAAAGAAGACTATTACAAACAAAAATGTGAGGAAATCGAGGAGTTACAGGCAAAGCATGACTATTTCAATACACACAAAAAAGTCAAAGAACTCGCCGGCACCACCAAACAAAAGCAGCTCAATATACTATACGACGACAGCGGAAAAATGGTCCTGGAAATAGAACAAAAACTGGAAATATGGAAGAATTACATTACACAACTCTTCAAAGATGAGAGACAACAAACTAATCTTGTAAATATTGAAGCGGAAATAGGCCCGGACATAATTAAAAACGAAGTGATATACGCAATAAACATGCTAAAGAACGGAAAAGCTACAGGTCCGGACCAACTGCCAGCAGAAATTCTTAAACTGATAGAGGAGGACCAGATTCATATTCTGGTAGAGTTAATCAACACCGTATATAAAACAGGAATAATACCAAATGAATGGTTGTTATCAACTTTTATACCCCTCCCAAAAAAGAAAAATGCCAAGCATTGCTCCGACTATCGTACAATAAGCCTGATGGCTCACACATTGAAGGTCCTGTTGAAGGTGATCCATAACAGAATATTCAGGAAACTAGATGTGGACATCAGCGATACACAATTTGGATTCCGTAAAGGCCTAGGAACAAGAGAGGCACTGGTCGCACTTAATGTCTTGTCACAAAGATGCCTAGACATGAATCAAAATCTACACGTGTGCTTTATAGACTACAATAAAGCCTTTGACAAAGTTAAACATGATCAACTCATCGAATCATTGGTAAGGAGAAGGATCGACCTCAGAGACATAAGAATAATCTCAAGCCTATACTATGGCCAGAAAGCAACAATACGAATAGAAGACATAACATCAGAAGAAATAGAAATACAGAGAGGGGTTCGTCAAGGGTGTGTACTTTCACCAATTCTTTTTAATCTATATTCGGAAGATATAGTAAATAAGGCACTTGCTGATCAAGACATAGGCATTAAAATTAACGGCATGACAATAAATAATCTGAGATACGCCGACGATACAGTTCTTTTAGCTGGAACACATGAAGACCTACAGATGCTAATTAACAAAATGGTCACAGTAAGCGAAGAATATGGACTCTCACTGAATATAAACAAAACAAAATATATGCTAGTAACAAAAACAACTCGGGACATTCGTACGGTGTGTGTAAAGAATCAACCTATTGAAAAAGTGAGAAAATACAAGTACCTTGGCACAACCATTAATGAAGACAATGACAGCTCCCAAGAAATACGAATCAGAATCGAACAGGCCAGAAACACATTTATAAGAATGAAGAGGCTTTTTTGCTGCCGAGATCTAAACCTTGAATTAAAAGTGCGACTGCTGAGATGCTATGTGCTGTCTGTACTGTACTATGGGATGGAGGCGTGGACACTGAAAATGTCTGACATGAGAAGACTGGAGGCATTTGAGATGTGGATATACCGGAGGGTGCTGAGGATTTCATGGGTAGAGAGAATAACCAACGAGGAAGTAATGAGACGTATGCATAAGGAAAAAGAAGTGATTCTAACAATTAAAAGAAGAAAACTACTATATATGGGACATGTCATGAGAGGAGAAAAATACCAAATATTGCAGATTATTATGCAGGGAAAAATCCAAGGAAGGAGATCCATAGGAAGAAGAAGAAACTCATGGCTGAAGAACCTTAGAGAGTGGTTTGCATGCAGTAACAACGAGTTATTTAGAGCAGCGGTCTCAAAAATCAGGATTGCCTTGATGATTGCCAACCTTCGAAGCGGAGACGGCACCTAGAAAAGAGAAGAAGAACCTAAATTGACCTAGATTTATTAATTAAAAACACTTTCTGCTAACGGACATAAGCAATATGGTCAGTTCATATTATCCGCTTAAAACTACTGGTCTTTGAAGGGAAACAGACAAAAGTACTATAATCCTTAAAAACCTTTAATATTTAGAGTCAAAGTCGCACATCAAAGGCATAGACATAAGAGTAATTAATAGTACTTCAGTAATCAAAGGAAAGGGAAAAAGTCTTTTTGGAACCTTTTCTTTCCAATTCAAATAGAAAGAGAAGAATATATATGAATTTAAAAGAAATCGTTTGTGCAATCTGGCAACATCGCCGACTTCAACAAGTACGCCATCTTTAGCGAACTATTATTTGTTGATGGCGGCCGTTTTCTTTTGATTTGTTGTGATTTTTGTCGTGATAATTTTATAACAAAAGTTTAACGATTTTGTGAAAAAAATTGAACCTAAAGTGAAAAATGTTTTTCGCTGTTTTCCGCAAAATTGAAGAAAAATTATGGAGGTCAGAATCGTGTTCTACGACCTCAAAATAGAGGGTATGTACCAAAATTTTTTCAAAAAAAAAACGTCATTTTCCCATCATTTTACTCTTTACGAAATCTTACCTATTTTTATAATAATATGTAATACGAGGGGCATCAAAAAAGTTTTTAATAGTTTTATTATTCGATTTAATTTTCGCGCCTTGAAAAATGAAGATATTTAGTGGTTTTCCTATTGTTTAAATATTAACTGTTTGTAGAATCGGAAATGACAAGAATGGCAAAAAAGCAGAAATATTTTTCCAAGACATGTCATTCCTTTTTTGAATACTCTGAAAACGATTAAAATTCGCAAGTCTATATGCATTGGAAATTACAAAGAATGCGATTTTTATTTATAAACAACATTGTTTTTACTTTTAAAGCTTTTTGAAATTATTTATAATTTTTTTGCCACAATTTCCAAAACTCTCAAAATCATGTGTTAAATTTACTCGAACAATAACAAATTAAAAAACTCATTAAAAGACAATTCAGTTATATAACACTAATAACCAATAAAAGTTCTTATAGCCAGATTAAGACTTAAACCCGATCTAATTGCCTTGGAATTTAGATTTTCTAGATGATCAGTTTTGTTTTTCTTATGATATTGTTTTAATTGTATTTTGAAGGTTCTAAACTTGCTTGACGTATTGTTACCCTTGTCAATTTAAATTCTCTACTGTCAATCTAGACCGGTTTTAAAGTTAAACATAATTATAGACAAATAAAGGGTGTTTTTTATAGAGGTATAGAACTTTTCAATGGAATAAAACAAAGATGAATTTTTTAAATTGACATGAAATTTACTTTATTCGAAAGATAACCTTCTGGCATTATAATTTAAATATGACTTCTGACATATGACCGCCACGGCTGGCTCGGACGTAGTCTAATCTGGAGGTCCAATTTTCGATGACTTTTTGTGGCCGTATATCGGCAATAACGCGGCGAATGTTGTCCTCCAAGTGATCAATCGTTTCGGGCTTATCGGCGTAGACTAGCCACTTCACATATCCCCACAGAAAATAGTCTAGCGGCGTTAAGTCGCACGATCTTGGAGGCCAATTCACGGGTCCGAAACGTGAAACTATGCGGTTATCAAACGTTTCCTTCAATAAATCAATTGTGGCACGAGCTGTGTGACATGTTGCGCCGTCTTGTTGAAACCACAGCTCCTGCACATCATGGTTGTTCAATTAATGAACGAAAAAGTCAGTAATCATGGCTCTATAGAGGTCACCATTGACTGTAACATTCTGATCAGCATCGTTTTTAAAGAAGTACGGACCAATGATTCCACCAGCCCATAAAGCACACCAAACAGTCAGTTTTTCTGGATGTAACGGTGTGTCAACATACACTTGAGGATTATCATCACTCCAAATACGGCAGTTTTGTTTATTGACGTATCCATTCAAACAAAAATAAGCTTCATCGCTAAACAAAATTCGCTTATGAAAATCGGGATCAACGGCAATCTTGTTTTGGACCCATTCACCGAATCTACGCCTTGCTAGGTGATCGTGTGGCTTCAATTCTTGCACGAGTTGGATTTTGTAAGCACGCAAACCAAGATCTTTCCGCAAAATCATCCATAAAGTAAATGGACAATATTCCAATTTCTGTGCACGATGGCGGATAGACTGATTCGGGTCTTCCTCTACGCTACGCTCTACAGCAGCAATGACTTCTTCTGTACGCACTGTACGACATCTCTGTGGATGCGTATTATCATTTAGAGTAAACTTGGTGCGAAAACGTTCCATAGTTAATCGAATTAATTGCTCTGATGGACGATTATGTTGACCGTAAAATGGACGTAGTGCGCGATACGTATTTCGAACAGAACCATGATTTTTAAAATAAATTTGCACAATTTGGAAGCGTTGTTCAGGCGTCAGTCTATTCATGTTGAAATGCCAAACCAAACTAAACATGAATCACTTGACAGCTGACAAAATGGCCGCCAGTTAAAAAAGTGTTGCCAACTTAAAGTTCTATACCTCTATAAAAAAACACCCTTTACTTGATAACGATTAGAGATACAACCTAATCGAAACATCGTAAAAATAAAAATAAAGACAGTGCAAGTCCGACCACATTTTAGTCATTCTTCAACATTGTCTGCAACCTTCAAACAAACTTTAAATACTCTTGAGAAAGCCTTAAATAGGCGAAAAATATGTAGAGCGATACCTTAATAAAAACCTGGAATATTAAAAGCAAAAATTGTATTTTAGATCATTATTTCAAAAATGTTCCATAAATAAACCACTGCAGATTCCGTAAAATATATTATATTTTATGTTTATGGTCTAAGTATGCTCCCAACTTTTCACCTACGGGAAGATATCTTGATATTTACTGTAATTTCGTCTCACGTCCATCTTTGAGTCATTTGAAACAATATTCCTGCAAAATTTCCTCGAAACTAAAAAAAGAATTGTTATATTTCTATGATAATTTTTTAATAGCCAATATTCTGTTGCATTTTGTAAAAATTATCTTGAATTTTAATATTTCTCACAATAGAATTTCCGTGGGAATTATTTAAATATTCTTTGATTTAATTGCCGGTTAATTTGCTTTCATTAGGTATAAATTGAATTTATTAAAAGTAAATAGAAATAAAGCTGGTTTTATTTGGAAAAACACTTGTTTATCAATTTTATCGGTATAAATTTCAAAATTAAGCAATACCCCTTCACAAAAATATATTTATATTTATTAAGAAACACCGCTTGATTAGCGATTAAGAAATTTTAAGTATTAAATAAAAATAAATTTGGAAAATTTGCTTTTAAAGTTGTTGGATCCTGTTTTCGTGACTTTGGTTGACCCTCTTTATTACACTGGGAAAAACTGTTAAAATTAGGAAGAATATCGCTGTTATACTGATAAAACTAAGTTTTTTTAATTTGGTTCAGCACATAACTTTATTCTTCTTCAAGTACCATCTCCTTTGAGAAGGTTGGCTATCATCACAACTATTCTTATCTTTGACATTGCAGCTCTAAACAACTCGGTGGAACTGCAGTCGTATCACTTTCTCAAGTTCAACCATGAAATGAGTCGTCTTCCTATGTTCCTTTTTCCACGAACCTTGCCTTGAATGATCAATTGTAAAAGAGCGTATTCTTCTCTTCTCATAACATGACCTAGGTATTGTTAACTTTCTTATTTCTATTGTGTTCAATATTTCTTTCCCTTTCCTAATTCTTTCAAGTACCGTATCTATCCATCGTATCTTCAAAATCTTCCTATATACCCACAATGCCTTCAGTCGATTAGTAATGTCCAAGCTTCCATCCCGTAAAGCAACACCGAGAATACATAACACCTTAACATCCTGATTTAGAGAGAGAGTATTTACCATAAAATACCTTTCTTATCTTAATGAATATATTTCTGGCTTGTCCGATTCGTATCGGTATTTCTTCTGTATATTCATTGATTTCATTAACAAATACTTATATTTCTTTACCTTTTCGACTGGTTGTTCTTTGATCTATAGACTTCCTTGGTGTTGGTGTGATTTTGTTATGGCCATGAATTTATTTTTTTCTGATTCAAATTGAGGCCACATTCCTCACTGCTCACTTCTACCTGATCTACTAATTTCTGTAGGTTTCCTAATTATTCTACAGTGAGAATGGTGTCATCTGCGTATCTGGTGTTATTAATAACTCTTCCGTGTACTTTTATTCTTTCTGTTAATGCTTTCTGAATAATGTTCTCCGAGTACAAGTTGAATAGTAACGGTGAGAGCACGCACCCTTGTCTTACATCACGCTTTATCTAAAAGTTCATCGCCTAATTTAATACCAGCCGTTTGATTAAAGTACAAATGAGCTATTATCCTTATATCCGTGCTGTCTATATCCTTATTTTTGAGTAGCCGTATTGGGTTGTTATGTCGGACTTTATCAAAAGCTTTATTATAGTCCAGAAAACACACATATACAGGTTGATTGACATCCATACATCTTTGAACCAACACGTTGAATCCAAATAGGGCTTCTCTTGTTCCAATTGCGTTTCTGAATGCAAACTGGGATCACTAAGGTCTCGTTCTATTTTTCTAAAGAGCCTTTGATGTCTGATTTTCAGAAATAATTTTAGAATGTGACTCATTAGGCTGATTGTCCGATGGTCATAGCATTCTTTTGCGTTAGCTAGAATAATGAATGTTGATTTAAGCCATTCTGTAAGTAGAATTCCCGTGTTGTAAATTGTATTATACAGGTCTACTAATATATCGATTTGTTCTTCCGTAATTAACTTAATTCAGCTGGAATTTAGTCAAGACCTAGGACCTTATTGCTCTTTAATATTTTGAAAGCGTGTTTTACTTCTTCCCTTGGTATATTTGGACCTGTCCGATTATCGCTTCCATCTGCCTCCATTTCCTCTCTCTGGTCCTCAAAAAGAACTTGCATATATTCTTTCCACCTTTCTAGTTTCCTTTGTGTCAGGTATTATTATCTCACCCTCTTTGTCTAAAAGAATATTACACCTGTTTGTACTTTTTAAACCACCCAATACTTTAATATTTTTGTGTAGGTTGAGGTCATCATGTTTTTTGCAATTCTTCTATTTCAGTACATTTATCTCCGTACCATTTTTCCTTGGCTTCTCTTATTTTTTCCAAGATTTCTTCCCCCGAATTGTCTTCCTTTCCAATAGTTCCCTACTCGGTGACGATAAAGTATTCCCATTTACTGTTCGGGTCTTCATTGCTATGTAACTGAATCTTACTTAGTTCTTTGTTAATCTTTTCAGTTAACTGTCATTTTATCGATGGTTCATTTAGCTGTGACAATTGTAGTTGTTTACAAGCTTGTTGGGAAATGTGTTTTTTCGATGAAACTTCAAATTTAACTATTACAGGGTTGTGGTCCGTCTTTGCGTCTGCACCAGCTGACTTGATGGCGTTCCGATATTGCTTATTTATTAAAACAAAATCTATTTGGTTTCCAGTAATGTTATTAGATCTATCTGCTGATGATTTCCATGTATAAAGTTTTCTTCCTATAGACATCGCCAAACAGATTTCGTACTCCCTTTAGGGGAACATTCATGTTGTCGGGCCCTTGATGATGTTTTGGTCCTGTATATTTTCCAAAAACTTCCGGATACTGAGCGGTCCCAAGTACTACTGTCTTTTGCATGGCTTTATACAGGTGTTCGCTAAATCTCTTGATATTAAGCAGAATACTTCTGTACCACGCCGGTTGTAGATAGAATTACGGGGATCGTCCGAACTCTATTCATTCCCCACTGTCTGCTTTTGTACCACTAGGTCTCTATATTTGGCGATCTTCTCGTTAGGCTTATCCCTAAGATTGTCATTGTTAGCGATGATGCCCTCTTTTAGTGTTCATAACTTGGATGTGCAACTGTATGATCCGTAAGCACAGTTTGATCTCAGTACAGCTTGTACTCGTTGTTCTCCATTATAGGCTCCGGGCTTTTGATGATGGATGATCTTAGCGGCTGATTCGTGTCTCTCCTTATACTCCGATGCGGAAAATGCTTGACATCCTCCTGATATGTGCTTTTATAAAAAGAAAAGAATATATGTGTATTTCACAGAAATCGTATTTATGTCATAGCAACAGTGCCAATTATTTCCCGTTCGGAACGAGTGGTGTCGCTGCAAGATATAACCGGCGATTTTATTTTGATTTGTTTTTTGGCCGTTTTTCTTGATTCGTAATGTCAGTAGTGATCAAGTAGTCCGGCCAAAGTAGACATTCAAGGTTACCAAAATTCGCATAGAGCTGAAAATTTGTACAAATGTTCGGAACACCATTACAAATAAGTTGTCAAAAGTCCCTAACGATCCCATGCCTGGAAAAAAATTTATTCAAGGTCAAAGTGGGGAAAAACGGGTTTTTCGCGTTTTTCAGCCAAACGGTAAGTTTTATCATCAAAATAGCTGAGACCAAAATTCTAGATCATAAAATTACCTATAAAAATTGTTCTTACACTTTTTTTTTTCTAAGAGTCACCGTTTTCGAGATATCATCGCTCAAAAAGTTGAGAAAACTGCGTTCTCCAAAATATGCACACGTTTCCACGTCACCTGTGAGGTAGTGTACTTGACGCGTTTTTTTAACGTGGTTTCCCCGGTAGGCCTATTCCACGAACCATACTGTACTATGTAATGATTAAAAAAAAGAAGAAATAGTTAAAAACAATCGAAGCTGTCTGCATTCTATTGAATTTAGGTGAGTTATTCGTCAGATTCATTATCGTTAAATACTTTTGCTTCTTCTTGTTCTTCGTCTTCTCGTTATTCTTCTTCTTCTTCCTGCTGAGTGCAAATAAATACCTTCAAAAGCGATGTATCAGACTTCTCTTCGTTAATATGATATGAACCGTCTTCTAATGGAGATTCAACATTGGAACACGAGTGGCCTTGGCAATTTGTACATGCTAATGAACAAAATAACCCAACTTTTTTGCATCCGCATTTAGCATTACATCCCTTTTTACAATTGCAAAAAATTGTGTTGAGGAGTTTTTCTGGTAAAGTCTGAATTGGTTCCAGTGTATTGTCAATCAACTTCCAACCCCAATCTTTTGGATCTGGTTGATTACCAAGCCACAGTTGAATTTGATAATATACCCAAAATAGATGTTGTTGGGCAGAAGCAGAGGTTGGAGGAAGACAAGCTAATGGCACTAGCTTTTTGTTTCGAGTATTTTTAACAAAAGATGCGTAGCGGAACTTATCGATGCAGGTAATTTTTTTTGGAGCTCCATACATGACAAGAAGAAAAAAAAGGTATAAGAGGTATTCTTTAAGTACTGATACGTTTAGAGGTTCTGAGAGAAAAATCGGCTATCTTCTATGTGAAAAATTTTGTAATTGTATATGTCCGATATTACAAGTGGGTTATTCCCTAAAAACACAACTTACATGTGACAAGAGAAATACTCCTTACTTCCAAGATCCAGAAAATGATTTATTACCGGAATTTGCCAGAACCATCTAACAGATTATGAGTATAAAATGCAACTTAAAGTCTTCTAAGCGTCCTCTATTTGCCAAAAAGTAAAATAAAATATGATTTGTGGCAGTTAAATTGAACTAAGAAACAACTGTTTGATTTATAATTCTATTAAATTTGATTAAACTAATGGTTATCATAAACAGCGATTATAAAAAACTACATTTTACAAATTTTTTCCAGGAATAAATAAAATGAGTTTGGACTATCATCATGCTACGATTTGAACAGATTCTAAGCAATAACTAATTATGTGTTATGTATTATTTAATATCTTTATTTCCTGAGATGAACATCGAACATTCCATTTTTACCAGAATCAATTAAAAATTTTAACATGCTTTTCCACCAAAATCTAATTATTAAAATAATATGCAAACGCATAAAAATGTAATTTTTTAATCGTTTACTTGACATTGAAACTAAGTTTATATTGAATAATGAGAGATATATCGATTGACCTTTGATATCCGCAATAAAGCAGTTTTTTGTTATTGTTGCTTTATCAGCTAATTAGTGGCTTAGTAAAAGATTAAACATAGAATTTGAAATATTTAATTTTCCTTTAAAAAAACATTAATTCTTTGTAAAATAAATATTATATCAATACTTGGAAGGGGGCAACGTAACGAACTTTATAGCGTTATACATTTTATTAGGTTTGTTTTCTACGAGTTCATAATTTATTTAATTAATTTTACCTTTTGTTAATTTTCTCATGAGACGTCGATGAAAGAAGGTCTGAAACTTTTTAATAAACTCTGTTCCTTTATTTTCAACATGGAACGCTTATGACAGAAGGTCTAGAAATCGCCAGATTACCCCTTTTTCTCATATTTATTATACCACGTATTATGAAAATCCTTCTAAAAAGATCTGTAATTTTCTGGTATCCGGAAAAACGGTGTATGAAGCGTCCAGATCGGCTCTCGTGGACAGTTTAGTTAGAGGCGTTGTCGAAGTAAGATGAATTGTTTGACAAGTGTCAAAATTGAAATTAACAGTAAAGAGCTTTTGAAACAATAGAGTGTGTTCAAAGATCGGCCGCCTGGAAGAAATTAGTGTCAGAGGTGTGATCAAATATAGAAAAAGTTAGTTCAGGTTAGAATATTAGAAAAAAAAGTGAATTGAAATTGTATGCCAGTGGAAACTAAAAAAAGCAGAACGCAAAAATGGAACAACAATTTCAAACTAGTTTAAATCAGATACTGATAATGATACAAGACATGGAAACAAGTCAGAAGAGATGAAACAAGAATTAAAAGAAGATATTACGAAAATTCAAGACGATATGAAACAAGATTAAAGGCAAGCCTAGAAAATATTACGAAAAGCCAAGACGATGTGAAACGAGAATTAAATACGAGTCAGGACGATATAAAATAAGAATTGATGACACTAAAAACAAGCCAAGAGGATATAAAGATAAGCCAAGATAATATGAAACAAGAATTGAAAGAAGACATGAAGAAAAATCAAGAAAAGATAAAACAAGAACTAAAAACAAGTCTGGAGAATATGAGACAGAAACTTAAGACAAGTCAAGAAGATATGAAACAAAAACTGCAAGAAGACATTAAAAAAATCAAGAAGATATGAAGCGCATAGAACGAGAACTGCAACAGAAGATTAGCAGTCAAGAAGATATGAAACAAAAATTGAAAGAAGACATTAAAAAAATCAGGAAGATATGATGCGCATAGAACAAGGGATGCAACAATTACATTTGCAAATCGAAAAGGTAACCAGTGGAGGTATAATAAAGACAGATGGTGTTCCTGCCACTAGTGTGATGAAGCCGCCTACCTTTGACGGTAAGGTACCTTGGCTTACCTATGTTCGACAATTCGAAGCCATCGCCACCGGCAATAATTGGAGTTCACCGAATAATTCACGTGCTCTTGTTCTAGCATTACAAAGTGAAGCAATGGAGGTTCTACCTAACATTCCTGAAGAAAAACGGAATGATTAAGAGTTTACTGTTTCTTTTCTGGAGATGCGTTATGGAGAGGACCATCTCCAAGAAGTTTATAAGGCCCAAGAAGACAGAAACACAACGAAAGTCTGCAAGAGTATGAGGCGGACATAATAAGGCTAATAAATTTGACTTACCCAACATATCCGGAAGAAACACGGCAATAGTTAGTAGTAAATAGTTTTATCGAAGGTTTACGCGACCCAGAAACAAGTCAAACAATAAGAATGGCCCGATTGTAGAAAATTTTCGAGGCTCTTGCTTATGCCCTTCAGTTTGAACCAGCCAAACAGACATCAAGGAACCAAGAAAGAATCATAAGAAGAGTTAACGTTTCCCGGGATTATTGCAATACCAATGAAGAAATTTTTATGAGGCTATTGAGGGAGTTGCAAGAATTTTTGAAAAAATGAAAAACACATGACAACAAAAACACAAACTTTCGTAGCAGAAACAAAATTCATTGATGGAAGTGTGGTCAAGAGGGGCATGTACAAAGCCACTGTACTTGCAGTACTGTCCCAGACAGAGATCCTGATGACTATCTGCTTCATATTGCTAATATAGGTGATGAAGTTCGAAGAAGCGACTTGGAGAAAGTTTTTGCTCCTTATGATGAATTTAAAGAAACCTGGTTAAGTAATAGTATCCCCTGTTTTGGATTTGTTGTTTACAAAGATAAAGAAGTTGCTGCAGTGGCCGGCAAGGCTTGCGATGGAGCTGAAGCATGCGGTTGTCGTATTAGAGTGACTTATGCTAGACCGAGAAGGGGTCAGGATTGCCCAGAAATTACTGCTGGTGGAGACGATCGAAGAAGGGAGACCATTGCGAAAGAAGAGATAGAAGGGGTACTCACGGCGACCGTGGAGAACGAGACGAGAGGGACTGTGACCACGGGGCTACGGAAGAAGAATATTCTACAGGTCGTCCTCGAGAGGGTACGTCGAAAGAGACCGCGACCGCGAAAGGGACTACTGAAGAAAAGGGTCTTACAGGTCATCCTCGGAAAGGTATAGTTTGTAGTTATCTCTGTACCTATATAGAAAGCGGCAAAATGAAGACCCGCTATGACCTCAAAGCAAATACTGGTGTACTCTTGGTTGGTGAAAAAGTGTCGTTGTACAATCCGAAAAGGACCAAATGGCGTTTACCAAAGCTTCAGAAGTCATGGGAAGGTCCGTACAGGGTCGTGACCCAACTAAACGATCTGGTGTACCGAATTGAGAAAAGCCCTCATGCGAAGATGAAAGTCGTGCATCTTGACAGACTGGCCCATTATCAAGATCAAGAAGATTGATCTGAACGATCAATACTTGGAAGGGGGCAATGTAACGGAGTTTATAGAGTTATACATTTCATAGTATTAGTTTGTGTTTGTAATTTGTGGTTTTTTAGGTTTATTTTCTACGAGTTCATAATTTATTTAATTAGTTTTACCTTTTGTTAATTTTCTTATAAGACGTCGATGAGAGATGGTCTGGAACTTTTTAGGAAATTCTATTTCCTTATTTTTAACATGGAACGCCTATGATAGAAGGTCTAGAAATCGCCAGATTACTCCTATTTCTTGTTTTTATTACATCATGCAGCACACCATACAACCCTTCTAGAAAGAGCCGCAATTTTCTAATATCCGGGAAAAGGTCGTATAAAGAGCTTTTGAAATAATAGAGTGTGTCCAAAGATCGGCTGTCCGGAACACAGACGCCACACAGTGAGCTTTAAAAATGGTAAATTTCATATTCATTATATATATATATATATATATATATATATATATATATATATATAATGTAATCTAAGGTTTTCCTGTATCTTTCTCAAGACTGTAAGGCAGCGGATGTTTCGGTGAAATCTCATTCACCATTTTCAAAGCTCATTCTGTGGCGTCTGTGTTCATATATATATATATATATATATATATATATATATATATATATATATATATATATATATATATATATATATATATATATATATATATATATATAGGACCGAAGAAAATTAATTAATTATTGCGACATAATGTATTAGCCTCCCAAAATTGTTCTTTACTACCCTCGCGGACGAAGCCGTTAGGGGTAGGTATAATATAATTACTCTATAATATCTCTATGGTTTTCTTTATCTGATTGTGAGAAACCATTCCGTTCTAGAGCTGTTGAAATGTATCTTATTCCGTCTTGATTTGTGTCGAGTTATGTTAGGAGGAGAGGTCTGTGTGTTGACTACTGTCTGCTTTTGAGAGGGATGATGATATGACTTTGCATTCAGACATCGGTCAGTATGTGTGGGTTTCCGATATACGCTAAAATCCAGGATGTTGTTGGGTTCTAGTTAATAACAGATCCAAAAAAGGAAGTTACTTTCTTGCTCGATTTCTAGCGTCGATTCATATCACTACCCTGCCCAATTATTTGTAGTAGTGAAATCACTTGCGTTTCGATCGCAGTCCTTTACAGATCAAGAAAATTACCACAAAGAGGTGAACATACTGTAAAACGCCCTAACAAAAAACGTTAATAAAAGAACTTGTATACAAGGCTATAAAAATAGCTCCAAAGTTTTTGTTCCTTATGTCAGAGGCACCACAGACAAAACATTGAAATCATTCTCACTACAGACTGTAAAGTAAAAGATCTCTTATCAACACCTAAAGAAAGAATCCCTTTGGAAAAACAGGGAGTGACGAAATTCCATGCGAAAAATGCAATTCGTCTTACGTAGGTCAAACCAACAGTAAAATAACCGCCAGAAGAGACGAACGTATAAACGCTGTCGAGCAAAAAACAACTTCTTCTGCACTAGCCCGACACTGGTTAAACACAGGACATAAGGATAAATTTCTTAGGAACAAAAATGCTATCGAGATGTGAAAACCTGTCCACAAGAGTTATAAGGGAAGCCATTGAAATTGCAAAGAGGCCCAATAACTTAAACAGCAGAGATAATAGCCAGCGATTGCCTAATACTTGGAAAAATCTGCTTACAAAACATCAACCAGTAGTAGGTAGTAACGAACCAGATTACAACTCGGCAACGCGACCCCAAACACTGGCAACAGGGCCGATGACGAGCAGCAGGTCTCGTAACCTGATTGGCCAGAACCATCCGGCCCACGAACGCACCCCACATATACACGGAACCGACAGCACCCGAGTCGCAGTCGTCAGTTCGCTCGTAGGCGCTGTACAGTGAGCTTTGAAAATGAGATATCACCGAAACGTCAGTCCTGAGAGGGACTCAGAACCTACACGGGATACCAGAAAAATGCAACCTAGCAAAGGAAATCGAATTTTATTGTATGTTATCGATATTTAAAAGATATGACATTATGCAGTACTTTCTGGAATGAAAATTATGCAGAATATTTAACCAAAAATATTAGATACGAAGATTGTACGACGTTGTTCAACCAGTACTTTATTTTTGTTCTTTATTTTCATACAACTAACTACTACGGTTAAGACAAAGCCTTTTTTACGTGCTTAGAAAATGAGGGTACTGTGGTAAATATAGTAGTTCTCACCTGCTCGACAATTATTCTGCGACTGATTGAGAATTCTGATTGGCGCCCTCTAAATTAATTTCAGTCATAGATTCTAGTAAAAAATCCTAAATATTCTATAGTCTAATAGACCCTTTATATGTAATTATAAAGTATTTTTTTAACTATTTGTTTTAGCGGCTTTTAAAATTATCAAATCGTGGCTCCCCGAAAAGGCCATAGAGAAGCTAAAAATGGTAGGAAAAAAGGACGTTTTTACTTTTGTACCGAAGAACGAAGCCTTGAGATCTTGGGGCGGGGAAAGCAACTACGTTTTTAGTTTTATCCCTGAAGAGAAAAGTGAGACTGAAAAACCTGTACCTGAATTGAACAATTTAGCCGTTAAGAAGGTAAGGACTTTTTTACTTTATCATATTCCATTGAAAAATCGATTAGTGAATTAAATGGCGTGAAAAACGGAAAGGTGACGACAAACTAGGAAACAAAGTTCCTGTACATATGTTTAGTTTCCCAGATACGACCTTTTATACAAGTGTGGATTGAAATAAAAAGCGGGGTCTAAAAGGGCAAAATAAGGGTGAGTTTTTGTAAAAAAGAGGGTTTGCATTAGCTTATTGGTAAAATTATATTAGGGGTGCAGTATCATTTTGAAAAACTAAACAAAAATTGGGTTAGTTAATGTTTTCGCACGATTGGCTTTTTTAAGGTTTTCGTACGAAAAAGTTACCAAAAGAACCTTTATGACGAGACTTCGGTATCTGTCTGTATCTATGTCACTGCTGTTTTTCTTAGAAACTACGTACGTAGTCCGGTTCTGTTTACTTAGAATATAAAGGTCACCATCACAAAGGAGATTCCTTCAAACAAAAAATCACAATAGACTACTGATAAAGTTGGGAATTCCTGAAAGCATTTAAGATTGATAAAAATTTATTTACTTTTAATTTAACGTTAGAAGTATTTAAAGTTAATACAAACAATAGTAAAATCAAAGATTTAATTAAATTTGCTGAATCATTTTAATACGTATTTCGTCTTTAATAGACTCACGACCTCATTGAAACTGTTCTTACCAATATTTTACCTTCAAACATGATGGAGCCTTGTTTCAATATACAGGATTATTTACCCTATACGGCACGGAATGTTGCGGTCAAAATATGTGGCTTTCAAAAAGTTTTACTTTTGGGGTATATGGGGGTCTAATATAGTTACTTTTTGTCTGTTGTGCCCTTTATGTAAGGAAATATGGTGATTTGTCTATTTTCGGCAGGTAGCCTTGTTTCTTGCGTTGGTTTTTGTTGCAATTTTATTGCTCTATTTATGGTTGGTGTCTTTTAGCTGTTTCGTTGGAGGGCCTGTATTATGTGTAACAGTTCCTTCTCTTTTCCTTGGTCATCAGTTAGGCGGAGGGATCTTGATATTAGGGTATTGGCTACGCCCTGTATTTGTGAGGGGTGATGGTGAGAATCAGCATTCAGGTATCTATCCGTGTGTGTCGCAGATCTCTATCCATTGTTTTGTTTACGAGGACGTTTAGAAATGAAAGTTGATTATTTCCCTTAAGTGCCAGAGTAAACTGTATCTTTGTGCGGATCGAATATTGCTAATATAGAACACTACAAGGCAAAATTGATTCATCAATCCATCGAAATTGAAAAGAACGGCACTCTAAATAAAAGAGACGACACTTAATCTTCCTTCTACTTGGAAAACGCTCTTCAAGCGGGACCATTGTATCGACACGCATGCCACGCTTAATCTGACAACAACGGCGGCGCTCGAGAGTGAGGCGGAGCCAATGCCAACCAACCGTTACTATCTGCGACCGCGTATAAAGCACGCTGCAGGTTGAATTTTCTTTCAGTTGATCTGCAACCACCAAGCACAGAAGATGCCAAATGAGATTTTGGCGAAACGTCTGCAAACTTCTACAGGAAACCAAACGAACGAACGGATGTATTCCCGGATAAATACTGAATCATATATATATATATATATATATATATATATATATATATATATATATATATATATATATATATATATACCGGGTGTCAACGAATCTATTAGACAAGTCATAATTTCTAGAGTATTATGTGTATCAAAATGAGAAATGGCCCCGGTTTTGAATTCTTAAATAGAACACCCTGTATATTTTAACATCTTTGGATTTCTGAGACAATTCTAGATCAGAATGTGACATTTTAAAAACTTTTTACGTCTACTTCATTTTTTTAGAGCCACTTTTAAAATTGCATCTAGGTGGCCATGATCGGATGCAAACTAATCTAACGGCCTTAGGTGATGTCAAAAAAATACAATCGCAAAGTTTTAGTGACTAGTATGAAAGACAGGAATTGGATTAAAAATTTAACAAAATTAACAAAATAAACTAATAACTTAGACGACGCACTTAAAATATTTGAAAGTACAGTAGCTGAATTTGTTAAAAAGTTTAGTGTAGTAAATGTTCAAAGTGCATTCCTTCTTTTTCACGACACATTTCAGCTCGTTCAATTGTTTCTCTCAACACGTTTTGTAGCATTTGGGGCGTTATACTTCTAAATGCCCATAAAATTCTTTCTTCTAATATTTCAAGAGTAGCTGGGGCTGCTCCATAGTAAACCCTTTCTTTAACATATCCCCAGACAAAGAAATCGAGCACAGTAAGATCCGGTGAGCGGGCTGGCCACCGTACCGGACCATTGGTTGCAATAATTCGATTATTAAAATGCTCTATTAAATAATTAAGAACTTCTCTAGTATTGTGAGGCGATGCTCCATCTTGTTGAAAGTAAATTCGCCGTAAAACTGCTAAAGGTATATCATTGAAATGATTTTCGATTTTATTTTGAAGAAAACCAAAGTATCTAACCCCTGTTAACTGACCTTGAAACAGTATTGGCCCAATTATTCTGTTTCCAATGATACCAGCCCAGACATTGACGCCAAATCTTTCTTGAAAATTGCCCTCTCTCATTTTATGTTGATTTTGTTGGGCCCAGTACCGAGTAGTTTATTTATTGAACATACCATTATTTGTAAATTGGGATTCGTCGGAAAATAGAATAAAATCGATAAAATTTGGGTTAACTCTATGATTTTGAAGCAGCCAATCACAAAACACTACCCGTTTATCGCCATCCTCAGTATACAAATGTTGATGTAACTGATATTTAAATGCTCGATATCCATGCTTTTTCAGTATTTTTCTTGCTGATTCATAACTTATCTGCAGTTCTTGACTAATTTTTCTTAACGAAACTGTTTTATCAACCTCAACCATAGCAAGTACGTTAATCTCAGTCTCTTCATTTATGATAAACCTCTGTTCCGGCTCTTGATTTCCTTTTTGCCTAAAACGAGTCTCGACATACGGAAAATACTGATGGGCTGGATGTTGCCGATTCGGATATCTATGAGCATACAACTCGGCAGCATTCCTTGAATTTCTATGACACTCTCCAAATATTAATAACATATCCACTTTTTCACTTTGAGTATACATTATTTTAACGAAAATTTAAACTAAACTTAACGAAAATTAAGAAACTTTTACGTCTGTTCTTAGAGCGTATGTCACTGTCATTATCTACTTAAGTGAGTGCTTTGTTTTCCAAAGAAGACTTGATAAAAACAGTTGCAAATTATTATGCATCATGGCTGTTCATGGCGCACTTGTCATAAGTAAATAAATTATCCAGTATTTTGCTTAATAATATTTAATTTCTGTTCTTATGTCTAATCCAATCGCAAATAAATTAGTACCGTTAGATTCGTCAAAGAATGCTTTTTTCGAAAAGTAGTTGTCAAAAAGGGGTCGGCATTTGAAAATTAATAGTTAGAAATGAAAACGTAATTTTGTCAACTTGTCTTATTCCTGTCTTTCATACTAGTAACTAAAACTTTGCGATTGTATTTTTTTGACATCACCTAAGGCCCTTAGATTAGTTTGCGTCCGATCATGGCCACCTAGATGCAATTTTAAAAGTGGCTCTAAAAAAATGAAGTAGACTTAAAAAGATTTTAAAATGTCACATTCTGACCTAGAATTGTCTCACAAATCCAAAAATGTTAAAATATATAGGGTGTTCCATTGAAAAATTCAAAACCGGGGCCATTTCCGGTGAAACCGGAAGTGGCCGGAAAGCGGAAAATATGCGAAAACTCTCCCCTTCACATACCATTTACCTGTACCAATTCTCATTTTGATACACATAATACTCTAGAAATTATGACTTGTCTAATAGATTCGTTGACACCTGGTATATATATATATATATATATATATATATATATATATATATATATATATATATATATATATATATATTGGACGCAACACTATATAAATATTTCCTGGAGAACTGATGAATTTTCGGTAAAAAAAAGCGCACCAAAACGTTATATGAGTAATGACACTGGTCACGTGACACCTATGACGTCACATCATAGTATCATCAGTGCTAAATGATAGTTTGTTTGATTTTTTAAGATTTATATTTGTTTGTAGTTATAAATCGTGCGTAGGCACTCCAAAGAAATGTTCGTTTTTGTTCTGAGGGATCCTAAAAGACGACATATAGGCAACTATTTTAACACTGCAGAAAATGGATTTATTTATTTTTTACTGAAATCTTAATTTTCAAATTACCTTTAATATCGTTATATTTATGCAATCGAGCCATATTTAGCTTGGCTATTTATGTGAAACGTGGATTTTTTGTTTTATTTCCATGATTATTCAATAGTTATCTTTAACCTTCAATTGTTATTATGCCATTTCCTGATTGTGTTCAGTGTGGTTCTCGTTATGTTGTGTTTCTAACTTTAAGAATCAAATTACAATACAGTGCAGTGCAGAGGTTTGTAATAAATCAAACGATTACATATCTATTTACTAATGCCCATTTTTTCGTTTTCTGCAATCTTTAAGTTTTTTATTGCCATCCACAAGGGACCCTAGAAATTATTTACCTAATAACGATAGAAAAAACGTTCCCTTAACTTCAACGTCTCGTTGGCTTATATATACCCTTAGTAACACATGTCATTAGACACCCACGTCGCTGGATAAACTTTTCTGTATCTCCCTCCTATCACCTTAAATGATTTTTACTTCTCCTGATTAGATGTTCAAAGTGACATTAACTTTTACACAAATTTCGATACGTCTTTCTAATGATCTACTTAAGTTTTACTTATTATATTTTGAAGACAATTTCTTACTCTAATTTTCAGATCGTCTTTCTTTTGTCATTGGACGAATATTATTTCACGAATCCCCAAATACCAAAATCCATTTTGTTTATTTTGCTCTTAGCAAATGATCTAGGTGATCACGGAAATGGTCTCCCTCTTCCAATCCATTGTTCGTTACAGGTTTCATTTAAAAAATTATTGATTTTATGAAATAGACGAGACCTCCATCATGAAAAAACCACAGCGTTCCAGACTTTCATTTGGTATGTGGTCAAGTAACTCAGCAAGTGGTTTTGCAAGAAGTCTAAATAAACCTCACCTGTTTTTTTTTATATTCCCGGGTCCGTCCTAAAGCCGGATGCACTGCGACCAGAGTAGGCCTATTGTGCTCACCCTAGACATTACAGCCACTCTGTCAACCTAGCCCCCTGGCTCAATCTGTACAGTCCCGCTAAGGAATGAGTGAGTATTTCTCTCGGTTCCAATTTTACTGACCCGAAAGTTTGTTGTCTAAATCTCACCAGTGACTCACAGTCACATATGATATGCTTCACCGTTTCCTCGGCTTGTCCACATAGTCTGCAGCCGAGGTTTCCGTTATATAGATTCATTCCATTCAGATGTACTTTGACGGCCATGTGTCCCGTCATTATACCCGTAATAGTCCTTAATTTGTTTCTACTCATTTGTAGTAGTTTCTTTGCCAGTGTCGGGTCCGGATTCCCAATAAATAGCTTGGTGTGGTTTAAACCTTGCCTGGTCATCCAGTGGTTTTTATGTTCTCTTTTGATCCATTCTTTGACTGCTTCTCGTGCCGCGCACCGTGGCACCCCCAAGGCCGGTTCTGGACCAATGTATTGAGATGCTGACCCTGCTCTAGCTAGCTCATCAGCTTTTTCATTTCCATGTATGCCTTCGTGTCCTGGTACCCACTTTAACATAACTCTGTTGTCTTTTGCTAGAATTTCCAGCTCACTCTGACATTCCCAAACCAGCCTCGATGACACCTTTTGGCCCTTGAGGGCCCTTAGGGCTGCCTGGCTGTCAGAGTAAATGTGGATTTGCTTCCCTTTGTAAGCTCTCCTGTTTATCTCGTCTGCGCACCGTAAGATTGCGTATATTTCTGCCTGGAACACTGTTGGGTATAACCTCACCTGTTACTTTTCCCTCAAAAAAATATGGTCCAATTAGAAAATCATTCAAGACTCCTCCCCAAACATATAGAACCATTTATTCTATGAATCGGTTTCTATAAAATGTGGATTGAAAGTAACATAGTAAAGAAAACTGTGCTTTTTAAAATTCTTGGTGACGATGATCGCGCTAGATCTATCTGTTGGGCAAGGGGTCGTTTGCTGACATGCGGATCCTTTACAACAGCTAATAGGACATTCAATTATTTTTCTTTTGTGTCAATCCGTTGTCTTTTATTATATTTGTTATAAGTCACACTTCGGCTATTTTTAAAACGCTTTTAACTTTTCAAATGTCTTTCGATCTGACTGTCTTCTATCTCTATCTTTCTATGTAAATTCTTGTCGTTAATAGCGATTTTTTGTCGCTGGCACCCAGAATATCAATCATGCACAGTAGGACCAGAAAATTTTGATTTAAGAAAATAAACTATAAATCTGATAACTTTTTCATTTTTTGTCAGGAAAAGCGAATATATTACCTTTTTTTCAAAAGCTTTTAATGCCATTCAAAGTACTCCATTACTGATCAAAATAGACATAGGGGTGCATTAACAAAAATGAAAGGTAATAAAAATATCTTTATGATAGGCTAGATGAATACCCTGTGTTCCATTTGAAAAAACGTGATAAATCAATTATGAATTTTGTTAAGTATGCATGTCTTCAAACGTGTCCTGTACAAAATATTAATTATTTTATTGATTTAGATAACTTTTTTAATTATTATCTATAACAGTTATAGGTGTTTTTGTTCTTATTGATCCGAGTTGGAAAATATTTCAAATTTTTTAACGCCAAATTTTATTTAAATTTATAAATTTTTCTTACTAATTTGACAACACTAAAAATGTAAAATTTATTTCAATATTGTATAGAAAATTTCGTGGGGAACCCAAATATATAAATTTCTTGCTCTCCTACTATTCCATATCATCCTGTATAACCAAAAATTATTTTAGATTATAGATATATTAATTTTCTTTAATTTTCATATAAAATATTTTTTTTTTACTTTAGAGATTGTCCTGCTTCCTAGTGGTCTTTGCTGACATGATATCTTTGAATTAAGATGTCTAGGTCAGTTTAGGTTGGTTCAGGTTTAGTTTAGTTTTAGTTACCGAAACCTATTTGAACTAACAGGAACTAATCTGAATTAACAAAAAAATTTAGTTTCTTAAAGTTAATTTGACACTTGTTTTTACATTAAAATATATTATTGATTAAATATATATGACATCTGGCGATGTCGCAACAAATATTTAGCTTTGCTGTCCAGGGGCGAATCCAGCCTCTTTCTTGGGGGTGGGGGGCGATATCACAAGATTACAGTATAGCAAGCGAAAGAGAGTTGTCGATCGGGGTGGGGGGTGCCAGCCACATTCACGTTGCTAGTGGAGCAGACGGAGGCGAATCTATTTTTTTTGAATTTGAAGCTCTTTTTTTGAGGGGGGGGGGTCACAGAGTATGGCAAGCGAAAGCGATCTGTTAATGGGGGGTACGTCTATTTTTTCTGATCTCGAAGCACTTGGAGTGGCGGTGTGCGTGTATATATATATATATATATATATATATATATATATATATATATATATATATATATATTCTTCTTCTTCTTCTTCTTCCTCTTGTTATAGGCTTACAGCCTGTTTTTTCCAACTTAATCATTCATCTCATTTGATGTTCAAATCCAGGACTCTATCCATCTTTTAGGTGGTCTACCTATTGGTATTGGTCTTCTGGTTTCCGGTGTTCCATCTCGGGCGATTCTCGCTATCCTATTTTGCGCCATTCTTCCTACGTGCTCATTCCAGGCTCTTCTGCGCTTCCGTCCCCATCTTACTATATCCTGCATTCCATGTTCCTCGCGTATTGTTGAATTGCGTATGTGATCTCTTAATGTATATCCCGATATTCTTCTTAGTACTTTCATTTCGGCAGTTCTTAGAATTGATTTTGTTTTTGTGTTGTCAGCTCTCGTCTCTATTGCGTACGTCATTATCATTCGAATACAGGTCTTGTAGATTTTTGTTTTTGCGTCCTTGCTCATGTATGTGTTGTGCCATATTATATCCGCCAGGCTTCCTGAGATTCTATTTGCCTTGTTTACTTGGTTTCTTACTTCTCTGTCTTGGTTTGCGGATATTTCAACTCCTAAGTAATTAAAGGTCATGAGTTGTTCTATTGGTTTGTCATCCACTACTAGTTTGCATCTTAAGGGCACGTTGCTTATTACAATTGACTTAGTTTTATCAATGGATATTTTCATGTTGAATTGCTTGCTTATGGTGTGGAATGCAAATAGAAGTCTTTGGAGATCGTCTTCATTTTCCGAGACTATGACGGCGTCATCAGCGTAACATATTATTGTTATTTCCCCGGTATTTATTCTGTACCCTGGTACCGCTCTTTTGACGTTCTCAATTATTTGGTCCATTACTATGTTAAACAGTAATGGACTCAGAGAGTCCCCCTGTCGACGCTATCAGGACATCCTTAGTTAGGTTGCCGCTTACTGAGATTTGTGTTGTGGTGTTGGAGTTTAGCTGTTCAACTATGTTAATTAAATTGTTATATATATATATATATATATATATATATATATATATATATATATATATATATATATATATATATATATATATATATATACAGGGTGATTCAAAAATCGATCACGAAACTTAAGGGGGTGATTCTACTTGACAAAATAAGGGTAGAGCTTCATATAATTTTTTTTCAAAATGTCATTCGTTTTCGAGTTACAATCCGTCCAAGTTCAAGTTTTTATTTTTTGTTTTTTGAATTACTCGCTTACAGGAAAACCGATTTGACTAATATTTGAAAGATAGGCTAAGTCTTCTGCGCTTCATCATTTTAGTAACAATTCACATTGATTGTTTGCCGCTAGAGGGCACTTTACCTACATTGAAAATTGTTTTTTTGTCATAATTTTTTAGTGTTGACAGCTACAGTAGTTTTTGGCATAATTTCTGAAACACTGATGCCAGGCCTTTAAAAAAGGTGCTCTTTATTTACATCGCTAAACCCAACGGTTTAGACGTAAATCACCCTTAAAAATTAAGTGATAAATTTACTTTTCTCATTTCATTACCACCAGCTACCAGGTAAATAGCTATCAAAGTATACTAGAGCTGTCAGTTTAACATCAAATAAATTCGCTTTTTAAACTATTTAATTTATAATCTTAAAATAACTAATAATGGCTAATCACCAATATTCAAATATCGAATATTGTGATATCCATTTTTGTTATGGAAAAGCAAATGGTAATGCAGAGTTGGCAAGAAGATATTATATGGAGAGTTATCCGGAAAGAAATATCCCTCATGCTCAAACATTTTCCAGTGTGCACAGGAGGCTTGCGGAATGTGGTTCCTTTAAAAGTTATAATGGAAATAGGGGAAGACCTAGAACTGCTAGAAACGTGCAACAAGAAGAAAGAGTGCTTGAAATTATTGAAGATAATCCAGGTATTAGTACTAGAAAAATTGGGAATGAAGTGCGGCTCTGTCAGGCTAGTTCATGGAGGATACTAAGAGAAGAACAACTCTACCCGTTTCATTCAAAAAAGGTGCAGGCTCTTTATGACGATGATCGGCCGAGACGGTTGGAAATGTGCAATCAGATCCTAGCTAAGTATGAACACGATAATCGATTAATTGGCGTCATATTATTCACTGACGAAGCTGGTTTCACTCGTGATGGCATAACAAATCTACACAACATCCACACATATGCTTACGAGAACCCAAACAATGTGGTAGAAACGAAACATCAGCGTAGATTTTCACTAAATGTGTGGGCAGGGATAATAGGAAATTACCTTATTGGTCCTCATTTCTTTGATGGCCCATTAACTGGTGACGTATACTTAGATTTTATCCAAAATCGTCTCCCATTGTATCTGGAAGATGTGCCATTGGAAGTAAGGGCCAACATGTGGATCCTCCAAGACGGAGCTCCGCCCCACTTTAGTATACGTGTCCGACAGTATTTGAATGCAACGTATCCTGAGCGATGGATAGGACGAAGTGGACCATTGGCATGGGCAGCGAGGTCACCAGACCTTAATCCTATGGATTTTTTCTTTTGGGGTCATTTGAAACAATTGGTGTACGATATTCCAGTAATCAAGGTCGAGGATCTTCGCTTCAGGATAATCGAAAAGTGCCAAATTATTAAAGAAACACCAGAAATTTTTCATCGAGTTAGGCGACATTTTTTGAAGAGTGTTAGGAAATGTATTGAAGAAAATGGGGGACATTTTGAGAATCTTTTTTAGTTTGTTTAGTACTGTTTCATTAATTTTTATCAATTAAATGTATATCGCAATAATCCATAATATGAATATTTACTGATTAGCCATTATTAGTTATTTTAAGATTATAAATTAAATAGTTTAAAAAGCGAATTTATTTGATGTTAAACTGACAGCTCTAGTATACTTTGATAGCTATTTACCTGGTAGCTGGTGGTAATGAAATGAGAAAAGTAAATTTACCACTTAATTTTTAAGGGTGATTTACGTCTAAACCGTTGGGTTTAGCGATGTAAATAAAGAGCACCTTTTTTAAAGGCCTGGCATCAGTCTTTCAGAAATTATGCCAAAAACTACTGTAGCTGTCAACACTAAAAAATTATGACAAAAAAACAATTTTCAATGTAGGTAAAGTGCCCTCTAGCGGCAAACAATCAATGTGAATTGTTACTAAAATGATGAAGCGCAGAAGACTTAGCCTATCTTTCAAATATTAGTCAAATCGGTTTTCCTGTAAGCGAGTAATTCAAAAAACAAAAAATAAAAACTTGAACTTGGACGGCTTGTAACTCGAAAACGAATGACATTTTGAAAAAAAATTATATGAAGCTCTACCCTTATTTTGTCAAGTAGAATCACCCCCTTAAGTTTCGTGATCGATTTTTGAATCACCCTGTATATATATATATATATATATATATATATATATATATATATATATATATATATATATATATATAAAGGGGGAAGTAGTCGCGACTGACTAGTCAAGAAACAATATTCCTAACTAGGGTTATTGGGGATGCAGTCTGCAAAAGACTGCATCTCATATAACCTTTTGGACTATTATATATATATATATATATATATATATATATATATATATATATATATATATATATATATATATATAAACGAATTATTAGCTGTTGTTGAAGATGCCCCTATCGGCCAATGACCTCTTACACAACAAAAAATTTTAATAGCCAACAAAATGCATACATACCACATTCAGTTATTACAAGAATTTAATAACGAAGGTTACGAGAAAGAGTAAATTTTTGTAAGTGGGTTCAAAATAAAATAAGAGAGCAACGAAACTTTTGAAATCATGTGTTATTGTATGATGAAGCAGTAAAAATGGGAATTTTTTTTTTTTGGGGGGGGATCTTGGATCATTTTCTAATTGAACCATATTTTTTTGAAGGGAAAGTAAAGTGTGTTTCAATTTCTATCGTTTTCCCTTTTGACACAACTTAATAGTTTTATACCTGGGGCACGTTCGGGGAAATATATTGCAGTAAGGACTGGATCCAACCGTTTTTGTAACGGGTATATAATATATTGATATATCGGCAGTTTCGATTTGAATCTGATATTTGAAGAAACTTGTAAAATTAAATTAAAAAATCAAATTTCCTTTCCTATTTCTCATAAGTTTTGCTGTATGCGGTTAAATCAGTGAAAACAAATCTGGCTGACAAATAATAAATTTGACAATTATTACGAATAAATGGGATATCTTTTCGTATGCTTGGTACAGAATCTCTGCCTAGGCGTAAAAGTTTTTCTTTTCTAAATTCTTCCGCATAGTTTTCGATCGATTGTAACACCATGTATATGGAAAGATAATGTAGGTTAAAGTCAGCATTTAATTGAAAGGTCATTATTAATAATATCGGCTGCTTATTACTATATTTGGTTCATAATCATTTATTATCGGTAATTGTTAATTGAAATTATTAACAAGAAACAAATTACAGATCTGTGCGGGTTCCAAAGTATTTTTACTTTCCTTGTTTTTTGTTTTTATTTAAATACGCGGTTTGAAATCATTTCCAAAGGTAAGTGTTTGCTTGTCTTAAAAGCTTGATTATATGTGACTTTATTTAAATTATTTTTGTGCGGATTATAGTAACAACGTCCCTGTTATAAAAAAAACTGTTTTTAATTGCTGTATAAAGAAATATTAAAAAATTAAAGCTCTTAAATCTTTTTTTAGTAAAAAAACGTAAATTAATTTATTTTTAAAGTATTAACAATAGTCGAACTAGATAGCAGTTGGCCTCGCTGCAAAACATGTTTGTGGGCTCTTTTTTAGTCAAAATAACAGATAGTCTTGGCGTCCGAGGGATTCCAAAAGCCAATTGTATTTACATGGACCCACCCAAGTTTTTTTAATGTATTTTGACCTACACATAAATTTTTTAGATGGAAGTTCATTAGTCTGGGAGAAAAATTTGCAGAAAATGGAAAAATAATTTTTTTTTTGCGAAAAGATGAACATTCGTATTATTTGGACCATTCTAAACACAAAATCTCTTTCTTAAAATTTTCGTCCGACGCTTCTTTTCTAAGATTATTGATATTTTCGCGATTTTGCGATGCTCAACTTTGGACTGAATAAATATTTTTCAATTCTGCTTCAGCATTTGAAAATTCAACTCGAAATGATATGAATCTCAAACAAACAATTGTTTTTTGATTTCTACGAGCGAACGCCATACAGTGAGCTTTGATAATGGTGAATGAGATTTCAGCGAAACGTCAGCTGCCTTACAGTCCTGAGAGGGATTCAGCACATACACGGGATGCCCGAAAACCTTCGATTACACATCACACCCTTGAGAATATCCGACATAATATATATATATATATATATATATATATATATATATAAATCCTTATATTTAGTCATAGACTAATATAATTACACACAAATCTTAACAACTAAATTCATATTTTAAAATTACAAACAACAATCGAACATCGTCAAGCATTGCAGAAATGACACACTAAACTAAACTGACACAAATCTAAAAAAAAACAAAGAAAGTTCATGTCTCAAGGATTGACCCTATTAAAAAAATACTGCTTCAGGCACCGCCTAAACTTATTTAGAGATAATATTTGTGGGCAATTGATTAAAATTGTTTAGACCCTTACAGAATACAGAGGTTTGTGTTTGTTTCTTTAATACTGGAGGAATATAAAAGTTTTCCTTCGATCTAGTGTCATATGCATGTATATTTCTATTATAATTAATATGATTTTGTAAATATGTAGGAGAACTACCCGATCTGATTTTAAAAATAAAGATCAATGTTTGATATTGAAAGAAGTCCTCCACCGACAACCATTGCATTTCCCTCAATATGTAGTTAATTGATGTTCTTCTTGTACCTGAGAGTATAACTCTCATGGCTCTATTTTGCAATTTTTGAAATCTTGCCTTTTCATTTTGATTAAGAAGGAACAAAATTGTGGAGCAATAAATACAGTGCGGCAATACCAGAATGTTAAACAGGATTGTTTTAGTCCACCTTGTCAAAAAATCAGAACATCTTTGAATATAGCTAATTTTATAAGAGATTTTTTTATTAAGTTATTCGCATGTTCTTTAAATTTAAGTTGTCTATCTATGATTACTCCTAAATATTTAAACTTTTCCACCATTTCAATTGTTTCATTGCCTACTTTAATAATAGGATCTCCACGAGAAAAAGTTCTGTAATCATTCTCATTGCAGATTATCATAAATTTGGTTTTTTCCACATTTCTTTTTAATTGGTTACAAGAACACCACCAATATAAATTTTGTAATGTAGAGTTAAGTGTGTCAACCAATTGAATACGATCAGAATATGCGAAATATAAAAGAACATCATCATCTGCAAAAAGATGCATACAACAATCACCAGATGTATTCACTATATCATTAATATATATAAGTTGTTGTTGCTCTCAATCTCGTCAGATACAACGTCATTCAATTTCAATCTCTGTTTTCTTTTAATTAAGTAATTATTCATAAGTTCCAACACTTCACCCCTTATACCGATGCTTTCTAATTTTTAAGTAGTCTTTCCCTATCTAAAGTCTCAAAGGCTCTCCTCAAATCCAAGAATACAGCACCCGTAATAAGATTTTGATCGAAACTGTGTTTCCAGTCATTAAGTACATACTGCACTGCAGTTTCACAGCTATGCTTACCCCGAAAACCAAATTCCATACTATTTATAATTTTTTTGTCTTGTATGAATTCTAACACTTGTTTCATCACTACTTTTTCCATCATTTTTTTAACACAACTAAGCATGTTAACAGGTCGAAAATCAACAGCCCTGTGAGAATTATTTTCTTTAGGAACCGGAACAATAGTCGATATTTTTAATTCATTGGGAATTTTACATGCTAAAAATGACGAATTTATCAAATTAAGAAGTGGTAGAGCTATATTATCAAAACAACTCTTTAAAAACACAGCATTTATATCATCTGATCCATTATTATTTGGTAGGTCAAAAACAATCTCCTTAAGTTCCTCAACAGTAACGAGCTTAAAGGTCTCCATAAACGCGCCCCCATGTCTAGGTAAAATTGGAAAATCTGGTCCAGATTTGTCTATGTCCCTGACTATTGCTCCAATACTGGTAACATAAAAGCAGTTCAATGAACTTGCCATATCATTTGGATCTGAAATTATTTCATCATCAATTTTCAGTTGCAAATAACTGTTAGTTTTACCTTCATTAGGAAGCAAATATTCCACAATGCACGGGAATTACTTTTATTTTTGGTTATTCGATCTTTACAATATTCTCTTTTTTCCTGGCACATAACTTTCACCCCAATATTTCTTTTTTGTTTGTAAATCTCCAAATCCTCAGATGTTCCAGAATTGACATACCGCTTATAACTAACATCTCTGGCATTTGTAGCAGCCTTAACTCTGTCATTCCACCATTCCTTGTATTTTGGATATATTTTAACAGTTTTTTCTGGTGCAACATCATCAAAATGTTCTTCAAAGTTGAGTAAAAGTAGTGGTATTTGAGGTCAATATCAAATATTTTATAGTTCAAGTTTATCACGGATAATTTATCATTTATAGTACTATAATTAATATTTCTACCTCTGCTTCTTATTTCTATAGGTTTTTGCAAGATTACAGCCGTTAAGTAAAGGAAAACCATATAATGATCTGTGATTCTAGGTGTTTTTATGACTTGAGCCACGCTCTTTTCAAAATGATTAGTAATTATTGGATCTATTAAAGTCCCACCATTTGCGCAAGGCCGAGTACACTCTGTAACCACATTCTCCAACCCAACATCGATCACAAATTGCTTTAACCTTATACTGTAGACACCTACAGCCTTCCAATCAATATTAAAATCCCCAGTTATAATCACTTGACAGTTTTTATCATTATCACACCAACTTTCAAAGAAATCCAAAAAAGTCAGACAGCTACCATTTGGAGATCTATACTTTGGTTGTCTAATTACAGGCTTACTATGCGGTAGCGCACTCTGTGTTTTTAAATGACGAGCGAATACAGCGAAAACTCATCGCCTTGAAATTAATGAAAGCTTCATATATGTAGGAAACATTTTCAAATTATATTTGATACGACCCCTCTGTAATTTAGCTTCATGTCTGCTACAAATATTTTGTCTATTTATTTCGATGAATTATTTGGTTTTGTTATAGAAGATGGTTTAATGCCACAAAAAATATTTGAATACCACCTCCTGACGAATTAGTAGCTTCATGTAATTGTACACAATGCAGTAGAAAAACCTGTATTTGGAATCGCATGCAACTATCTTGTTGTGCTTTATGCGCATGTACGAAAAAACAAACTTCAAACAATCAAAATTAAATGATTATTTATAAGTAAAATTTTTAATAGAATAGTAAAACTACGGAAACTCCATTTCAAGCATTCAATTTAGTTTGCAGGCATGAACCTAATTTATAAAGGGTGTTTTTTATAGAGGTATAAAACTTTAAGTTGGCAACACTTTTTTAACTGGCGGCCATTTTGTCAGCTGTCAAGTGATTTATGTTTAGTTTGGTTTGGCATTTCAACATGAATAGACTGACGCCTGAACAACGCTTCCAAATTGTGCAAATTTATTTTGAAAATCATGGTTCTATTCGAAATACGTATCGCACACTACGTCCATTTTACGGTCAACATAATCGTCCATCAGAGCAATTAATTCGATTAACTATGGAACGTTTTCGCACCACGTACAGTGCGTACAGAAGTCATTGCTGCTGTAGAGCGTAGCGTAGAGGAAGACCCGAATCAGTCTATCCGCTATCGTGCACAGGAATTGGATATGTGTCCATTCACTTTATGGCAGATTTTGTGGAAAGATCTTGGTTTGCGTGTTTACAAAATCTAACTCGTGCAAGAATTGAAGCCACATGATCACCTAGCAAGGTGTAGATTCGGTGAATGAGCCCAAAACAAGATTGCCGTTGATCCCGATTTTCATAAGCGAATTTTGTTTAGCGATGAAGCTCACTTTTGTTTGAATGGATACGTCAATAAACAAAACTGCCGTATTTGGAGTGATGCTAATCCTCCAGTGTATGTTGAGATACCATTACATCCAGAAAAACTGACTGGTGTGGTGTATGGGCTGGTGGAAACATTGGTCCGTACTTCTTTAAAAACGATGCTGGTCAGAACGTTACAGTCAATGGTGACCGCTATAGAGCCATGATTACTGACTTTTTCGTTCATCAATTGAACAACCATGAAGTGCAGGAGCTGTGGTTTCAAAAAGACGGCGCAACATGTCACACAGCTGTGCCACAATTGATTTATTGAAGGAAACGTTTGGTAACCGCATAGTTTCATGTTTCGGACCCGTGAATTGGCCTCCAAGATCGTGCGACTTAACGCCGCTAGACTATTTTCTGTGGGGATATGTGAAGTCGCTAGTCTACGCCGATAAGCCCGAAACGATTGATCACTTGGAGGACAACATTCGCCGCGTTATTGCCGATATACGGCCACAAATGTTGGAAAAAGTCATCAAAAATTGGACCTCCAGATTAGACTACGTCCGAGCCAGCCGTGGCGGTCATATGCCAGAAGTCATATTTAAATTATAATGCCAGAAGGTTATCTTTCGAATAAAGTAAATTTCATGTCAATTTAAAAAATTCATCTTTGTTTTATTCCATTTAAAAGTTCTATACCTCTATAAAAACACCCTTTAGAAGGGTCATATCAATAATAGTTTAGTTTATTCATAAATAAATACATACAATGCATTTTTACAAGCCTGTCAGTAAAATAAATACACTTATGTAAATAATAAAATGTAGATTAAAATAAATACAAAAAATTTAAACTTTACAACACTTATACAAAAATTAACCCTAGGTAAAAAAAAACTTTATTATTATTAGATATGGCAAATTCCAATTTACTTTGACTATTTCTTAATTTATATTAAGATCGCTAAAGTCATTCTGCAAATAATCTTCAAAAGAGAAAAACTCTTCTAAGATCAAATATTTTTTAATTCTAATCTTAAATGATTTTAAATTAACACTTTTAAAGATAGAAGGGAGGACATTAAAGAATTTAAGACCATAATACTCCCCACCTCTAGTTCTTGCGAGTCTATGGAAGTCAGGAACTATGTCTGCATTGTTTCTAGTTGGATATTTATGGAAATCCGAATAGGTTTGAAAAGATGAAAGTTCTCCTATAGGCCAACCTTTGTAATATATATATATATATATATATTTTTTACGCTATAAACAATAAGCGTTTTACCGCTTTTATGCAAGCGCTATCATGTATGCAGGGCTATATATATATATATATATATATATATATATATATATATATATATATATATATATATATATATATATATATATATATATATATATATATATATATATATATATATGTATATGCATGGAAGTGTAAGTATGCTCAGCCTTCGGAAACAACCCCTACAGTTTTCTCTGTAATTTAAATTAATAATTATCCTAACGCACTTACGTTGGTGCGCAAAGATCTTATTTGCATGGGCAGGGTGCCCCCAGACAAGAATTGAATAGGCCATATTTGCTCCAAATAACGCATGGTAAACTGACATGAGTATCCTCAATGAAACGGTTGAGGATAGGTTTCTAATTAATTTTGACAATTTATAAATGCGCAATTAAAACGATTAAAGCTGCTAAAAATAATTTTTTTCATTTATTTCAGGATAAGGGGTGGTTTTTAAGGGTTGAAAATTCACAGTATATCAATAAATTACATCATAAGCAGTAAACAAATGTTTTACGCACTGTTAATGCACGATTTAATTCAATATTTTAAAAACAATTTTTCCATGATTTTCGACTTAAGGGATGGTTTCTTAGGGTTGAAAAATTGATGGAAATCATGAATCATGCTTCAAAATGTTAAAGAATATTTATTATACTTTTTTTCAATTTCTTGCAGAAGGGGTGGATTTTACCCCTAAAATGCAAAAAGCGCAAGTCGAGCACACGTTACTTTTGAAGTTAGGGGTAATATAAGCTTGATCCTAAATTTTCATGAGAATCAATGGAGGGTCAAAGAATTCTAAGGTGATAGCCTAGTTTTACCTTCAGTGACGTACTAATAAGCACAATATATTATCCCCGTACGAAGAAAATTGGAATATGCCTCAGTTATCTGGTATTCGTATTACCATGTACTTTCTGAGAAATTAGAAAAAATTCACTATCATTTCTTAAGTTAACCTTCTGGCATTATAATTTATGTAACTCTGTTCTTTTTCTTGCCTAATAACAGGGACTCTGGTCCTGTAGGGCAGTGTAAATAAGTAAATAAATAAAATAATTAAATTTGGAATTTCAGATATGTAATTCCTGATATTTCCTTATTTAATTAAGCTAGTCAAAACCAACGTACCTTGTACCATGAGTTGTTTATTTGAAGAAAAATACCTCATTAATTAATACCGTTCGTAAAATGCAACGTAATATTTTTAGTTGTTTCTTTGTTTCTATCACGTTTAATAAAAATATTTTTAAAACTTGATACGTATATTGTAATATAAACATTTATTACAAAGGTTAAAAATTGATTAAGATAGTTGAAACAAATTAAAATAATGTTTTGATAAACCTAGCTTAAAATGCCTATTAGATCACCTGATATTCAGGCATCTTAACTGAGTTACGCACTGAATTCAGTGCGGGTTATAGCACTTATGGCCATGAACCTAATCCACACTTAGTTGGTGCATTAATTAAGAAACGAAATAATGTAGTCTAATAACTTTTAGGGTACTGAGTCGACATGTAACGCAATCCGATATATCGTTGTCTTAGTGGCTGATGATGCTCAAAAATGGAAAGTAAAGAAAAGTTTTATTTAATATTTTCGGGGACATTTATCTCGATATTTTTAAAGATATGCCATACAATTAGTCCCATAAATATATTTTGTCCTCTTACATTCTGTCTTTATTTTTAAACTGTGCTTTTTACTTTTAGCAGCAGGATTGATACTAACCACCCAATCCTACTAACTCAGAGAGGCAGAGTATGTCCTGCCTCTATTAAAATATCTAGATCAGTTCAGGTTTAGTTTAGTTTCAGTTGCCGAAACTTATTTGAACTAACCTGAATTAGCAAAAAAATTTAGTTTCTTAAGAATAATTTGACACTTGCTTTTACACTAAAAAAATTAAAAATAGATCCTATTCAAAATCATGGAGTGAAAATAGACAAAAAAATAAAATGCTCTCTCTGTGGAATGTATTATTCTAGAATTTTTCCGTTTTGCGAAAAAATCATTTTCAAGGGAGTTATAGAGATTTTAAAGTTGAGCTTAGAGCTTTTGCAGTGAAGAAAATGGAGAGTAATTTTTTATTCAAAATTGTATATTTTTATAACTAACCGACATAATTCAGTTTTTTCTTTGACCAAGGCCGCATAAGTCATAAACTTTCAGAAAAAAAAATTTAAAAACCGAAAAATTTTCAAAATTAACAAAAGAACGACCGTTTTTCGAAAAAAAAAATAATAAACGCGATTTGCTCAAAAACTATATTTTTTTTTGATAAATTTATTTTCGAGGGTTCCTTGTTATATGTTTCTTCAATTACAAATATTTTCATGGGTGCTCAAATGCAGGAGAAAACACAGTAATTTATTTTTCTTTTTTCAATGACTGATTTCATTTCAAATCATTAAATGTATCATTACAGAAACCAAAAAAATGTACACATTCCAGTAAGTACCTCCTAATTTCTCGGGAGCATACAGGGAAAGTCAAAACTTTGTCATAAAAAATCCTAAAATGTCCCTTAACGGAGATACAGAGCCCTAAAGGGGCAGCTTGTTTTTTAGACACCAAGCATTAATTTCATGAGATCCAGTTCATGGCTCAAGCAATCGCCAGGATTAAGTATGTCCCGGAATATCTTTAAATCGTTTGTATAAAATAGGCAGCTGTTATTCAACCCATATGTGATATCGTTCATAAAAACGGTTAAAAAGTTAGGGAGCCAAAATAGATCATTGAGGAACACCGACGTTACTACAAAATGACTAGATCGATGACCACAGTATTCAACATAGTGAGAGCGGTTTAATAGGTAGCTTTCAAAAAATCTATTAAGATTGTCATTAAAACCAAAGTCCGACAATTTGGAAAGTAAAACATCGTAATCAAGTCTATCAAACGCTTTGGAAAAATCTTTTTAAACGACATCGACCTGAGTGCCAGAATCAATACGCTCTGAGACATACTGCGCAATAATACAAAGATTGATTATGGTTGACTTTCCGGAAGCAAAACTTTGCTAATAAGATTGTCATTAAAAGCAAAGTCCGACAATTTGGAAAGTAAAATACCGTGATCAAGTCGATCAAACTCTTTGGAAAAATCTGTGTAAACGACGTCGACCTGAGACTAGGTCCACACGATAAGAAAAATCTGGGCGTAAGCGTAGGGTAATAAGACATATGTCAAATTTCAAGCATTGTGAATCGTTAAATTTGAAAAAGACCGAAGATTTCCCGCCTAAATCCACCTTTTCCAAGGTCATTACGCCAAATAATGTTTAACTTTTCAGCGGACTCCTTTAAATATGGCGGAAACTATGTGTTTTTAATATTTTCAATGAACATAACCTATGTTTTTTTCAGAAGTTTGTTGTTTTATTTATATTTTTTTATTTTGTGGGTCTTGATATAATGGATATTTATAAACTATGCTTGTTGCCGAAGATCATTACTGCTTGGGCCGCAAAAAAAAAACAAATCTTGTTCATTTTTTAATTAATTTTATAACAATTGTAATAATACAGTTGTTCGTTATATAAATTAAAGCTTATGAAATAAAGGCCGTTATATAATACAATTTCTATTCAACGACAATCTCTGATATCAAGACGCTAATCCACAGACATGCACTTAGCTATGGTTACCAGATCAAATAATGAGATTTTCTGACAATATCCCTGACTTTTCAGTAAATATGTGGTCATTTTATCTGAATGTTGTATGTGGTATGTTAAGGCAGTGAGATTTTCAAAATATTTGCAATCGAAGCACCAAATGCGAATATTGAGCGAGTGTTCTCATTAATGGGAGCGTAGTGGACTAAGGAGAGAAATAGGCTGTCTATATTGTTATAAGCTTTGCTTTTCGCTGTCACCAATGTTATAACTTTGCTGGTTCTGCTTTTCGTTTATCACTGGTTTCGATGAATTCAAATACATCTTCTAATATTACTTTTAATATTTTATTAAAATGTTCACTAAATCTTGAGGTAACAACAGTTTTCTTCTTACTTACTAATTTAATGTCAGTATTGTAGTTTTATAATTTTAGTTTCCCTCGTCTCTATGTTCATGTCCTAGTTATATTCTATTGTAGTAGTGGGAATAGGGGGCTCCTAGTTGACCCCCCCACCACTTTTTTGATTGGTCAGCCAAGAATGACCTTGTTTCTGATTGGCTGCCCAAGTTCGCCCCCTATTCCGATTGGTTTCATAAACTCCGCCTCTTTTTGCTCCACCTCCTACCTCCTTCCTAACCACCACAGTAGTTGGAGGGGAGCTGGTAGCAGTTGGAGGGGAGCTGGTAGCAGTTGGAGGGGAGCTGGTATTTTAAACGATCGAATCTGAGCGAACTTCAGTCATTCGTGCGCGATGTCAAATAGCGACCAACAACAACAACAACAGCAACTCATTGAACGTGTAGGCCAAGTAATAATTTCCTACCAAAAACACGGAAAAAATCTTACCGATTTTGAAGATCAAGACTTGGCCTTCTTTCCCATCAACTACTTGAAAACATTCGTCGATTCACTTAGTTTACAACAAATTTGGAACAGGTTGCCGGAAAATTATAGAAGTGACGAAGAATTGCAGCTAAATTTGCCGTGTTTTAAACACTATCCACTATATCAACACCACATAGACGGCCCGCCATTATCAATTAAAAAGTGTTGTAAAATTAAAAAATAGTGTGAACAAGTGAATCGAGTTTCATCGGACAGTCTTCGAAATGGATCAGACACATGTATATTTAGATTCTGCTTGCGATGAAACGATCCAGTCAATGTACAAAGATGAAACAACTCATTTTAACTTGGCTGGAAGAGGAAAGTTTCACGCAAGACAGGATTCTCTGATCACTATTGATCGAAATAATTTCGAAGACGACGATGAAGATGAAGAAGATGATGGGATAGAGGATAATGGCGTTCCAAACGGGTGTGGAGAAGAGGGGCTCGTGAAAGTGGCAAAAATAAATGCAAGTGATACATTGACACCAAATCACCTTACGCGAGAAGTGTGCGTTTTTCAATCTTATGTCGTAATTATTTCATCTTCTGGCGGTGCATATAATTTATGTTGTGAATGTTACTATATACATGCTTTAAATTGCCCAAATGGGAAAAATAATTTTGTTAATAGCCACTATAAACGATCCTTTATATGTTGCGAAAAAGATCTGCAATGCAACACGTGTGAAAACGATTTATTCATAACAACTCCTTCACAAGCATGTATAATATGTAACAAACCAGAACTAAAGAATATGCAAAACCATCTAATCGAAAAATCAAATTTTAAATAAATTTATTTCACTTGCACTTATTCATGCACTATGGCGTTTTTAATATTAAGTTTAAGTTTAAAATATTTTATAAGAATTTAGATTTTGTTCTGCTAAGTTAAATAAATATAAGAAACTATGTAAATAAATATAAGGGAATGATGTGAATAAATAAGAATTTGTATTTATTCCCATTGAAAGAAATTATAATTTTGTTCTTTCAGTGTAGAATAATTCTTTTCAAATAATATGCACAACAACCCTACCGATAAATCAAATTTAAATAAATGAATTTGATACTCCACTTGAATTTATTCATGCACCCTAGTAGTTTTTGAATATTAAGTTTCAAATGTCAACTAATTTAAATAAGATTTCATATAAAATATAAGTTGTAAGATATAAGTTATAAGATATATATTAAGTTTAAGTTAAATAAATATAAGGGTGCCATCTAAATAAATAGAAATTTGTTTATATTAAGATTTGAAGAACTAATGATTTTGTTCTTTCAGTGTAGAATAATTTTTTCTACATAATATGCACAATCAATCCTATCGATAAATTGAATTTTAAATAAATGAATTTGATACTGCACTTGAATTTATTCATTCACCCTAGTATTTTTTAATATTAAGTTTAAAATGTCAACTAAGACATTTAAATAAGATTTTATATATAAGATAAAGTACAATTAGGTTTAATTCCCTGACAACAGACTATGATTTATTCTTCCATGTTAAAAAAAAAACCTAGTTTTCATTACTATGCTTGTAAAAAAATTATATTCATCCTATTCATAATAATTCTTTCAAGTTAAAGAAACTTGGTTATTAGGTGTGATTCTGTATAAGAAATAGAAAAAAATAAAATATTTTCTTCAACGACTTTGTTTTTTATTATTCCTATATCCAAAATACAAATATACATATATACATAAATACATATTTATAATTTATACCATTTTGGGTTGCCAATTGCTGCTGTCTGCCAGAGGTTGCTGCTGCATGCCATAGGTTGCTGCTGCATGCCAGAGGTTGCTGTTGTCTGCCATAGGCTGCTGCTTTGCCATCGGTTGTTGTTGTTGTCTGCCAGAGGTTGCTGCTCTGCAAGAGGTTGCTGCTCTGCAAGAGGTTGCTGCTCTGCAAGAGGCCAATTTATAATTTATAATTTATTGGCCTCTTGCATTTTCGAGGGTAACTCTGCCTTCGCTGCTGCTGCTGTTGTTGTTGCTGTTGTTGTGTCTGCTCCTGATGCTGTTGATGTTGCTGTTGATGTTGTTGTTGATGTTGCTGTTGCTGCTGTGGCCTCTTGCATTTTCGAGGGTAACTCTGCCTTCGCTGCTGCTGCTGTTGTTGTGGCTGCTCCTGATGCTGTTGATGTTGCTGTTGATGTTGCTGTTGCTGCTGTGGCCTCTTACACTTTCGAGGGTAACTCTGCCTTCGCTGCTGCTGTTGTTGCTGTGGTTGTGGCTGCTCCTGCTGCTGCTGCTGTTGTTGCTGCTGTTGTTGTGGCTGCTCCCGCTGCTGCTCCCGCTGCTGCTCCTGCTGCTGTTGTTGCTGCTCCTGCTGCTCTGCCATAGGTTGTGGCCGATCTTCTTCCATAGGCTGTTGTTGCTCCATCATCAAAGGTTGAAGATCCATTGCTCGGTCTGGATCCCACTCAAAGGCGATAGGCTCGGGATCCAGGTCTGGCTCAAACATATTGATAAATTCTTCATCTAAATAGTCAACCTCTGATGGTGGCGGCCACATCACCGTGTTCTCGGAATTTGGACTCTGACGATCCATCAGATTAATCTGATTTTCCAAGAATCCCAGAAAGTCTTGTAGTGTTATAATTATGAACGTACTCATTTTGAGACTTTAAACTTAATGAATGCTAAGTCAAGACGCTGTAAATCCTTATATACAATACTGAAATACCACTTTTCCTACCTCCAGCGGCAAAACCAGTCCGAAGAATGAGAAGAAGAAGAAGGCAAAGATAGCGTGAACTCGAGAGAGGTCGTTCAACGGTCGTAAGTTGTTTTGTTCTTAAGAAAATGACGAGTAAAGAGGAGAAGAAGAAAAAAAAAAAAAGTTGTTTTTTGGAATAATATAAAAAACGAAAAAAAAAAATAAAAAAAAAAAAAATTAAAAAAAAAAAAAAATGTTTTTTATATTATTCCAAAAAACAACTTTTTTTTTTTTCTTCTTCTCCTCTTTACTCGTCATTTTCTTAAGAACAAAACAACTTACGACCGTTGAACGACCTCTCTCGAGTTCACGGTCTCACGGTTCCCGTCGTACCATGCAGTGCCACGCCGTACCAGCCGGTACCAGGCTCTTGGCTGCTTTAAAAGGCGGCTGGGTACGAAGCGTCTCTTCAGTTTACATCTCGCTATTAGCGTACGCTTGTAAAATTATCGAATCGATTTTAATATATCTTGATAGTCGGATTTATTTCGTGTGACGTAGTGACATATTATTAATTTTCATTTGGTTTGTATTGTTGATTTCATATTTTTGATTTAATATTTTTGACTTAATACTTTGGATTTTTAATTAATTTTTATTTCATCTTTTAAAAGCCAATCTTTGATTGATTTTTTCATTTTTGTGGATTTTTTTTATTGATTTTTTATTGATTTTTTGATTTTTTTATTGATTCATAATTTTTTTATTTTTTAATTTATAATTTAAAATGTCATTTTTAAATGTAAAAATTGAAAACATCGACTTAACAGCCTTCGATTTAAACGACGCTTGCCTTGTGCATGATTTGATTGATTGTTCATTTTGTGGGCTAAGCGACGAGGAGCTAGATATTAAATTTAGGGAAATTGATATTAATACATTTAACAATTCATCTGAATCTGGCGATTCTTCCGAAATTGGTGAAAGCGATATTTTGACACAGCTCTTAAAAGTTTTGGATGAATCTATTATCCCTGATATTCCTCAAGAACCTCTTGAAACAATTAATTTCGATGATTTAAATAATGATATATTAAGGAAAAATTTAATTAACAATTCTGAAATAAATGAGGGATATAATTTGGAACAACTTTTAGATATATTAGAAGGGGGTGAAATTTGTGAAAATAGCTCAGGGCAAAATTTAATTAAGGGTGATGTGGAATATCAGGAGACTTTTGAGAGCTGTGAGGAACAAAATAATAAGGGGGTTTTAAACAATAATAATAATGGGGTTGGTAACGAGGGAGCTTTAAATAATGATAAGAGGATTGGCATTGGGGGTTTTTCGAAAAATAATATGGAAGAGGTTTATCGCCCCCACTATTCGCCAATTTCAGATGCATCGTCAGATTCATCAGAGGATTCCAACGACAGCGTTGAGACTGTTATAAACGTCTCAGCCAAAGCTCAGCATAATTTTATTAAAGTGTTGGATCAAAATTTAATTGAAGGGTTGGATCAAAATTTTATTCAGGGGTTTGAACAACCATCCAAATTTGGCTATACCAGAAATACAGTAAATTCGGTAGATGTTTTTGATTTGAGTTGTGGCGAAATTGTGGGGGACATTGAGGTATATACTTATACTGAAAATTTTGAAGATGAGCAGCCTCAATGTCCCTTAATTTCTTCCTGTAATCAAAATCAATTTTTGAAAAATCCTTCTGGCCTAAATTTAGAACAAAGTTCTGAAAATTTGATTGAAAAAAATTTACCCAAAAAACGTTCTTTATCAGAAACAAATGATTGTTCAGATTTAAAAAAGTCAAAATTGGACGGTGATATTTCTAGTTCCCAAACTTTAGGGGCACAAATTTCAAAAAATTCTTTACCAGTCGCTGTAACAACAGCTCCGAAAATCAATCCAACAAATAAAGTCGCTATTGGAGAATTAGATAAGTTTCTACATAAGAAAACTAAGCCGAGCTTAAATAGGAATGAAACAAGGTGTGCCACATCTAGATTTAAGTCAATGGTTTATTCCTATTTAAACTTAGATAATATATGTAATAATTTATCTAATTCGACTTTAAAAGACGTTAAAAATTGTATTCAACGACAAGGCGATCTTCTTTTAAATTTGGGAAATATATTTTTTAAAAAAAATCCATGTTTTTCTTCAAATTAAAAAGTGAATCCAAAAGTTAATTCAAAAGTAAATCCAAAAGTTTTCTAAATTGCGCGAGCTGAAAAAATTGCTAATTATTCTATGTCATTGGGTCTTGATAGATCAAAATTGTATTTATTTAAAAGCGACACGGCCCTAACCGATTCCATTTTAAAATGACTCTCCTTTGCACACACTGCTTAAGAGAATTTAAAAGAAAATCACATATTGTACGCCACCTTCGAGAAAATTTTGTCAATAAAGAAAACACCTTTAACTTGGAAGATTATATAATTAATCGTAAGTATTTTTTTATAACATATTTAGCTATAATTTTCCTTTTAATTTTTCTTTTTATTATTAATAAAGGTTTACAGAGGAATTAAAAAATAATAATTGTTTCAGTTGATGAACTACTTTCAAGACCTCCAATGCGATTTTGCCAAGATTGTGAAGTAAATGTCAAATCTAATTCCTGGAGCACACACTTGAGGACAAATATTCATAAAAACAGGAGCTGCATAAAATATGGAAATGGAATTGACATTATCAGGAGTGCATTTAAATGTCGAATAGCTTCCTACAGAATATATTCGCAGAATTATCACATCGACATCAAAAAGTTTCAGCAAGATGTTGGTAATAAAGTGCAAACATTAATACGCCAGCGTCAACAGGAATTTACATGTGCTAAAGTAAATTTGGAATTATTTGGAATATATTATTCTCCAACTTTAACCTCTACTTCAATTAAGTCATTTAATACACCGTTCTTCATTGTAACCCATACAACTGATCTACAACAGCTTTACGATGATTTATTCAAGATTATTGAAACCAAAGCAGATGAATTGCCGGAAAGAGACTCAGGTAATTATTATTTAATCTCAAGAGCTAAGTTTTCTTAATCTCAAGAGCTAAGTTTTCTTAATATCACTTGTACATCTCTAACAAATATTATTCAGAACTAATTTTTTAATTCCTATTACAGGGTGGGCTCTACAAAGAATTCTGCATTTGGAAGTCAACATCAATAAGTACAACCCATTGAATGCCTCCTCCTACATTAAGATGCATCACTTTTCTAAATCAATAGTGAATGTGATGAATGAGGACAATTGCTGTTTCGCCTGGGCAGTGGTTTCAGCAGCATACCAGCCAACCGGTAATCCTCGAAAGACCTCATCATATCCAGACTTCAGAGACGCTTTCGATTTTACAGGTATTGAATTTCCAGTAAAATTATTAGATATAAAAAAGTTTGAGGAAAAAAATAATTTGTCCATAAATGTATATGGAGTTGAAAAATTTTTAAGGGATAATAAAAAGGTATATGAGATTGTCGGTCCTTTACATTATAATAATGAAAAGAAAAAATTACATATTAATTTGCTTTTAATAAGTTCTGATGATGGAAATAACCACTACTGTTGGATAAAGGATTTAGGTTGCTTGGTATCCAAACAATTATCAAAAAAGAAAATAAAAAAATACTTATGTGATGGATGCCTTCAATATTTTGGAACATATGAAAAACTTAACACACATTTAGAACGTGATTGTAGTTTTGTTCGAATTGAGCTTCCTTCAGATAATTTGATTTTGGATAAATTTGGCAATTATATTCCTGCAAATATATTAAAGTTTCAAAATATTCAGAAACAGTATAAAGCTCCTTTTGTTATTTATGCCGATTTTGAATGTTATTTGAAAAACATTGAGTGCCAACAATCTACACCTGATTCGACAACCTCATATACTATTAAAACTGCTGAACATATACCCTATTCATTTGCTTATTATATTAAATCATCATTTGATGAGAATGTTGTGTGTCTTAAACTTTATAGAGGTACAGATTGTGCTATAAAATTTATTGAATACATTGAAAATGATGTAAAAGAAATTTATAAAAAATATTTAAAATATCAAGTACCATTGAAAGATTTATCATCTATGGAACAGATTGAATATGAAAATTCTAGCATTTGTTATGTATGTGAAAAACCTTTTTCAAAAGGAAATTTCATAAAGTGTAGGGATCATTGTCATATTACAGGTAAATATCGAGGAGCCGCCCACTCAATATGTAATTTGCATTTTAAACCTCCAAAATATATACCAATAGTATTGCATAATTTAAAAAACTATGATTCTCACCTATTTATTAAATCGCTTTGCTATAATAAAGAAAATATTAGTGTTATAGCTCAAAATAAAGAAAAGTATATTTCTTTTAGTAAGGAAATTTTCGTTGATGTGTCAGAAAAGCGGAAACCAGTTGCTTTGCGACTACGCTTTATAGATTCTTTTCAATTTCTCCCAGAGTCTTTAGAGTCACTATCACAAACTCTACAAGATTCACAATGTTTTGAAATTAAAAAGTTTTTCTCAATTGCTGATGAATTTCGATACATTAGACAAAAAGGGGTATTTCCATACTCTTACATAGATTCCAACGAAAAATTAAATGAGAAATCTCTACCATTGATTGATAAATTTTATAATAACTTAACCGATGAAAATATCTCTCCTCAAGACTACAGTCGTGCTGTAGAAGTGTGGAATCTATTTAAGTGTTCTACAATAGGGGCTTATTCCGATATTTACTTAAAATCAGATGTTTTACTTTTGGCTGATGTTTTTGAAAATTATAGATCCACATGTATTAAAACCTATAAGTTAGATCCTGTTAATTATGTCACTAGCCCTTCTATGTGCTGGGATGCAATGATGAAATTAACTAATGTAGAATTAGAATTATTAACGGAACCAGATATGCTTCATTTTTTCAAAAAAGGTGTTCGTGGTGGGGTTAGCACTTGTTCCAAACGCAAATCTGAAGCAAATAATCCATTCTTAGAAAATTTTAATCCTGAAAGACCTACAACATATATCGCTTACTTAGACGCCACAAATTTGTATGGTTATGCTATGAAACAATATTTGCCTGAAAAAAATTTTGCTTGGGTACCTAAGCTCGAAATAGAAACTTTAAATATATCCGAACTTTCAGATACATCATCTATAGGATACATATTTGAAGTTGATTTAGAATATCCAAATTATTTACATGATAGTCATAATGATTTCCCATTTTGTCCTGAACAATATACACCACCAATTTCAAACCACTCAAAATTAATTCCAAACTTACATAATAAATATAACTATATCATTCACTACCGATATCTGAAACAATGTCTACAATTTGGACTCAAAATCATAAAAATACACAGAGCAGTTAAGTTTACACAATCACCATGGTTAGCGGAATATATAGATTTAAATACAAATTTACGAAATTTATCTAAAAATAAATTTGATAAAAATTGTTATAAATTGGCAAATAATTCAATTTTCGGTAAAACCATGGAAAATGTTGATAGGCGAGCAGATATTAAATTAGTATCTCAATGGGAAAGACAGGGTAATAAATTTAGTGCCGAAAAACTTATTTCTAAACCTCAATTAAAGGATTTTAAAATTTTCTCTGAAAATCTAGTTGCTCTTCAACTTCAACAGGTTTGCATTGAATACAATAAACCAATTTATGTTGGGATGAGTATTCTGGATATTGCAAAAACTGTAATGTATAATTTTTATTATGGGTATTTAAAAGTAAAATATGGTAATAATTTAAATTTATTATATACGGATACTGATTCCTTAATTCTTGAAGTTCAGACCCAAAACTTTTATGAAGATATGAAGCTAAATCTGGATAAATTTGATACTTCTAATTTTTCTGAACAAAATATTCATTGCATGCCTATTACAACATCAGTTGTTGGTAAATTTAAAGATGAGTACAAAGGGATTCCCATTGAAAGTTTTTATGGAACTGGTGCTAAAGCATATTGTATAAAATCCAAAAATAGTGTAGATAAAAAAGCAAAAGGCGTTAGTAGATCATGTATAAAAAATCAATTAACATTATCAGATTATAAAGATGTTGTTGAGAAAGGTGACAAAATATTCTGCACCATGTATGTATTCAAGTCAGATATGCATAATATATACACTAATTTGTTAAATAAATTGGCATTAACAACTCATGATGATAAAAGATATTGTATACCAAATTCCACAAAAACTCTTGCATGGGGACATAAGGATATTTTGGAAACAGATTTTTTTGATAAAGATATGAAAATGATGTATGATACTCTAACTTTTTTAAGTTCTGGAAACGAAAATGGATCTAAAAATAAAAAACCGCGATTAGAATTAACTACTCCTAGTAATTTTTCATCTTTATAAAGACATCATTTTATATGATGATAAATTATGTAAGTCGTTTTTGAAGCTTTAAAAGTTGGAGGGGGAACTGAATCCAAAAACATATATATTGTATAGAAATACCATTATTTGTTAGTAATATTACAACAATGACTGCTGCATCTTTAATAGTTTTAGTTTCCCTTGTTGGAAATGTGATATATGTAAATTACATTCCTAATACAGTTAGGGCTGATATATGTATAAATGCCCTCAAAAATGAAACCGACTGCTACAAACAGATGAAAATGACATATCTTGTTGGAAATTCACACTTTTTTACCTATAATGTAACTGATTCTGCTTTGTGTGAAAATACATACATTAAAATTAAATATTCCATGACAAACAAACCATTACAATATTCAGATTGGATTCCTTTCAATAATAAAAAAGAAGAATCTTGTCATTGTGTCTGTTGTTATATATTTGTTATTATATTTACAGCAGCAATATTTATTTGTACATGTTTAATTTTATTGTATTTCATGAAAAAATATCTATAAAAATATTTAATAAATGTTAAAAAAATAATATAAATTTTGTTTTTTATTGATTCTCGTTAGTATAAAGACATTTAAAGTTTATCCCCTCCTCTTAAATGGAGAGGGAAAATAAGTTTACCCCTCCACTTGAGAGGAGAGGGAAAATGTATAAAATTTAGGAGCAAACGGATTGATAGTTAGTTTTTTGAGAGCAAGCAGATAGCCAGTTAGTTTTTGAAATACATCATTTAAAATGTTCAGTAATCAGAGTAAAAATATATTTGAAAATTCACCATTAAAAAAGAAAATAAAAAAAACAATTATAAATTCTACAAAATATAATTTAAATAATTCTAACTCTAAATATGCTGTGATTGGTTTGTGGGTGGAAAGTGATTTTCTACCATGCATTGAACTTGGTGGTAAAAATGGTCAGTCTGTGATATTAAATGAAGATGATTGGAAGAACTTATTGCAATATCAAGGAGTTATAACAAATTATATGTTTTCACCAAATGTTTTCAATGAACCGATATATTTGCAAAATTTATCTATTCATTTTGAAAAGATTGGTGAATTACCAATAGTGAAGATTGTGAAAAGCTGTGATTTTATTTACTATGGAAATGAAACTGTGTGCAGACTATGGGAACAAATTCCACTTATAGAATATAGACTAAATGTTTTACAAAAACAAAACTTTCGACGTTATTTCAACGTTTTTAGAAATAACAATTTTTACGACGGAGATTCTTTTGACAAAATATATAATGTCCTTTCTCCAAAACAAAATCTAAATAGTGAAAATGTGTGTTCCATGCTGGAACTGCTGTTGAATCATCCCGAAGAACTAGAACAAAAATTAAAGTCTAAGCACTATTATGAAGAAGACAGTATCTATTGATGAATCAAGAAACCAAATTCATCTGATGGTTGCTTGGAACTTCGCCTACAGAAAAGCTCGTATGACTTCTGAAGAGTTTATAAATCAAAAACATTTTAGAAGAAGGATTAAATTGACTGAAGAAATTTTAAATCCCATATTAGACTCTGATTATAGGAATATTGTATTTAAAAAAATGTTTATGTAATAAGCTTATTTTTAAATAAAACAAATATATATAAAAAATCATTTTTTTTTATTACAAACATCAATTATTATTACAGCATTAATTACTATTACATCACATCTCTCTTGAAGATCCAAGAGTTATAAGATTTATCTAATCCTAACCATTTTACAAATACTTTGTTTCCTTTCTTTCTTAACACTTTTTCCACCAGATATACATTTGGGTGTCTTACTTTTTGAAGTTCTTCTTCATAGAAACCTCCTTGAATATCTATCCCATTTCCATCTTGAATCAAATACGTTGTTGGATTAGTAAGCTGGATTTTTTTTATTTGAAAAATTTCGTTTGACCAGTTGGGCGTGTAACCTTTAGAAAATTGTTCGCGAATCTTGCTTATTCGTACTCTATCACTGACACGAAATTTTGGTGATCTGGGATCCACAGTTTTCCTATGAGTATAAGCTGATTTCAAGATTTCCATTTCATTCTTTTTGTTAACTTCGTTTGGTTTTTTTCCGATTGTTGAATGCTTAGTATTATTGTATTCTGTAATTATTTCTTTAAGAAAGCTGATCCATTTATAATTACCTAGTAAACTAAACTTTTTCCACATTTTGTTTTTTATCGTTCTATTTACTCTCTCTACAATACTAGCTTTCATATTAGAAAATGTGTTGTAATGATTAATTTTGAACTGCTCCATAAGTTTCTGAAAGTCTTGATTAAAGAATTCTTTACCCTGATCAGTATTCAGATTTGTTGGGGGAGTTTTTAAAGTTAATAGAATTTTTTTCATTGCAGCTGCTACATCTTTACCAGTTTTGGATTTTACAGGTTCTGCCCATACAAATTTAGAAAACACATTTATTACCATTAAAATATATCTTAAACCCCTATTAAATTTCGCATATGGCTGCATTTCTATCAGATCAGCTTGAAATAGATCATTAAGCCCTTTTACAATTGTTCGTCTCCTTCTATATCGCCTTCTCGCCGGTTTATGTAATTCATTTACAACGTCTTGCTTAATTTTACTCATTATTAATTTATACCTTACTCTCGAAAATAAATCCCACAAATAACTTTACCTCCTTCTAAACCGTTTATAAAAGCCCTTTATCGCTGATGTTGTAAAATATAAAAAAAATCATCTCAGTTTTTTTTAGTAAGTTCTTTAATTTTATTTTCCATTGCTTCAAATGATTTTTTATTTTCATTTATAATTTCTTTTATTGACGAATTTATTTGGGTGATGTTGTTAGTAAGATCAGAAATTTTTACATTAAATTTATTTTCCATTGTTTCAAATGATTTGTTATTTTCATTTCTAATTTCTTTTATTGACGAATTTATTTGGGTGATGTTGTTATTAAGATCAGACATTTTTACATTAAATTTAGTTTCCAAAAGAACATTTGATAACGTATAATCTTTTTTGAAACCACCTAATGTTGAATTCATTTCTTCTCTTGCATAATTCATTGTATCATTAAATTCTTTTCTAGAAACTTCAGCAGCTCTTTGAACTAATTCGTTTAAAGATTTTATTTCTTTTGTTAATTTATCTTCTAGATTTTTTATATCTTTTCCTAATTGAAATTCTGCATTTGTAATATCTAATGTCATTTTCACAATTTTTTTTTCTATATTTTTTATGTCTGACACTGTCTTTTCAGCTTTGTGTAGTATATCTGTATAAGATGTTTCAAGTTCTTTTATGAGTAAAGAAGTCTCCTCGATTTTTGAACTATTATTTTTAATTTTAATTAATACATCCTTTTTAGAAACTTCTATTATAGCTTGCACTACTTCTAGTAAGGATTCTAATTCTTTTTGTAATTTCTCATCGATTGCCTTTGTAAAATTTCCCTCGTCAAAAGACGTTTCAGATTTGGTTTTCAGATTGTTTAACTGCTTTAGTATATCCTCGATTTTTTCATTATCTTTTGTAATTTGATCTTTGAATTTTGTTTCAATTTTTTCATTTTCGTTTTGAAAATCCTCCTTCAATTTGTCTTCTAAATATTGTAAATTTGATTTATATGCATTGATTTTAATTTCAAATTCTTTAATTTGTTCTTTAAATTCATTAACTTTGTCGGTATCTTTTTTGTGAATTAGGAAATGAGTGTTCATTGATTTTTCAAGATTTTGTGTATTTTTATCCATAACGTCATGTATTTTCTTAAAATTCCTTACTTCTTCTGCTACTCTATCATTAAGCAAATTAGTAAAATTTTGAAACTTTGATGTAATTTCCTTGGAAATACTGTTCTTGACATTGTCAATTGCTGAAGTATCCTTAATTATTGATTTAATTGATGTAATTTCATTTTTTATTTCATTTTCAAAATCATCAACTTTATCATATTTTAACTTCACTACGTCAAAGTCATTTGCATATTTAGAAACTTTCTGAGAAAATTTTTCTACTACATCATCATTTCCATCAACAGTATTTTTCAAATTAATTATCTTGTCATTATATTCAGGAATAACTTTATCCTCAAATAACTTAATCTTTTTTGCAATATTTTGTATATTGTTATCATATTCATTTATTCTCTTATTTAAATTATTAACATCGCTTTTCAACCCGGGATCTAAATTTTGAATTAATTTGTTTTCAATATATTTGACATCGCTTTTAAAAATTTTTATTATTTTCTCTTCAACATTTGATAATATTTTATTTTCTAGTGATAATAATGTGTTTAGAGCAGATTTTTTTGAAATATGACGACCAAATTTATCGATGGTCATTTTAGAAATGTTTAAAAGTATCTATTATGTCCTTTTATATAATAATATTCGCTTCTCTTAGTTCTTCAATAATGGAAATAATTTCATTGTTATGACCAGTGTGTCCCGCAAGCATGGATGCTACCAATAGTCGAAGTCTCTCAACAAGTTCGTTTACATTATCCCAATATATGTAATCTGTATTAGGTTTATTAACTTTTAAAGTTATACCAAATCCGGTTTTTTTTGAAGACACTCGACTTTCTCTATATGGAGCTTTGCGTCTTTCAAAAAATCCCTGGACTGCTTGTTGAGATTCGGGATTTAGAGTTTTAGTTTTTGTAATTCCTTTGCTTTGCAAATAAGGTCCTATTATAGAAATATATTTATGTGATCCATTCCCCTGCACCTGCTCATTTGGATCATTATTTCTACGGTATGCATTGGTTCTTTTTAAAATATCCATATAATTTTCCAAATCTTGTTTTTTATACCCTATTGGTTCTTTTTTAAATAATAACTCATATAAACCTGGTGTACCTGTATAGGTTATTCCTTCAATTTTGATGTTTTTACCAATAATTTCGACAGGTTTTTGAGTTAAACCCAAAAAGAATTTCTCGGTTTCCAAATCATGAACTATTCCATATTGGTGATCAAACTCATGTTCAACATCTTTTACACCGCTATCAATATATTGGCGAGGTAATTCATCAAATCCTAATAAATATTCTTTATATAAATCTGTATCAACAAATGTTCTAACTGTTTGCCGTGTTTGTTCCAGTATATCTGAAAGATTTCCTATTGTGGAGTGTGAACCTGAAGAAGGGTTTGTTTCTGCAATAATACTTGTTTGTTGTATAGATGGCATTTGACTTGCTGAAGCTAAACTCGCGTCCCAGTCAATAATCGATGGTATTTCTGTAGGAAGGAGTGGAGTTTTTCCCGTCTTTCTTTTTTCTGGTGTTGATGTTCCATATTGTAATTTTCTCTTTGGTGTTAGTGTTTGAATTGATCTTTTCTGTGGTGTTTCATAAATTTTTGTAATTGGTGTGTGTAGCTCTTCCTTTATTTCAACAGGTTCAATTTTACCAATCGTTGAAATTAATTCTTGTAAGGGTTGAGTTATCGGTTTATATGTTTCCTCCAATTTAGTTTGCGCCTCAAATTCCGCATTTTTTAAACTCTGATATTTTTGTTTAACAGCTTTTCTTGATTTAACTAGCTCTCTTGCTAAACGTTCATCCATGATTGGTATAATTTACCATCAAACGTTTATTTTTATAAGTAAATATATGAATCAAATCCTTTTCGATATCGGCCAGATTTCACATTAGAGTCTTTGTCTATTACTAAAAATCCAAATTTATCTTTCCAACATATTAAGCACAACTCATTAAATTGGTTTAATGACATATCAACATTAACATGATCATCATAAATATGTTTTAAGTTTGTTCGATCTTGTTGAAATATAACAATTAAATTTGCATTGTCACGAATTAATTGTTTCGGAATAGAAGAATATGTTTGACATAAATAAAAACAATCAGTATTTTTGTGTCTTCCGAAACAAAAATAGTCCTTTACAACATTCTGATTACAACACACTATATCATCAAATATTATTATAGAGTTTGGTTTAACTTGTTTTGGTGAAACAATTGTTTCTTCATTTTCAGATTCATAGTATCCAATTTTTTTCAAAGGTTTAAAAAGTGTTCTCAAATATTTATACTTTGGTTGATATAAGGATTTTGAATAAACATACAGATTTTCAAATCGCAAACCATTCGGATCTTCAATCAAACTAATAATAACATTGGTTTTGCCACAGCCTGACGGGCCAATAATTAACCCTCTTTTACTATTTCCCTCAAACAGTTTTCCATGTTTTCTAAAACCATTCACTGAACTTTCATGATCCTTAATTGTTATAGAGTATGGTTGTTTCTCAACTCTCATTTTATATATAAAACAAACTATTAATATTCAGTATTGTGATGTAACTGGTTAGTTATCACTAGGATTGCAACTATATATAATGTTTCCATCACATAATAAACGAATCATTTACAAGACAAACAGCAAAAGGAAAGGAAGTGGTTTAGTAAACTCATTAATAAATAAATTACCCTTTGAATTGCATATTCCTGGTTATAATTTTTGTGGACCTGGAACAAAATTGGAAAAACGATTGTCAAGAGGTGATAAAGGTATAAATTTATTGGATGAGGCTTGTAAAGAACACGATATTGCTTACTCACAATCAAATGATATAAAAAGAAGGCATTTAGCTGATAAAGTATTAGCTGACAAAGCTTTATCAAGGTTCAAAGCTAAAGATTCTAGTTTTGGGGAAAAAACTGCTGCACTAGGAATTACTGGTGCTATGAAAATTAAAAGAAAATTAGGTATGGGACTTCGAACGAGAAGAAAGTTCAAGCGAAAAACTCGAAAAGGACGAGGACTATCATTATCTCAGGTAATTTCAAAAGCTAGAAAAGGAATTAAGGGGAAACGTTTTAAAGACCTAAATGAAAGTATTCAAACTGCTTTAAAAGCTATTAAAAAAACTGGTAAAGTCTTACCTCCAAAGAAAAGGGTAATTCCAATCCCAAAGACTGGCGGATTTCTTCCACTTATACCTTTATTTGCTGGTTTGTCTGCTCTTGGTGCTCTTGGAGGAGGGGCTGCAGGTATTGCTAAAGCAGTAAATGATGCAAAAGCAGCCAAAGCGAAATTAGAAGAATCTAAACGACACAATCAAATGATGGAGTCCATTGCGGTAGGAAAAAAAGGAAGTGGACTTTATTTAAAACCCTATAAAACAGGATGTGGATTATACTTGAAACCTTATTCAAAAAACTGCTAAAACATATACCTCGAAAAGCACTTACAAATTACGATTTACTTAAATACGCTAAATATTTACAAATTCCCAACTTTCGTGGTATTTTTATGAGGGATAAATTACCAAAAAAGATAAAGTTAATTGAAAGTGCAATTGTCAATCTAGATAATCACAGTGGTGTTGGTACTCACTGGATAGCATATACAAAAAAAGGAAAAAACATAATATATTTTGATAGTTATGGTAATTTGCGACCCCCTTCTGAATTAATTAAATATTTTTATAGCGACCAAAATAATAATATTGTTAATTATAATTATAACAGTTATCAAAACTTTAACAAAACAAATTGTGGTCAATTGTGTCTAAAATTTCTTTATAACCATATGTAACACCTAATTTTAGTTTATTATTAAACATATTTTTAAAGTAAAATGTCATATAGTTTTGTTCTTAGCGGCAATTCCGCTATTTTAACATCAGAGTTACATCCTCCAATATATTTAGATGAAGATGTTGAATATGTTATCGGTCTTGTAAATTTCGAAACATTTAATGCAATTCCCAATATTGATGTTGGGAATAATGTATTAATTCATGATGAAAATTTAGAAATAGCCATACCCCCAGGTAGCTACGAATTAGAAGACATAACAGATTTTTTAAAAAAACACTTGGATGAGGATAAAATTAGTTTTAGTCTTTATGCAAATAATAATACTTTACGTACACATCTTAAATGTTCAGCCCCCATAACTTTTCGTGAAGGAACTATTGGTAAATTATTAGGGTTTAAAAATGGGCGATTGGAAGCCAACATTGAACATATATCAGATTTTCCCGCGGAAATAATTAAAGTAAATTCAATAAATATAGACTGCAGTATTGCAGAGGGATCATATTTAAACGGGAAACCTGTTCATATAATACACCAATTTTTCCCGAGCGTTGCTCCAGGGTTCAAAATAATTGAGTCACCTCAAAACGTCATATATTTCCCAGTCACCGTTAAAGTAATTGATAAAATAGCCATTAAAATAATAGATCAGGAAGGTGATTTGGTTAATTTTAGAGAAGAAACCATAACCATCAGACTACATCTTAAAAAAGTAGATTAAAGATGGTAATATTATATAACAATAAATCTGCAAACTTTACTAGAAAATTTAATAATAAAAACATTAATAAGACAAGAAAGAAACCAACTTCCTTTAGTAGGAAATCAAACTTCCAAAGGTTAACACCTTCTAATAGAAAATTTCTTCAAAGTTTGGGTTTTAAACTTAAATAAAAATGGATTATTTAAATGTAAGAGAAAATGTATTGGTTGATGAATCAATATTAAGCTGGGAAATTCTTTCTTTCGATCCTTTTAATCCTACAAAACTCGGACCAAATGATGAAATCAGAATTGCTTTGCAACAAACAGGAAAATATCCTTTACCTTGCAAAAGTGAAATTTATGTGGAATTGCAAGTAACTAAAGAAGATGATTCCCCTTTAGCTAATACTGTTTTAATTAATAATGCTCCGGCATTTTTATTTAAAGAATTACGCTATATTTTAAATGGTGTTACTATTGACTCCGTTCGGGATATTGGTATAACTTCAACTCTTAAGGGATATATTTCATTTAATCAAAATGAAAGTGCTAAATTGGAAAATGCCGGTTGGTATCCGAAAACAAAATCTAAAGAAAAAATTATGACTGATGACAAAGGTAATGTTTCATTATGTATACCATTAAAGATGTATTCAGGATTTTTTGAAGATTATAATAAGATTATTCTTAATTCACAACAAGAACTTATTCTAATAAGAAGTAATGATGATACAAATGCATTATTATCCAGTAATGAAGATGAAAAACCCAAAGTTAAAATTACCAAGTTGTGTTGGAGAGTTCCTCATCTTACTGTAGCGATTCCGCAAGAATTAGCACTTACCAAAATTATTGACAAAAATAGTGATATACTAATAACCTTCCGAAGCTGGGAATTAGTTGAATATCCAGAGTTATTGGAAACTACGAGGCACAACTGGCCCGTAAAAACATCTACAAAAGTCGAAACGCCACGTCATGTTCTAATTGCTTTTCAGAAAAATAGACGTGGTAATCTAAAAATGGATATGAGTAAATTTGATCATTGTAATTTAAGAAATATGAATGTCTTTTTAAATTCAGAAAGATATCCTTACAATGATCTTCAACTTGACTTTGAAAATAATAAATTTGCTACTCTGTATGAAATGTTTACAGACTTTCGTCAAGGGTATTATAACTCTCCAGTGGAACCAATTTTTAATCCGAAAGAATTTAAAGAAAATGCTCCTATAGTTTACATTAATTGTTCACATCAAAGAGATTTACTACAAACAGGTCCAGTAACCATGAGAATTGAATTTGAAACCAAGGAAAAAATTCCCCCTAAAACAGCGGCATATTGTGTTATAATTCATGATAAAGTTTTCAGTTACAATCCATTAACAAAAATTGTGAAACAGTTGTAATACAATTTCCTTAAGATAAAATACTCTTTTTAAACAAACCGCTACTTACGCTTAAGAGCGCACGCGTCAATTTTGATATTTATTAACGTAGCCAAACCAGAATTCTTCATTTATATAATGTCTTACGAGATTTCAGTTCGAGTATTAGATTTTCAACTTCAGTTGCAGAAATTAAAAAAACAAATAAGTGAATATCAATTAAAAGTAGAAATGATCAAGAAATTCAAATATTTGAAAATATGAAACTTATTCTAGATCTTCAAGGATTCAAAATTGAAAATAATAAATTTATTGTAAAGGAATTAGCAGCGTACGATGGGCAAAAGACAAGTCATTTTATTTTCAAAGCTCCATTTCCGATGGGTCATTTACCATCCTATTTACACAAACAAGCTCTGTGGTTAATAAAAAATTACCATTGCATTGAATGGTGTGAAGGATTTACACCATTACACAAATGTGGAGATATCATAAGAGATTTAAGCGCTAAGGTGGACTATGTTTATGTAAAAGGGGAAGAAAAGGCAGATTTCGTAAAGAAGTATTCCATGAAACCAGTTATCGAGATTGATGAACAACCCACCCTAAAGAAAATGGATCCTTGCTGCTTTTATCATCAAAAAATACCATGTGTATGTGCATTATCAAATGTTTATTACCTTTACAACAATTTTTTTATGTAATAAAAGACTTGATTAAAAATTATGTGTTTTATTTTCTAACATTGTTTTAATACATGAAATATTATTATTTAATCCTAGTTCTTGAAGTTTACATATTAAAATATCTATATTTTTATTTTTTAAATATTCGCTACAACATTTAGCTGCTAGTAAACATAATTCCGCATGTTCCATATAATTTAAAAACACTATAATATTCTGCGCTTCACTTTCTTGACCTTCATATGCATAAAACTCGGAACAGGCTGCGGACATCAAAAACTCTTCATACATTTCTCTTATTAATAATTCCATAATAAATCCTACACTAAAACCTCCCTGTTTCTCAATATCTCTTTATCTCTCTCTTCCTCTTCCACGATTTCTTTTAATATATCAGGATCTTTTATATAATCCTTCAATATCCTTAAAAAGTAACTGAATCCTATTTTCTTTATTTCATGAAAGAACTTCGGCAAATTTTGGGTTTTTCTATAATTTAAACAGGCTTCTGCAGCTAATTGGTATTGGAAGGCAGTCTCATAATATACCTGTGCCCACTCGGGGTGTGTTTTCCTTAGCATTGCATTCTTTAATTCGGAATTTTGAAGTTTAGTAAACTGTTTACCTAATTTGATTATTTCATTTTGCAAATCACTGTTCATAACTACCACTTATTTTTAATTTAACACTGTTCTTTATTAGTGGTGAATCTTCTATATAAGCTTAAGACTAGTTGTAAATGAATGTAGCTCGCTCAGATTCAGTCCTTTAAAATACCAGCTCCCCTCCAACTGCTACCAGCTCCCCTCCAACTACTGTGGTGGTTAGGAAGGAGGTAGGAGGTGGAGCAAAAAGAGGCGGAGTTTATGAAACCAATCGGAATAGGGGGCGAACTTGGGCAGCCAATCAGAAACAAGGTCATTCTTGGCTGACCAATCAAAAAAGTGGTGGGGGGGGTCAACTAGGAGCCCCCTATTCCCACTACTTATTTCTATATCTAAATTAATATTTTACAGTTATAGGCGTACTGACAAATATAACATAACTATTTATTTACATGATTACTGAAATGAAAAAGTGTGTATTTATGGGACGATGACAATATGAACAAAGCTAATGGTCTCTGTAGAAAGTAAAGTTTTAGAGTTTCGGAGATTAAGGCATGCTTTTGTTTGAGCCTATTAGAATATAAATTTACTTAAGATATAACTTCTTCTTAAAAGAGTATTAAATATTAAACTATAATTATCTATTAATCCATAAGAGTAATTTCATAATTTATTAATTAATTATTATAATTATAAATAATTAATAATTTTTAGTAATAGTTGGTTTACAACAATATATTCTGTTAAGGTTCTACTCTAGACACAATCTAACTTAAAGAACATATCATGTGAAGAATGCCATGAAATGGTTATAAAAGACCAGCAATTGCCAAAAGAAACATCAAGAAATAAAAAGTACGAAACTAAATTTATTAAATTGATTGATTTTGTTAAAGTTTAATTAATTTATTTTTACTTACTAGAATGATTAATAAATATTTTTTGTTACTTATATTTTCCTTTTATAATTTCAAAAAATACTAACAATTGCAATTTTTTCCTGTTTCTCCAACAGGGGGCTAAAATTTCAGACATGTCAGGAAAATTGCTGTCGTCTGATAACCCTACCCTTTGCAAACTTTATATAAACCTATTATAAACAATTAAAAAGTAAAAATTAACATTGATGGAAATTTAATAACAGAAATCCAGTTAGTATCATATGTAATGTATTCTTCTAAAAACTACAAACAATTGGAATTATTAAAACGATTGTTAAAATTACACCGTTATGTTGAAATTCTCGTCTTTGAACTCTTTGGCAATTCTTTACCAGGTAGAAGTGGTAAACTATGGAAATACAAATTCTTTTAAAGAGTCCTATATTACCGCATAAGTAACCTGAATAATTTCAGAAACACTGTTTACCGACTCTGAATTCGCACTGTTGCTTTCACATGCTGATTTCATCAGCTAAATATCACAATGTTATTTCCAACTTAGTAATAAGGGTATAGCTGTACACATTTCCATATCGTGCTTCCTAATTATTGGCCCAACAACAGCGAAGGCTCTCTTCAAATTCACCAATAGTAACAGGAAAATATTTTTAAAAAATCATTTTCTTGAATTAATCAAATTATTAATATGTCCAAACCTTTCCCCAATGTTTTGCTCAAATACAGACCGGACCCAGTAGCGACGACTTTCCTGTTTTTTTAATAAAGAATATATCAATATTCTCCTTGCGTTTTGTAACTTTTTTTCTAGATTAAAATACTGCCACAATTAATGTTTTATTTTGCTTCATTTTAATTTTTAGATAAAATATAAACAAAAATCCTGATAAAAGTTTGGTTAAGACAAGATCTTATGACCGCGTAACGAAATGTCCGTGTAGAGGATACATTTTTAACACAAAAGCGCGTAATACGTCTACGCTCAAATTTTTCTTGTCGTGTGGAGTCACCCTGAGTGCTAGAATCAATACGCTCTGAGAGTGAGTCCACACGGTAAGAAAAATTTGGGCGTAGGCGTATTACGCTCATTTATGTTAAAAATGTCTCGTCCACACGGACAACTTTTATCGTGCAGTCGTGCAGTCGTAAAGTGTTGTGTATGTTTTTTTTTGTGGTAACCTAACTTTTTTCTGATTTTTTGATAATACTTATTTATGTATAAATTAAAATGAAAGAAAATAAAAAAATAATTACAGCAATGTTGTTTGTAGAAAAAGAAAAAATTACAAAAGATAAGGACATTATTAATATATTCTTTATTAAAAAAAACGGAAAAGTCGTCGCTACTAGGTCCGGTCTGTTTTTGAGAAAAACATTGGGAAAAGGCTTGGACATACTAATGATTTAATTAAAAAAATGCGAGAAAGTGATCCTGATTTTTTAAAAGTATTTTTCTGTTACTCTTGGTGAGTTTGAAAAGCTGTTGTTGGGCCAATAAATAGGAAACACGCTATGGAAATGTGTACAGCTATACCCTTATTACTAGGTTTGAAAAAACTTTGTGACATTTAGCTGATGAAATCAGCATGTGAAAGCAACAGTGCGAATTCCGAGTCGGTAAACAGTGTTTTTGAAATTAGTCATATTACTTGTGCGATAATATGAGACTCTTTAAAGCAAGTTTTATTTCCGAAGTTTGCCACTTCTACCTGGTAAAGAATTGCCAAGGAGTTCAAAGACGAGAGTTTTAATATAAAGTGTCATTTTAACAATCGTTTTAATAATTACAATTGTTTGTAGTTTTTAGAAGAATACATTACGTATGACACTAACTGGATTTCTGTTATTAAATTTCCATCAATGTTAATTTTTACTTTTTAATTGTTTATAATAGGTTTATATAAAATTTGCTATGGGTAGGGTTACAAGACGACAGGAATTTTCCTGACATGTCTGAAATTTTAGCCCCTTGTTAGGAAGAAACAGGAAAAAACTGCAATTGTCAGTATTTTTTTGAAATTAAAAGAGGGAAAATATAAGTAATGAAAAAATATTTATTAAGCATTCTAGTGAGAAAAAAAAAATTGATTAAACGTTAACAAAATGAGTGAATTGTCAATTTAGTCTATTAATAAATTTAGTTTCATACTTTTTATTGCTTGATGTTTCTTTTAGCAATTGCTGGACTTTTATAACCATTTCATGACATTCTTCACATGATATGTTCTTTAAGTTAAATTGTGTCTAGAGTAGAACCTTAACAGAAGACATTGTTGTAAACCAACTATTACTACAAATTATTAATTATTAAATTACTATATATATTTTTAAGTTACTCTTATGGATTAATAGATAATTATAGTCTAATATTTAATACTCCCTTAAGAAACAGTTATATCTTAAGTAAATTTATGTTCTAATAGGCTCAAACAAAAGCATGCCTTAATCTCCGAAACTCTAAAACTTTACTTTTTACAGATACCATTAGTTTTGTTCATATTGTCATCGTCCCATAAATACACACTTTTTCATTTCAGTAATCATGTAAATAAATAGTTATAGGTTATATTTGTTAGTACGTCTATCACTGTAAAATATATAATTTAGATACAGAATAGAATGTAAGTAGGACATGAACATTGAGACGAGAGGAACTAAAATCAAAAACTACAATAGTAACATTAAATTAGTAAGTAAGAACAAAAACTGTTGTTACCTCATAATTTAGTGAACATTATAATAAAATATTAAAAAAGTAATATTAGAAGATTTATTTGAATTCATCGAAACCAGTGATAAACTAAAAGCAGAACTAGCAAAGTTATAACATTGGTGGCAGCGAAAACCAAAGCTTATAACAATATAGACAGTCTATGTCTCTCGTTAGTCCACTACGCTCCCATTAATGAGAAGACTCACTCGATATTGGCATTTGATGCTTTGATTGCAAAAATTTTGAAAATCTCACCGCCTTAACATACAACATTCAGATAAAATGTCCGGATATTTACAGAAACATTGGGGATATTGTCAGGGAATCTCATTATTTGATCTGGTAACCATAGCTAAGGGCATGTCTGTGGATTAGCGTCTCAATATCACAGATTGTCGTTGAATAGAAATTGTATTATATAATGGCCTTTATTTCATAAGCTTTAATTTATATAACGAACACCTGTGTTATTGCAATTGTTTTAAAAATTAATAAAAAAATGAGCAAAAATCTTTTTTTTTTTTTTTTTGAGGACCAAGCAGTAATGATCTTCGGTAACAAGCATTTTTAATAAATTAAAACAATTTAACATAGTTCATAAATATCCATTATTCCAAAACGCACTAAATAAAATATATAAATAAAACAACAAAGTTTAAAAAAAACATAGGTTATGTTTTCATACAAAATATTGAAAATAAACAGTTTCCACCATTTTTAAAGCAGTCCGCTGAAAAGTTCAACATCATTTGGCGTAATGACCTTGGAAAAAGCGGATTTAGGCGGGAAATCTTCGGTCTTTGTCTTTTTTTTAAATCTAACAAATCACAATGCTTGAAATTTGACATATGTCTTATTACGCTACGCTTACGCCCAGATTTTTCTTATCGTGTGGACTCACTCTGAGACATACTGCGCAATAGTAGAAATATTGGTTACGGTTGACTTTCCAGAAGCAAAACCATGCTTCTGATCGATCACAAGAGGTGCTATAAGAAAGGATATTTGTTCCTGAAGAACCCGCTCAAATACCTTTGCAAAATTGCACATTATCGCTAGTGGGCTAAACTTGAGTATTTAACATATTTATTTTATGTAAGAAGCTAGGATGAAAAGCTTCCGAACTAACAACATAGTCACAATACTTCTCTGTGAGATACAGACAGACAAACACCGAAATCTCGTTATAAATACGCAACCCTTAAAATTAAAAATCTGAATATTTTAATTTTTTTCAATATCGCTCAACCCTGGTACAAAAATAATCTGAAAATACATCCTTCTTAATAAACCTTACTATAAATAATAACTCAACTTTCGAATTCCCCCCGGTAATAAATCTCCATGTGGGCGCAAAGAAGGAGATAGAGAAACAGAGAAACTAATCAATAACCTCCTTTTCTCAGGTTCATTTCGTGGACGGGTCCCCCATGTCCGAACAACCGCCTCCTGCAGATTCCAAGGAAGGTAAGACTGAATTTCCTGCATGTATAATTTAATTTAATAGAATTTTTATTTCAGTTTTATTTATATTGAGTTATTTTATTAGCATGTGTGTAATAATAACTTAAATATTTATGTTATCATTCCGAGTCATCGGGCAAGGTTAGTGTCGATATGTTTTTATTATTCAGAATGTTGTAATTCGTCATTTACATATTACGTCATTGATCGGATGAAAGCATGTAAGCTATTTAAATTATTTGATGAGAACGCATTTATTTTATTTCGCGACGTTTTTATAATTACATTAGTTTTTAAAAAATATTGAAACGACTTAAAAAATGCATTAAAAATTAAAAATAAATTGAAAATTACTATAAATTGCAATTACTTTTATAACGCGATATTTATTTAGTTGCTTAGCATTTTTTTGAAGTCGGCACTGAACTAGTTGAGAGGATTATTTTAAAATTAATTCTAGATGGATTGGTATTTTTTCCATAACATTATCATAGGATTATCATGTTATTTCTGCTCTTGATTAAGACATTAATTAATCAATCTTTTGATAGCAATTTTTTAGCGAAAGTTTGAATGCTCTAGTTTAATTTCGTAAAAAAATGTTGACAAAAGTTAAAAATTGAATAGCTTTTACTGTTCAGTGGCAACTGACATAACTTCAAAAATTAATGTACAAAAAAGACCGTTAGATTTATGTAAAGGCATTTCTGTGACCGATTTTTTGTTTTGTTTGACACTGATGTAAACGAGCTAAAAAATATCATAGCAAACATAAAAAATAAAAACACATCTGGTTTGGATGAGATGTCGAACAAGGTTTTTGAAAATTTGCCTGACATTGCATTGCATTTCCTGTCTAGAGCTGTAAATCATTCTTTCTTAAATGGTATATTTCCATCATGTCTTAAAACAGCTACAGTAATACCAATATATAAGGGTGGAGATCGGAGTCAACCGACAAACTTTCGCCCAATATCTCTCCTGTCCACTCTTTCTAAAATAATTGAAAAACTGGTTAAAGGAAGATTAACAAATTTTCTTAGCCAACATAACATTCTGTCTGAATGTCAGTTTGGTTTTCAGACTTCCAAGAACACTGCGGACGCAGTTTTTTCTTTTTTAGAGAAACTCTACATCAGTTTGAATGAGGGTGACTTCTCAAAGGCATTCGATTGTGCGAATCACGAAGTACTTTTGAGTAAGCTCGAATTGTATGGTATTAGAGGAGTGGCATTAAATCGGTTTGCTTCCTATCTTTCGAATAGGCAGTAGATGGTTAAGTACGATGGAGAATTTTCCAGTGTCTCTTCTCTGAGTTGTGGCGTCCCACAAGGTTCTGTTCTTGGGCCCCTGCTCTTTCTTTTATATATAAATGACCTGACCTAAATTGATATCCGAGGAACATTTACATTATTTGCAGATGACGCAACAATTTTATGGCGTGGAAAGAATGGCTGTGATTTAAAACATTTTATCGAGTGTGACTTGATTAGAGTGAATGAATGGTGTGCTGCAAATTTTTTAAGTTTTAATTTTACTAAAACCAACATGTTAAGTTTCAAATTTACCTGTGATAGTTTAACTTTGAATAATCATTTTATAGGGAATAAGCTAGTGACTAGATTTTTAGGTATACTTATTGACGATAAGTTGAAATTTACTGACCACATAATGACATTAAATAAGAAGTTGACTGCCGGGTGTTATGCGATACGAACAGTGTCAAGGGAATTAGATTCAAATGTGGCTAGAACAGTGTATTTTTCGTTGATTGAATCTCATTTGAGATACGGAATTGCATTTTGGGGATTCTGTAGTCGGCAGTTATTAAATTCGATACTTGTCTTACAAAAGCGAGCAGTGCGTTATTTATTTAATGTAAAAATGAAGGAGCATTGTAGGCCTTTATTTATTCAAGGCAAAATATTAACAGTGATAGGCATTTTCATTTTAGAAATAGTGGGACTGATTCATAAAAAATATAAAAATTATTCAACTCCAAACCCATATAATACACGTAATAATGGCCTGCCATTGCCCATTCCCAGGACTACTCTCACTAAACAGTCTCTTATTTTTGAGGGAATTAAAATATATAACAAAATTTCTCTAAAGTATAGAAATATTATGGACGATAAATTGCTTAGGAAAAAACTTAAGGGCGTTCTTGTGACACGACTGTATTATTCACTGGAAGAATATTTTGCTGACCATTTTTAACAAGGTGTGTTTGTGCTTTCAAAGTGTGTGTAATGGTGTAATTTTATAGCTATTTTTGTCTTGTTTTACTTTATTTTATTTGACTGTAAACTTTTAAATTAATTTCGTAGACATTTATTTTATTTTAGGTACCTGTTTTGTTGATTATGGACTTTTGTTTATTTATACTGTTTATTTTGATTACTGACTTTAATCACGTGTTTATTGTTATCCTTGCTCTAAGTTTTTTTTAGTTTTTTATTGTCACAATTTCGTGTGTTGCAAATGTTTTTGTTTATATTTATTTTTAACTTTTTGTTCTGCATAGTGCTTTGTTCACAAGATTGATTTCTTTACAACAATAAAGCTTATTATTATTATTATGTGATTTACAAGCCAAACGGCTCCGCACTCCCTCCAGGGAATGTTGACTCAGACCAGGTCCACAAAGATACCAAAAGTATGAAGCTTTGTGAGAACCCTTTCCATGTTATCGGGTCCTAGGTGACGTGGTCTGCTGTATTTCCTACGAACTTTCGGACGGTTCGTGCGGTTGCTAGGAGAATTGCTGCAGATGCTCACTAAGGCCCAGTCCCTTGATGTTCTGCAGGAGGTTATTGGTATCACTCCAGTTGTTGACAGTATTATGGGAATCGTTTGGACGCTGTTCATTTCCCATTGGATTTGCACCTCCAGATCTCTGTATTTGGCGATCTTCTCGTTGTATTTTGGTCTTAGGTTGTTCTTGTTGTTGTTGTTAGGTACAGCAATGTTGATTAGTGTAGTTCGCCTAGAAATTTTATCTATTATTATAATATCTGGTCTATTATAAGCAACTGTGATCCGTCAGAACCGTTCGGTCCCAGTATAACTTGAACTGGTTGTTCTCAAGAATACGCTTCGGATTGTATTTGTAAAAAGGCACTCTTCCTGCCTGTAATAGGTTTAACTTTTCTGCAAACTCTTGGTGGAGTATCTTAGCGGCTGAATCGTGTCTTTCCTTATACTCGGTTGCGGCAAACGCTTGGCATCCTCCAGTTATGTGCTGGATTGTCTCTGATGTTCGAAAACCATTATTATTATTATTATTATACTTTACAAGCCAAACGGCTTCGCACTCCCTCCAGGGATTATTCATTATTATTATTATATTATTATGTAAATTATAAATTAATTTTCGCTGGTTTTACTGCGAAAATGAATATATTATTACGCACTATATAGCTCGGAAACATCTCTAATATTACGCGCAATTTTTATGATGGAAATATGATTTTAAATAAGGCGATATTAAAGAACAAGTTGAAATAAAAAAAACAACTCGTTTCATTTCATAAAAGTTGTCGCAATATTTGAGTCGCTCGTAGTAATACCACCGTTTACCCTATTTTTTACGTGGTTTTAATTTGAGTTTCCTTATCTGAAACCAAAAGTTATTTTTATCTAAATCGTCCATTTTGAGTGACCCAACGCCTTTTGGACAGTGCACTGCCCTGATTCGGGCCTTAGTGACCTTGTAGTCAATACATTTTTTAGACGCCTTGAAATGGTACCAAACATACACATCATTTTTATTTTCGCTTTATATCAACACAATTTGCATTCTCTATCGAAGAGTTTGCACTTTTTAATTAGTAAACATTATTAAAAATTGTTATAATGAATTTTTTTAACTACAGGCATCTTGACGTAAAGAGTATTTTATTTATTGAATTTTGTTCAATAGTTTTCATGACATTTTTTTTCTTTGGTTTTAAAATTATTCGTTTTTTGGAATAAGGTTTTTTAAGGGCAGAAATTTTTTTTTTTGTTAATATTTTTATTGCTACTACTGACAACACTGGCGTTGCTAGATGCCATACGACATATCCGTAGCAAAGTTTGACATTTTAGTCAGTATTGTGTTGTTTACAGTTACTTTTAACATTTTCGTGCGATCACACAGGCCTTATCGAAATACCGTGATGAAACTACCGAACAAATCATTGATGCACTTCGGGGTTTATTTGAGGCTAGCTATCAAATAAGACGAAGGCCCATAAACTCCAAAATATCCTGGTGGAATGGAAAAAATATTCGAAAGCTTTTTAAAAAAGCGCTAAAATACCGGACTGAAATATGTTGGGAAGAGAATACAAGAAGCAAATAAGGGGCTCACAAAGAAACGTGTGGAAGAAATATTGCGAGAGCATAGAAGCATGCCCTCGGCATCCTGCCTCTGCAAAATACTATTTAGAGATCCTGGTGCCCGGATTGGAGCACTGGCTCCTCCTGAAGAAGGTCAAACCACGACAGAAGAGGGGACCCTAGGGGAGCTACTAAGAGTGCACTTTCCAGGCTCGAATCGATATGAGGGCGAATCTAAAGAACGGGGACTCACGTTAGCACATCATGACTACAAGTTAGTTAAAACAATAGTGACATATGAAAGGATGAAATGGTCGATGGAAGCTTTTGCCCCTTTCAAGTCATCTGGTAAGGATGGTATATTTCCAGCTTTACTACAAAATTCCTCCGATATTATAATAAGCCACCTGGTGAAACTATTCAGCTCATGTTTAAGCTTAGAATACATACCGATGGCGTGGAGGGAAACAAAAGTAGTATTTATTCCCAAGGTAGGAAGAACATACTACACTAATCTTAAGTCTTTCCGCTTTGTCAGTCTGACCAGTTTCTTATTAAAGACATTGGAAAGGTTGGTGGATCGACACTTTAAGGAATAATGGTGCAATATCCCTTACATCCTTTGCAATTTGCCTATCAGGCAGGAAAATCCACAGATGCGGCGCTACACCGACTCGTCATTAGAGTCGAAAACGCGCTGTTGGATGGACGATCTGCCTTAGGTACCTTTATCGATATCGAGGGGGCATTCAACAACAAGTCTCACGATTCTATATGCAATGCTTTACAACGACGAAGCTTTGAACCAACAGTAGCCGCATGGATCAGAGCAATGTTAACTGAAAGAATAATATATGCTGAGCTTAACGATGTAACTATTAAAGCACTGTCAAGTAGGGGCTGTCCACAGGGAGGAGTGCTATCGCCTTTGCTGTGGAGCTTTATGGTGGAGAGCCTGTTGAGTGAACTGAATGATGCCGGTGTGTATACACAGGCCTATGCTGAAGACCTGGTCATTTTGTGCCCTGGTCGCGATATCCGAGACCTGGAGGGGCCAATGATGCGGGCCCTCCGGATCGCGGAACGATGGTGCCATAGGGAAGGGCTCGGAATCAACCCGGACAAGGCCGAGGTGGTATTCTTTACAAAAAAGAGGAAAATAGAGAGATTTCGTACAATTACGTTGGTAGGGGACTGAAGGACTCTTCAGTTTAAGGGGACAGCTAAATACCTGGGAGTAATTCTGGACTTACGGCTGAGCTGGAATAATCATATTGAGGCTCGAACTAAGAAAGTCATATGTGATTTCTGGGCTTGTACATCGGGACTGACACCTAAAGTGCTATTTTGGATATACACTATGGGGATCAGCCCCATGATAACGTACGCCGCTGTTGTGTGGTGGCGTAGTACAACAAAGCGCAAACACATTTTTCAACTTGATAAAGTTCAAAGAATGGCTTTTGTGGGAATATTGTGTGCGATGAGGACTGCTCCCACCAGGGCTCTTGAAGTCCTGGTGAACCTGCCTCTTCTTCACTTATACATAGGGAACGAGGTCCTGAGAACTGTTTATCCTCCCAGTTGCCGAGGACATCTTGGAATTGGAACAGGAGGCTACTCAGATGTCTGAGAAAGCGCGGTGGAGAGGTGTCCATCATTCCCCATGCGGACAGATTACTTGAAGCCGCTTTTAAAACCCAACCTCTCCCTGGAGATATTTCTGCCAAGTAGAGAGGATTGGTAGGGAGAACAAAATCTTCCGAAAAATGAATCCTGGTAGTATACTGATGGATCTCGACAAGATGGAAGAGCCGGAGCTGGAGTATTCGGCAGGAGCACAGGAGTCAGAGAGTACTACCCTCTCGGACAATGTGCGACAATCTTCATAGCGGAAATTTTTGCTATTCTGCACTGTGCCCATCTCTGTGAGAGGGATATAGCCAGGAATAGGGTAATAAATATATGCGCAGACAGTAAGGCTGCGATATTGGCACTGAAGTCCAACTTCGCCACTGGTGTCTGAGTGCAAGGATGTACTAAATGATATAACAAGGCACGACTGCACAGTCAGACTCGTATGGGTCCCGGGTCACTCCGGCATACGCGGGAATGAGGAGGCAGACCGTCTGGCAAAGTTGGGTTCAGCAACTGAACCGTATGGACCCCAACCAATACTAGTTGTCCCAATTGCTATTGAATCGTGGAGGGGAGCTCCTGGAATGAGGTGTGCTAAGTAACAAATAACTGGGCCTACCGCGCGGCGTACTAAGGAGCTTCTCTCCTTGAGAAAGAAAGAGCTACGAATTGTGGTGGGATTGTTGACAGGACATTGTCACCTCAGGGGCCATCTTCATAGAATTGGTGTCGAAGACGACCCAACGTGCAGATGGTGTTTGGAGGAGGATGAAACTGTGTGCCCAGCACTCAACGGACTGAGACAGATATTTTTGAAATACAATTTTGTTACAGAAACTTTAGTATAATTTCCGGATTGATTTTGTTGCGCTGGATCCGAGTTGCTCCATCACGTCATATTTGAGGTTAGGTAAAATCACAAGATTTTTTTTTTCACAAAACTAGTAGCAGTACCTAAAAGTATGATCCTTCCTCTTTAAAATAAATTTTGAAATGTCTAGATATCTTTTTTTTTCACCGAGATATACTAATTTGAAATTTGATTCTCACCGATCTACTTGTGCAAGCCAAAAACAGAGTACCTGCTTTTTTGAGTGTACTTTGAGTGTATTTTAGGGGTTGCTGTCAGACTTTGAAAATTCAAAATGGCGGATCCAATATGTCGGACAAAAATTTCAAAAAGTTTTAAGCTTTAAAGAACACGTATGTATAAGTTTCTGGAGGTATTCTGCAGGTTGCTGATTACCAATCCAAGGTCAGTCAGAGATGACGTTAATTTTAAACTTTCAATTCAAGTTCATCGGTTCATTTTAAATAAAAGCCCTTTATTTTTGACTTAGGCAATCGATAGAGCAGAAAAGTTTAAACGACTGAGACAACAGATCCAATATATCTGATAAATTTCTCAGCTGTTTATATTTTCAAAATCTGATCGTGGATTCGCAATCAGCAATTTCGAGAATACCTCACACAAGTGACTTTTGAGCACTCAAAACACAGAACTAGTGGGTCATCTGCCATACAGTCGTGGTTTGACAACCGATGATTTATTTTTTACTACACTGTGGCTTTTTCAGTATCTAACATCCTCCATGGCAAGTAGATCTGGTTTAAAATTTAAAGTATTTTAGTGAATTGTGTAAGCTTCTTGCCAAAAAAGACGCTCTTGGTTTATTGCTTGGAACAAGTTTATTATCATGACATTTAAACTTTTAAAAATATTTTTAAATTTAAATATTCACCCTGTCTAGCAAAGAAAACTCTGCATAGGAAGCTTTGTATTTGATCGGTTGTGTTTTTCTTATTGAGTTTTTTTTTATAAAGTTTATATTGAAACTCGCCCAGTTTTCGTGCTTCTTATAAGTAATATCAAAGGTCACAATATTGGAAATCTTTTTGTCATCAATTTAACGAAAGGTTGTATCCATTAACTTTTTCTTTAAGCTAATTTATCTCTCTTAATTTTAATCTGTTTCTCTGCTTTCGTTTTGTTTACCCATTTATCTAAATTTTCTCATTTATCTTTCTATAGATATACAGTGTGTCGAAAAAAGGATGTGTGTGTGGTAATTAAATTTCACTCCCTAGTGATCCTATTAAGAAAGTGAAGTGATATCATTTTTCTTCTTTAAAATAATTTTGCAAATCTTCGAGAAGTAGATGGGTTCTTAACGGGAGCGGTGGGCGCAAAAGCCTTTGAAGTGGACGGAAACTGGTCCAGGGGCAATTTGGGGGGGGGGGAGGATTAAGGGGGTCAAGGTGGGCAGTGGCGTATTGAAGAAATTACTAATACTTACTTTAAAATTTTTCATTGAAAATTCAAATTTAGGATTATAACTCGTTTTAGTTTTATTCGTGACAAGTCTTTGCAAGTTTGTAAGTAATGACAAGTCGATGCGTGCACGAGTTAAGTCTAAAAAAAGTAGGGATCTAGAAATTAGTCTCATTACTTATGGTGTGCTTTGCCAATTATTGCTATGTGTGAGTGATATAATATAATAGTAATAATATAAAGATTGATAAGTAAATCTATCGAAACCGTGGCAAAATTTGTGTTTAATCATGTCTGGATCTAAAAAGAAACGCCAACAATACAGTATTGAGTATTTGAAATATGGCATTCTCCTACAAACGAATCATTACCTATGTGTATAATTTGCCAACATCTTTTTCCTACTCAAGCGATAAAGCCTGCTAGGCTACAAGAGCATTTGATTAAAATGCACGCTGATAAAAAGGACAAAGATGTATCCTATTTTCAAGGACAGGAAAAAATTTTTAAAACAGTCAACCATATCAAACCTTTTTACGTCGTTTTCTAGACGAGAAGATAATGGACAAGGAGCTTCATATAATATTCCATTATTAATCGGAAAAGTGGGAAAAACACACCCAATTGGTGAAGAATTAATATTGCTGGCAGTGAAAGACATATTAAAAACTGTTCTTCATCATATGAATACGTCAGACATCATTAGGAAAATTCCTTCCAGCAATAATTAAGTGCAAAGAAGAATTGATAAAATAGCCAACAACGTTGATATGTCATTATGCAAATACTTGAAAACATGCAGATTGTCCATTCAATTCGATGAGTCAACTTTTATCAACTAACGAAGCACTAACTGGTCTTATCATACTTACGATGCATCAAAGAAGAAAAAATTTGTCAAGAATTATTGTTTGCTAGAAATTTGGAAACCTATACAAAGTAAGAATCGATATTTAATACTGTGAATTTCCTATTCATATTTTGTCAGCGGCTACTGATGGTGTTCCAGCAATGACGGAGCGTCACCAGGGTTTCATATCGCATTTCAAACAAGCAGTACATGGTGTTATTCCCCATTAACACTTGGTTGCCAAGAATCCAAATGAACGCACTCAGTAAGATTCAATTGATCATGTGACAGATTATTAAGCCAATAACAGTACTAGATTTCCTTGAAAATAGAGACGAATAATTGCGAGACAACTTGATTGCATTCAACTAATGAAAAACTTGAAGTAAAATTATGAAATGAATATCAACAGTACTGGCTTTAAAAATAACACCATTTTTAAAAAATGTGATCCATCTCTGATTGAAAATTATCGCGGTATTTCCATACTATTTAT